>CM034150.1:815515113-816715113 GCA_019776745.2 Taxus chinensis | reverse complement strand
TGTAAATGATACAAAGAATAGCAGGAACAAGTGAATCTAGTGATAAAATGTGGATGAAGTAACAAATGGTGGGTGGAATGTGAAATAGGCAAACATGTGTCGGTTAGGGGAAACCAATGTCGGTCAAGGGTAACCGCCGCCAATCACTGTAGAAAATGGACAGTAAGTAAACAACGAGATAGAAGGTAAAAATATGACAAGTATGCCATATCTGGGGATGTGTAAAATGTTAATGGGAAAAATGATAGTGACAGAGACTGTGGAAAGTGGAATAAAGTGAAGTGAAAATGTCCTTTTCAGTAGGTTAGCAAAAGGACCTAGAACCAATGTCGGTTGGGCATAACCGATGTCGGTTACTGTGAAATTGAAACAGTGATGAAAGAAAGTGGTTGTGAATTAAAATTTGATGTGGAATCAGACCCAAAATCCTAGAATTTATGATGATATGGCCCAAGCACACTCAGGTGAAGCCGGAATACACCAACTATGATGAGGAGTGTGCAAGGATGAACAAAAACAAGTGATGAACATGATCTTTCACCTCAAAACACAAGCCAAGCAGAAACACTATGTGTGCATGGTTTTGTGCTTTTAGCTAAGTTAGATGAATGAGAACTAACACCTGAATAGTTCTATAACAAAGTTAATGAAAAAATCTAAACACCATCAAATATGAGAGCTAAACAAGATTAATACCTAGCATAATGCATTAACTTTGAATTAAACAATGCTAAAGTATTTAAATCTCTACTTCTCTATATTACCAACAAACAAGTAAATGGACCTAAATAAGCTCCATGGTAATCAATATTTGGTTGTCCTTGATATCTCCAAGAACCTAGAAATGGGGGCTTATCAAAGTTGGGCTACAAGACCCTTTTTGACACCTCCCATATGACCTAAGCACTTTAGGCTAGAATAGGAAGCTTAGCTCCTCAAGATGATGAACTCTCAAGAGAACAAGGTGCAAGCTCCTAGTCTCTTTGCTTTATGCTTTGCATTTTCTCTCTTAAGAAGTTTAGGTGTAAGTAAAAAGGTAGGTGGAGGGATCTTTATATAGCCCAAAGGATAAAGGATTCAACACATTCTCATGAATGTGGGATAAGGGTAAAACATGATTAGGAATGGATAAGGTTGCTTTATAAAAGGTAACATTACTTTAGAAGGGTTTAATACATGTTTAGCAAGTCATGGGAGTTGGGGGTATTTTAATTAATCAAAGGTGATTAACTAATAGGTAGATGTAAGCTTATAGAAGATAATTAGAGGAATATTAGTATGATTTAGGCTATTAGAAGGGGATTAAATCAACTAAATATTGATTTATTTGTTAAATGGAAGGGAAAGATAATTAATTAATAATAATTAATTAGTCTAGGTAGAAGGGGTGATTTATTAATGAAAGGTCATTAATTAGGGTATTTTTTGGATAGGAAACTTAATTAATTAGCTTAGTGTAATTAATTAATGATGATATGAGGGAAAATGAGTGCTTTTGATGATATTCCATCGATTTGTGAGAAAGATGATAATTAACGCAATTTAAGCATTTAAATTGCTTGGGAGTAATTATAGGTGTCTACATTTTCCCCTCTTTAGGGTGGTGTAAGTGACGTCACTTCAAAGATAGTAGATGGAAGAAAATTTTTGAAGGGATTGAAAAAAAATTAGTAGGAGGTAGAGATGCCCCCTCGAGTGTCGATGGGGTGATGAAAGAAGGCGATCGACGATCAAAAAAGGTGAGATATAGATAGAAGAATGGGAGGAGGTAGGATGCCCTGATAAGATGGAAGAATAGGGGTGAGAGGAAAGCGATGTAGAATGAATATGGAGGAGGGGAGAGAAGATCTTAGCCTCTAGCCACTGTGTATTGGAACAATTTCGGTGTCATCATATTGCCATAAGAGCTATGTCATCGGTCCTTATGAAAAATATAAGCATACGACAAAGGTAGAACGACATGAAAATCCATACTACGAACGATTGTCCATTGCTAAAAACACCAAATCCATGCAACATAAAAAATGCAATGCAATACGAGAAAGTGAAATATGCCTAACTCCATGCAACATACAAAATGTAATGCAATATGAGAGAGTAAACAAGCTAAACTAACAGAGAAACATAATATAATGTTTTTATTATCGAGCTTCAGTTACGACCTATGCAAATTAATGACAAGGGTTGATGATGGTGCCCCAAACAAGGATACATAGTTGGGGAATAACGGAGGACACTTGGGTCCAATGGAAAAGCAATGTGCACCACGAAACAATACCAGGAAACTCATTATGCCCTAGAGTACGAACGAAGTAAGTAGCCTAGTTTTTGTTGATGGAGGTAGGTCAAGATGATCTACCAGTCACACACATGAACAAGTGAGAACTAAAGAGTGACATTTCATAGGATGTTTTTCAATTTTTAGAAGTTTTTCAAAACATATTTGAATGTTTGTTGATGATTTTTTTTCTCTAACATATTTGAATGTTTTGGTTGATTTTAAAAGTTTTATGAAACTATGTATAGGAAGATGAGAAAGCATGGATGCCCCCAACAATAGATGGGATGTATAAGGGCATAAGGCCATGTGCATATTAGAAAGGTGAAGATGCAAAAAAAATTCCCCAACGATTAGGTGGGAGTATTCAAAGGTAAACTCTTCATAGGTAGAAGCAGGACCCAAGGCCATTATGGATAGGTTCAACATGATGGTGAACGTAAACCAATAAAGTACTGGGAAGAAGAAAGGATGCCCCCAGCGTAATTTGGCCTATAATCACATGATACAAAGTAAGGAGAAGATTATTCTTGTGGAAGGGGACAAAGGTGTCTGAAAACATGGAAAACAAGTAACCTTATACACATGGATGTTTTGAATGAAGTAGAAGAACAATATGAATGATATGAATGTAGCTTAGAAGCCTCACGGAGAAGAAGTGATTATCCAAAGGCATGGACTAGAGTAAGAGTCTGAACAAGGTCCAAAAAAAAAAAAAAAACACTTGGTAACATACTAATCCTATTTGCTCATAGATATCCAGTGTGTGCACGTGGAGTTTATTACCTCTTTAAGTGAATATTTAATAGACAACAAGTGACGAGACCCTAGCCAATGTGTAGGAATAATTTATTATGAATGGAAATTTTGTGAATGGATGATGAAAGGATAGTCGTACTCTGCTCCGCTGCCAGCCAGGCGTCCATAGCCCCGACAAAGATGTATTTGATTATAATCACAACATTTATCTATTACCAGTCAGGCATCCATATCCCTGATAGAGATTATTGGAAATACCCAAAGAGAGAGTTATATATCAATTTAATTTTGCTTTGTAGCTTTTAGCTTTTGATTTTTGATTGATTTTGATTCTTTAAATTTTTGAAAACTTATTTCAGCTCTCTTGTTTTCCAAGGGGTTAAGAACCACTGGTGGCTTGATGGAAGGAGGTGGAAGTGCTTACGATGATGACATTGGCTAGTGTCAACAAATATGTCCAAAATTTATTCGCAACAAGTTTATTAGATGTTGAATGTGATAGAATCTCTAAAAGGTCAGTCGTTCTTTAATTTACTAAGGTGACAAAAGACCAGGGTCAAACAGATACCATAGAGATAAATTTCACAAAATGCATGCGAATAAGGTAACCAAAATATCACCGAAGGGATGAAAATGGTAGGGATACTTGTAGAAAACAAAATAAAAATAGCAAGGGAAGAAAGAAACATCCATGAGTACACAATACCTGATTGCAATGTTTGATCTTTATACCTTTGATTTTTGTTGTGCTTTCTCAATGTTTTTTGTATTTTTGAATTGTTTTTTTTTAAAGATTTTTGATAGTTTTAAGAGGTTGGGACTAAAAAAGTCATTCTTTGTGGTAAGATCCAACAAAAATGTTTGCGACTTCCTTGATAAGGGAGACTATGCGTGTTTGTTTATCAAGAGTTATGTTTTCCCCAATCTCGATGATCATGGTGAGTTCACACTCAACAAAGGACTGTTATTTATCCTGAAACATGGATTTTTTATGCGGGAGCTTTAGTTTTCTATCTAGACGTTTATGCACTTTGTGCCATACTTGATGGTTATGTTGATGTGCATTCTTGAATCGAGCTTGATTTACAACTTTGAGATTGTTCCAGTTGTTGGGAGCTATAGATCTCTTTGCAGTTTTGATCTGAGCTTCATTACGAAACTGTTTGGGTTTCTTATAAGCTAACACATGACTTGTCTGATCCCAAGAAGGAGAATAAAGTGAACGTGGATGTTTAGAACTGGTGTAAGATTATTTTTGTGGAAGGGGACAAAGGTGTCCGCAAACATAGAAAACAAGTAACCTTATACAAATGGATGTTCTAAATGAAGTAGAAGAACAATGTGAATGATATGAATGTAGCTTAGAAGCCTCGCAGTGAAGAAGTGATTAGCCAAAGGCATAAATCATGAGATGAGATATGGACTAGAGTAAGAGTCTGAACAAGGTCAAAAAAAACACACTTGGTAACATACTAATCTTGTTTACTCATAGAGATCCAGTGTGTGCACGTGGAGTTTATTACCTCTTGAAGTGAATATTTAATAGACAACAAGTGAAGAGACCCTAGCCAATGTGTAGGAATGATTTATTATGAAAGGTAATTTTGTGAATGGATGATGAAAGGATAGCCGTACATTGCTCCGCTACCAGCCAGGCGTCCATAGCCCAGACGGAGATGTATTTGATTATAATCGTAACATTTCTCTATTGCCAGTTAGGTGTCCATAGCCCAGATAGAGATTATTGGAAATACCCCAAGAGAGAGTTATATATCAATTTTCTTTTACTTTGTAGCTTTTAGATTTTGATTTTTGATTGATTTTGATTCTTTTACTTTCTGAAAACTTATTTCAACTCTCTTGTTTTCCAAGGGGTTAAGAACCACTGATGGCTTGATGGAAGGAGGTGGAAGTGCTTACGATGACCACATTGGCTAGTGTAAACAAATATGTCCAAAATTTCTTCACAACAAGTTTATTCGATGTTGAATGTGATAGGATCTCTAAGAGGTTGGTCGTTCTTTAATTTACCAAGGTGACAAAAGACCAGGGTCAAACAGATACCATAGAGATAAATGTCAAAAAATGCATGCGAATAAGATAACCAAAATATCACCAAAGGGATGAAAATGGTAGGGAGACTTGTAGAAAAAAAAAATATCAAGGGAAGAAAGAAACATCCATATGTACACAATACCTGATTGCAATGTTTGATCTTTATACCTTTGATTTTTGTTGTGTTTTCTCAATGTTTTTTATATTTTTGAATTGTTTTTTTTTTTTTAGATTTTTGACAGTTTTTTGGAAAGTTAGGACTAAAAAAGTCACTCTATGTGATAGGATCCAACAACAATGTTTGTAACTTCCTTGATAAGGGAGACTATGCATGTTTGTTTATCAAGAGTCATGTTTTCCCCGATCTCGATGATTGTGATGAGTTCACACTCAACAAAGGACTGTGATTTATCTTGAAACATGGATTTTGTATGCGGGAGCTTGAGTTCCCTATCCAGAGGTTTATGCACTTTGTGTCATACTTGATGGTTATGTTGATGTGCATTCTTGAATCACGCTTGATTTACAACTTTGAGATTGTTCCAGTTGTTGGGAGATTTTGAGCTCTTGAAATTTTTGATCTGATCTTGATAATGAACCTGTTTGGGTTTCTTATAAGATGATGCTTGAATTTTCCAACTTCAAGAAGGAGAAGAATGCAGAGATTTACGATTAGGAACGATAGAAATGGTAGTGGGCTTGCCAAAACCATTGATAGAAGAAATATGTGATAGATGAAAAGGATACGGTCCAAGAATTGAAGATGATGGGATACTAGGAGGTGAGCCACAAATAGAAGGTGAAAGGATACTAGGATGTGGCCCAAGAATAGAAGAAGAAGGGCTACTAGGATGTGACCCATAAATAGAAGATGAAGGCTACTAGGATGTGGCCCAAAAATAGAAGAAGAAAGGCTACTAGGACGTGACCCATAGATGTAAGATGATGGACTACCAGGATGTGACCCAAGAATAGAAGATGATGGACTACCCAAGGGTGATCCATACATAGAAGATAAGGGGCTAGTTGGATGTGCCCCAATAATCGAAGATAGTGGGCTACTTGAAAATGTCCCACAAATAGAAGAGGGAGAGCTACTACAAGGTGACCCACACCTAGATGAAGATGAAGGGCTACTTGATGCTGACCCCACAAGAGATTGTGATTGAGGAATTATGATAGACGAAGAGTTATTGGGTGATGAGAAGATAGGCCATGGATCTATGCAAGACCAAGGAGTTTCATCGTATAATGAAGAATGTGAAGATGGAAGAATAAGAGGAGGATTAAGTTGCATGATCGGAGGCTCTTCCTCTGTTTCTTGATCAAAGGAATCAAACTTTTCCTCACAATATGCAGATGCATCAAAGTCTAAAGAGAATCCTTTTTGTAATCTACTAAAGCAATATCTTCATATGCTCCTATAAATGCCCTGGTTGTTTCTTCATTCTGAAAGAGGTCAATAGGTATGAGTTGTTGATCGATCCCTAGGGGTTGATTAGAATAAATAGGTTCACTTGGTGTGGAAGACTTAGAATATGTTTGATGATTATTGATAGAAGAAGATGATGTGGGGGACGAAGAGTTTGTGTATCTAGATGGCTCAGGAGTAGAAGAAGGTGGTGTGGACCTACATATACAATGGTATGTCGTATGTAAAATAGTATGATTAAGTTCAAAGTCTATAGATTACGATGCATGGGTTGATTTAGATGTTTGTCTCGAAGGACTTTGAGTCACATGAATCTTCACAGAAGGAATTTCCCATGGGGGTGATTTATGAAGAAGGTCCTGCAAAGAAGGGGAGGACTGTGGTTCAAGCATTACATTAGATGAATGATGACAAGGTTCCTACGAAGAAAGAGAAGACCATGATTCAAGAATTGTATTATACTTCTGATTGGAGGGATTTGGATTCGCGTGTATCTTTAATGGAAGAAGACGTTGTTGGGGTGACTGAGAAAAGGGGTCTTGCAAAGAAAGGGAGTGTGACATAAGAGTCATATTAGATGATTGATGAAGAGGATCCTACAAAGAAAGGGAGGACCATGACTTAGGAGTCGAATTAGATGAATATGAATAGTAGTTTGGATCTGAATCCTCATGAGAGTCAGAGGAAATATTTGGATTGGAATCCTCAGAAGAAGAGGAAATGTTTGGATTAGAATTAGAAGAAGAGTGGGGGGAACTCGAATAATAATTTGGATCAAATGTGTCCAAATCATACGACCCGACTATGAGATGAAGGTGGGGAACGAGTTACCCGTATGGGCTCTCTAGCACGAAGAACCAAACGAGGTATAGTTGTAATGGGAATCTTTTGCTTTGAATTGTTAAACCTAGGTTCCATAGTTTTGTAAGTATGGGGAACCACGTGATAGTCAGTCATTTTTAGTGTTGTTTTAAGCACAAATGTCTAGATTTAGGTAGTGTTATGGAACTCCTTCAAAGGAAAGGAAGTGACATGTCAATTTGGGTAGCATAAGGACAACTAGCTAGATATTGTGTAAGTATGGGGATGCGTGCATGATTTTTTGAAGGTCTAAGGAAAATAGACATCGTGATGATGTAATATTGATGAGATAAAAATGGATTGTCCTAGGAAATAAGTTTTCTAAATGAATAATCACAAGGAACAATCATGCGAGTGTGAAACCCAAAGCCAATAAAAAAGGAAATACACCAAATGAAATGTGATGCAAAGATGATCAACAAGATGTTTTCGCTTATACCAAGTTCAAGGAAATGAACAAAATTTAAGTAAAAACAAGAAGTCAATGCGATCTCCCAATCAAGATATACGATGAGTGAGCTCAAACTTGATTAAGACCTATATCTCAAAAAGTGTCAATTACAATTCACGAATGACACAATAATATCACCAAGATATGTTAACCCACTTTGTGAGAAAGTGAAGTATTGATATCGAGGTGTTATTGATATAACACGCACAAATAGTAACACCTAACACTCTTTGAAATCAAGGTAATAATAGAACCAAACTAAAAAGATAAAACTATAGCTAGGAATAGTTTAAAATGTGTGTAATGTAACCATACAATATAGGTATTTATGTCAAGTTTATAAGAAACAAGACGTAAATATCAAAATTGTAGTGATACGTTACAAACAAGCTAACTCTTATAAGAAATTCCATGGTGATGAACAACGCCTAACTACAATGATGACCTTGACATGGGTATCAAGATCACAATGGCTACCAATGACGTGAAAACACCTCTGCACACTTTATATGTTTAACTAACCCAACCGCAAACATGGATGGGTGTAAACGGACATAAAAGTGAGAGAAACAGTCGATTGGTAACACAAAGGTAGTCACCCTTCTTTTGATCAACAAAGTGTGAAAATAATGTGAAGAAAGTAAATCAAAATAATATGAAAAATGTTGGCTTCACTTCAGTAGAGTTTCACCTTGCCCTAAGGCAAGTAAAAACTAGGTGAAAGTACCGCATCACACGTTTCTCAATGAAAATATGGTTCACAACTCAACATTGTTTTAGAATGGTCAAAGTGGGCTCCTGACCAAATTATATTCTCCTAGGTATTTCTCTCACCCTAGGTGTTACAAAGTTGCCACGAGTGAGCATGATTTACCCAAAAAGTTACACTGACTAGTTTGGGAGTATCTCGGCTTTACTTTACCCCCTTTAAGAATAGTAGGAAACTAGTGCATCTATGTGTACTATCATTGGGGTCGCCACACGGACAACCAGTAACATTATCTCACAAAGGAATCACTAGTCAAGTAGGTAGTGCAGAGCACTTCCCATTTTGTCCATAAGGTTCCCTCTTGCGTGTACTACTTTGGGGTTCCTGGAACCACCCCCATTGTTGTAGCTTAAGACATCATGCCAAAGGGATTATGTTCCAGTTGAGCGGAGAGGGACATACCCTTTTCCAAAACTTGCAATACAGTGTTTTGAATGTGGTGTGTTTTTTTATCTTGTTTAATTAGGTTTGGTTTACTTGAACTTGACAACCTGTATAACAACTATATTAGTAGTTTTTTATTTCATTTTGATTCCTCCTTTCTTTGACAAGCATTTTTAGGTCCTACACTCAAGCGTTAGTAGTTCTCTAAGAAAATCACATTATTTAAAAGATGATTAAGAGTTGCTTTTGATTCTCAAGATCATCCAAGGATGCAAGAGGAGAGCATAAACAACAAATAATCCAACTAAAAAGTAAAGAAAATCTTTTCAATCAATGAACCATACAAAATTCTTGATAAATGTTCATTCCCCTAAACCAAAAGTGAAAAATGAAGTTTCCAATTTACCAAATGTTATAAAATGAAGACTAAAGTTACTTTTTATTCTCAAAATCACCCTAAGTTGCAAGAGAATATCATACAAAAACTTTATCCCAACTATATAGAAATGGAAAACTTCAAATCAAAGGACTATTGAAAAATGCTTTGTAAAAGGTTCATTCCCTTAAGCAAAATGAATACTCAAATTTCCAAGTTTAATCCCAATGTTAAAAAGATAGAGATCAAAGTTGTTTTTTATTCTCAAGATCAAAAAAAGGTGCAAGAGAAGAGCATGAAAATAAAAAATTCATCAAAACATTAGACATGTTAGAAAATGACTAGTTTTAAACTAATAGAAAAACCTACAATTTCTGTTAGTATAAATCCCAAATTTATATTTTCATTGCATAGTTAATTTCAATACCTTTACAATGCAAAAAAAAATGGATTCATTTTGAGTTCGGGAGAAAATGTTATGGCCTTCGGAAGATGGGTTATGCATATGCTCTTATGCTCATGGGTATGCACTTGACATGCACTCAAAAAATGTCAAAAAAAAACGTCTCTTAATCTGCAAAATGAGCAAATTTTTCCAACCAAGATTCAATTTTGACAACAACCCATCACATCAATATATTAATAGAAGACTCAAGGCTATCAAACATTAACATACATGCTCAAGAATTTAAAATTTTCAATAAATTGACAAAACAAGCATGTAGAATGATGAAAAAATAAGCTCTAAAAATGAAAACATGATGAAATCTTGAAATTTTCTCACCAAGATTAAATTTTAACAGAAACCCACCACATAATATGTAAATATAAGACTTAGCACTATCAAACACTAACCTACATGCTCAAGAGTTTAAAATTTTCAAGAAATTGACAAAACTAGCATGTAGAATGATGAAAAAGTAAGCTCTAAAAATGAAAACATGATGAAATCTTGAAAATTTCTCACCAAGATTAAATTTTGACAGCAACCCATCACATTAATATGCAAATAGAAGACTTAACACTATCAAACACTAACCTACATGCTCAAGAGTTTAAAATTTTCAAGAAATTGACAAAACTAACATGTAGAATGTTGAAAAAGTATTCTCTAAAAATGAAAACATGGGGAAATCTTGAAAATTTCCCATCAATTCCAATTTTGATAGCACTTCACCTCCTTTATACCTACAAGGAATACTCAACACATGGAAACTCAACAAAACAAGTTAAGAAAAACAATTTAGATTAACATGTGTAAAAGAGGGTTAGTAACCAAAAATGAAACTTAACTACAAAAACTTGAAATTAAGTGTAAAAGACAATGGAGTAAGTCCCACCAGGCATGCCAAATGTGTGCCTGTTTTTGTGCTTTTAGCTAAGTTAGATGAATGAGAACTAACACCTAAATAGTTCTATAACAAAGCTAATGACAAAATCTAAACACCATCAAAGATGAGAGCTAAACAAGATTAATACCTAGCATAATGCATTAACTTTGAATTAAACAATGCTAAAGTATTCAAATCTATGCTTCTCTAGATTACCAAAAAATAAGTAAATGGACCTAAATAAAGTCAATGGAAATCAATATTTGGTTTTCCTTGATATTTCCAAGAACCTAGGAATGTGGGCTTATCAAAGTTGGGCTACAAGACCCTTTTTGACACCTCCCATATGACCTAAGCACTTTAGGCTAGAATAGGAAGCTTAGCTCCTCAAGATGATGAACTCTCAAGAAAACAAGGTGCAAACTCTTAGTCTCTTTGCTATAGGCTTTACATTTTCTCTCTTAAGAAGTTTAGGTGTAAGTAAAAAGGTAGGTGGAGGGCTCTTTATATAGCCCAAAGGATAAAGGATTCAACACATTCTCATGAATGTGGGATAAAGGTAAAACATGATTAGGAATGGATAATGTTACTTTTTTAAAGGTAACCTTACTTTAGAAGGGTTTAATATATGTTTAGCAAGTCATGGGAGTTGGGGGGTATTTTAATTAATCCAAGGTGATTAACTAATAGGTAGATGTAAGCTTATAGAAGATAATTAAAGGAATATTAGTATGATTGAGGGTATTAGAAGGGGAATAAATCAATTAAATATTGATTTATTGGTTAAATGGAAGGGAAAGCTAATTAATGAATAATAATTAATTAGTCTAGGTAGAAGGGGTGATTTATTAATGGAAGGTCATTAATTAGGGTATTTGTTGGATAGGCAACTTAATTAATTAGCTTAGTGTAATTAATTAATGATGATATGAGGGAAAATGAGTGCTTTTGACGATATGTCGTCGATTTTCAAGAAAGATGATAATTAACGAAATTTAAGTATTTAAATATCTTGGGCGTAATTATAGGTTTCTACACACTAAGAAGATGCTATCCTAGGAGTGCCCTTTCTATTTTGTTTGTTTAGCTTATGCTATTTAGGGACTGACACATGAATTATGAAATAGAGTTTTTGGTGAGAATGGATTCCTACAAAGATGGAGATCTAAAGGGTGAGGTTTAAGGTATGTTATGGTTGGGACGAGCTTCGCTCTAAAGTATGACTTGACAGAGTAGCGAGCTGGGTGCCCATTGTGTCGTGATTGTGTGATCACCTACAGCTTTTTCCAGGTAAGATGTTGTTTAAGAATATATGTATTTGAATTTTTGTGTGGTTTGGTAAGACTCAGAGAAAGAAAAAAAGATAGAAGTGCTTTTTTATAATTCATTTGTAAACCATCAGCTAGTCATGACTTCCAGTGTACAGGTTGCCCTCAATTAATGTGAGCTAATAAAGAAAATCAAAATGGAATGTGATCTTTTTAAAACCCAAATCGAAAATGTGAAATTGGATGACATAATAAGATGAAGAGGAAGAGGGATGCTCTTTCCCTACGATGTAGAAAACATGAAGAAATGATTCTTTTTAATTACACCAAAAGAAAAGTATCCTTTAGAGAAAGTAGAAAGATGAAGTGGATTACCAAGGAAAGAAATTAAAGTGTACGCTTTTTAGAAGGGAAAAAAACACATAATTTTTCCCTAGGAATGAATGAAATTCAAGGAACCCCAGATGGGTCCCCACTAGGCATGCCAAAATGTTTCACCTTTTTATTAGATTGTTTCTTTGAATTGTTGAAGAAATAGATAGGGTAACAGGCATAGCAGGAATACCAATTCAAATGTTAGTTGATGGGTTGTTGTACGCATATGAATTCTAAATCCACGGCTGACCGTGAGAGCTTCCTTTTGGCTACGAGGAACTACCTGTAATGAAAACAAAACCACCAGAAGGAATTAAACAATATGGGCAGTGAACTACCTAGCGTGAGCTAGATCCGAGAAGTATGATACTTCCTAGATGGCTGTCAGTCCACTGTTTTAAAAAAATTAATTCTATAAACAAAGTAAATCCTCTTGTTATTTTAAAATGATTTAGGTACCTCACTTAAAACACACTAAGAAAATAGATCTAATCTAACATGCTAAGCTAGAATAGAATCCATAGGTTAAATGGTTGGTTCTGGGTTCTACAGGTTTGATAAAGGTCTCAGGTAGCTCACAGGTGAGTGAGGGTGAGGTAAAATTAGGTTGGTAGGTATTTGTTTAAGAGTGTTGGATAAACAAGGAGACCATCATCAGTCAGGGTGACCGACAATGGTTAGGTATAACCAGTACCATTCACTGTGAGATATGGAAATGTCACAGAACAGGGTTTTGGTCTCCTTTGTGATTGCACAAAGGGTCTTGGTTGGTAGTGACGAAGTGTTGGGTGACTGGAATAGGATTTTGTGAGGTTTTAATGAGTCTACGGAGGTGAAAATGTTGGAGAAGGTCAATAGGGAGGAAGATAAACAATGGGTGATGAAATGAAATAAACCAATGAAGTATGATGTTATACTTACTTGGATTTTGTTCTTAGTGGTCTGTGTGTGAAGGATGGAGGTGCTGATGATGGGTTTGAAGGCTGCAAGTGATCACCAACTAAAGAAAAACTCTTGTATGGGCTTCATGCACACTCTTCTTTGCGTGGATAGATCAGATCATGGCTGGGCTAGCTGTGTAGGAGAAGATGCTCAATCTCCTTCCTTGGATGTGAGTTCTTACTGGAATTTTCTCTCTAAAGATGCATTATCACTCTAAGATTTTTTTCTTTCTCGTCAACTTTTTCTCTCAATGTTTTCCAGCCTGCTTCCATCCTTCAAAATGAGGTTGTTTAGGGGTTAAAACGGGTAACTGATGGTGGTTACGCTTAACCGGTGATGATTAGGGGTAACTGATGTGAGTCAGGGTGGGATTTACTAGGTTTACTAAACTTAGGGAGATCCTCCTAATTTTCTTGGATCTCGTGTCATTATCCCATGTATTAGACTAGGAGCTTCTTGTGAGCATGTGGGAATGTGGTTTGAGGGAATGTAGGCATTGATTTTTAGGGTTTGGGTAAGTCTTAGTTAGTTAAGGTAACTTTATAAGAGTAGGTCTTAGGTTGAGTTGGCTTTGTGAGGTGTCTAAGTGAAATATTTGTGTAGATATTATTTTAAATAAACTATTTAAATAATAAATATAGTGAGGATAAAGCATTAATTTAATTAAATCAATTAAATTAATATTAGTGGGGTGAAGGTGCTCATGGCTAGGTAAGCAACGCTAACAAAAATAAGATGTGGTTGCCCCATGTGATGGTGAAGGTGATCCCCCTCAAACTAGGAACTAACAAGGAAATAGGTTGAAGTGGTGAGTGGCTTGGTAAAAAGTAATTGTGAAGAAAAAGAAAGTGGGTATAGGGAAAAAGGAGTGAAAGGTATACTCAAGCAATCTAGGTAATGGGTCAAGGTCAAAGGTAGCAATAGGAAAATGCACGCACACGTATAAACTACAACATGTTACAAGGTTGAAGAGTAGGAAAAATCTATATCGCCTAAGGTCGATAGGTTTATCCAAACAAGGTTGAAGTGAATCTAGTATCTAGGGTATAGGATAAGGTTAGGAAGCACAACGTGGGTTAGGTGCAGGAATGTTTAGGTATATTCAGGTACACCAAAGGTAGGGTCTGGATAAACCGTCACGATAATAGTCTAGGTAAGGTCATTAGGTCAATCAACACAGGTAATAGTGCCGCAAGGTATAGCAAACACATGAGGTCAAAGATTACTAGCAATGGTTCAGGTACGAATATAGAGATCATGGCATGGGTAAGGCCGAGGAAAGGGTAAAATAATGAGTCCCCAAAGGAGGAGAAATGGAGATAGTAAATGATGAGGTCAGGAATGGAAAGGTAATGTGTTGGGTAAAGGTTTGGGGTAAAGAGAAAGGTAGAGGGTGGGGTAAAATCGAAATGTAAGGGAAATGTATAGGTTAGGGTGACTAATGGCAGTCATGGATAACCAACGTTGGTATAGGATTAACTGATGATAGTTAGGTAGGGCATGAGACCATTGTCGGTCAAGGGGAACCAATGTTGGTTAGGTCAGATTTGGTATAAAAACAAATAATCCACTTGTTTATTTTTTATTTGTGAATTACAAAGTGAAGAAAAGAAAGAAAGAGAGAAACATGATAAAATCATTTAGAGGAAATAGGATAGTGAGCTTGTAGGGTGAGATGACGGTGGTTGGGTTGAGTAGTAGTGGGTCAACGAGATCTTAGCGAGGGATTCAATTGGTTGGAGTGTGTGGGTAGATATTCAGTGATGGCAAAGGTGGGAGAGGGATCAGGTGGACCACCAGCATAGTGGCCAGATGTGCCACTAAGACGGCGGCAGTGCTATGAGGTAATCACCTACATCTTTAATGTTAATTAGATAGAGTAGAGGGTGTAAGGGTTGTTTATTTTTTAGATTTGGGTGGGTTTTTGTATTTTGTGGGTGGGAAAAAAAGTTAAATCGGGTATGGGGGAAAAATGTGCAAAAAAGAGGGGGGGAGGGGTAGGAAATTGGATAGGTGGGGTGGGTAGGGGTTTTGGGGTCATGTAGGTCAGTGTAGGTGGGGTAAAAGGGATAGGTGGGTGGGTTTACAAAAAAAGGGGGATTTGGGAAGTCACGGATTTTTCTGCAACAGTGACCAGCATTAGTCAAGCTTGGTTGGCATTAGTCGGGTTGAACTGGGATTGGTCACCTAATAGGTGACTGATGCCGGTTACATTGTAACTGTGGTCAGTGTAGTTGAACTGGTATCGGTCACCAAATAGGTGACTGATGCCGGTTTAATGGTGACCAAGGTCGGTTAGGAGGAACCAACACCAGTCAGGTTTTTAGGTAAAAGGGTTTAAAATAATTATGTAGGTTAGGTGGTTGCGATGGGTAAGGTAAAATAGGGTGGTAGGTAATGATAAGTTATGAATAAAGTCATGGTAAAGGTAGATTAATGTCATGCTTTAGATTGAATGCAATGTCGATTGCAGTTACATATGCGAGATAGGGTTCCACCACTATTGGTGACATTACATGGCCTAGTGAGCCCGTTGGAGCTACATCACATGGAGGCAGTGGGATTGAGTGGTATTCATTGTTAATGACATGTTATTTGGTAGCCTATTTTGATGGCCACGCTCATTGATAGATGGGACTCCATGACCAACATGTTCCACCTTCAGACGGGTGAGATGACCATCATTGTGGAGGACATGTTCCAAATTCTGAGGTTACCCATATTGAGGGTCCAGGTGTATTCTATCTCCTCTGAGGCCTCATAGGAGCTGATCAGGACCGTATTTGGTGAGGGGGCAGTGGAGCTGAGCTTCCATAGTACCAGTTTGAGTTATGGTGAGATGTACCTAGCCCATTCAGATGAGACGAGGCTAGTAGTTTTATTGATGGAGGCAGTGTGCTGATATGCACTGCCTGATGTAGAGGGTGAATGATTTCCCTGATCATTGATGTGGGTACTCCATGACATGATGGTGCATGAGACATGGTTTTTGTAGGCACCATCATTTTGGTGTAGCTATATAGAGAGATGTGGGCATATGGGTGGCTGTGCAGTTTAGCCTATGTTGTACATTTATACTACACTACTGGGCCTATGAGCACATAGTTTGTGTTTGACCTATAGGGATTCCTCGAGGAGATGCATTCCCACCGAGATGTGTGTAGTTGGGATATAGGTGATGGGTACCGGTTGCCGGAGAGTGGAGATAAGATAGGCTGACATATGATGTGGCCCATTTTCGGAAGTTGTTAGAGGGGTTTTTTGAAGTGGACATTATCTGGAGGCCATATGTGGACTTCCCCTCATATAGGCATATGCATGAGGAGCTAGCTGAGCTATAGGTAGAGAGGTGGATACAGGGTTGCCATGCTGGGGAGGATGAGATGATCCCAGTCGATAGGGTCCAACGGTAGTTCAGGCACATATAGGATATTCCTCTGCCCTTCTGACAGTATTGAAGAGATGACGTGGAGAGGCCTCTGCTTCTACCACACCCTATAGTGCTGACAGGAGAGAAGGAGAAGCCATTGGATGGGTGGATTGATGATGTTGGATGCATAGATAGGTATAGGCAGTGGTGGGTGGCTCATTTATGAGCCATACCGCCTAGACCAGGGCTGCCAGATTTAGCTACCATGAAAGTGTAGAGAGACGCCCTACAGGGGTAGGTAGTGACATTGATCACGTAGATAGGTATACTATAGATGTAGTTGGAGGGGTCACAGGCAGAGGTAGCGGAGCTATAGGTATAGGTGGCTACTCTGTAGGCCCGGATGATGGAGGAGATTGGGACAAAGATGGTCAGGTGGTATCCCTATAGGCTCAGGTGGCAGGATTATAGGTTCATTTGGCCACATCCCAAACATAGATTGGGGTCTTACAGACCCAGATATAGGCATAGGTGTAAGGGCACTACCAAAAGCGCAGGGAGCTGGTCCCAGTTCATAGACTAGCGTAGGGCAGATACAGGGGTAGAGACTTATGGGATCACCACATACCATGCCTATATCTAGGTTACGGGATGCCCTAGGTGAGGTGCGATACTATCAGGATCAAATCATGGTAGCTGGGATAGACTTCCCCTCATATGGAGATTATAGGGCACAACAAGCGTCTAGTGAGAGGATGAGATCCTACACACATAGTGTGGAGAGCACAAGAGGGTAGCGAGCTCTGAGGCCTGATCAGGGAGAGGCCACCAGTGCATGATGACTAGAGTGAGGTGATGTGCTAGCAAGGGTAAAGGAGACCGAGGGTGCAGGGGACATAGATATGGAGGACATCTAGCGAGATGTCTAATATGTAGCCACCCTGATTTTGGATGTATACTAGTGTGTATTCTTGATATATATGTCGACCTGCATGTTGTACATTTTTGTTATTTTTATCACATACCGACCTATGTGCCAAAGACAGTGAGGATGTATGAGTGATTTTGTTGTATATTTTGAGCATATACCAGCGTATGTGTCGAAGATTTCTTTGTATTGATTCATTCATTCTTTGTGTATATATGAGACCGGCCTACGTGCTGATGACATTTTGTATTGTATATCGGCTTGCATGCAAAAATGTTTGAGATGATGGCCATGATGAGATAGACATGTATTTTGAGACACACATTTATTGATTTATATGATGAGATTCATGGTATTTGGTGATGTGTTGATGTGTTTATGAGATGTTGGTTTTATGGCTTGTGTTAGATGAGATATGGATGTGTTACTTTGATATGGATGGAAGATTGAGGTACGTTATAGGCATGGATCCAGGTAGGTTATAGGCATGGATCGAGTCAAGTTTGGTTAGGCATGGATCGATTCAAGTTATAGGTATGGATGAGTAAAGTTGGTTTAGGCATGGATAAGTCAAGTTGGTTTAGGCATGGATTGAGTCAAGTTAGTTTAGGCATGATTCATTCTAGTTTGCAATGAATTGTTCTATGGGTCATATGTGAAATGTTTTATAATCTATACATAGTGAGGATAGAGATATGATAGGTGTAACAAATGTATAAAATGGTAAACAACTTGTTATGTTTGTGGCTTAATTTCCAATTTTTTAAGAAAAGGGGAACTAAGTGAAATGTGGGTAAATGGTGAGTTAGGCATGGTTGATGAATTGTTTAGGGTAGAGAGTGGCCGAGCTAACCTCTAAGGGCCCCATGCCCTCAGAGTGCTACCTACATAGTCCTAGCAAAAAGGAACCTCAGGCCAATGTAGTTCTTCCATGAGCTAGGGAAGAATATGAGAATGAGTTGGTAGGTTTTTGGGAATATTGTGGGTTTGTGTTTAATAGATGTGGGTAGATTATAGGTAAATGATGAAGGTGAAGGTGATTATGGTGAAAGGTGAGGATTACCCCAAATGTAAGCGGTGAGGACAAATTCCTATATAAGGTAATCAAAATGTAAACAAAGATGGTTTAAAAGATAAGAGGGAGGTAATAAAGCCACCTAATTAGGTAGGATCATACTAAGTAGATCATACCTTTAAGGGGGTGATGAACACAAGATCTGAAAGACATTGCATGATTAACTATTCTACAGTGAAATTAGTCACAGGATCACCAAATTTTAAAAGTCCAAGATGTCCCTTGAGGAAATTTAGGAAATGGGAGTGGAAATGGTAAGGTGGGTGCAAGGTAGTTAATTGTATATGTTTGGAGTGACAGGTCTTTATGGCAAGAGGTCCGAGGTAACAATGGGCAAGTCCATGACTAAAAAGTGTTTTTGTTTTGATAGACTGATTAATGTGGGAAGTCTATAAGGGATAAATAATATGATACTCCTTAAGGTCTTCGTGAAGCTGATCGATGCGGGAAGCTTCGGTTTTTTTTTTAAAGCTTCACATAGCTGTCCTTCGAGGGAGTAGTCTACTTATAGTAGCAATTTGGTCGAGAGAAATATGTCCCTTTGAGGGAGTCATATTTTTTATTAGAAGTTTCACTCAAGGAGTTTTGTCCCATTGGAGGTCATTGAAATCATGGACAAGACCAAGGTGAAGGATAGGACTCTTGTTCAAAAGGTGAGGTGGAACGACCATGGGATCTCATCTAAAGGTAGATGAAAAGTATCCATGAGAATCATGCTATGTGTAGTTATATGGTACACATATTCAAGAGAAGATAAAAAGTGATGGGTACTCACATGATTCTTGTTTAATTGTTAGGGAGGTGGATGGAGTGGATAGCGCTCAAGGGATGAGCGTGGAGAGAGACGAAGGGTGAGGTAGGAAAATGAGTCAAAAATAGAATGGTCAAAGATGCAATGCATTAAGGGGCTCAGGTTTAGGTTTACCCTCAAGCGAGGACAAACGATAGGCACTTAATCCATAGGTATGAGTTACAATGTATGGTTCAAGCCAATTAGGAGTGAATTTTCCCTATTTACTTTTTTCTACTTTGGTTACGTGCTGATTTTCTTTCAACACAAGGTCACTGACTTTAAAGGTTCGTTCATGAACATGTTTGTCATAAACATGTTTGTTACGTTGTTGGTAAACTTGAAGGTGATCAAGAGTGTTAAGAAAACATTCATCTAATAACTCTAGTTGTGCTAAGTGGTCCTGAAAAATGTCATCATCAGTAAGCATGTCCTAGAGAGAAATGTGGAGTGAGGGGATCTAGACTTCGAGAAGCAAAATAGCCTCTGTACCATAGACCAGTGAAAAGGGTGTAGCCGCATTGGAAGTGTGAATACTAGTGTGGTATGCCCATAGGGCAAAAGGAATGTGTGTATGCCAATACCTCCCAGTATTGTTAACCACTTTCATGAGAATATTGTTGAGGTTTTTGTTATTGGATTCGGCTTGGCCATTGGTTTGTGGGTAATAAGATGATGAGAAAATAAGTTGAATGTCGAAGGCGTCACAATTTTTTTTGCAGTGTTTTCGTTTTTAAATTATATTCCATGTTCATTGATGAGGTGATGAGGGACACCAAAGTGGTAAATGATGTGATGGTTAATGAACTCGTATATTTTCTCAAATTTTGTGGAGATGAGTGGTATGGCTTCTACCCATTTTGTGTAGTATTCAGTAGCAATTATGATCCATTGATGATGTTGGGAAGAATGAGGATTGATTTCTCCGATAAGATCCAAACCCCATTAAGAGAAGGGCCAAAGGTCACAAGTGACCTGTAAGGCATGACTGGGTGTATGATGAAGGTTGGAATGTTGTTGACATTTCACACAACATTTGACATAGTCACAACAATCATGGCTAAGGGTCGGCCAATAATATCCTAAGCGAAGAATACGCTTAGCAACAATAAGGCCACTAAAGTGACCTCCACATATGCCATCATGAACCTCCTTAATTGTATAAGGAATTTCAGAAATTTTGAGGCATCGTAAGAGAATACCATCAAATCTGCGCTTATAGAGGAGTCCCCCAAGAATAACGAAATGGGAGAAATTTTTAAGGAACGCGCATTGTCCATTACAGGTGAGATCATGAGGTAAGATGGAGAGGGAAAGGTAGTCAGAGTATTGTTTATACCAAAGGTCACTCAGGTCAGGGGTGTCAATTCTGATTGATTAAACATCATGAGGTAAATAATAAGGTGAATGGAGGCATTATATGGTGAAAAATATTTTAGAATTGGCAAGGGAAGCGGGTATTTGGGAAGTTGAGCAGGCCATGGTATCTTAAAATTTGTTGGTTGAACATGGGATGGTTTGAACGGTGTAACAATCAAAGGTGGTCAAAAGTATGTCTACACGATGTTTATATATTTTTAAGTATCTTATTATGACATTGGTACTTACCATTGACTTGATTTATGACCATTGTGAATCACCAAAGATGTGGATTGATTTGACATCTAGGGCATAGGTGGCCTAGAGATCTAGTATGAGTGCTTCGTACACGGAAATATTATTGGTGCATTCAAAGTCTAGTTTGAAGGACAAGGGCATGGGTTCTCCATCCAAAGGAACAAGGATAACACCAGCCCCACCCCCACATTGACACTTGGAACCATCGAAGAACAATGTCATTTGGTAAGGGGGTTCGTCCAGGGAAAGTGTAGCAATGGATTCATCAGGAAAGTAAAAATTAGAGGGTTAGTCTATAGAAATAGGTGCATTAGCCAGTTGGTCGGTGATAGCCTAGCCCTTAATGGACTTTTGGTGAATGAATTTGAGGTCAAGATCAGCTAAAAGCATAAGCCATCATGCGGCACGCTGATATTGATAAGATTTGGCATACATGAAGTGTAAAGGATTAGTGTTGGTCACAACATAGGTTTTGTGGTTGAGTAGGTAATGGTGGAGTTTGGTGGCAACAAACACTAAGGCTAAACAAAGCTTTTCTAGATGGTTGTATCGGGTTTCATAGTCCAAAAGAGTACAGCTTATGTAGAGTAAACTGTGTGCTCCCCATGTTGTTCATTGCGATGAGCGAGCATGGACACAAAGCAATGATCGATAGCTGATATTTATAGGTAAAAAGTTTAATCATCTTTAGGTGGAATGAATATGGGCGGTTGGAGAAGATATTGTTTTAGGGCCTCAAAAGCTTTGTTATAGTCATCATCCCATTTAAAGGAGACATCCTTCCTAAGAAGATGATGAAATGGTTGACACCGTTCAGATAATTATGAAATGAAACAGTGAATGGAATGTAATTTACCTTTTAGGATACAGAGTTATTTGAGGTTAGTGGGCGGAGGCATTTCCAGAATGGCTTTGACTTTTGTAGGGTCAACTTCTATACAACAGAGGGAAATAATAAATCCCAGGATCTTTCATGAGAGAACCGCGAAGATGAACTTTTTAGGTTGAATGTGGACATGATATTTAATGATGGTCAAATATGGTTTTGAGGATTGCGAGGTGCTCGGAGTGATGTTTAGATTTGGCCAAGAGATCATCCACGTAATCCTACAATATGTGATGCATGATATCATGGAAGATGTAAGTCAACACACGTTGATATGTAGCACTAGCATTTTTAAGGCCAAAAGGCATGACTCAATAGAAAAATTTTCCCCAAGGGGTGATGAATGTGGTATTTTTCTAATCTTTTGGGGTAAGCAAAATTTTTTTATAACCCAAGAAACCATCCTTGAGTGAGAGCATCTCGTGAGTTACAGTGAGGTCAACTAGTTGATCAATACCAGGCAACGGAAATTCATATTTTAGGTAGGTGAGGTTGAGGTCACGGAAGTCCATGCAAATGCGGAGTCCCCCTGTTGATTTAGTAATAGGGATAATAATTAGAAATTTAATGAGGATAGTCAATGGGTAAGATGAAGGAAACTGAAAGAAGGCACTGAATTTCTTCTTTAACACACAAGAGAAATGCAAGGGTGTATTTTCCTCATCATTTTTTGATAGGTTTGGCATCATAAATGGTTACGATATTGTGAACCACTATGGTGGAGTCAATACCAGGATGTCTGCATAAGACCAAGCAAAAGCATGGTTATGATCTTAGAGAAAAGAAGTGATGGCTTCCTGTTTAGCAGCATCTAAAGATTGTTCGATCTTTAGGATGTGTGGGTCATCCTAAGTATGAATGTTGATCTCGATAGTTGATTTATTCAACATGGTTTGCATCTTAGAGGGTAACGACTGATGAATATATGATTTTTTTGGACCAAGGTAGGTGAGTATGGATTCATCATCCTTACATTGAGCGATGCTAATGGTAGGTGTATCATCGTCGATCATCTCAGGATATAGGAATGGGAGAGTGGAAAGGGCCTCGCCTTCACGTTGATAAGTAAAAGGCCCCAAAGAAATGGTGTTTATGAAAAAAAAAGGTAGGAGGGATAGATTTAGGATCTATCAACTCCATCAGTGAGGGTGGTGATGAAGGTGGAGAAGGGCTAGGGTCTATAATCAGTTCAATGTAATCCTATTTGGTAGGAGGTTCAGAGAAGCCAATAGCACTATGGTCATTATGTTTGTGGGTGGTACATGGAGTAATTGTATGGTGGCCTTTCTCGTGAAATCCAAAACCAAAACCCTTCCATACACAGTGGTGCAGGAAGGTGTGGGTGAAATGGAAATTGGTAAGTGATTAGAAGTCAGCGGAAAATGGGTGGGGTTGTGATGGTGGTTTAGGTGAGTAAGTGGTAGTATCAAGTCCCCCATAGGTGAGACTAGTATGAAGATGAGGACCATTAAGGAGGCATTCTCCTATATGGTCATCATAGCGAGGGTATTGGTGAAGGATTCCATACTCGTCTGGAGTAAGGAACGTGTTGACACTATATAGGTGACACTCCCCCAGAGTGAGGCATTGAAAAAAATCTTCCAAGGGATCAGTGGTTGGTATGTGGGTATCTGGTATGGATGATGTGTCGAAGGTCGATGCGGAGGTGGAGTTAATGGATTGGGCAGCTAATGGGTCAGTCATGGAGATTAAAGTAGCGGTAGGAATAGAGAAGGTATGTGCGGTGAAAGTAGTTGATATACTAGTAGGTGGGGGTGTAGGTGAAGCGTTATTGGTTGTGGAAGTACACTGCTTGAAAAGTATGAGCACATCATTGGGTTGGTAAGGCACGTTGCATGTTTTGAAAGGTGATGGGTCAGATGGAATGGTATAAGTGTTTCCTTCGTTTTCAAACTTTACACAATGATGTAAAGTGGAAGGAACGCAACCCATGACACAGATCCAGGGTCTACCAAGCAACAAGTTATATTAAAATTCCCCCTCCAAAACCTAAAACTATTCTGGAATAGTGCGGGGGCCCACACAAACATGTAGGATGACAGTTCCTGGTGTGGAGGTGATATCATCATTGAATGAATGCAACATGACCAGATGTTTGTGCATGTAATTGTCAGGAATTTTCATTTGAGAAAATGCATGGGATGAAATGATGTTAATGCTAGCACCTCCATCAATCATCACATGGCATACTCGTATGTCATAAATGTGGACAGAGATGAAGAGGGCTTGGTCTGGGTCCTCATTTTAGGATGGCGTAATTTCTTCCTATGAGAAGCTAAGGGAGGCCACTTGGTGAACAAGGTGAGGTGAGGATGAAGGTGGTAATTTGGTGAGAGAGGCTACATGATGGGGTGTGATAATGGAGGCTACGGGTGTAGGGTCATTGGGTAAAACCTCAATAGATTGAATAACCTCCATGAGGGCTTGATGATGGGATTCTGAGGTTTGGATGAGGTCATATAAGGAAATTTTGATGGGAGATTGGTGTAGTTATTTAAGCATGGTGTGATGTGTGATGTAATTAGAAATGGGGTATGTGGGGCCGAGGATAGTTATCTTTGGTATGGGTGTAGATGGTATGCTTGTACAGGATTGGTTGGTGCGTCAGCTACCTTTTCTTTTCACTTCTACGCACGTCTAGTGATATGTACCATGTTGATTTAAGGGAAGTTGTCAAATAGAGAAGGTGTAGGGTAAGTGGTATAGCGACATGAAGGTTAAAAACCTACTGAAGGATAAAATCCTTGTGAGGTCAGTTGGGCACAATGACATTTGGGTGGTTGCGTGGCAAGTATTCTGATGCGAACCATGTTAATTTCAAATTTTGTGTGTGGTTATAAGAGCTGTGAGGGTGGAGGTTGTGGTTGTTGAGTGGGCAGTGTGGGAATGGGTGTAGGTGAAGCAAGATCCTCATCAAGAAGGTCGTCGTCATCAAAGTTAGTTTCCAGTGGATAGAATTGGATAAGGATTTTTTTCAAGGCCTTGCAGTTCTCCACGTCATGCCCTGGCACACGATGGTATGAATAAATTTTAGTATCATCAAACTCTTCAGGCTTGGTTTTGAGGGGGTCATAAGGTCAGAGTGACGGTAATGTGATAGCTGAATTCTCGAGGAGGTTGGTTAAAATTTCAGCATATGACCCTGCTAGTGGATCACAATGGGAAGTGAATGTGGGTTTGGGTGTAGGTGTGGTTGGTTGTCTAAGAATTATTTTTGGAAGAGTGGGAAACGGGTCGAGTGATGGGTTTAGGTGCCAGTGTGGTTTGAGGTATCGGTCGGGTTCTTTTGGGTAGGGGTACAGTAGATGGATAGGTAGGAGGGTGTGGGGTTGTTGTGACTACCTTATTATGGGGTAGTGGGGTTTTATTTTTGGGTTGTACCTTCTTGGGTAAAGGTGATGTGGGTGTACAAGGTCTAGAAGGAAAAGTAGATAGAGGAAGAGGGTGAGTTACCCATGGGGATAATGGGGGTGCTATAAAGGTAGGTGATGCAGGTCGTACTTAGGGTGTGATGGAAATAGACTGAAGTGTAGTGGGTAGTGAAGTAGTAGCTAAAGGGATTGGAGGTATTGGTGGTAAAGATACTGCAGGTGAAGGTATAAGTCATGTTGTGTGCCTGGGTAGGTTAAAGGTATGTGAGGAAGGAATGGGTTGTTGTGTTATTTGTTTATGGATGGGTGAGGGGTGCTTGTCCATGTTGGGAATCTGAGGTCTGGAGGCGGATGGGACAAATGTGGCTTTGATTGGTGCGGTTGAGGTATGAGGTCAATGAGTTTGTTTCTTTAGTTTAGGTCTCAGAGTAGGTGTGGTTTTGACATTGGAAGATGTAACTAAATCTAGTTTAATAGGTGGATGAGTAAGGTTGGTGGTCGGGGTGACCCCTAAAGTGGTAATAGGATTAGTGGAGGTAAATTTTGTGGGTATGGGTTTGGGTTTAGGTATAGGTTAGGTTATGGGTAAGGGCATGGTCTGAATGCTAACAGGTATCGTGGAAGGGGTTGTAGTTGGTTTGATGGGTGGAAATGTGTTTGGGTAGATAGTGGAGGTTTCATCAAGGGATTGCTGCATCTATGTTAAGATAGGGAGTAAGAGGCACCCCCATAATATATCCATATCCACATAATCTAAGTGATCAGCCAAATGTGAAAACGAAACGTCTGTGGGTGGAGTTGGTGAGGACCTAATGGGAATTCTTGTAAAATGAATCTTAGAGATGGGGAATCATCCATATTCAACTTCCGTGGGTAAGATAACTGAAAGTAGGTCTAATGGATGTTGGGTAGCTGATGGAGATATATCGCCAAGAGGTAAAGGTATCTCCACTAGGTCTATGATGGGTGGAAGAGATGATGGGAGTTTCTCTATAAGTGGAGGAATGGATAGCTGCTTCTCTATGGGTGGAGGAGGTAATGGGTACTGCTATGTGGGTGGAGGAAGTAATGGGATCTCCTCTATGGGTGGAGGAGGTATGGTAGGTAAAGGTTTTCTAAATAAAGAAGCTAGGGGTGAGATGGTCTCAATGTTAGCAGAAGAATCCTATGTAGGTGATGAAGGAGATGAAAGGTGTTCTTCTCTTGGTGAAGGAATGGTGGAGGTTGGTTCCAATGTGGAAGTAGGATTTTGGGCTAGGATTTCCTCTATGGAAGGGATGTGAGGAAATTGAGAGGTGATATGTACCTCATTAAAGATTGTGTTAACCTCACGGGTATCGGTATCATGAGTGGATGTCTCACTAGTTTGATTGCATGAAGGGGAATGATTGGGAAATGGTTTTTTGAAGATTTGTAGATTTTGGTTGGGGGTAGTGTTGGGATTATCCACAATTAACTCACCCTTCTTGATCATTTCTTGGACAATATTCTTGAAAGTGATTCAGTTTTTGTCACTATGACCCTTCACTCTGTGATAGTTGCAGAAATCATGCTCTTTATACCACGCGGGCATGGGGTGAGCAGGGTCAAAACTAGTGTGTAGTTTTATGGGTGGAAGGGTGATGGCTCCACCTCTGATAATATTTTCTAAGATAGAAGAGTAAGGTTCCCCAATTGGGTTATATTTTCACTACTCTTGTTTGAATCGAAAAGCATGGATAGGTGATAGATTAGATGAGGGTGTAACCTGATTGGACGGATGAGCTAGGCTAGCCTTGAGTACCACTGCATTAGCGATTCCTTTAGCCTTTGATTAATTGGTTGGTGGTTTAGAAGAAGAAGAGGTTTCATTCGACTTCAGTTCCAAATTCTTATTACGTAATTGGATTTTATTCTCTTCGATGGCCCAAATCTCTAACTTTTGTACCATATCAAATGCCTCATCGAATGTTCAGAAAGTCTGGACCAACAAGGTCAAGGAGATATGTCTAGTGCAAGCTCATGTGAAGAGCTCAATGAGTTCAATTTGTGTCAGTTGGAAGGTAATTTGATTGATCAGGTTGCGCCAGTGAGTGATAAAATCTGTGATGGATTTGTCCTCGTACTGACGTGTGGAATATAGATTGGTCATGGTAACGTTCTTGGTGATATTGATAGAGAAATGATCCAAAAAATCTTGGTCCACCTAATTGAATGAAATTATGTAGTGTTTGGGTAACCCACTATACCAATCTAATGCTAGACTAGTGAGGGACATGGGAAAAGTTCTCAAAAGTAAGGCATCATCATGGGAAATTAGATAACACCCATGTTTGAATGAGCAAAAATAATGTTGTGGGTCTTCCTTACTATTGAAGTGGCTGAATTTAGGCATTTCCCAATGCACAGGGTATGAATGGATAGGAATGGATGGGTGAATAAGATCATTACAAATCTCGTCATAGGTGAGAGTGTTACGGGAGCCAGAAACCGATGCCTCCAGTTTTTGCATCTTATCCATAATAAATTTAATTAGGTCATTGGTGGTTTTTGATGATTAGATGCCTCCTATAACATGAGGAGGTTGGTTTTGGGCATATAATGGGGGTGGAATTCCAATGTATGGGGCTGCCATGTAAAGTGGTGGATAAGAAGGAAATGAAATAGGGGGTAAGTACCTGGAATGAATAATAGATGAAACAGGTGGTTATTGGTAGTATGTATATGGGGGTGGAAGGGTCGTGGTAACCCTAGTGGCAATAAGGGCTAATGATTTTGGAATGGAAAGAACCACATTCTGAAATGGGGTAGGGGTCACTAACACTGGAGGTGGGAACATAGCTACAGGTATGTATGAGATAGTAGGGGTGGATGAGCTTGTGTTTGGGGTAGTCATCAATGGTATGGTGGATGTAATGGGTTCCACAGAGGTAATAGACATGGCAGTCATGGTGGGTATAGATCCTAACTATGAAACAACTAGGGGTAAGGTGGATGTAGGTAGCACAGAGCCAGATGGGGCTGATGCAGAAGTCAATGCGAGAGTCGGGGGGATAGATATGGGCATGTCATATATCAAATAACCCAAGGAATCTTGAGTGGACAAGTGGGAGAGGTAAAACTGCAAGGTGGTAGGGTTCTGGTCAGGGATTCATTTGAAATCCTCTTCTACTATAGTGATATTAGTAGGCTGGATGGGATCCATGGTTGGTGATAAAATAGAAGGTGGTGAAGGACTAGGTGGTAGTGGTTAGAAACTGGCATGGAACAACAAGGCATTTGCTTGTCTTTAAGTTAGCAGCATGTGAACCAATATCGATCAGGTAGGGCTGCTTCTCTGTAAATGATATAGAGGAACAACAAGAACAAGTGAATCTGGTGATAAAAAGTGGATGAAGTAATAAATGGTGGGTGGAAAGTGAAACAGGATAACTGATGTTGGTTAGGTGAAATCGATGTCGGTCAGGGGTAACCATTGCCATTCACTATAAAAAATGGACAGTAAGTAAACAACAAGGTAGAAGGAAAAAATCTGACAAGTATACCAAATCTGGGGATGTGTAAAACATCAATGGCAAAAATGATAGTGACAGAGACTGTGGAAAGTGGAAGAAAGTGAAGCGAAAATGTCCTTTTGAGTAGGTTAGCAAAAGGACCTAGAACCGACATTGGTTGGGCATAACTGATGTTGGTCAGGGGTAACCAATGATAGTTACTATGAAATTGAAATAGTGATGAAAGAAAGTGGTTGTGAATTAAAATTTGATGTGGAATCAGACCCAGAATCCTAGAAATGATGATGATATGGCCCAGGCACACTCAGGTAAAGATGGAATACACCAGCTATGATGAGGAGCATACAAGGATGAACAAAAAACAGTGATGAACGTGATCTTTCACCTCAAAACACAAGCCAAGCAAAAACACTAAGAAGATGTGATCCTAGGAGTCCCCTTTCTATTATGTTTGTTTAGCTTATGCTATTTAGGGACTGACACATGAATTGTGAAATATATTTTTTGGTGAGGATGGCTTCCTACAAAGAAGGAGATGTAAAGGGTGAGGTTTCAAGTATGTTATGGTGGGGGTGGGTTTCACTCTGAAGTATGACTCGACAGAGTAGCGAACTAGGTTCCCACTATGATGTGATCATGTGATCACCTACAACTTCTTCTAGGTAAGATGTTGTTTAAGAATGTATGTATTTGAATTTTTTTGTGGTTTGGTAAGACTCAAAGAAAAAGAAAAGGATAGAAGTGCTTTTCTACATTTCGTTTGTCAACCATCGTCTGGTCATGACCTCTAGCGTATAGGTTACCCTTTAATTAATGTGAGCTAATGTAGAAAATTAGAATGGAATGTGATTGTTTTTTGACCCAAATTGAAAATGAGAAATTGGATGACATAATAAGATGGAGAGGAAGAGGGATTCTCTTTTCACTACAATGCAGAAAACATGAAAGAAATGATTCTTTTTAATTACACCAAAAGAAAAGTTTCCGTTAGAGTAAGTAGAAAGACGAAGTGGATTACCAGGGAAAGAAATTAATGTGTATGCTTTTTAGAAGGGAAATAAACACAAAATTTATCCCTAGGAATGAATTAAATTCAAGGAACCCTGGATAGGTCCCAACGGGTGTGCCAAAATGTTTCACCTTTTTCTTAGATTGTTTCTTTTAATTGTTGACGAAACAGATAGGGTAACGGGTGTAGGAGGAATACCTATTAATATGTCAGTTGATGATGGGTTGTTGCATGGTGTATGACTTTCGAATCCACAGCTGACCATGAGAGCTTCCTTTTGGCAAGGAAAAGCTACCTGTAATGAAAACAAAAAACACTAGAAGGAATTAAATAATATGAGCAGTGAACTGCCTAGCGTGAGCTAGATTCGAGAAGTATGATACTTCTTAGATGGCTGTCAGTCCACTGTTTTAAACAAATTAATGATATAAACAAAATAAATCCTATTGTTATTTTAAAATGATTTAGTTACCTCACTTAAAACACAATAAGAAAATAGATTTAATCTAATAGGCTAAGCTAGAATAGAATATACAGGTCAAATGGTTAGTTCTGGGTTCTACAAGTCTGATAAAGGTCTCAGGTAGGTCACAGGTGAGTGAGGGTGAGGTAAAATTAGGTTGGTAGGTCTCTGTTTAAGAGTGTGTGGACAAACACAGAGACCAGCGTTGGTCAAGGATGACCAATAGCGGTTAGGTATAACCGAGTGCCAGTTATTGTGAGATCTGGAAATGTCACAGAACAGGGTTTTGGTCTCCTTTATGATTACACAAAGGGTCTTGGTTAGTCCGAGACAAAGTGTTGGGTCACTAGAATAGGCTTTTGCGAGGTCTTAATGAGTCTACGGATGTGAAAATTTTGGAGAAGGTCAATAAGGAGCAAGATAAACAACGGGTGATGAAATAGTGATGAAATGAAATAAACCAATGAAGTATGATGTTATACTTACTTGGATTTCATTCCTGTGTGGTCTGTGCTTGAAGGATGGAGGGTTGATGATGGGTTTGAAGGCTGCAAGTGATAACCAACTGAATAAAAATTTCTACATGGGCTCTATGTACACTCATCTTTGCTTGGATAGATCAGATCATGGCTAGGTTCGGCTGTGTAGAAGAAGATGTTCAATCTCCTTCCTTGGATATGAGTTCTTGCTAGAATTTTGCTCTCTAATATTTTGTTCTTTCTCATTAACATTTTTCTCCCAATGTTTTCCAACCTTCTTCTAACCTTGAGAATAAGGTTGTTTAGGAGTTAAAAGGGGTAACTGATGGTGGTCCACCTTAACCGGTGGCGGTTAGAGGTAACTGATGTTGGTCACGGTGGTATTTCATAGGTTTACTAAACTTAGGGAGATTCTCCTAATTTTTTTGGATCTCATGTTGTTATCCCATGTATTAGACTGGGATATTCTTATGAGCATGCGGGAATGTGGGTAAAGGGAATGTAGGCATTGAATTTTAGGGTTTGGTTTAAGTCTTAGTTAGTTATGGTAACTTGTTAAGAGTAAGGTCTTATGTTTAGTTGGCTTCGTGAGGTGTCTAAGTAAACTATATGTGTAGATATTATTTTAAATAGGATATTTAAATAATAAATATAGTGAGGATAAAGCATTAATTTAATTAAATCAATTAAATTAATATTAGTGGGGTGAAGGGGTCATGGCTAGGTAAATGTAATAAAGGGTGCCTATATGTCGAGGGATAAAAGGGGAGCGTGACCTCAATTTAGTGTCTACACACACAATAGAAAATAAATTATGATATAGTGAAAGAGAGCGTCTTGCATTACTAATGAAAAAACTTCATATGTTGACCAATGAAAGGTAGAGGGAGAAACTCTCCATCTAGATATGATAGACATAAGCTATTATCACCATTCAGCTGATATATTTTGAAAGGATCTTTCCATAAAGAGTCAAACTTGCCATGCATCCCTTTCTGCTCTCTTCTCTTGTCCCAAAGAAACACTAGATCTCCAATCTGGAAATCACGTTGCTTTGATTTCTTGTCAAATATCCTTTTGAATTTACTCTGATGATATTAAATGTGATCTACCACCTTGATTCATTCTTCCTCTATCCTGGCTAGGTACATTATCCTTTTCTCAATAGAACTTTGAAAAGTTTCATCCTCAATTGCTTTAGCCAACCATAAGGTTGGCAATTATAGAGAGATAGGAATCTTAGTATCAATCCCATATAACACTTGGAATGGGGACATTCCAATACCTTGCTTAGGATTAATCCAATCTGCCTATAATGCATCATACAATGATTTATGTCATGCCCTCTGATTCTCATCAACCAAATTTTTGATTATGGTGACCAAGTTCTTGTTTGTTTGATTCAGCCTAACCATTGCCTTTGGGGGTAATAATCAGATGAATGAGAAAATGTGATCCCAAAGCCATAAAAAAATTCTATCAACTTGTGGGATGAGAAATTGGAAGCGTTGTCAACAATGATCTTGTGAGGCACATCGAATCTAACAATTATATTCTCCTTGAGAAAGTTACGCACAGCTTTAGAGGTTTCTTGCTTGATTAGCACAGCTTCCACCCACTTGGTGAAATAGTCTATGGTGGTGAGCACATAATTATGACCAGAACTAGATGAATGATTCAACACTCCTATGAAATCAATCCCCCATTGGCGGAAAAGGTTATTCAATAACCATAGGTTTCAAGGAAAGAGCTGTTAGCCTAAGACAACCAATAAAATGTTGACAAGCTTCACACTTGGTTACCCATTTAGCTCAGTCTCAAAAGAGAGTAGGCCAATAGTACCTAGCCCGTATGATATTGTAAGCCATTATAGAGGAAGATAAATGTCCTTCACATGCTATATTGTGGAAGGACTCTTGAAACCTCACATGTTGAGGCTTGTCAACACAGTGCAGGAATACACCATCAATACCCTTCTTGTATATACCATTATCCCACAGAATGTATCTTGCAGACCTTAACCTAACTATCCTCTTCTCCCTTTTGTCTTAAATGCAGATGACATTCACCATAAGTTCAAAATAAAGAAATATCTGTGTATCATTCATCTGTTGTACTTTTAAAAAGTGCCAATGGGCAATTTTGAAGAAGTACCTTCAATTTCTTTGTATTCTGTCTCAGCATTGTTTTCCACGATCAATTGGCATAGGCCTCTTCTCTTATATTAACTTGGTAGGTTTGATGTCCAATTCATACTCCTAGACTTTAGCTATCCAGTTACCCTGTTGACTACCCAACTCATTTTTAGTCAAGATGGATTTAACTGCGGTATCAGGAATAAGAACAAGAGTGTGAGAACTCAACACATAATACCTGAAATGCTTCACTTCTCTCACCACTACATAAGCATGTTTTTCAATTTTTGACATATTCAATTCATTTTCCTTTAATGGGAAGCTCATGAAAGTGATGGGAGATTCAATTATTTCTTCATTCTCCTACATCAGAATGGTTGATACCGTATGTGCAGAAGCATAGCTGTACATGATGAAATATTTTTTGAAATCTGGGCTCACCAGGATGGGAGCGTGGGAAATTTCCCTTTTCAATTCTTCAAATGCAAGCTTCCTATCACTGATCCATCAAAATAGAGTTTTACCTTTCATCATCCTAAGGATATACTTGGTTTTATAGGAAAAGTCAAGTATAAATCTTATTAGGAAATTGACCTTCCCGAAAAAGGAGTGTACCCCAAATTTTCTTATGGGTAAGGTAAGGCTTTTGGATGTCCTTCACCCTCTCTGGGTCGATCTTGGTTCCTTCTTTAGTCATAATATGACCCAGCAACTTTCCTTCTGTTACTTCAAACATGGACTTTTTAGGATTTAATGAAATCCCATGGTGCTTGCACCTTAAGAGTACTTGCTCCAGATGATCATAATGATCACTTAACTTTTTAGAGAAGACCATCAAGTCATCCAAATACACAACTATGACCTTGCCCATCAAATCTCTGAAAGATAAGTCCATATCTCTTTGAAACGTGGCTCTGGAGTTAAATCAAACCAAAACACATCCTTCTGTAAATGAAGGTTCCTCATGGGGTGGTGAATGTCATATTATGTTGATCTTCAAGAGCTACCTAAACCTGATTATACTCTGAAAATCCATCAAGCATGGATAACATTTCTGATCCAGTGACAGTCTATAATACTTGGTCCATGATGGGAAATGGATAATTTTCTTTCAATGAAGATTGATTAAGGTTCCGGAAATCAACACAAATCTCACCATTCTTCTTTCTGAAAGGGACAATGTTGAAAAATAAGGTGGAATGATGGATTAGGAAGATAATCCTTACGTCTAACATCTTTTGAATTTCTGCAAGGATAGATCCTGAGATCTTTGGATTGTAATGTCTTTGCTTATGACTATAGGGTTTAACCTCAGGCTTCAAAGGGATGCTATGTTGCACATCCTTGGGCTTGAAAGACTTCAGATCCACATAGGACCATGCCAAGAAAATCTATATATCTCTTCAGGAGTTAACTGACTATTTCTCTTTCTTATGGAGAACAACATTTCTTGATGTTTACCATCTGTGGTTGATCAACGAAGCCCAAGTTAACTTGATCTACCTCTGGCAAGGAAGCACCTTCATCTTTCCTTTTATTCTGAATGAAATGGTCATGTTTGTCAAATAGTCCTTCCAGAGAAACTAATCCCTTCAGAATCTTATTTCCTTTAAGCTGGATCAATTCACCATCAATTTCTTGATATGAATTTTTGATGAACTCACGGAAAGCTGATTCTGATCCTTCAAAATAAAGCTCACTAAAATTTTCAGCTTTCTCAAGAAAAGATAATACTTGTTGATCATCATTAAACACTTTGCAATGTGCTGAATTATCTGGAATGCTTAGATGATACATGATCCCAATGGTATATGTTTCCTGTTTGAACTTTGGGTGAGGAAAGAGAAGAGATGTAGATACGGCTAAAGAATCAGCTTTATCATTGTAGTCTCTTAAGACTACCTTAATGGAAAAGCATCAAAGCATTCTATGTTGTCCCAAACCTTATTCTTGTAATGTCTTAGGTGATCATTTTTTACCTGATAGGTTCTCCTTACTTGATTCAAAATCAACTCGACATCTCCCTGCACTTTAAGATTTCAGATTCCTTTTTGTTTTACCATTTCTAATCCTAATAAAAAATATAAGTATTCGGCTTTGTTATTAGTATTATCAAACTACAACTTGAAATCAAAAGGAAAAATCTCAAAATCTGGAGATATAAGAACTATGCCAGCACCTAAACCAGTAGTTAAATAGCTTCTGTCAAACTCAAGGGTCCAAATAGTGTTAGGATCTTATTCTTTGACTTCTATAAAGAGCACCTTATATGTCATGAAATAATTACCGAAGCCTACATATTCAAAGAGAATTTAAGCCTTAGGATCATCTGATTTAGTAACCAGGTACTTTGTTTGTGCTTCGGGGTCAAGGACATGAGAAACTGAATTCACTGGAATTTTAGCTTTGGTCCAATCCATGTTGATTTCTCCTCCAACATCTTTACAAAAACCTCTTCCTAAGAGAATACCATAAGCAACTAGGATATCAGCAACTAGGATAGTCATTTTCACTCTCTTTTCAGGGAAGGAAACAAATGCAAATTGTGCATCCTTGATTTGGCCAATCAAGAGGAATTGTTTGGTTTCCATGGAATAACACCACCCATAAGATTTAGTTAAGGTGATTCTAAGCGCATGAGCTAATTTTGTGGGCATTATGTTATCAGAGGATCCTGTGTCAATTATGCAATTATTGAGTTTAAAATCGTTTATAAGTAAGGAAAAATAAAATTGTTCAATCTTTCCTGAAGAAGTATCACAAGTCATATTACTCTGAGGTAAGTGGGGCTAGGAAAAATGTCTTTTGAAGATAAAGGAATAACAACCTTTCTTCTAATGAATTTGGAAAGTTTCTCAAATTTATCAGGGTTGGACTGTAGGTACTCAGCTTCCGACATTTGGATTTTGGTTTTCTTTGCATGATCAATGATGTCAAAAGTGGTATATGAAGGGATGATGGATTTCTCACTTCTAGTTACACTGGTCTGAGTCAAGGTATTAGCCTTGAGAGAAGGAGAAGAAGAGTTAGAATACGAAGTTACCTTTTTAGTTGTCTCCTTTTCAATTTACACTGAGATAAGAGAGCCTATTTTAGCCATAACCACAGGAGCTTCTTTACTTTTCTCCTTAGATTCTTCAACTAGATTTCTGGGGTTATGAGATTGGGACTGAGTGAATACTACAAATGATTGGCCATCATGATCACCTTTTTCTTCCTTATACTCCAAGTACTCAATGCTGGAGTCACTAGATGAATCGTCAAAAGACTCATTAGCATATCCTGAAGATTCAAAAGCTTCATAAGAGTCTTGATCTTCTGGTTCTTCACCCTCCTCAACTTTTTCAACTGTTGTGTTGACATGAGGAGCTTCAATGGCTAGCTTGGTGGGAGAAGCAATCAACTGATTTCTGTCTCTTACATGAGCACTATTGGCATTGTTGAAATTCCATCTAGGAATATCCTGATAAGGAATGTTGGTTGCTTGTTGGGACATTCTCTTATTTAAAGAAATCAAGTCATTCACCATCTTCCAAATCATAGGATTAGTAGTACTCTTAGAGGAAATCTGATTTTTAGGCTTAGATGATTCTCTTCTGATCTTTCCAGCCAGAATAATATCATCTTCTATTTCAATGGCTGTAGCTTAAGTAGTGGCCAAATCAGGGATAACATATATTCTCAACAATAAGCTCACTGTTTCACTCGGAATGTTTCGGCTTCTGGTGATAGAGTTACTTCTATCCTTTCATTCCTTTTTAGAAACAGATAAGGTTAGGGCTAGGAGGAATACCTGTTGAATGTCGAGATGGTGTGCGCGTACTGTACAGAAAGATCAGGTTGACTGCGAAGAACTCCTTTTTGTCTTGGAAGGACTACCTGTAAATAAGAACACAAGACCACAAGATTTTTATTAGATGATAAATGAGGGAACTACCTTGGGCCCAGGAAATATAAAACTTCCTTTCGAAGGTGGTCAGTTCCCCTGCTAATATGAATTAACACCAAAAACTATAAAATATAAATTAAATTACTTCGTTGAGACGGGTAGGGGAAAGGATGATTTCTGTTTTTGAGTCACAATAACCGATACCGGTTGCTGATAACCGATATCGGTATGGTCTAGGATCTGTAGGTTGGTTGTTTTATGGGGTGGTTGTGTTGTAGGGTAACGGTGTTGTTGGTAAGGCTGGTATATGAGTGATATTAGGTAATGAGATGGTGAGAGGTAAATGAATGATAGTTAGATGCAATGACACGTTGGGTAGTGGATCTAGGAATGGATTTATGGGGACTGTGATTCAAAAAGTCTAAGAAATGTTATTAAAGAGGACATGCAAGATGTAACTTACTGGTTATTGACGAAGATGTAGGTCCAGGAACTCTGATGACATAGGCATAACTTAGGTAAGATGACTTGACACACAGAAGATGAGAGATCTCCCTCCCGATGATCAGCTGAGTATCACAGGTTTCTAGCTATTTCATTGTAGTTTTGGGCTTGATCTCCTTTTCTGCAAACTCTTTTGGTTTCTTCACTCATCTCTGCTCGGCCAAGTAAAGATCTGGATTCTCTTGATCGCTCCTGCTAATCCTCTGTTGATCCAAAAATCCTTCTGCCTTTGTTTTTGGTTTGGGAAGCCCATTTATAGGGAACTGATGGCGGTTACGTAACCGACGGTGATCAAGTAGGAACCGGTATCGGTTAGGAAAAAAGTAGGCTATTTTTAGTAAAATCGCCCACTTTCCCTGCTTTTCTCCCGAGAGATTAGTTGCGGGCTTGGTCAAGTGACTAGAAGGTCGGTTTTGGGTGCGAGAAAGGGGTCATTAGTCATGGGTGTAGGTGTGGACCAAGTTATAGGTCTTAATTAGGTTAGTTTAGGGTTAGGGACTAGGTCATGATGAGGTGGTAAAGAATGAGGGTGGTAGGTAAGGTGATGTGGATTTATCAATTACAAGGTAATTAATAAATAATTGTGTAAGGTTTAGGTGATGAGGTTAGGTTGTGAAATGAGATGTGGGTCACAAGGGGTCGTAAGACACAAATTTGGTGTCTACATTAGCCCCTTATTGTCGTGTAGCTTGTTTTGTAAAGCTGCACAGAACAATAATATGAAGTGGTTTCCCCTGTTAAGGGTATAGGTAATCCCCCTCAAATCTATCATAGATTAAGAGAACTTGAAATCAGGGATAGGGTTGATAAAGGGTAAATGGTGTAGAGATGATGGGGAAAAGGTGGGGTAAGTCCAAGGAAGTAGACGCACGTTGAAATGCAATAGTGCGACTAGGGTACATGATTTGACGAGTAAACCAGCAATGCATAGGCAAAGGTCGATAGTTTATCCAAACAAGGGTGATATAATCCTAGTATCCAAGGCATAGGAAGTAGCTCCAGGGTATATAATAGGTAAGGTACAGGAACGTTTAGGCATGTTCGGGCAGTACCAAATGGTTGGTTTGGTTGAGATAAATGTCACGGTCTAGGTCTAGCCAAAGTTGGTCGACAGATCAAGTCAAGGACCCTAATCAGGATAAAACACGAACAGGTGAGCTCGATTGAACAAAAAACTATATGATGGGTGGATAAAAGTGTATGTTGCTGATGTTGGGTAAGGTATTGAAGTGGTATGGCCGTGGTTTGGGCCAAATTGTTGGGTGGCGGCCTTGGGTCGGGCCGGATGGGAAGGGTGAGGCCTTGGGTCGGGCCAAATGGGTAGGGGTGAGGCCTTGGGTCATGCCAAATGGGTAGGGTGAGGCCTTGGGTCGGGCCGGATGGGTAGGGTGGGGCCTTGGGTCAGGCCAAATGGGTGGGTGGCGGGGCCTTGGGTCGGGCCAAATGGTTAGGGTGAGGCCTTGGGTCGGGCCAAATGGTTGGGGTGCGGCCTTGGGTCGGGCCAGAGTGGTTGGTTGCGGCCTTGGGTCGGGCTTAATCGTTAGGTTGAGGCCTTGGGTCAGGCCAAATGGTTGGGGTGCGGCCTTGGGTCGGGCCAGAGTGGTTGGTTGTGGCCTTGGGTCGGTCCAGTGAAGTCAAAAACAGCTAAAGAGCAATGGAGCATATAGGCGATGTGATAAAGAGGCAATGTGGTGGGAAAGGGAAAGTAGTGAATAAGGGCAAAAGGTTGGGTAAAAAAGGAAAAAACTGATATCGGTTATCTATGACCGGGTACTAGTTAGATAACCGACGCCAGTTCCTTAGGGCACGATTTGACCGGTATCGGTTCTATGTTAAAAACCTATAAAAATAAAAATACAGCTGGTCATTGTCACTTTGTCAATTTGGAAACCAAATTAAGTTGTCTGAGGTGGAATATTGATATTGGTGTATTTGTTGGCTGAGGTGGCACTAGTTGAGTGGAGAAGTGAGGTGATTGGCGGGCCCGAGTGAGGAGGAGGCAGTAGTTGATTGGTTGAGGACCTAGAAGAGGACATTTGGAGCCATGGTACAACCAGGAGGAGCAGGAGGAGCTAGGACCAGCCGGACCACCACCACCCATCCCACCACGACGACGTGTCGTCATACCGGTAAGTTCGAAACTTTGCATTGTGTTCATTTGATGTTATTAATCTAGATTTGGGGTTTGGGTAGGAATGTACATGTTTTTAGGAAATAATTAGAAAATGGAAATAATTTGAAAAAGGGAGAGGGTACATAGGTGAAATAAGCCGAGGTGGCTAGGTTGGGTAGGTTTTTAGGGTGTTTGGGTGGGTAGAGAGGGAGAAAAATGAAAAAAATGTAGGTTGGGGGCTGTGCGTGCGGGGTTCGGCTCCGGGTAAAGATAGTCGACCGATGTCGGTCGCTAAGTGACCGGCATCGGTCGTAAATTTTCAGGTCACGGTGCTTTGTGTTTGACCGGCGTCGGTCGTATATCAGCCGGCGTCAGTGGGTGTTGTGTGTTTATGTTGTGGCTATTTTTGTTTTTAGTTTTGTTTTTGTGGTTTGGTTGTTTTTGTTTGTGTTTTTGTTTTTGTGGTTTGGTTGTTTTTGTTTTTGTTTTTTTTTTTTTTGTTTATGTGGTTTGGGTGTGTGGGCGTGGTTTGGGTTGTGTGGTGGAGTTAAGTTTTTTGGGTATAGTTTGGGTGTGTGGGCGTAGTTTGGGTTGTGTGGTTGAGTTGAGTTGGTGTTTTGGTATGATTGGGGTGGGATAGGGATGTTTTGATATGATTTAGGTTGTGTCGGTTGTTGGATTTGGTTGTTTGGGTATCATTTTGGTTGTGTGGTAGTATGGTGGGGGTTGTTTATTTGGGTGTGAAGAGGGAGTGGGATATTGGAGAAGATAGGTGGGTAGAGGGGTGTGATAGGGAGTCAGGGTGTGGAGAAGGTAGGTGGGTAGAGGGGTGTGTTAGAGAGTCGAGGTGTGGTCGGGGGGATAAAAGGGGGTATAGAGGGTAAAGTAGATGTTGTGATAAAGAGTAGGGCTAATATAGTGGGTTGGTTTTGTAGGCACGTCAGCAGCTGACGATGCGGGACATGATGCCCCCACTGTTGAGCTGGATGTGACCACATGTGTCTGCAGCACACTGGGCTATCATGCGCGAGGTGGGACTCGGCGCAGTCCAGCGATACAGAGCGATCGAAAGAGATCATAGTTTTGATGGTTGTCCTCATCGAGAGATGGGATCTGGCGACCAATGTGTTCCATCTCCCGACTGGAGAGATGACCATCACATTAGAGGATGTGTATCGCATCCTTCGATTACCTATCGATGGAGAGGCCATCTTTCAGGTGGATGCAGAGACAACCATGGATAGCATCCTACAGGTTTTTGGGGATGTAGCCGCGCTATTGACATATCACAATGTGAGTATCAGGTATGGGGATATGTACCATGTGCAGGCGACATGAGACACGGCTTGCCATGTTGATGATGATCGGGATCACCTGCTTCGCCCTCTCAGACTCAGAGGGAGGCCGCTTTCCACGGGTGCTGATGGGGGTGCTACATGAGATGGTGGAGGAGCACACATGTTATGCTTGGGCACCAGTATACCTGGTGCAGTTATATAGAGAGTTGTGGGGTTATCGCTGGATGAGGCGATTTGGGATTTGTTCAACATTTTTGCTTCACTGTTGGGCATATGAGCACATCATATGCATTAGACCAGTAGGATTACCCCAGCAGCCAAGGCCACAAGTCATATATAGATATGGCTTTTAAAGGTGGTTAGGGGTCGTGGGCCAGCCACGAGCAGTGCTTGCAGGACAGGACATCACTTATTACAGGCATTTATTAGAGGGCCTGACAGTGGCAGATATTGTATGGAGACCGTATAGAGGTCATCACCCCCGTGGAGGAGCCCGAGGACAGTTGCATTGGATCTAGTACACATTCTAGATAGCGAGACAGAGGCTGGGAGAGTATGAGAGGATACCCCTGGAGAGGGTACGCAGGCAGATGGGGCTACGACAGGATGAGCCCCCATGCTTCCCTCAGTATCAGAGGGATGATGTAGAGGCCCCACTACCTGCACCACATCCCGTGGATCTAGATTGGGTTGCGGAGAGGCCAGCAGATGACACTGTAGATGATGCTGGCTGTATGGGATGCATATATGGTTTGGTGGGCTGGTCAGAGAGCAGTGAGGGTAGCACAGCCTGTACAACCAAACTTGGTGGTGGTGATAGCAGAGCGAGATCAGCTCAGGGGTCAGGTGCAGCTAATTACGGGGGCAGCTGGCTACTGCACAGGCACAGATAGGTGTTTTACAGGGGTAGCTAGCCCAGGCTCAGGTACAGGCACAGGCAGCACCACCAGCAGTGGCACAGCCACAACCCCAGGCACAGGTATAGGTACCACCCCAGCCACAGGCACAGGTACCACCCTAGCCATAGGCACCACCAGCGGCACCAGCACAGGCACAGGGGGCACTGGTAGTAGGAGTTAGGGGACCAGCCCTAGCAACGATGGTGGCACGGGACCGGTATATGGAGGCAAGAGCGGAGGCCCGGTATTATCAGGATGTGCTTGATGGTATCGGAGCTGAGTATCAGCCATATACAGCCCTATAGAGTAGAGACCTCTCAGAGCCAGAGGTCTCAGGGAGGTGCAGCCATAGCTGGTTGGTCCGTCATAGGTAGGAGGTGAGAGGCAGGACAGATACCAGCAGGCAGACAGGCAGAGGGAGGTGGAGAGAGCTGAGGGGTCCCTGCACTTTTTGTATATTAGGCATGGGCACCGGTCTGCGAACCGGTTGTGTTGATAGAGGCCTGCGTGCCTACATATTATTCATTTATTCATTCATTTTTTTATTATACCGGCCTGCGAGCCGAGTACGGGTTGTATAGTTGATACCGGCCTGCGAGCCGTGTTGAGGTTTTTGATGGTTATTGTGGCCTGCGTGCCGGCTTTGTTGTATTATGAAATCACAGAGGCCCCGATGCAGGGCACATTGTATATTTGAAACCTTGTATATATATATAGATATGATGTTTTGATCCACATGCTATGTTTAAAAATGCGTTAAATGTTTTGTCGATGGTTTGTGATATTTGATGTATGATGAGTTGGATTTACATGGTGTTATATATTAATGATGTTGATGTCTTTTGTGGATGGGATGTATGTAGATATAAATGATGAGTGTAATTGACATGTTGTATTATGAAACGTTGTATGTTTTGTCACTGATTTTATGAAAATGTATGTATGTAGCTGTTAAGTTGGATCCAAATGGTATATAGATTAATGGTTTTTGATATCGTTTGTTGATGAGTTGTTTGTTTTGGTAATGTAGATAGATGATATGGATGAAATCGTAATGAGATGTGGATTTGATGAAAATATTATAGCTATCGGTGTTGGTATGCAGAAAAAAGAGGCGGGCGCCTCCAAAAATTAGATAAAAAATAAAGAAAAGGACTATGTTTTGAAAAAGGTGGGTATGTGACCGACGTCGGTTAGCTAACCGATGTCGGGTATAGTATAGACCGATGTCGGTTAGGTAACCGGATGCTGGTTATTCCAAAAATTGAGATTTTTCTAAAAATATAAAAGCATAGGTGGGCAACTAAAGTTCTTATTTTGAGAGGCATGCAAGATGTTAAATATGCGAATGCAACGCTATTTTAACGACTGAGAGAAGTAATTGCATGAGAGATTTGAGTGATAAGGAGGAAAGAGATAGGTAACGTGATTGCGGGCTGAGATCAAGAAGATAGAAATCCAAGCTATATTTGAAGAGGGTGGTGAGCATGGCTGAATGAGGAGAAGCATCCAGCAGGCATGGTTGAGAGGGAAGACAAGTTCCACTGCAAGCTACTGCAGCCTAAGAGGTAAACGATTTGGTTGTAATTTAGTGTTTGTATGTTTTGTGAATAGGAGGAGGGAGATTAAGTGGGTAGATATGAGAAAGAAAACGTGATAGCAAGGTGTTATAGGTGAGGTGAGTGTTATGGGGTAGGTAATCAGGGGTTTCGGGTATGTCTGTGTATACAGAGAGGAATAAACGATCAATTTATTGTCGTAGGTGGTTTGTTTAGGCAAGGTGTATGTAATTGACAGTGACCGATATCGGTTAGAGATAACCGGTATCGGTTACTGAACCGGTACCGGTTATTTTATAACTGATACCGATTACTGGAGGAATTTCCAGAATGTGAGAAAAAAAAATACCTTTAGGGATTCGATGGATTGAATGGTTATTTGTTTTAGTGACGTATGCAGGCAGAGGCAGGGCCGAGGATGAATGATAGTGTACCATCACTGTTGTCACGAATCTGAGCGGATGTAACACCAGCTGAATGGACATTGATAAATCGTTTGGGGGTTAAGTGGAATCCGCTATTATTCACGAATCGCACATAACCATGCTATGTTGCAGGCATTGATTCAAAGATGGAATCCAGAGAAGAATACCTTCTATCTACCAACAGGGGAGATGACAGTAACATTGGAAGATGTGTTCCGTATTTTGAGACTTCCTATTACAAGAAAACCAGTATATCAAGCATTACCTAGCATAGTGCGGGGAGTGATAACAGTAGTATTTGGTCCATATGCACGAGATTTGATACAGCGAGGTTTGTCATTCACATACTGGGATAATGTATGCAGCACACCCTGAGGAGACAAGGTTAGCAGTGATATTAATGATAGCGGAAGGGTATTATGCATTACCGAGGGCAGATGGGGGAAGATTTCCAAAAGGCATTGATGTGTGTTATTTGGGAGATGATAGAAAGGAACGTGACTTTTGCATGGGCACCTACATATTTGGCGGAGTGTTATATAGGGGTTTATGGGCTTGTAGGTGAAATCACAGGACGACACTGGATTGTTCATACTTATTACACTGTTGGGCCTATGAGCACATTGTTTGTGTAGCGACCAATAGGCCGACCCATCCAGTCAGGAGAGACCGGAGTACAAGAGGTTGGGATTCAGACGATGGGTCCAGACAGAACAAGAGGCAAGATCCCAGGCCGTGATAGGTGACATTGAGTATTACAAGCAGGTATGGGAGAGGGTGATGATTGCGGATATCTGTTGGAGGCCTTACAGGAACTATATGGTAACATAGAACATAGCTGAGGAGTTGAGGGGTGTAAGAGTGATTGAGGTTGATCACAGGGCACAAACCAAGTGAGTATGAGAGGATTCCTCTAGATCGCGTTGTGGCGACAATTTAGATTTGTGCAAGATATACCCCTGGCTTATAGACCATATATGGAGGATCGACGCCGAGGTAGCATTCTCACCTCCCCGGCCAACACCTCCAGAAGGGCTAGAGGAGATAGCAGCTGATCGCAGGGTAATGGATGCAGGAACGACAGAGGCCTATAGGTTATGGTGGGTAGCAGAGCTGCGATGTACGTGATCGCCCTGACATAGCTGTGATTACAGCGGAGAGAGATCATCTGCAGAGTTTAGTTCATCAGCTCCAAACGCAGATGAATGAGACAAGAGGATTGTTAGCGGTTGCGGAGTCATGAGGTAGAGAGACTAGAGGCTGGATTCCTCCATGCGAGAGGGCGTATTCATATGTTACAGGAGAGATTGGCAGATCAGTGGGTGGTACCAATAGCCGCAGTACCTTTGAGGACGGAGAGGCCCGGCGAGAGGCCTCGACGATCACGATCATCTCCTGGGTCGGGATGAATCATGAGGGTCTAAGTAAATGTTATAGAGGTATAAGAATAAATAAGGATGCCGACCTACGTGTCGATGATAGAGAAGATGTATTTGTTTAACATCTAAATAAGATTGAATATGTATGTTGATTTGAGTTATGATAATAATAAGAATGTTTGCGTTGTGATTTTTGGTGTTTTGAAAAAGGATAAAGAGGAATGTGATTAAATAGAAATACACAAAAATATTTATATTTACCACACATGATAGGTTATGGTAGGGGGTGGTCAAGCTAACCTTGGGAGACCCCATGTCTCCGAAGTGCTGCCTACATAGCCCATTGCACAAAGCAAGGAGGGGCCTCAGACCGATGTAGTTCTCCCTTAGGACCAGGGAGAGGTGAATTTAGGCAATTTGGTACGGTTCAGGAAACTGGTTGGTTGGTAAAAATATTGATATTAATATTGGTAAGGTAAGGTTGAGGGTGTTGGTAACGAATTGGTAATGTTGTGAAAGGTATAAGGGAAGTGAAAGTTAGCCTACCCAAGTAGAAGGGAACCATGTCCTGATTAAGATCAAGACACAATCCTAGATGCGAGGCAAAGCGGAAAGAGTGCTCCGTAGGTGAAAAGAGCTAAACAAACCACACAACGTAGAACGAGATTGAAGCCCTAGGTACCGTGCATAGACGAGAATTCAATAGGTGAAAAGAGTTGTATGATCACAATATATCGGGTATACGTCACGTCCCTTGAGTTGAAACAAATGGTGAGGTGAGGTGGATGATATAACGGAGGTACAGAGAACTTGTTAAAAAGCGAGTGTTCTGACGAAAGAGAACCTACCCTAAATAGACAAGTCCATGACTCAAAAGTTCTTTTGAATGAGGATTTTATTTTACTGAATATAGACTGATCGATGCGGGAAGTCTACAAGGGATATTGATTGTACTATTCTTGAGGTCTTCACAAAGTTGATCAATGCGAGAAGCTTCTGATAAAGGCTGACTGTGTATAGCTGTCCTTCGAGGGAGCAGTCTATTTATAGTAGTATATATGATTTTAGTGCATAGCTGTCCTTCGGGGGAGCAGTCTATATATAATAGTAGCAATAGTTTGGCCTATAGTTGTCCCTTCGAGGGAGAAGTCTATATATAAGGTAGATAGCTAGATGTCCTTTTGACGTGAAGCATCTAGTTTTTGTAGGAAGTTTGACTCAAGAAAATCCCATAAGGATACGGCTTATTTTAATACTTTGAAGTCATGGGACTAGACTAAAAAGGGAAGACATTGCTGAGGTGAAGTGAGAATCAAAACTATGTGAGCTTGATTTTTATTATGAGGTGTAGGGAACAAAGTGTATGTGGTGGTAAGTGGGCTCAAGGGACGAGCGACAGGTAGATAAGAAGTGATATAACACTAAATTCAACAGTAGAATGGTCGAAGATGCAAGGCATTAAGGGGTTCAGGCTTAGGTTTACCATTAAGCGAAGCTAAACGATAAGTGCCTGATCCATAAGTGTGAGTGATTATATAAGGCCCAATCCAATTAGGAGCAATTATTTTCCACGGTTTGCTCTTTTCTAGTTTGGTTACATGTTGATTCTCTTTGAGGACAAGATCACCAACCTTAAAGGTACGCTCATGAAGTCGCTTATCATAAGCACGCTTGATACGTTTTTGATAGATTTGGAGGTGATCAAGAGCTGTAAGACAACGCTCGTCACGAAGCTCCAATTGGGCTAACCACTGTTGGCGGAAATCATCGTTGGTGAGAATATCCTGAAGAGATATTCTAAGGGAGGGTATTTTTACTTCGAGAGGTAGGACAGCCTCGGTACCATATACCAAAGAAAAAGGTGTGGCATTAGTGGAGGTACGAATGCTAGTACGATAAGCCCAAAGGGCAAAGGGGATGTGATCGTGAAAATTTCTTTCGGATTCATTAACAACTTTCATGAGGATTTTGGTTAGGGTTTTATTAGAGGATTCAGCTTGTCCATTTGCTTGTGGATAGTAGGGTGATGAGAAGCTGAGTTTGATACCAAAGTTATCGCAAAGGTCCTGTAACAACTTGTTTTTGAAAGATTTTCCATTATCTGTTATCAGGTGATGAGGAACACCAAAACAACAAATAATGTGGTGGTTAATGAACTCTACAATTTTTTCTTTTTTAGTTGAAATGAGCGGAATAGTCTCCACCCATTTTGTGTAATATTCGGTTGCTGTGATAATCCATCGGTGACGTTACGAAGAGGACGGATGAATCTCACTAATAAGGTCTAAACCCCATTGTGAGAAAGGCCAAAGATCTCGGGGTGACCTGTAGCGGGTGGCTAGGAGTATGTTGAAGGTTGGCATGTTCTTGACACATAACACAATGCTTAACATATTCATAGCAATCGTTATTGAGAGTAGGCCAATAATAACCTAGGCAGAGGGATTCGTTTGGCCACAACAAGGCCGCTAAAATGTCCGCCACAAATACCGTCATGGACTTGTTGGATGGTATGGGTGACCTCCACACCGGTGAGACATCGAAGGAGGATGCCATCAAAGCCACGTTTATAAAGGAGTCCCCCCATAACAACATAACGAGAAACATGTTTAAGAAAACGCGCGTTTGCCGGGGGTACTAGTAAGGTCAGATGGGAGAATAGAGGTTGTAAGGTAGTCATGAAATTGGTGATACTAGGTATCCTGCGAATTAACAGACACATTATTTATCGTAGAAACAACCGAGGCTGAATAAGATGGGGCAAAGAGTTGTTGGACCAAGACGAAAATGTCAAAGTCAGTTGATGAAGCTGGAATTTGCGAGGCTAAGCAAGCCATAGTATCTGCAAATTTGTTAGTGGAGCGGGGAATGGTTTGGATAGAATAGCGAGTAAATAAGGCTAGAAGTGAATCCACGTAGTGTTTGTACTTTTGAAGTTCCTCATTTTTTACATTGGTACATGCCCATAACTTGATTGACTACCAATTGAGAGTCGCCAAAAATATTGATAGATTTGATACCTAAGTGTAACGCAACTTGGAGACCCAGAACAAGGGCCTCGTATTCCGTTGTATTATTAGTGCAAGGTAAATCGAGTCGGAATGAGATAGGCATATGCTCAGCGTCGAGAGGAATGAGAACAACACCGACTCCTCCGCCGCGCTGACATTTGGATCCATCAAAGAAGAGGGTCATTGGATACGACTCCTCCATGAGTGAAAGAGTGGCGATGAGTTCGTCGGGGAATGTAAAATTGGTAAATTGTTCCCCTGGTCAAAGGGGCTTCTGCAAGTTGGTCTATGATGGTTTGTCCTTTGATTGATTTCTGGTGGACAAACTCAAGGTCGAGGTCAGCAAGGAGCATGAGCCATCTGGCGATGCGTTAGTTGAGATGAGGTTTGGCATACATGTAATGGATGGGGTCTATGTTGGTGATGACGAAAGTTTTGTGATTCAGAAGGTAGTGTCAGAGTTTGGTGGCCACGAATGATAGGGCTAGGCACAACTTTTCTACATGTGTATACCTAGTCTCATAGTCCACCAAAGTACGACTTATATAATAAACGGCTTATTCTCGATTCTCAGAGTCACAATGTGCAAGCATGGCCCCTACAGCATGGTCGGTGGTGGAAAGATAAAGGTAGAAAGGGTGGTCGTCCTGGGGTGGGATAAGCACGGGTGGCTGCAAGAGATAAGCTTTGAGAGCCTCAAAGGCTTGGTGGCACTCTTCACTCCATTGAAAGTCAATGTCCTTTTTAAGGAGGTGATGGAAAGGTTGACATCGATCCGAGAGTTGGGAGATGAAACGTCGGATAGATTGGAGCTTACCTTGTAAACTACACAATTGTTTAAGATTAGTAGGTGGGGGCATTTCTAGAATAGCTTTGAATTTAGATGGGTCGACCTCAATGCCACACAGAGAGACAATAAACCTGAGAAGTTTTCCCGAAAGGACACCAAAGACACATTTCTTTGGTTGAAGACGAACAGAATATTGTAACAGGCGATCGAAAATAATGGTTAAAACATCGAGATGTTCACTGCGATGTTTAGATTTGCCAAGAAGATCATCGACATAATCCTCAAGGATAGTGTGCATAATGTCATGAAAAATGTAAGTCATAGCCCGCTGATAGGTAGCACCAGCATTCTTAAGGCCAAACAGTATGACACGATAACAGAAGGTTCCCCAAGGAGTTATGAAAGCGGTTTTATGTTGATCGGCCGGGGCTACCAAAATTTGATTATATCCCGAAAAACCATCCATGAGAGAAAGAATTTCATGGCCTGTAGTGAGATCAACAAGTTGGTCAATACTAGGTAGGGGGAAGTCATCCTTAGGGCAAGCAAGGTTGAGATCTCGGAAATCCGTGCATATCCGAAGTCCCCCCGTCGCTTTAGTGACAGGTACGATGTTAGAAATCCATTGAGGATAGTCAATAGGTAGGATGAAGGAAATAGAAAGAAGTTGTTGAAGCTCCTCTTTGACCAAGAGGGCAATGCATGGATGCATTTTTCTCAATTTTTGTTTAATTGGCTTGGAATCGGGTTTCAGTGTAATGTTATGGACGGCAATGTCAGGATCAATTCCTGGCATGTCAGCGTAGGACCAAGCGAAAGGTTGGTTGCGAGCATGGAGAAAGGTATAAAGGTGACTTGTTCTGATGCATTAAGGGATTGTCTGATCTTCACAATGTGAGGATCCTCCTCTGTGTGGATGTTGATTTCTATAGTAGATTCGTTCAGCATGGTTTGAGTTTCAGATGGTAAGGTGCGTTGAATATAAGAGTCATCCGCGCCAAGGTAAGTGAGGATGGAGTCGTCATCCTGGAACTCAACAACATTAATCGAAGGCGAATCCTCTTCGATCATGTCTGGATACAGAAGGGGAAGAGAAGATGGGTCCTCATTATCATGTTGATAAGTGAGAGGACCGATGAAGATAGCATTTATGAAAAAAAAAAGTTAGGAGGGATAGATTCAGGGTCTATCGACTCTGTGGGTGATGATGACAAAGTGGGTGATGATGGTTTGGTAGGGGTGACGTCGTCTTCTTCCAGGATACAGCTGACACGAGGTGTCTCCTGTGTAGGTGTTTCAGGAAAACCGAGACCACTGCGATCATTGTGTTTGCGTGTAGTCACAGGAATGAGTGTATGTCGGCCTTGTTCATAAAGACCAAAACCAAAGCCTTTCCAAGCACAGCGAATCAAGAAGGTGAGGGCGAAACGACGATTTGTTAGGTATTGAAAATCAGATTGGAAAGGAACCACACCAAGAGGGGGCTCAGGGGCAACGGAAGATGCGTCGACACCCCCATATGTTAGGTTAGTGCGGCAGTGAGGTGGTCCATAGGGGATTACTTCCCCCACACGACGGTTATAGGTAGGATGTGCATGTACCTGTCCGTACTCCTGTGGGGTATGGAAAGAACTAACGTTATATAGGCGATACTCCCCCAGCGTAAGGTGTTGAAAAACATCTACTAAGGGGTCTGCGGTTGGGATATTAGCTGCAGGAAGGGAAGTGGTTTTTACGACAGTGGTTCATTTGAAGGTGTAGGTGCGGTTGAGGTGGATGGTTGAGGAACATTTGAAGAGAATGGTTGGGTTGAATGAATGGGTGTCTTGATTGGTACAAGCACATCATTAGGGCGGTATATCATATTGCAGGTTTTAAAGGGGGGAGGATCAGCTTTTACGGTGTAGGACTTCCCCTCGTATTCAAATTTTATGCATCTATGTAAGGTTGAGGGAACGCATCCCATAGCCCGGATCCAAGGGTGACCTAGCAATATATTGTACTGAAACTCTCCCTCAAGGACATAGAAGAGTTTGAGTAAAGTACGTGGGTCCTACATGAATGTTAAGAATCACGGTGCCTAAGGTAGAGGTAATAGTGTCATTGAATGACCGTAACATGATGGGATTGGCACACATGTAGCTAGAAGGGATATTCATTTGTTGGAAGGCTTTTGAAGAGATGATGTTTAGGCTAGCACCCCCGTCAATCATAACACGACGTACCCGAATGTCTCGGACGTAAGCTGAGATGAAAAGAGCAGGGTCAGGATCTTTTGTACCAAAGTCAACAATTTCGTCTTCGGAGAAACTGACTGCAGCAGCTTGTTGTATAGAGATAGAAGTGGTTGGGGCATTGGGTTGTATTGTGAGAGAAGCAATGTGATTGGGTGTAAGAATGGAGGTAACAGGTAGGGTTTCATTAGGTAAGACCTCGATCCCTTGAAGAATTTCCACGAGAGCTTGTCGATGAGATTCAGAAGTCTGAACGAGATCATATAGTGTCATTTTTACGGGTGATTGGTGAAGCTGTTTGATCATGGCTCGATGGGCAACTCCATTGGAGACGGGGTAAGTGGGGTCCACGAATAACCACTTTGGGTGGTGGTGCAATCGGGATGGTGGACGGAGAAAGAGAGGACGCAGGTGTGCTATCTTTCACTTTCTCATTGTTTTTCTGCGCTTGAGTAGCAACACTAATCATATTAATCTCGTAGACCTGAGATGAGGAAGATGGTTGGGATAAATCATGGTCTTCAAGAGGTGGGGTTGTAATAATGATAGATCTTGGTGAGGCGGGGACAGATGGTATAGGAGAGGGAATTAAAGCTAAAGGTCTCTCCCCTTCGTAAGTTGTCTTTCTTAACCTTTCTATCTGGGAGAGGTGACTGACGAAGGATGGTTTTTAAAGCTTTGCATCCCTCCACATCATGTCCTGGTGTGCAGTGATAGGCGCAGATTTTAGACTCATCATAACCTATAGGTCCAGGTTTAGACGGGTCATAAGGTCTAAGTGGGGGTAGGGAAATGGTCACATTCTCTACCAACATAGCAAGGATTTTGGCGTAAGATCCTTTGAGTGGGTCAAAATTGGAGGAGGATGAGGGTATTGGTTGTGCAGGTTTTGGTAATGTTTAGGCATGGTTGGTTCGTACGAGCGGGTGGTTTAGCCAAGGGGTGTTGACACGTGGTTTTCACTAAACGTGGTTTCTTTGGCGCAGGGAGCTATGTTCAGTTGGTTAGATGATGAGGCTACAGATGACGTGGTAGCGGGGAACAACCATGGTGAAAGGGGAGTGATAGAAAATAAATCCTTTGATGATGGAGTTCGTTTAGGGTTGATGGGTGGACCGGATACGTGGGGTGACAACGTTGATATATCCTTTGATCTCTGTATGGGTGTAGGAGGTGTAGGTCGTTTTGAAGAAAACGCAAGAGGTATGATATATTGATGCAAGGTGGAGGGATGAGGGTCCCAATATGGAAGGTAGGTGTGACGATGATGGTTTTGATTGTGATAGAGGCACGGATGGAGTTTGTCTCCTAAGTGGTGGGGCGGCTTTATTTTTGGATAAATCTAGTCGCTTAGGCGGGTGTGTTAGGCTGGGTATTGGTGAGGTCCCAAGTGTAGGGGAAGATTTGGTTAGGTTAATAGAGGTGGATGAGATACTTGGTATAGATGCGGGGGATGGAGATGAGGACATAGGGATTTTGAGTTTCTGTAAACACTTAGGGTATATGGTAGAGGTGTCTAGCTCGGTCACCTGCATTTGAGTAGAATAGGGGGTACTCAAATGTTCCCATAGGACTCATCTATCTTCTGGAGAATGACAATCTTCAGGCGTGAATTGTAAATTTGGTATGGAAGAAAGACGGGTTGTGATTCCAGTCCACTGTGGATGTGATACAGGGGGTAGATGAGGCACTGTATCAATAGATGTTAAGAGATCGACTGGTCGTTGAAAATATTTAGGCGATGAAGAACTAATAGGCAGGAGGACACATTTGAGAGGGTCTGTTATGGTTAAAGAATTCGGTGATGTTGGTGCGAGAGATTGCTCATCTAAGGATGACAAAAGGAGTGGCGAGCCTTCCTCTTGTGCAGCAAGAGCGGGAGGAGGAGACGTTTGGGAAATAGATAAGTTAGATAACATCCGTTCGCAGTCTTGTAGGGATGTGGTATAAGAAGACTCATCGATGAGAAGAAAAGTCTGGGTAGTTAACTCCTTTATGGGTAAAGGAATGATTTTACCTTGGTTTGATGGTGGTGAAGGAGGTTTGGGCCCCTGCGTTAGTGAAGAGGCTTGATTCAAAATTTTCTCGATAGAGGCTTTTGCCTGGGAGTCGAAGACTGCATGGATCTCATGAACACTTTCCTTGGCTAAGATATCCTAGTTTACGTTACTGTTAGAAGAGTGATTTGGGAATGGTTTGTTGAATATTTTTAGATTTCGGTTGGCAGGGGCATTAGGGTTATCGAGGGTTATATCACCTGCGTCAACCATTTCCCTGCACTATGTTTTTCAACATTTTGCAGTTTTCATGACTATGTCCTTTTACGTGGTGGAAAGTTACAGAAGTCATTTTCTTTGTACCAGGAAGGTATAGCGCGGGTAGAATCAAACCCGGAGTGGGTTTTAACAGGAGGCAAGGTGATAGCTCTGGCTTTGAGCAATTTTCTAAGATGACACCATAAGTTTCTCCCAAGGGAGTGTAATTGATGGGCTCGGCTTTGTACTTATAGGTGGTTTTTAGCGGGGTATTAGACGGTGTTTGAGATTGACCATCACCGCGTGGACAGCTCCTTTGATTTCGAAGAAGTGGATGTGTGAGGAGGGGTGGTGTTTTGGCTTATTGGTAGAATCTGGAGTTTGGAAATTGGGGTTTTTGTTGCGCACCACAATTTCTCTTCTTCTAAGGCTCGAATTTCTAATTTCCGAGCCATGGTAAAGGCCTCATCAAATGTACGGAAAGTTTGAATTTGGAGGGTAGGAGAGATGTGCTTAGCGTAGGCCCGCGTAAAAAGTTCGATAAGTTCAGCTTGAGGCAAGGCATATGTAAGTTGGTTGATAAGGCCACGCCATCGTCTAATGAAATCTGCGATAGATTCGTCTTCGAATTGTCGGATGGCATAAAGGTCGGTGATAGATACTTTCTTGGCAATGTTAATGAGAAATTATCCAAGAAATATTGGGATAGTTGGTTAAAAGAGAAGATTGAGTGTGGGTTAAAGCACTGTACCACTCAATGTGGGTCTGATAATGACGATTGGCAAGGTTTGGAGTACAATGCATCATCAATGATAAATCAAATACAATCATGTCTAAATGATCGTAAGTTTGTTGAGGGTCCTCTTACTGTTAAAACGGGTAATTTTGGTAATTCCCATTGAGGAGGATAGTGAATGAAAGGGGGACAGAAGGGTGAATAGGCTCCTGACAAACTTGCCTCGTATGTTCAAGGCCTCTACGACTCCCAAAACAGAAGCCTCCAGATTTTGCATTTTGTCCATCTTTTGTTTGATTAAATCTATGGTTGGAATTGAGAAGATGGTGCGGTTGTGGTAACGGAGGCAAATTGGCGCCAAGGCCTCCGCTACAATGGTGGGGTAAAGTGTTGATAATTATGGAGGATGAATATGTGAGTCGGCACCGAATAGGGATGTCCCATATAAGGTTGAGGTCCACTGATACGTGTATGGGGAATTAAAGGTAGGCGGAGCTTGAGAAGGAAAGCTAGTGTGGATAGGTGGAAGAGAGCAAGTCATGAATGTGAGCAGTCCTAAAGGGAGACGAGGTAGGAGCAGTTGGTGGTATGACATGTTGGGTGGCCCAAGATTAACCAAAGGAAATCCAATTTGTGTTGTATTGAACCTCTGAAGCCACGAATTGGGAGACGGGGCTACAGATGCAGGGAAGCAATGCGGTGTTATCAGGCGGAGTGGGAGCTAATGAGTACTATACTAATAGCATGCCAACAAGGAGTTGACGCATCGGGTGTACAGTCAAGGCAATGAGAACAAATAGTATTGTACAGCACTAGGGATTAACATCCAGAAACGTGGAAAATTCCTTAGCTCCCACAGGAATTTTGGAACCCAATCGCCTGGTAATCTGTAGGATTCCGCACAGAATGTGAAGAGGGGTGATTACAGGCAAAGAAACAGAGCAAAAGCAATGGGGTGAAAACCATGGCGGCTGGCTTGCTTTCGAGTGATAACAACCATGGGACATCAGGGTTCCAGAGTTGGTTTCAATCTGTTAGAACAGAAACAACCCTCAGACCTGTAATATTGGTAGGTTGCTGGTTTGTTAGGATTGGACAAAGACATAACCGATATATCGGTCTAGTACCGATGTCGGTTTATAACTATAGCCGACGTCAGTCAGGTAACCGATGTCGGTGTAAGAATTTTGGGCTAACAAAATATAAGAGGCTGCAATTTGATTTTTAACAACGTTTTAGTATACTGTCCAATTATCTTGATCACAGAAGACAGAGTATGAGAAAGAAACATAACTAAAAACAGCAAGATGCACACGTAAATCCAGAGACTAACCCTGTGTTAATTTTAATTATTATTGTTGGGCTTATGCCTTAGACGGGCATTATTTCAATCCTAAATCAGGACTTAGGGAAATGTCAAGAAGTTGTTTTGGCTCATAAGGTTACCTTCAAATCGGGCGGAGGAATACGTGGAAAAACAGGGTGATTGTTTTTTGAGTTGTTTGTGTTAATTATGAAGTGATTCGGTATGTGGTTGTGCAGTGAAGTAAGATTAATTTCTTTCTTGTCAATACCATGGATTCACCCCCACGTGGTAACGACCTGTTACTTAATCTATGTTCACTAGAATGAAAATGCAATCAGAATGTTGATGCACGTGGTTTTAAACCCAATCGAAAATGATATTCTATGAGCAAAAGAGATACTTTTTCACTAAGCAAATGTAAAAGATAAAGCAAGTTCGTTTATCAAAATAACAGATACCTTGGGGATATCTTTTTGAAAGAAAAAACAACATATATGCTCCCTAGATGGAACAAGCAAGAATTAAAGAAACCCAAAAGGGTCCCACCGGGCGGGCCAAAATGTTTCACTTGGAATTGTTTTTCGTCTCTGAATAGAGTTACTTCTATCCTTTCATTCCTTTAGAAACATGAAGGTTGAGGGTAGGGCTAGGAGGAATACCTGTTGATGGTCGAGATGGTGTTTCGTGTACCGTGAGAAAGATCAGGTTTGCCTGGCGAAGAACTCCTGTTGTCTTGGAAGGCTATACCTACAATAAGAACAAACAGACCACCACAAGATTTTGATTAGATGATAAATGAGGGAACTGCCCTTGGCCCAGGAAATTAAGACTTCCTTCCGAAGGTGGTTCAGTTCCCCCTGCTAATTATGATTCCACCAAAACTTCAAATATCATTAAATGCTTCATTGAGACGGGTAGGGGAAATCCTGATTTCTAGTTTTGAGTCAAATAACCGTACCGTTTTGCTGATAACCGAGATCGGTATGGTCTAGGATCTGTAGTGGGTTGTTTTAGTGGGGTGGTTGTGTCATAGGGTAACGGTGTTGTTGGTAAAGTGGTATATAGTGATATTAGGTATGAGATGGTGAGATGTAAATTAATGATAGTTTCGATGCAATGACACGTTGGGTATGGATCTAGGAATGGATTTATGGTGACTGTGATTCAAAAATTCTAGAAATGTTATTAAAAGGACATGCAGATGTAACTTAACTGGTTAATTATTGACACAGATGCAGGTCCCAGGAACTCTAAATGAAAGGCAAGAACTTAGTAAGCTGCTTTGACACACAGAAGATTAGAGATCCCATCCCGATGATCAGCTGATTATCACAGTGTCTGGCTATTCTGTTGCAGTTTTGGTCTTGAATCTCCTTTGATGCAAACTCTTCTGGTTTCTTGACTCGTCATGCTCGGCCAAGTGAAGATCTGGCTTCGCTTAATCACACTCCGCTATCCTTGTTGATCCAAAAATCCTTCCACTTTGTTTTTTGGTTTTGGGGAGGCCCATTTATAGGAACCGATGGCGGTTACGTAACTGACGGCCGGTCGAGTAGGAACCGGTACGGTTAGGAAAAAGCAAGTTATTTTTAGTAAAATCCGCCCACTTTCCCTGGCTTTTCTCCCGAGATATGAATGAAGGGGGCAGAAGGGTGAATAGGCTCCTGACAACTTGCTGTATGTCAAGGCGCTACGGACTTCCCAAAACAGAAGCCTCCAGATTTTGCATTTTGTCCATCATTTGTTTGATTGAAATCTATGGTTGGATGAGAAGATGGTGCGGTTGTGGTAAACGGAGGCAAATTGGGCCAAGGGCCTCCGCTAGACAATGGTGGGGTTAAGTGTTGATAAGTTATGGAGGATGAATATGTTGAGGCGACCGAATAGGGATGTCCCATATAAGATGTTGAGGTCACTAGATACGTGTATGGGAATGAAAAGGTAGGCGGAGCTTGAGAAGGAAAGCTAGTGTGGATAGGTGGAAGAGAGCAAGTCATGAATGGAGCAGTCTGAAAGGGAGACGAGGTAGGAGCAGTTGGTGGTAATGACATGTTGGGCCCAAGATTAACCAAAGGAAATCCAATTTGTGTTGTATGAACCTCTGAAGCCAACGAATTGGGAGACGGGGCTACAGATGCAGGAAGCAATGCGGTGTTATCAGGCGGAGTGGGAGCTAAATGAGTAGCTATACTAATAGGCATGCCAACAAGGAGTTGACCATCGGGTGTACAGTCAAGGGCATGAGACAAATAGTATTGTACAGCACTAGGATTAACATCCAGAAACGTGGAAAATTCTTTATCTCCCACAGGAATTTTAGGAACCTCGCTGGTATCTGTAGGATTCCGCACAGAATGTGAAGGGGGTGATTCAGGCAAAGAAACAGAGCAAGCATGTGAAACCATGGCGGCGGCTTGCTTTCGAGTGATAACAACCATGGACAGGAGTTCAGAGTAGGGTTTCAATCTGTTAGGAACAGAAACAAACTCAGACTGGTAATATTGGTAGGTTGCTGGTTTGTTAGGAATTGGAAAAGACAGTAACCGATATCGGTCTAGTAACCGATGTCGGTTATACTATAGCCGACGTCAGTCAGGTAACCGATGTCGGTGTAAGAATTTTGGGCTAACAAGATATAAAAGGCTGCAAATTTGATTTTTAACAACGTTTAGTATACTTGTCCAATTATTGATCACAGAAGACAGAGTATGAGAAAGAAAACAGAACTAAAAACAAGCAAGATGCACACGTAAATCCAGAGACTAACCCTAGTGTTAATTTTAATTATTGTGGGCTTATGCCTTTAGACGTGGAATGATGTCAATCCTAAATAAAGGACTTAGGGGAAATGTCAAGTTGTTTTGGCTCATAAGGTTACCTCAATCGGGCGGAGGAATACCGTGGAAAAAAAGGGGGGATGTTTGAGTTGTTGTGTTAATTATGAAGTGATTCGGTATGTGTTGTGCAGTGAAAGTAAGATTAATTTCTTGTCAATACCATGGATATCACCCCCACGTGTACGACCTGTTACTTAATCTATGTTCACTAGAATTGAAAATAGCAAGCAAGAATGTGATGCACGTGTTTTAAAACCCAAATCGAAAATGATATTCGATGAAGCAAAAGAGATGACTTTCACTAATGCAAGATGTAAAAGTAAAGCAAGTTCTTTTATCAAAATAACAAAATACCTTGTGAATATCTTTTTGAAGAAGAAAACAACAGATATGCTCCCTATATGAAAGCAAGCAAGAATTAAAGAAACCCAAAAGGGTCCCACCGGGCGTGCCAAAATGTTTCACTTGGAATGTTTCGGCTTCTGGGAATAGAGTTACTTCTATCCTTTCATTCCTTTTAGAAACATAGAAGGTTAGGGCTAGGAGGAATACCTGTTGAATGTCGAGATGGTGTTCGTGTACCGTAGAGAAAGATCAGGTTGACTGCGAAGAACTCCTTTTTGTCTTGGAAGGACTACCTACAAATAAGAACACAAGACCACAAGATTTTGATTAGATGATAAATGAGGGAACTGCCTTGGGCCCAGGAAATATAAGACTTCCTTTCGAAGGTGGTCAGTTCCCCTGCTAATATGAATTAACACCAAAAACTGTAAAATATCAATTAAATTGCTTCATTGAGACGGGTAGGGGAAATCCTGATTTCTAGTTTTGAGTCACAATAACCGATACCGGTTGCTGATAACCGAGATCGGTATGGTCTAGGATCTGTAGGTTGGTTGTTTTATGGGGTGGTTGTGTCATAGGGTAACGGTGTTGTTGGTAAGGTTGGTATATGAGTGATATTAGGTAATGAGATGGTGAGAGGTAAATGAATGATAGTTAGATGCAATGACACGTTGGGTAGTGGATCTAGGAATGGATTTATGGGGACTGTGATTCAAAAATTCTAAGAAATGTTATTAAAGAGGACATGCAAGATGTAACTTACTGGTTATTGACAAAGATGCAGGTCCAGGAACTCTAATGACAAAGGCAGAACTTAGGTAAGATGGCTTGACACACAGAAGATGAGAGATCTCCCTCCCGATGATCAGCTGAGTATCACAGGTTTCTGGCTATTCTGTTGCAGTTTTGGGCTTGATCTCCTTTGCTGCAAACTCTTCTGGTTTCTTGACTCGTCTATGCTCGGCCAAGTGAAGATCTGGATTCTCTTAATCACTCCTGCTGATCCTTGTTGATCCAAAAATCCTTCCACCTTTGTTTTTGGTTTGGGGAGCCCATTTATAGGGAACCGATGGCGGTTACGTAACTGACGGCGGTCGAGTAGGAACCGGTATCGGTTAGGAAAAAGCAGGCTATTTTTAGTAAAATCGCCCACTTTCCCTGCTTTTCTCCCGAGATATTAGTTGCGGGCTTGGTCAAGTGACTAGAAGGTCGGTTTTGGGTGCGAGAAAGGGGTCATTAGTCATGGGTGTAGGTGTGGACCAAGTTATAGGTCTTAATTAGGTTAGTTTAGGGTTAGGACTAGGTCATGATGAGGTGGAAAAATGAGGTGGCAGGTAAGGTGATGTGGATTTATCAATTACAAGGTAATTAATAAATAATTGTGTAAGGTTTAGGTGATGAGGTTAGGTTGCGAAATGAGATACGGGTCACAAGGGGTCATAAGACACAAATTTGGTGTCTAGACTCACATCAAAGGGTTAAGCGTTGATGAAGAAACAATTTTGATTTTCAAGAGTGGGAACAACTAACTCTGGGATCTTACGAATCAACTTGTTGAATTTGGCTATGAAATCTCATATGGGTTCGTAAGAGTCCTTCTTTATGTGTGTAAGCTATTATAACAAGGCATGAGAGTCTTTATCTGGTTTGAACCTTGCTTTGAATATAGACTACATGGTAGTCTAGTTGGTAATGCATGCATTCAGAAGATGGTAGAACCATTCTACTACTACACTATGCAATTTCTCAATGAAGAGTCGAACAGAGACGTCTTCATGAGAAACTCCAAGAATGTAACATGCAAAAAATAATGAAGTGATGTGTTCATCAGGTTGTTTCTTCCCATAACCGTTGAGCTTAGTAATATTCTTACGTGATCCATGTGGTAGATCATGCAATGGTGGAGTTAGGGAAAGAGGACCAATAGCCACACCCCAAGGCATAGGTTGTGATGCCATTCTTCTGAATGAAGTGTGTACAAGAATCCAAGTATCAGATAAGAATAATGCATGGTAGGTTACAGAAAATTCTTGTTCTAGAAGAACCTGATTTCTTCAGATAGGTGAAGAACTTCTTGCTTAGCTAGATGCAACACTATTGGGTGAAATTCTGAAATTGTGTTGTTGAAGCAAATAAAAGAATAGATCAGTTTCACCCCTGGCTCAGCTTTGACCGAGTCAATATATTTTTAGACAGTTTGAACTAGAAAATAAATCTTCTAAAAATATGGCAAATACATAGTCGCCAGACACCAATAGGATAGGATTAGTCTTATCAATCCATATTCCCAAATGGAATCACCAAAAAATATTGGTTGGATATTTTTTCAAGCCAAAATATGAGGTTCAACCATAGTACAGGGGATTTAATCCCTCCTCAAAGACAGGTGAGGCTGCCTATTTATTACTAATCTAAAACATAGTAGAAATAATATATATAAAATATTCACACTATTCTAATCTTGGGGTTGGTATAGAATCCCAAAATACATATCCACACAAGGTGAATATGTTGTTTTTTTAGAAATGGAATGGATTGTAAAGGAATTTATAATTATGGAAGAAACACAATGGAAAGGAAATGAGAGGAACATATTTTCTTTTGAGCAAACACAAATCACGAAATAATCATATGAGTTTTAGATAACAAATGTAATGTCTGAAATAGTTAAAAAATCAAGAGTGCTAAACAAAGAAAAGATTAAAATTCTGAACATAAGAACAATATGTTAAGAGAGATGAATCTCACAACACAAATTTTGCAAAATAGTATCGATTTCTATTCCTCAAATGATTAAAATAAAACACAAAATTTTTCTTCTTCGCAATAGTTTTCAATATTAAAAAAATCTCCACCTTTTGGAATGCACAAGTATCCATTATTTATAATAATAAAAAGAGTTGAAAGAAAATAGGATAAATCATAGAAAATAGTTTTTTAATGAGAGTCCTATCTTGTTTGACTCTCACGGAGGAGACCAAGTCAAAATTTACTTCCTATGTGAAAGAACAGAAATGAAAAAGACATCAATTTCTAGAAGGAAATGACATGTCACATCACTACTTATTATGTTTCCTCATCCTTGTCTTCTTCCAACGACACCTGCTTGTCTCAAAAATATTGAAACTTCTAGATTATGTCTTGCATTTTAGCTTCATTTGGTGCACTAGAAAAATCGCTTAGAACCTCAAAAGTTTCCTATGTGTCACTTGCGTTGCGAGGAAGTTTCTTCAATCTCTTATTAAGTTTTCTCAGTGATTCCAAAACATTCTCAATCTTTATAAATTCATCAATGATGCTTAGATCAAATACGGAAGCTTGTTCTTGCTTGATCGATTCCTAAATTTGTTTATAGAAACCATCAGCAAGTAGAATGGTTGAGCCTTCATCTAATACTTTAGGAAATATTTTGAATAACTATTCTTTGATATCATTGGTGGCGTCAATCAACTAATCTCTAGATTATTGCAACTTGCTTCAAGCTTCACTGAGAATCTTTATCTTGAACCTGATAGCCTTGGTTAGCTGGAAGTGTTTATCCCCATGTGGAATGACTCCTTCTTCAACTAAGACCCAAGATGGAACTTGCTTTAGTGCATTGAGGGACTCCAAAGTTAGTTCGAGGTTTCCATCCTCCTGTGAAAATTCATCATTCATCTTGTCACCATCCTTTTTCATTTCCTCCAAGGATTTATACACCTCTACTGTATCATCAATGACCTTCCTTCCTTTAAGGAGTAACCACTGAATCCATTCATCCATCATTCTCCCCTTCTCATTGATCTTCTCAATAATAGGCATTGATGAGAATTTGAACCTGATAGGAGTGGGAGTAGAAGATGATGGGGTTGACTGAGAGGGATTTGAGAGCTTAAGCAATAGTTCTGTCAATTGTTCCACTTTCTCTTTTAGCTCATCCTTGCTCGCCTTTGTTTCCTTTAAATTTTTCCATACCACATCCATGGAATCTTGTGCATCTTTTTGTGAACCTTTTGTTATTATCTTTCCCAGATCCCCACTTGTAATCTGATAATAAAAAGTTATTATGTCCTCCTTGGGTTTGTTGGCCATGGGAGTGGAAATCTCTACAAAATTATGCCCTGAGGCATCTATTGAAACCCTTGAAACTATTTTAGGTTCCTTGGAAGATTTAGCAGGAGAGGCCTTGAGAAAACTAAAGTCAAAGACTGGTAAGGGAACTACCACCTTCCTCTTCCTTGGAGTTTGGTCGACCAACCATTGAGGTACAACAGAAGAAATTGCTTTTATTGGAGGTGTCATGGTTGTATCTACGGGTGGAGGAATATTTTCTTACAGAGTTGTGATGAATGCAAGTGTAGTGACTGTGGGAATAGACTGAGGGAATGAAGGTGTGGAAGGAGGACGCATTTCTATAGCCAACATAGGCCCAACAGAGAGAGGTGAAAGTTCGAAGAAAATGCTGGTCATGGCTGATGAAAGTGGAGTTAAAAAATGTGATGAGGAAGATTGGGGGAGAGGAGGTAAATAATATAAGGCCAAAGCTTGAGAACCAAGGGAAAGGATTACCTCAAATTATAAATCATTAAAAGGAGAAATGAGAGGTTGAGCAATCTCAACTTCTGGGAGAATTCCTCCTTTCTCTAGTTGGGGAGGAGAATCCAATACCTCAATTGTTTGTGTGGGAGTAGATGAATCAGCCCTCTGATTTTCTTCTCTTCTGACAAATTTAAAATTTATTTATCTCTTAGTAGGGCTTTTATCCTTTCCATTTTCTCTCTTGGAGGGTCGCACTTCTAGAGTAGATATCTTTGAAAATATCTTTTCTTTATAACTCATTCCCCAAGAAATGAGCCATGCCTTAGTATGAATAATGGTTTGAGAAGATATCTTGGAAATAGAAGCATTTTCAGCAATGAACCAACTGATGGCTGGGAATCCAAGTTGATCTCCATCTGAGTGTTCATATCTAGGTTCCAAGAAACTTTCATTATCCGTGGTGCCTTCTTGGATATTAGCTAGATCTTAATACTTATATTTCTTCAAGATTCAACCTGTTATTGTATTTTCTTTGGACAACAACCTCATCTCGAATATCAACCCAGATGTCCTCTAGATGGGGCACATGTAGATATAAGGTTCCATACAACTTAAGGACTCCTCAAAAATTGAATCCTTCTCTGAACTTCATATGCTTCTTCATTTTATCTTGAAGTTTGTGCACCACATTCTTGGCCTTCACCATTGTTGAAAATGTGTACCTTCCAATGGAAATTGGGAAGGAGACAACGGCCTTGTGTCTACTTTTTTGGAACTTGTGGAAATCCAACAGTTTTCTGACCCGGCTCCATAAGGATGATTTTGTCACCTAGAATCCTAGGAAAATAGAAGGGAGTACTGTGAAACCTTACCGTCTAGAGATAGGTAAAATTCTTGAATTGTAAGAAGATGCAGCCCAATTTTGACACGTCCACCCTAGCCTCATCAGAAACTCTTCTCTTTCTTAGCTCAAGGTCCAGCCTGCAAATATTTTCATAAAAGAAGGCATCATTCACTCTCCTAAACTGATCTTTAGATCCTTTTATTGTCAGCTGAGGGAAGTACTGATATATGTGATTAGTTTTTTGGTTCGCTTTTACATCTAACCCCAAATAGTTTCTCATGCATACTACTACATATATGATGTACGACATCATGTAGAACTTTCCAGTAGACAAGGCCGTTTTCATTTGAGAGTCTATCTCATCACTTATTAAGGTTCCCCAATCAATCCCTTGGTCATTCTTCTTAATGATGACCATGAACTGATACATCCACTCTTAGAATTATTTTGACTCTGGGATCCATAATAACCAGCTCAGTAGGGTGAAGATATAACTAACTTCAAGTATAAAATCACTTCTAGGAACCATCTTAGGAAACCTAAAAACAACTGGCTTAGCCTTGATGAAGAATTTCTTGTTCATGTGCTTGATGCAGTCTTCTTGATCTTTGTCCCATGATTTTTGTGCTAACTTAAGATATAAATAAACATATTCTATAAAGTTGGGAAACTTTAGGATTTGATCAAAGTAATCTCCATCTAATTTTACTATAGACTCTCCTACTTGATTTCTCACTGAGTGGGAGGTTGAGTCATAGTGAGAAGCACATGCCAAAATGAATTTAGGGCATGGGGTTGATACTGGAAACCCTACTGTAAGTGGGATACCACTACTAGCTATTGACTTGATCCAAGAATTCTAAGAAGAATCCTCAATCCTTTTCTAGAAGTCTTTCATGTCTATATTGCCGAGCTCTGTGTCTCAGATGTCATAATTGCAACTTATATAAGAAGAAGAATTTATCTTCTGATATATTTGTATTTCATCTTTCTAGACTTAGAAGGGCTCAGGTCTGATATGAGGAGTCCTGAAAATTATTGAAAGAGCAATCGGGTTTGGATGTTTGTTTAACAAGTGAACAAACCCACCCTAATATTTAGATGTTGAAATTTTCAAAGCGGCCTCAGAAACCCGACAAACTGGATTGTGTGTGTCAGGAAATAGAACATGTCGAACACCTTGAAAAACATGAAGGATTGGAAGAATTTGGATGATTTCGAGTAGGTGATAATCTCTGAAACACTGTGGAATCAGAAGAGTTTTTAACACTGGTTAAGACCCGCAACACTGGCGGAGTTCGAAGGATGTCGGGGGACACTGCAAAACCCAAACAAAGGCAGAAATATAGGGATGTTAAGACTTCACAAAACCCAATACAAGTGGATCTAGGAGGATGTTGAGAACTTGGAGAAACCCGATACTCTGTGGAAGTCGGAGAATGTCAGACACCTTGTAAAACCTGAAATAAAGGTGTCGGGTTTCTGGGATGTCAGAACATGTAAAATTCCCACCAAGTTCATAAGTTAGGATTTTTAGATTCTTCTTAAAAATCAAAAGAGTATATCCCATGGGAAAAATAAGAAAACACCTAAAGGGTGAATTGCAAATAAGAGGTTTCATGGGAATACAATAGGAAATGAAGAAAACAACCTTAAACCCTAAACCTAGAGGGAAGAAAAAGAAAAGAGGGAAAAATACCAAATGAATACCTCAAAAACAACCCCAAAGACCTCAAAGTCAAAATAAGAGAAAAATTCCTTCAATAAATTTGAAAAATAGTCAAAGATAGATCAAAAAATTGATCGAAAGGTTTAGTCAGGTTTGGAGGTTGAAGGAACATGTACGAAAAATCCACGCAGCGAAAATATACCGAGTAAAAATGACGTGTAAAATCAACCTATTTATAAATCCCTAGCATTAATTACACCTTGTATAACACATGTGCCAACTACTAGACAACTCGACATTAATGCCATGTCATCATGCTCAGAGTTTATGAAAACTTGACACCAAGGATTTACTATCAAATCGGGTTTCAGGAAACAACTGTCATGAAGCATGAGATGTTTGGATGTTATCAAGTTTTGAAAACCTGACACAAAGGATCATTTTTGGTTTCAGGTTTCGAGAAAGAAGTGACACGGAGCATGTAGTTTGTAAGGTATGTTATGATTCTTCTGAGTTCCAAAAACCCAATGCATTGGCTTGTAATTAGGTTTTGGGTCTCGGGAAACAATTGACATGAAGCATGCAAAGGCTATGTTTCCATGCGATGGAAACTTGAAAACCTGAAAATCTCCTTCAAAGGGAATATTTAGGATATTTTGTCCAATTTTTTTTGTGGTAATCTCAATTTTAGCTGAAATCACTAAAAACAAGATAACACTTCCTCAGCTTTACCAAGGAAGGTGCAACCAAAGCTGAAAAACCCACTACCCGCCAAAGAGGTAGTTAATCCTATAACACCTTCTCTCACTATTTCATCTACTACACCTTTACCCAAGAAGGACAAACATAAATATATAATAGTACCACCTAATGAACTAGTGGTCAAACCCATTTGACATCCAATTTCAACTCCTGTGGTACCTCTCCCACCAAAATCACCCACAGTTCAATCTAGAGCAACTCTCACCTCACATTATGATCCACTGGCAAGATATTATGCCAACATTCTAGCTAACCTTTTATAGACCTTTGTCGACACATTTCTAACCCTTAGAAATTACAACCCACTCAAATCAAAACTAATGGGTTAGATGATACTAAATTTGCACCTACCATCATGTGCCAAGACATGATGTAGAAAATTGTAAGGATCTAAAAACCATTCTTCTCCAAGTTTTTCCTCTTGAACAAAATTTTGATGATGATGATATTTTAGATGAGGACCTTGTTCCCCCTTCACCTATCACCATGCACCCTCATCCCTTACCTATCCAGCAACCTTCATCTTCACCTCTAAAACCCATTTATCCTCCTACAAAATTTGCGATCAACATGATCTGCATAAGAGACTTATCCAAACATTTAACTAAAATCCAATGCATTGCTTTCTTTACAAAACACCAGTATATTCCTTGATAATTTTGTTGTTGCAAATCAACAGCACCCCTGGATGCAAATCAAGGTTCTAAATGATGTTTAAAGCATCCAGTGTGATTGCACAACATGGAAACCTCTCTCCAAGTGTGGGACTTGTGAAAATGAGAGAGGAATCTCTAGAATAGAGGCTGGTTCCTCAAACTCCTCCGATTTAGATCTATATTTTTCACAACTACAGAGGTTCTAATCCTAGTTCTACCCTAGATTGCAAGGAGACAGGGATAAAAATGCAAAAATGAAACTAAACTAAAGATGGTGATGCACCAAAAGGAGTGGTGAAACATTTTTGCCATGTAAATAGACACAAATTCATGAAATGCAATAAGGGAAAACATACACAAGCTGATAGATGTAATTAGAGGTCTTAAAATGAAGTAAAACAATACAAACAGAGGACTAAAAGCATTCACAGAGTTTATAATGTCAATTCCATGTAAAAATATCTTGCATTCCACCATCAAAGAGGTATAAACCTGTTACAAATTGTGAAAAAGGTCTAATTATTACAACTATCACTTGCTCGAGGTGAAAGAAGAAGTTTGCAATGCCAAAAAGTGTTCAACCATGAAGAAATGAGCCAAATCTGGCTTTTACAGTACACGGGTCGAGCCTAGGAGAGAGAAAACATGAAAAACACATGGGAGACATCCCTCATTGATGGCAAATGCATTAAAATAGCATGGAGGACCTTACAAACCCATACCCTGTCATTTTTGACCATATTGGAGAAGAATGTGACCCATTCTGTATTAAATTTGGTTGTTGAAATGTCATTTCTAGCCATGGGCTCATACTAGAACCGGTTTTGAATTTTCTCTCTCCAAACTGAACCAAAATTAGAAATTGACCATGGAATAATGTAGAGAATTTTAATAGATTTCCAATGATATAAAGAACGTGAAAATTTGAGCTCTGGATCAAAAGATATGATCGTTTGAAGATTTAGGGCAAAAACGGCCCAAAAACGGATCGGCGGGAAAAAATTTCAAATTTTACCTCTTTTTTGTCTTTAGAAAAATTTTAAAAAATTCCCCGCACTTCACTGGTCGGATGCCACGTGGCAGCTTCTTATTGGCTGCAGGCCTCAAATGGGAAAATTTTCCACAAAAACTCCATCGAGCCATAACTTGAAAAATATAAGGAGTTAGGAGGAAAACTTCACATTTCTGGAAAGCTGAGAGAGAGCTCTATCTGATGGTGACATTTCCAAAAAGCCTTGAGTGCCATAAAATCAAAAAATGTGGACTGAGGCACAAGAGAGGCAAGAACACAAGGAGTTAGCCACAAAAAATGAGTTGGGGCACATTTTGGATAACAAATTCTATTTCCCATCTTGTCGCTATACTTGTCATGACTCAGCTAATCCCTCACCCAATATTAATGTGGTTAATATTGCCACTCATGCCCAGAAAGACAAAGGAAAGGAGAAAGAAACTATCCCATCTACCAATCTTGTGCCCAATATACCATCTACACCCACACCAAGAATTACTATTTAGGGATCCACATACCCTATTTATTTACAGGGTCACCCATCATACAATGATAAACAAATTACACCAATAACCTCTAAAAATATATTTATAGGACCTTGTGCAAATTATGAATCCCATCGACAATCCCTCATGGAGGTTCTACAATCCATTAAGGTTTTACCTAATGACTCTATATCTGTGGCCTCCATTATCACCCCTCATAATGTGTATTTTCTCACCAATTCATCCCCTTCCTCTACACCCACTACCACTTATCAAGTAATCACGCTCAGTTTCTCTAATGACAAGATTATATCTCTCTAGTTAGATGATCTTGATCTCTCCCTTTTCATTTCCATTTACATCAATAATATACACATTCGACATGTTATGATCAATGGCGGTGACAACATCAACATCATCTCCTCCCATGCATACAACCAAATGTGCATCCCTATAAATTGCATACATTTTTTGGATAGATAAAGTGGGTTGAAGGGACCCGTTCCCTATTTACATAAACAGAGGCTTGGCCTCAACATTTCAAATTGAAACAACAAAATAATAAGAGAAAAAAAGTAGTTAGATATACACAAACATAGGCCAACATTATCTGAGATATATTACAACTATAGTACTAGGAAAGAGAGGGATTACTCTCCAGATGCCAAGGTGACAATAACACTAGCAACATGAGACACCTGACCAAGGCTGGTATCATCTTCCATTTCAAATTTCACTTCATAATTTTCCTAGTTCAGCCAAAGAAAGTCATAGGCCCCTGGCACAGTTCTATCCATTCAAGTGAGGATAGGTTCCAATGGAGCGTAGAGGGTCTTCAGATTAGGAAGCACCAGGCGGGCATGGTTAGCAACCTGGTCCTAGGGCATACACCACCAGCTACTGAGTGAAAGCCAAGAGAATGCCAAACCATTTTTTGAGGTAACTAAAGACACCCAAAATGACACTCATGCATTTAGCCCAGAATGCTTTATGACCCAGCAATTGGATCCCTTCAAAGTCACCATAGTATGCCGGTCAAAGCCATTGCAGAGCCAGACTCCACACCCTGAACTGTTGTTACTTTCTCCTGAGCATGCAAGTGTTGATATATGATTTCCTATATAAGGACCGACGCTTATTCAGGATGAACAAAATTTATTTACCTTACGAAAGTTACAAGGTCAAAACTTTGGTTAAAATTTCATAAAATCAGGAAGGCCTAGACCTTAAGCCAAGTAAGATTTTCATGTGTATACCGTAAGCTTAATTTAGTTATGCCAAATAGAATCCATTACAGGAATGTTTAACCCTATATGGACTCTAACTTTGAGTGGTCCTATTTTGGAGACCTAGATTTATTTCGTTAAGGTTAATAACCTTAACCTAAACTATAACCTATTGGTTAAAAAAATTGCTAATCCAACCTATCCCTAAACATATAAGCTTAATGCTCCTAAGAGTTAACTACACCTAGTGCTATGGAAGGGAAACCAATGTCTTAAACCCTATGATCTAACCTATCTTAACTAATGATAAGAATGGAGGGGGACCTTTGAAGGGTCGCGAGTCATGGGCAGTGGATTTCCATGGCATTTATGAGGGGGATAAGGTTGAAGACTTGGGATGCTGTCAGATTTGGCGGAGGTTACAAATGGCTAATGTGACCTGACGTGGCAGTATCAAAGTATGGGTGTGTTTGTTTGTTTTTCTTTTGGCGATCACCAATTTTGGTGGTCGGTGGCAATGGAGAATAGGCGGGAGGATGACAGTTAATTCAATTAATGAACTTTTGTTCCCGAGCACTTGGGAAGGCATGCAAATGGATTATTGTTTGGTTGTTTGGTTTTCCATGCACTCTGTTTTTCACTCTGCTTGAGCACTGGTTCTTCGAACCAGTTGTCTACTCTGTGTTGCATGGCAACTTTGAGAATTTCTAGCTCCCTTCTTTATCAGGGAAAGTTTATAAGGAATGAAAGTAACAATTTATTGTTGTTAAATCTATCATGGAAGAAGAAGAGAAGGAGCGAGCAAATTCAGAGGTCTTCTTCAGATTTTTAAGCGACACTATCAGGCATGATAGGCCCTAACTTTTAAAAATCTTGCTTTCCTTCAAATGATTTCATTAGAACAACTCTGTTCAGATGATTTATTTTTGTACAGTTGGTTTGACTGGAAGCAATGTATTGGTTTTCTTCTTCTCCTGTTGATTTGGGAATCCTTGGTTATTATTGAAGTCCTAGCAGTGTTTTCATATTCGACTTCTGTTGAAGTCCTTGCTGTGTTAGCATGTTGGTTCGACTTCTGTTGAAGTCCTTGCTCATGTTGGTTTGATTTCTGTTGAAACCCTTGCTGTGATTACTTTATTGATTCGACTTCTATTGAAGTCCTAGTAGTGTTTTCATATGAATTCAACTTCTATTGAAGTCCTTGCTGTGTTTTGCATGTTAGTTTGACTTCTGTTGAAGCCCTTGCTGTGATTAATTTATTGATTCGACTTCTGTTGAAGTCCTTGTAGTGTTTTCTTATGAATTCGACTTCAGTTGAAGTCCTTGTTGTGTTTACATGTTGATGCGACTTCTATTGAAATCCTTGCTGTGTTTACATAAAGGTTGATTTTTGTCATATGTTGTTACTTAGTCTCTTGTTTGACTGAGGTAATGAGTTCCTAACTATACCATGTCAGAAGATTGTGTTGGACTGATTTCATGTTTGAAGAATGACATGGAAATAATTGTTTTGTCTAATTTGGTTGGTTTATTGAGTATTTCTTGGTCGCAAGAGCTATTTTATTGCTTGATAGTCAGAAGATTGCGTTGGATGATTTCATGTTTGAAGAATGACATGGAAATAATTGTTTTGTCTAATTTGGTTGGTTTATTGATTATTTATTGGTCGTAAGAGCTCTTTTATTGCTTGATAGCTTCAGGTGAATATATAATTGAATTGTGATGAAACTGTAGTTCCTTCTTTTGAACTCGACTGATTTATTCGTATGCGTAATATGTATGTTAAATTTGAGCCTACACCTCTGTGAAAAGGGTCTAGAATCGTCAATGATTATAGGTTCTGTATGAGATGAAATATTAGTGTAGTTGTTTTCTTTATGACCTTGCTTGTTTAATGGGAACACAACCTGACCGAGAGAAATCTTTCTTTGAGGAACTCTGATTCTTAATAACGTGTGGGTAACCCTAGATCTGCATGGATGGAAATCAGGTTTTGTATTTGGAAGGGATGGAATTGTGTTGATTCATCTGTAGTGACCTTGAAATCTAACATTAGAAATCATCTAGTGATACTGGAAGTGCTATTTGTTTTAGTATGCTTGAAACACAATTACAAATTATCCACTGTAATGATTGGAAATAGATAGCGTTACCTATTAGTAAGTAAAAAATAGTGGGTACCCTAACTCGTAGTCTAGAATGATTCGAGTCCTGGGTGAAGGGAATACTGTTTTATTTGGGCAATGATTGTGTACTGTTATTGAACGGCATATGTATTTCCCATTTATAGCAATCTGTGTCTTTTGTTAATGTTCTAGTGTAAGACCCTTGGAATCTTAGGACGACCTTTTTAAACAGTTATATCAGATTGGAGCTAATGGTAAACTCGGGTATTGATTTTCTTGCTTTCTCTTCTTCCTTATTGAATTCAAGATTGAATGCATATGCATTACTCTTGGGAAGTTTGGTACAGTCCTGAACATGTTTGGAATGGAGATCTGAATGCCTCTGTTTCTTTCTCCTAAGCTGTAAAGTATATGTTGATATATAACTTTTGGAATAAGAAAATATTCTCTCCCATGTCTGGAAACTATGAGTGCTCTCTTCTTTTGTACCTTTATGTGAACTCTACGGTACGGGCATAAGAAGAATAGATTGTTAAAATTGTAAGGAGAAACTGGTAAGTACTGAATCTTGACCGGAGTCTTCTTCTTTATTGATGGTTATATTATTATCCTATTTGAGCTGTTCGGTTATCCACTTTTATAAAAATAGTATTGTAGTAGAAGTTGGTATACTTATCAATGTCATTGAAATAATGCTATGAATATAAAGGAAATCCCATCAGTTGAACTTGCTGGATGTTATAATCTATCTTTGCTTGAATTTTTAATTACACACCTGTTGGATACACAAACTAATAGGAATTCATTCTTGAATGGATACATTTTGTTGGATTATTGTTTTCCTTGGTTTTCAGATGGATGGATGTTTTGGATTCATTTTTTTCTTCTTAGTCTCTAATATTTATGATGAATCATCTGAAAAATATTTAGGTTTAACTAGCAGCTATAATATGAGTCATGCATTAAAGTCATATTAGAATTGTAGAAAGATGATTATCCTGATTCATGTTTAAGGATTTGAAGAAATGATTTCATTTAAACAGGTTGTTTAATGAGAACAATTGGTGGAATGTAATTGTTTTAAGAATTAGTGCTTATCATGCTCAGTTCACTGAACTAACCTGTGCTAGCAATTTTTGCAGATGGACATCGTAAGTGGTAAAGGAACACAGATCTGATATGATGCCTCAGATTGTTTAATCTTGTTTCTAATGATGAATTCTAACTTGATTTCTCAAATTGTATTATAAGAAGAAATTATATTCTTTCAATGTTGATTATTGTATCAAATGTGCCGAAGTGCATAAGTTGTAAATGTATGGTCTGGAAATGAATGAAATGGGGAGATTGTTACTTATGTGCCTGCATTTTTATCTGATGGATTTAACTTCTTAGGTCTGATTGAATGTAAGTGCATTTTTATTGTATACCATGGGAGTTATTTGGAATCTCTAAGTAGGCCTTTTAAAAACTTATGTGACCGAATACTTCGTGAATGAATAGTAATTCTTTTATGTTATGAATAAGGCTAAATTGGAAATTAGTCCAATGCCTTTCGAGAAGTTAAGGTTAAACTACACCCTAATAGGAAGCTGAAATGGGAAGAGTAATCTATTACTCCCTATCCATGATCTAAATCAAGACAACGTAATTGATGGTTTTAAATCACTATATCTTAATAACAATAAGTAAGATATATTTCAGTCTTGGAAGTTGATATAAACCCATATGGGTTTAGTTAGTTTCCTTATGAAAGGACTTAGGGCTATTGCCCAATTATGTAGAATAAGATTATTGGGAACTAATGATCTCCTTGATGAGATCTCAAATCTTATTAAACTTTCTCTCTATGAAATTAAACTTAATTACGTAAGGCAACTCAAAGGTGTGGAACCCAGGGATTGGGAAAAATACTACCTAGTTAAGAGAGTCTTAAATTCAACTTCAACTCAACTTAAGTAACTCCTTGAAGTTATGTAAATCTTTCTGAGGCAATTTTGTAGGATGTCAACACATGTCAATTGCAGGGTTGTACCTTTGAGAACATTAGGATCTTCTCAAGGATACAACAATATAGGTGACATATGATGACACCCTTTGCATTGATCGTTAAGATTTACACCTGAAACTCGAACAAATTTTTTACTCTGGGACTGGTTAGGACCATGGTCATGTTATGAGGCTGCCCTTGGAGACTCAAGGTACCTTGACACATGGGGTTAACTGTGGTTGACCCAGTATGTCAACTTACCCTATTCTACAAGAGCATCCTTATAACGTGTGTCATGTTATTAACCCATTCCTGAGTGAATAACTTGGGACAGGGTAGGCTGACAGAAGTCAGTATAAGACATTCTATTTAACATCGTATTGGGGTGAAGGACGTATTCCAGATTGACGATTATGCCGTCAAGGAATACGAGACATGAACAGTATGTTTCAAATCTTTGGCCAAAGTATCGCAAGCTGTTGATTGCGTTGTCCTATGTCACCTAGTCTAAGGGACGTGATGCCGATGAATAATGGTAACAATTATTCAGATAGGTTCCTTGGATAGAGCATTTTGAAATCCCAAATTAGGGAAGAGAACTGCAAGAGTGAAGTGTTAAGATAAAAACACCAACTCTATGATACTCATGAATAGATCGGTAGATCACCGAGTCATGGAATGAATAGATCAGTGGTACACCGAGTCATTACAGTTGCATATGGTTATCTGTTATAAGAATGATTGTTATGATCTATGAGTTCTAAATTATGTATTTAGAACTAGGAAGCACTTATCAAAAAAAAAAAATCTTGTTCTAATGTACTTAAATGGGAATGTTACAAAATGCCACTGTTGACGCATGGCCAACCAATAGCAGATAGATAGTCTTCTCCTAGGAATCCTTTAATGGCATCCAACTCTTCGACACATGAGAGAGGAAAAATTCTTTTTAGCCAATTGTCTGTTATCTTAGAATGAAATGCCATTTCACGTAGATCACATCTCAAGGAAATTCATGGCAGACAAGGGATAACCATAGCTAGCAAAAGGAGGGAGAAAAAAATATAAGGAGAAACCCTTATCCAAAGCATTAAATAGACCCTTCACATCCCACAAGTGTATCACTAGATGACATATGCTTTGAAATCCACCTCATACGAGATCAATATCCCCAATCCTTCCCATGCTTTTTAATTGAATGACATTATCTCCTATTGTGCTTTCTCAATCACCGCATTTTCCATCTTGTTCACGCAATTATTACTTTCCTAAAACACATGCTTAATGTTCCAGGAACTAAAATTCTTGAGTTGCTAAAGGACATTTTTAACTCCTAGGTCCAGTTTCTAAAACAGGGATTTCTTTTTAATTATGGCATTCATAATTACTAGCTAATCCCCTTCGATTTCCAAATTTTCTATCTTTAAGGTGGCCACTACATCTATACCTTTTCTCAAAGCTTGTAGATCTACTGAATTACAAGTGTCATACCTAAGCTTGTAGGAGGGGACACTGACCAATAATCCCTTTTTGTTTCTTATAATACATCTAGCGTCAAAGATGCTAAAGTTACCTTGGCCACTCTATCCAAATTTAGTTTGACGAAACATGGAGTGGAGGGATCCAGAGGGCTAACTGATTTAGTGAGGCTAAGGAGATTGAATGGCATTGAGCACTTGCTCTAGGCTTGAAGATTCTAGGCCATCACTACTTGATTTCCCTGTCAATGTTGAAAAAGTGATGAAAGTGGGTCTAATTAGTAGAAACCACCTTAGAGATAGCCCATTCCAACCTGAGAATGACCCTGTCCACCAAGTTCTACTCCTCCCTAAATATTATTTTGTTATGCTCCCACCAGATGTGCCAAAGAAGTAGCATGATACCACATAGCCAAATCGAGGATAGAGTGCCAGAGTGGAGGTTTACAGGCTATGCCAAAAATGGCTCTCGAGAATGTAGAGGGCTAGACCCATGGGAGATTGAGCCTAACACAAAACCAACTCCAACATTCAACTGTGAATGGGAAATAAAGTAGAAGATGATCATGATATTTCTTATGCTTCTTACACAGAAAGTACATTGAGGGACCATGAAAACAAAATCTCTTCCTTCTTTTTTGAGTGATAATTTTTCCTTTGAAATCCATCTAAGTAAAAAGTCCATCTTTAGGGGGACACGAGGGGGACCAACATGCATTCTAAATTAGAGCCTCAACTTCCTACTCATCATGCAATAATTTATAGCCATAGTGTAGGGAGTATTTCCCAGAAGAGGCCATAGTTCGAAATAATTCATCATTACCCTCAGAAAGCACTATTTTTCATTCCTGCAGAGCTGAGTGAAAACTATCCTTAGTTTCCGAAGTGAGATTTAGGTGATTAATACTTTTCCATTCTAATAGAGCAAGAATTTTTTTCTAGAGTCATCCCATTGTTGGAAACATATCATCCCCATACTTCAACTAAGAGCCTCTTGATTTCCCCAAACATAGGATTTTCCCTAAGCAAAGGAAAACCATTCCAAGGATTGTACCAGAATAACACCCTATCACCTTTTTTGATTTTACAGGCCACATTGAATAAGAAAAGATCCTGGCATTCAACTAAAAAATTCCATATATGAGAACCATGAGGGGGATTGGCAATGTGGAGAATCAATTTTGGAAGATGGGCCCCCAGATATTTTTTTCCACCACTTGGTTACAAAGACATAGAGGTTTTATGAAGAGATTCTAGACAAGCTTGGTGCCTAGGGCCAAGTTTTAAATACCCAAGTTGAGAATGCCAGCCCCACCTATATCTTTAGGTTTAGACAAATTTTCCTAGCTGATCAATGGGATTTTCCTTTCGATAGAGGGATCTTGCCATAGGAACTTTCGCATAATCCCAATAAGCTTTGATAGAACACTCTTGGGGATTTTCAATATGGAAAGCATGTATAAGGGGGGTGGCACTGAGAATAGATTTGATGAGGACTAGTCTTCCAGCTAGTGATAGCCATTTTCCTTTCTAAGAGTTGAGTTTCAAATTAACCAAAGAGAGGAGATCATTCCACATCGAGGTCTGACCTGAGCCACCAAACAAAGGCACACCAAGATATTTGACCGAAAGGGAGCCTTTTTTGAAACTAAAGATGCTAAGAATTATAGCTTCTAGAGAAGGGGGGGCATTTAGAAAGAAGACGAAGGATTTGACATGGCTAACCTCTTGTCCAGAAGTGTCTACATAAGCATCGAGCAAGCCCTTTAGTTCTCTAGCCTCCTAAATGCTGGATTTTCCAAAGAATAAAGTTTCATCCATGAATTACTGGTGAGAAATAGGATCCACCCCCTTCATAATTCTTAATCCCTGTAAATTGCCTTCCTAAAATTTATTGTTGATGGCCGTAATCAGTGAGTTAGACACTAAAATCTAGAGAAAGGAGGAGAGAGGGTAACCCTATCTAAACCCCAATTACCTTCAAATAAACCTTCAGCATTACCATTAATTAACATGGAGAAAGAAGGCCCAGCTATGTAACTGAACACCCAATTACAAAACTGAACCAAAAATCCAAACTTTCTAAGGATTATAATTAGAAAATGTGACTTGATCTTGTCAAATGCCTTGCTAATATCCAATTTTAGTAACATACCTAGGGATTTATTGCAAGAGAGAGAATGAATGAGTTCAAGAGAGAGAATGAATGATTTCATGATGAGAAAAAAATACCATTAAAAATCGACCTCCCTGGTAAGAAACTAGTTTGCTCCGGAGAGATCATAGGTTCCAGTAGCCCTTTGAGTCTAGAAGCAATGGATTTCGAGATGATTTTGTAGGAGGTATTGCACAGAGAAATCGACCTGAAGTTTGTAAATGAAGAGGGTTGATGGATCTTCAGGAAGAGACTTATAAAGGTACAATTTAGTTATTTAAGCACTGAACGAGATATGCGAGATTCTTCCACAGCTGCCCAAACATCATAGCTAACTATTTTCCAAAATTTATAAAATAAATCATCCTAAAACCATCTAGACCCCAAGCTTTGTTCTTGGCCATAGAGAAAACCACTTTCTCCACTTCACTCATAGTGAAGGGCTTAAAAAGGGCCACATTTTGAGCATCAGTGACTAGCATTGGGATATTGTCAAGGAAAGAGGATTTCTTTTAATCAAAGGATGTGATGTCACCTTGAAGGAGGGAAGTAAAGAACCAAACTCCTTCATTAGAAATCTATTTTTTGATTAGAGAGGATAATACCATCATGACTCTTTATCTCAGATACGAAAGACAAGCTCTACCTTGCTTTTATGGATGAATGAAAATATTGTGTTCCTATCCCCATCCTTGAGCCATGATTCCCACAATTTTTTTTTCCAGAAGACCTCCTCATGCAGAAGCAATTCACCAAGTTTGGCTAGTGAACACTTCTCCAAAATAAACTCTTCCTCCCACATGCCAGAGACAATAATTAAATCATTCAGAGCTTTCAACTCGGCTTCCCCTCTAGCCTTTTCTTGGAAGATATTCTTAAAAAAAGATTTGTTCCAAGATCTTAGATCCTTTTTGAGAAGTTTTATTTTTTGTGCAAGCACCAACATTTTTGAACCTTCAACCTAATAGAGAGAGGCATCCCTCAGCCACATAGTATTAAACTTAAAGGGGGATTTTTGAGGGGAAAATTTCATATTGACTGATAGAGAAAATAAGAAGTGATCAGAGCTAGACCAGGGAAGAATCGAGCATTCTAAGACAACATTATTAAGAGACCACTTAGGGTCGGTTAAGAACTTGTCGATCCTTTCAGCAATATTACTGAAGCCCTTCCTATGATTGTTTTAGGTGAACCAACATTTCTTGGGCTTGATATCTAAAAGAGAGTTGTCAGAGATAAAGGAACAAAAATCTTCCTGGGATTTCCGATTTCTAGAAATACCACCTTTTTATCTTTCTCAAAGGTGATGGCATTAAAATATTAACCAAGAAGAAACATTTGATCCTCAAGGGGGAGAAAATACCTAGAGATGTCTTTCTAAAACTCTCTTTTTCCAATTATGTTATTCATACCATACACATTAAGGAGGTAGAATACCAAATGAGAATGTTTCAGGAAAACCCCACCCAACTGCCAACTATGATTCTAGTGGATAAGATCAACTTGAACCTAAAATTCCTTCCACCAGAATCCTAAGCCCCCTGAGCCCTCGATAGCATCAAAGAAGAAAAAATTTCAGCCCTTTATTGAATTTTTCCAGAGCGCAACAGCTTCTGCTATGGCATTCTTTTTTTATTGAAGAAACACCACACTCGCCTCTGAGGAGAAGATATAATGCTTAAATAAGTGTTGTTTATCAAGGGTGTTAAGACCCTTGATATTCCAATAAAGAATTATCATTTACGAGAGGGAAGGAAAATCTCCTTCCTGGACACAGCTTTGGTAAAGTTTAGGAAAATTTGTTTTTCCAGCATCCACCTCCAACAGTTCTAGTTCTTGTTTGCATTTTATGCCTTTTTTGTTGGTTGATGTTGCATATGGCCTCCTTCAACCCTACTTAAACCAAAGAAAATTTTGAGGAAGCTAAAGCTGGTACTAGCTGATCTAGCTCAAATTCTCCTCCCTCCAAGAAGTCATCACCTAAAATGGATTAAAGCTTATTTTTCCCAACTTTATGTAGGAGCCAAGATTGTAACGAGTTCAGGGAAGCCGCTTGCCCTTGATCAAAACCTTCCTTAATAAGGGAAATTAATTCCCCAGAGTTTTTATGCACTTCTTCAGTTTCTTTTAGAAGAGAAAGAGGTGAAATATCACCAACCAAGGTTCATGCCATTTCACTCTCCTCCATCCCTTTCATCATAGAGTTAACCTTCTGAGAATCCAACTCCTTGTAAGCCTTGGACAATTTCAAAGATCAGGCCTTACTTAGATGACCCAACTGCCCATGATAAAAACACTTTGCATTTAGACCCTCATACTCAATGGTAAAGCACTTGGGGCCAGAATTGGTTTGAAGAGTCAAAGATGGTGGTAGAGGGGTAGTTAGGTCTATCACTACACAGAGACACACTGAGCTTTTATGCTAGAAATTTAGGTTAGGATTATGGATGGGCATGAGGGTCTCAAGGGAGTTCACAATTGGCTTCATAATAGACCATTTACGGAGATCCAAAGGCATATCATGAATGCTTAACCAATGTAGGGCCTTGGAAATTTTTTCCTTCAAGGAGTCAAAATTTGGTGACCAAGGATGAAAGTATAGGCTAGAAGATTTCATGAACCAGGGTCCTTCTTTAAGAACCATATTCAAAAAATCAGGGGAGGGGAAACATACCTTGAAAACTCCGTTGGCATGGGAACTAACTTTTGGTTTAGCATTTGAGCCCCAGAAGCATGTGACCCAGCTTGAAATACTCCTCTGAGAGAAATGGGTGCCTACAAACTTGCAGAAAATATCCCTTTTCACCCATGAATAATAAAAATCAGCTTTGGGAGGAGGTGACATCAAGAGATGTAAACTTTCTGTAGCGATTTTGAAATCAATTCCATCAACCTTTAAGTCTTCTGAGCTCTTCAGCCTATCAGATCTAACCAGGGATGGATTGAAAGGGACATTTTGTATAACCTCAATGGTTGGCTCATCCTACACTAGAATTTTTTCCATTGCCATGTTTTCTAGTACTGACTCCCTGAAAAAAGAAACTAGGGTTTTAACAACCAAGCTAGCACCAAATTGTCCTATCAATTCAAGCACATCCTTTTCTGCTTCATGACGGGATAATCCATGGGTGCCACCTCACCAGCCATTTCCCAACGGGATCAATTTCACACCAGTGAGGACCTCAGAACCCGGTGTGAGAAACCCATCTCCTGCCATGACCTTTTGTTATTTTTGAAAAAACAAGCTTTTTTCCTTTTTCACAATTTTCACAGATTTTGTTATTTTCATGATTTTTCACATAATTTGCACCTTTCACTAGTGTGACACTCCAAAAAAAACCAATTTCATACATAATAACATAGTTATGTTGAATTCATTCAATGATGTCATCACTTCCACCCTTCGCACTATCATGCTCCATGTTCATGTGGGCCCCTGCACTATTCAAGAATTGCTCTATGCCTTAGAGGGGGAATTCCAGTATAGATTTTTGCTTCGATCGACATTAGATCCATGTCATGGGTTGTGTCCCTTCAACCTTACATCACTGTGTAAAATTTGAACATGAAGGACATGACTATACCATTGCCAGCTGACCTGTCACGATTTAAAATCTATAACATGTTATACCAACCAAATGATGTCCTTGTACACGTTAAGGAATCTACCACCACTGACACTTCTCCTTCACCCACATTCCCATCCACCAATTTTGGTGCTACCTCTCCCACACCTAACTACTCTATTCCCATTATTGGCATAGCCTCTGCATTCAACCTATCCTCTAACCCATATAAATTCTTAACTAAATAATGCTTCTTCTTCGCAATCACCTAGTGATTCATCTATTCTCGTTACCCACATATCAATCACCAATCCTTTAGAAGGTGTTTTTCAATGTCTCACTCTAGGGGAATACCACCTATATAACATTGAAACATTTTTTACTCCTAAAGAGTATGGTAACCTATGCCAACATCATCACTATAATCACCACATAGGAAAGGTCTTCCCTTATGGTTATCCCCACCTTCATACCAACTTTACACATGGGGGACTTGATACTTCTACCTACTCACTCGAGCTACCTTCCTAAATGTAACCATTTTAATCTAACCATCAATCTCTCACCAATCGCCGCTTCTCCCACACATTCCTCCATCATTGTGTATGGAAGGGATTTGGCTTTGGGTTCTATGAACAATTCTGCCATACTTTCATCCCATGTACCACTCGTAAAAATAAAGACCGCATTGGTATTGGATTTTCTGAACCATCTTCGAAGAAGGTCCATGTTAAACTAGTGAGGATGACAAATAATCTTCACCACAATTACCAACTTCACCCCCTTCACCCATAGAGTTTGTGGATCTAGAATCCATTCCTCCTAACTTTGTTTTTGGTGAACACCATTTCCATGGGACCTCTAACTTATCAATGAGATGGTGAGGATCCCTCTTCTCTTCCCTTCCTGTATCTTGACATGATTGATGATGATACACCTATTAACATCGTTCAATTTTAGGAAAATGAGTCTATTCTCACCTACCTTGGTGCAGAGGATTCTTATATCCATCGGTCGTTACCTTCTAAGATGTAAACCATGTTAAATGAATTGACCACCGAAATCAATATTAACACTCAAGGTGACCCACACATTCCTAAGATAGGCCAATATTTACATGTCACTAAAATATTTTACTTCTTTCCTCTGAGATCATAGCAATGATTTTTCTTGGTCCTACACTGATATGCCTAGTATTGACCCAAACATTATGGTCCAAAATATCATAACTATTCCTCAAGCCAACCCTGTAAAACAGAAGCTGCAGAAAATGTATCCTCACATTTCCCTTCTTATCAAATAAGAACTCCAATGCATTATTTTGGTTTCCTTCATCTTACCCATTGATTATCCCCAATGGATCTCTAAAAGTGTTCCTATCACAGAAGTGACAGGGGTACTCCTCATTTGCATGGATTTCCACAACCTTAAATTAGCTTTCCCTAAAGATGAATTTCCTCTACCTAGTATTGACCAGCTAGTTGATCTTACCACCAGCCATGAGATGTTATCACTCATGGATGGTTTCTCGACTTATAAACAAATATTACTCATCTTCGAAGATCAACACAAAAATACCTTCATCACTCCTTGGGGGAACTTCTTCTATAGATTCATGCCCTTTGGCCTTAAGAATGCTAGTGCTACATATCAGCAGGCTATGACTTATATATTTCATGACATTATGCATCACATATTGGAATATTATGTTTATGATATTCTTTTCAAATCCAAACATCATACCAAACACCTTACAGTCCTTAAGATCATATTCGATAGTCTCATCAAGCATTGTGTTCACCTTCAACCTAAGAAGTGTGTCTTCACTGTTCTTTCTGACAATCTCCTTGGTTTTATTGTTTCTTTGTGTGGCATTGAAGTTGATCCCACTAAAATCAAGGCTATTATTGAAAATCCTCAACCTATTAACCTTCGTCAACTTCATAGTTTGCAAGGAAAATTACAATCTTTTCGTCACTTTATTTCTCATCTTTTTCGGTCGCTGCCATCCATTTCACCATCTCCTCAAAAGGATCTCTCCTTCAAATGGAAAAATGAAATCCAAAAATCCTTCGATGACTTAAAAAAATACCTCCTCCAACCACCTGTGCTAATTCCTCCTAAACATGACGAACCATTTAACCTCTACATTTCTACTACTAATCATTCATTGGGTACCATGATCGTTCATCATGACAAGTAATACAGGGAGTAAGCGGTTTATTATATAAGTTGTACACATTTAGACTATGAAACAAGATACACCCATGCTGAAAAACATTTCTTTTCCTTAGTTTTTTTCCCACTAAACTATGCCATTACCTAATTAACCACAAAAAAATTGTTGTCACCAATATTGACCCCTTACATTACATCTACACTAAACCCTACCAACATCAACATGTTGCACATTGGCTCATGCTTCTTGCAAAACTAGAACTTGAATTCATCCATCAAAAATATTTCAAAGGAAAAACCATCGCTGACCAACTTGTAGATGCACATTTCTCCAAAAATCAATCCTCTAACTTTGATTTCCTTGATAAATCCATCATTACACTCTCTTTAGATGATACCGTTTACTAGATGACATTTTTTTATGGTTCCAAATTTCAGCATTGAAGTGGTTTTGGAGTTATCCTCATTCCTCTTGATGCTAAGGCTATGCATTATCCTTCAAACTATATTTTTATTGTACTAACATTATTGTCAAATATGAAGCATTCATATTAGGCCTTCAAACCACCATCTCCTTAGACGTTAAATCAATTAATATCTTTGGGGATTCCTAACTAGTTATAACCCAAGTTAATGGTATATACTAGTGTTATAATGAGATACTTCAAAATTATAAGCATCAAGTGTGACATACTTTTGACTCCCTTTTACTGTTATGAACTTCAAACCACCCCGTATTCCACTAATAAATTTGTGGATACCATGGCCTATCTTGCTTCTCAAATACCCACTTCGCCCTTTGAATTGAAAATATTTGTCACAATACAAAGGTTGTAATCACCTTCTTATCTATTTCAAGATGTCAACCTTTTTGGATCCATTGAAATTAACCAATGTGACCTTTTGTATAAGTAGTTTGCTAACTACCTTTCTCTTTCAATTATGCCTCCATATCTTACTCGTAATAGAAAACAAGCCTTTCTTACAAGTTTCTCTTGCTATGTCATTATAGATTGTTTTCTTTATAAACATGGCTTTGATGGCATCCTCTTATGCTACCTTACTAGTTCTGGCATTCCTTACACTATCAAGGAAGTTTACGATGGAATTTTTGGAGGTCACTTAGTAGTTTAGCTGCTGCTAAATGCATTCTCTACTTAGGCTATTATTGGCCTACCTTAAACCATGATTTTTGTGATTATGTCAAACATTGTGTGAAATTCTAGCAACATGATAATATTCATCATACCCCTAGTCATGCCTTACAGGTCACATGAGACCTTTGGCCTTTCTCTCAAGGAGGTTTCAATCTTGACAGAGAAATCAACCCTCAATATTCCCAATGTCATCAGTGGATTATTATCGCTAATAGATACTACACTAAATGGCTAGAATACATACCTCTTATTTCTACAAAAGGCAAGAAAATAAGTGAATTTATCAACCATCACATAATTTTTCACTTTGGTGTTCCTCATCGTCTCATCACTTATAACAGAAAATAGTTCAAAAATAAAAATCTACGGAAGCTTTGTGATGACTTTGGCATTCAAATCAGTTTTTCTTTACCCTGTCACCCTCAAACAAATGGCCAAGTAGAATAAACCAACAAAACCTTAAATAAAAGTCTTATAAAAGTAGTTGGTGATACTAGAAAGGACTGGCATACGCACATTCCTTTTGTCTTATGGACTTATCACACTATTATTCATACCTCAATTGTTGTCATGCCTTTCTCTCTTGTCTACAGTACATAGGTTTTTCTACCTCTTGAAGTCTAGATTCCATCCCTTCGTATCTCACTCAGAGAGATACCCAACTATGATGAATTTCAAAAATACCATTTGGCATAACTTGAGTTATTAGAAAAACATCGTCTCGATGCTCTTGACCATCTCCAAATATACCAAAAATGTATGAAATGTGCCTATGAAAAAAATGTCCACAAACTAACCTTCCAGTTCGGTGACCTCATCCTGAAGGAGAATCATCATGTTACAAAAGAGGAGAAAAGTAAATGAGGGAAATTCTCTCCTAATTTTCTTAGACCCTATATCATTACTCATACCTACGAATCGAGTGCTTATTATTTTTCTTCACTCGAAGTTAAACTAGAAATTGAGCCCTTTAATGCTTTGCATCTTCAACCATTCTATTATTGAATCAAGTGTTATATCATATTTTGTCCATTAAGCACTTGTCCCTTGAGAACCATTCACCTTCCGCTTACCTATTTTAAGGAGTAATGAGTCAACAAGAATCATGTGATTACCCATCACATTTTAAGCCTTATCTTCAATATGAGTACCATGAATCTACTCATGGCATGATTCTCATGGATACTTTTTATCTTTTTCTAGATGGAATCCCATGGTCATTCATCACTTAAACCCTATCTTTCATAGTTAGCATTTATGTGCTATGGTTGTGTCTCCAACACAAGATCCTATCGGTCTCTATAGTATTTTCCATGACTTAAAAGTCCAAAAATCAAAAAAGAAAAATGGGATTCAACTCCTTAAGTCAAACTTCTAGCAAAAAGATGACTCCCTCAAAAATGACATCTACGCTTTCCATCTCGCTGCTATAAATAGACTGCTCCCTCGAAGGACAACTATACAAAGCTAGCCAGATTGTACATAGTCTATCATAATAGGAAGACTATTCTTGCAAACAATTAAATCAAATATTCAGAAGCTTCCTGCATTGATTAGCTTCACGAAAACCTCAAGGAGAAAATCTACTCATCCCACATAGACTTCTTTAATCAATCAGTCTATCAAAAAAACAATAAAATCAAAAGAAAAAAGGAAAAGATTAACTTTTTAGTCCTAGACCTACCTATTTTTGATCTTTTGTCTATTTCCAATTAGGCATTATGTCTCACACTAGGTTATTCTAAAACCAACCTGCTTTCACCTCATTATTGTTTTCACCCTAATTCTCTACCCTCTCAAGGGATGTTCCGTACATGTGACATTTCGTGATCATGTGACTTTATTCACCCTTTGAATAGTCAATTAGGCAACACCTTTAGGTTTTTAAGTTCATAAGCCCTTATTAGTATGGTATACTTGTTATTTTTCTTATGAATTAGGTGGTTCTAGTGGTCACCTATTATCATTTTCCTTCTTCATTACTCATTGATTATCCTATACAAGATTAGACCATCAAAACCTATAGTTTAAGAATTCCTCTTTCACCAACATCACCATGCCTAACTAAACTAAACTCAACCATACCTAAAATGACCTAAAATCAACCATACCTAAAGTGACCTAAACTCAACCATGCCTAAATGATCAGATTTTAAACATGCCTAAAACCTACCAACCCATTAATCTAACCTCGTCATATTCTTCCCTAGCTTATGGAAGAACTACATCAGCCAGAGGCCCCTTTTCATTGGGACTATGTAGGAAATACTATGAGGGCATAGGGCCCTTGGAGGTTAGCTCAAAAACTCTTTACCCTAACTAATTTCCCCTCATTTCTATATTAACATTCTACCTTACTTAGTTTCCCTTTTTCACAAACATTTGGAAATTAAAAAAAACATAAAAACATAAATACCTATCATATCATCAAAACATCCAATTAATCATTTCACATATCCATCATATCAAGTATTTCAAAAATTTACACAATGACATACATAAACATCATCATTTATTTTCTATACTACTAATAACTTGAAATTAAATCAAACTCATAAACATAACCAAAACATGCATATACCTAACTCCGTCATTCCTACATGACCTCGACTAACTAAATTACCTAGACCCCACCATGTCTAACTCACCTAGACTCCATCATGCCTATACCTAACCCCAACATGCCTATACATGACTCAAGCATGAATAAATTACCTAAACACAACCACACCTAAATGAACTAAACTCAATCATGCCTAATTCACCTAGTTTCCATCAATATAAAATAACAATGGAAATTAAAAACATAGGTACCTCATCCATGCAATAAATAACATCATTTATATAACTAGGAATTTTTTTTTGTATCAATACACATATACATAGATACAAATACATACAAGTATCTCAAATCACTCAGATATAGCCTCACTATATTTGACACATAGACTGGTATAAAAATCTAAATCACAAAACTCTCATAATAGCTTCACTATCTGCAGCATGTAGGCCAGTAAATATATCAAAAATCCAAAACAACTCAAATTACTACACATCACCCCCCCCTCATATCCTCTAGGCTAGTCTCACTTATCTCCTCCTCCCAAACCCTCTCCCAACTCTGCCATGCCAAAATCTACCTCAAATCTCTCCACCAATCACCTTACTCCACTCGATCTCATGGACCAACCTGCTAATACTGACTCACGTACTAGTGACTAGCCAACTCAACTAGACACTTTGTAATGTCACTTTCCATAGAGGCACAAATTATTTTTCATTTTCACAAAGGACAACAAGTTAAAATGAATCTGAAAAACATGGATTTTTCTTTTTTAAACCCAAATCGACATAACTGATGTCGGTTTTGTCATGCCCTACCAATCTGATATTGGTTACCTTATAATCGACATCAGTCACCTACTAGTACCATTTCACCTTTATTTTTCCCATTTTGACCTAAACTCATTACTACCAAATACCTTTTGACCTTACCAACACTTATTACACCCTACACACAAGCATAAATTACATATACATGTCCTTAATCATGTTTAGGGACTTATTATTTACCTATACCTCAGCCTTAACCATGCCATGACCTACATACCTTTATGATAACTACCTTTTATGACCTTTGAAATTGTGTACTCAATATACCTTGCAATGTTGTTGCTCATGTGCTTTAGGTTAATGACCTTACATTGCCTATTGTCATGTTATTTATCTCGACCGAACCTTTGATGTACTGGATCATACCTAAATGGTCCAACACCTAACCTAAGTTATGTTTTTGGAGCAATACATAAACCATCGATACCTGAATCACTTCAAACTCATTTGGATAAACCTATCAAACCTGGATTTTGTTTTATTTCCATTACCTATTACCTGATTTGACCCTTACCCATTACCTAAAGTGTCCATACCCTTACCTACAACCCATATACCTTAACTTTCATCACTTATATATTTATCATACCACTCACTGACTCTGTCTAACACCACATCAATTCTTGGTTTGAGGGGGATCACCTCCAACCACACTTGGGGAACTCTCTCTTTCAACCCTACTTGGGGAAATCTAAAATCCATTCACTCATGGAACAAAAATTTCATTTTTTGTCAACATTTCTTACAAATATAAGCTACACAACAAAAAGGGGCAAAATGTAGAAACAAAAATTTGGTCATACTCCTTTTTAAACCTGGGTTAATTAAATTAACCATGTCCTACCTATGTATATCCCATAGTGCACATGTTAATTAAATTAATTAATATCCTCACTTAACCACCTCACCTAGCCACCTCACTCAATGACCTAAGACCAAGTCTAAACCTATCTTGACTAACTAGGATTTAGTCTAAAACCTAGACTTTACTCCTATTAATAAAACTAAAAGGACTCCCACTTATCTTTCCATGATATATCACTCGAGACTCGATACAAGGATGGATATCATGCCAAAAATAGCAACAATATGAATATTTTTTTCCAACATAGATATTCCCACCTTGAACAACATCGGTTATATCTCAAAAAGTCAGTCACCTAACTGTTATCGGTTAGGTTATATACATTTCCAAAATCCTTTTCCCAAGTTAGTCAATTTATTCAAGATCTCACTTCTTCTAGAGACTTAGAGCACTCAAATTTATTTAACACTCAGGCAAGAGAAGACACACATAAGAATTACTAACATCGGATCACCATTCATAATCCTCTTCGCAATCAGGGATTTACAACAAAGAGGCACAAAGGTATAAACTACCGTGACATGAATATAACAAATCTTATCTCTGGATCTCTACAGTTACTGTATTTATCACCTAAGTCCTCCAATATATTTTTTCTAGTAAGTATTTAACATCTCTACATTGAATCTCTAGTTTATTTGTGTAGATTTATTTATTCATCTCTATACTTTGTTTCTCTCCATACCCATAAACTTCCTCCCTTCCATCAACCCATCACCTGAAATTTCCACACATTTTCACCATCACCTAATCATCTCTGAGTCTTCAGGGAAATTTTACGACCTCATCCTCACCATTTTAAACCTATATGCAATCACACAGAGTCTTGAAAACCAATCCTAAGAACTCTTTGCTAATTTCCCCTACCGACTTCAATTACTCTTCCTAAATAGCATCAGTCAGTTAGACAACATCAGTTACTGTGTATGGAAATATAGCTCAAACAAGTGGGATAATACCCACTTCCTTATAGCACAAAACCATTCCTAATCCTTACTAGACCTTACTCAGATCTTGTACCATACCCAAAACGTAACACCAGCTAATCAACCCTCCCATTTAGACCTTAAACAACCTTTTGCATGAACTTTTTTTTTTATACGAGATACAGAAAACGTTTCAAATCCAATAGGATCTTTACTTCATGTATGTTTTAACTAGCATTAATATTATAATATAAAAGTGGATTGACAATCTATTCAAGAAGTATCATGCTTCCCAGATCTAGCTTCTACTAGGCACTCCACTCCTTGTTTTGTTTAACTCTATTTAGTGGTATTTTTTTTCATTTACAGGTAGTTCCTCCTAGCCAAAATGGAGCTCTCAAAATCAACTTGGATCAAGAATTCAAAATGCACACACAACATTCAACCACATCACAAACAAGTATTCCCCCTTGGCCTACTACCCTTATCTATTTCATTAATTTGCTAATAATATGGTGAAACAACACACTTCATGAGTATGAAACACAATACACAAGCTAAAAAATTATGTTGTGCATTATATTTTGCCACCTCAAAACTTTGACATTATATCCTCAATCACAAGACATATTTCATCACCATTTTTAACCCACTTAAAACCATGTGCTAAAAACCTTATCATAATGATCACATAAATTGATGGCTTATGCTTATGACTGAATTTGATCTCAAAATTTTATCGCAGAATTATATTAATGATCAGGCCATTGCAGATCAACTCGTTGAAGCACCCCTTCCAGATAATCAACTCCCCCACAAATACTTCCCTGATGAATCCATCAAAAACATCGATAAATATGAATTTATCCCTATTAGAATGACTTTGTTCTTCGATGGTTCTAAATTCCAAGGGGGGAGGATCCAAAGTTGTTATCATACCTCCCTACAATATTCCACTTCCGTTATCATTCAAACTTAACATCAAATGTACTAATAACATGGAAAAATATGAATCCATAATCATGGGTCTAAATACCACTATTATCCTAGGTGTCCATGTCCTTGAAATCTATACAGATTCACTTTTTATCAGTCAGGTTAAAGGATAATACCAATGTAAAAATGAAATCCTATAAAAATATAATGTTGTTGTTGACTTTCTCCTCAACACATTTTATCATTATACCATTAAGGCTATTATGTGATCTTCCAATAGGTTTGCAGACACTATGGCATCTCTCGGATCCCTCATCCCTTTTGAAATGGAAAAATCAAAGGATAAAACTAAAATTTCCATAGTTGTTCAACTCTTAGACCATACCTCACATCAAAATGAGATTCCTTATATTAATGTCATTGACAATAATCTACCTGATCTAAGGTAACCTCAGATATATGACTATCTCACTAAATGTAAGCAACCATCAAATTTATCACATAGTGCCAAATGATCATTTACGCATTACACACTTTAGCATTATAGGAGGTATCCTTTATAAATGTAGATTTGATGGTATACTATTATGATGCCTTAAAATACATGAATCAATCAAAGAAATCTAAGAGGTCCATGATGTCATCTATGTCAATCACTTTAGTGGCAATGCCATCACTACATGTGTCATACTGTTAGTGTATTACTGGCCTACCATCACCAAAGATTGTTGTGCATACATAAAGAAATGTTTTAAATGCCAACTCCACTCAAGTCTCATCTAGATTCCTAGTCAAGCATTACAACTTGCTCATGACTTATGGACTTTTTCTCAATATGGGTTAGACCTCATTGATGCTATCAATCCTAAATCATCCCAACAACATCATTCCATAATCACAACCGAATAATTTACTAGGTGGGTTGAAGCCATCCATTTAACCTCGACAAAAATGGAAAATACTTTAAATATAAAGAAGTTAAAAATATATATGATATGTTCAACATCAAACTCAGTTTCTCTTCACCATATTATCCTCAAGTGAATGGATAGGAGAAGGCCTCTAAAAAACACTTAATAAAATATTTATGAAAATAGTAGATGATGCAGGGAGGAATTGGCATTTCTAGATCTTGTTTTCTCTGAAGGATTAATGAACTAGAATCTGCACACCTACAAGTGCTACACCCTATTCACTCATGTATGGATTAGAGGTCGTTCTATCTCTTGAATTCCAAATTATGTCACTTCATCTATATCTCAAATATTTCATTCCTAATGAAGAATATCACTAAGACCTCTTAGTGTAACTTGAATTATTAGAACGTTTAACATCCCTCCAACATCATCAATTCTATTAATAACGTGTTATTAAAGAATATAAAAAACATGTCACAAAACACAATTTTAAAATTGTTGATCTTGTACTTAAAGAAAATCAAAAGGTCACTACATTAGAATGGAGTAAACATGGAAAGTTTTCCCCCAGTTGAATTGGTCCATACATTATTACTCACAAGTATGGGCCAGGAGTGTATCATGGAGAACATGAAACTGAACCTTTTAATTCCTTGCACTTGTGGCCTTTCTACTATTAAATAATTGATCATCATAACAATAGTTGCATCTAAATTCTATCACTTCATCATATCATTGTAATGATTTGAAAGTATATGGTTATCCATCAACATTCTAAATACACCTTAAAGATGAGCACCACTACTTTTTTCATCACTTATTTCATTTCAGATAAGTTCCTCCCATGTGGGAACCCCTCAAAATCATTACATCCATCCATTTGTACCAACCAAAAACATGACATGGGGCATGTATGTGTAGGTCATATGAATGTTTCATCCCCTCCTTGATGCGGTTTATTAAGGTCTTTCTCTCAGCTCAAAAATGTATGTAAAAATCATTTAGAGGCCCCTCTTATCAAAATTTCAAAATATAATAGACTGATCCCTCGAAGGAAAACTTTTCACAAGTCTAAATAATTGTCAAAAATATAAAAAAGTATAGTAATCCCTCAAAGGAGAGCTACCTCTCAAAAGTATGGACCATTCCCTCAAAGGATGGCCATTTTTTGAAAGGTCAAAATGCAAACCATACTCTTGAAGGATGGCTACTCATAGAAAAGGCTTCCTACATTGATCACCTTTAAAAGTACATCAATATCAAAAGCATCCAATAAATATGCCCGCATCAATCAAATTTCTCATTATAGCAAGCTTCCAACTAGAATGAGTTTTCTTTCAAATAATATGTAAAGTTGAGGCATCTTCCCTATAAACCTATTGAAAAGGAGATCCCTTTCTCCCACATTGGTTGACATATACCAAATCCCCTTGCAAAGTACATTCACTTAAACCCATATTTCTATCATAACTCATGTAACTACCCATTGATAATCTTATTTAACATTTGATAAGGTTATAAGTGAAAGTGTTTTAGCATTTTTCAAAACCCATCACTTATATATCCATAGTTCGGAAATCATTTTACTTTTACCTCATTTTATTTAGCTACATTTTTTGATACACCATATTTTAGGGTCACATTTTAAAGTCATTTAAATCAATTAAACATTTGATCACACCTAATCATATGTATCCAAAATTTTTTATAAACCATGCTTCTTAATATCCACCAAAATCCATCTAAAACTCTAGCACATTTCAAATAAGAACATATAACACCCAAGGACAAAACCCACCACAAAATATACTTTGGGGTAATCCGCACATCATCAATCTGTATAATCACCCCCTTCACATTAGGGCTTGTATCCCCCAGTAACTCATCAATAACCAAGAGTCTTGACACCAACACCATTGGAGTATATATATATATATATATATATATAAAATAATATAATATATATATATATATCCTCCCACCTGTAATGAACGGGATATTCACGTAATCCCTGGATCAATCCTAACTCTCTTTGAACATAGTCAAAATGAAGCAACTCATGTTCACCAGCTCTGCATGCCTAAAGCGATATAGGCTACTTTAAATCATAAGGACACTCAAGACAGGAATGTAAATCCAAATAGGGCATCCATATAAAATCCCCCACCTGTAATCCTGATAATAAATCACTATAAAACCCTATCCACCTCGTCTTCCCTGTGTGACTCTTATTTGACCTCCACCTCATGAAACCAGGGTGTTGATCACCAATGCCTTATGGAAACCCTTCTCGTCGAGAAAAAAATATGCTCTAAGGTTCAACTATTTAGAAGGAAAGAAACATCAATCTCATAATGTGTGTGGGCCTTCTAGGCCCACAACTCTCTGAATGTCTTAGCAAGTATGGTAGGTCCCTGCTCAAAAAAAGTACGTTGATCCATCATCTCAACCACAAACAATTTTATCATCCATGAAATGTTACCACTCCTAAAATCCCGCAAAACATAAGACATGATGGGCACCATCATCATGGTCATTTGTACACAACCCTCTCTCTTAAGTGAATAGACACAACTGTAACAGAAACCCCCTAACTCATACCTAATGTTTGTGACATCCTCCCCATATAGTTTGGTCATCAAACCATCTCTCAAGACCTCAGTAATAGTGTACACCACCACCCCACAAGTTAGCAGTCTCAATATGCTGTGAACATCCTCCACAGTAATCATGATATCTCTCGTAGGCAACAAGAAAGTATTGGTGGAAGAGTTCCACCTCTCTAATAATGCTAATATCGACCCTAAACATCTATGGATTCATCTATAATGTCTCATAGCATCAAAACCCAAAGCCTCTACATGTTCTTAATCATCATCTAACATAGCAGTCCTCACATCCTCCAAAATCAATAGAATGTGGCCCCGAATGGACAACTTGGCATCCACCTGCAAACATGAACAAATCAATAATTAATATCATCAATAAAAAAAATCAATAACATATCAAATATGCACACATCAACACCAACCCCTTGTTTATCACCAACAACATCTAAAAAAACATCAAAAACTCCCACTCCCTTTATCAAAACTGAAAAATGTCAAAATCACAGGTGAATCGTAAGTGACTAATCTCAATTACCAATGATTCTTCTTTGAAATCCCTAGATATTACATGAAATCACTAGTGATTCTATTTAGGGCACCCATACAACCAAAATACCTATATCTACCAAAAAATCACACAAAAACAAATAAAAATTGAGTTACCTCTACCATGGGTGGTTTTCTCTACTTGCTAGAGGTCTTCATAGATCAAATCGTTAAAAAAAAAAAATTTAAATGCTAAGAAAATATTTACGAAATCATTTTTATCCCGTAGAGAAAATGAAGAATTATATGGCTCAGTTAGTTATATACCCCACTTTTTTAACACGATCTAATCACCTACATTTTTTCCTAAAATCACGAGAAATTCAATTAATCACTGGAAATTCACCTTATTATTGGAAACCATCATCATTTGCACCCTTAAGCATGATAAAGCACCAATTTTCACAAGTGTGTCACTTTCAAAAGACCCAATTTCCTTGAAAAATTTAAATCAAACAACCAAAAATAATTTTTTGGACATGTCGTATGACTATGGGATGTGTGCCCTTTTGCCCCCCATCGCTTTACCTTCCCATAAAATCAACCTACCTAGTGAGGATCAATATGTATATAGGTGTCAAACCCTTTTTTTCCCCTATCATTGGATTCCTCGGTAACACATTCTATTTTGGTATCTCTTCGGATTGGGGAAACTTTTATAATGAAACACATAGGTATTCTCTATATTTCTTTACAGTTGAATTTCGCATCCAAAGAAACCTTTTTCATTTTTTTTCCTAACGATTTGTCAAACTATCAGACAAAAAGAGGCAAATGTATACACTAGACATATCCATCCTCTAGTTCTCATTTACTTATCCGATTAAATATGCTCATTTGTAACTATTGAAAAATAAAAAATACCATCATCCACCCTAACCTAGGTAATCCACTAAATTCCCTTCAATAAATTAATCAATTATGCCCACCTACCCTAAAACATAACCTACTCCATTTTATTCAAATAATTAATTAATCAATCCTCCCATATCATTCCCATGTGAAATTATCCTTTCACACTAGCTAGGTCTAGATTGAAATCAATTTAGAAACCTTCTAAAAATGCTCCTCATCTATGCTAACAAATTTAATTCCAATCTTAACCCATCAAATTAAACATCTAGACCTCATTCTTGTTATCACATCACAATCCTTTTAAATCCCAAGGAAATATAGTTCTAATTACCAAATTTATCATTTCTTATCTTTCCTAAACTTGAACTAACCAAAAACGTCGACGATTTCCTTAGTCACCGATGATCTATATATACTATTTTCTTTGCCTCTCTTGGGAACTATCCAAGAGAATTCATGAACATTGTTAATCTTCATTCAAGTTTATCAGTGTCATTTTGCATCAAGATAGAGCATAACCACAATCATCAAGCGTCTTGGATTCATTATGAAGCTCGTTCATTCTCCAACCACAATCACTATCAGCCTCTTGTCACCCATCATCAAATAAGGTTCATTAATATCTTATAACCCCATTTTTCCTCCTTAAACATTCATATCTAATCATTTCTTAATTCAATTTTTCTTTTATAGGACCTTAGTTTCATATCAGTTGATCAAATCCCTCATTTTGGCAGTCTGTCAAAATCATCTACAATTCTTGGAATCACCTGCATTTCCTAGAATCACCCGCATTTCCTAGAATCACCTACATTTCCTAGAATCTCTTGCATTTCCTTTGTATTATATTTCTTTAGTATTCATATCTCATTCAAAATTTCCTATCAATTACTTTTATCCCTTGTTTTACTAATACTCTATCAAGCATGGGTTTTTTTAAATGGCCATAGGTGCACCTAATCACTAAATCACAAACATCAACTCTTTGTCAATCATTCACCATCCACTTCATTGGGAAGAATTGATCTTCTGCGCAACCTAGAGTTGTGCACTATCCATGCATCTCCTATTGAAATATTAAATAGAATATTTAAGTCCACCCAGAGGATTTGTGAGGCTACCGACAAGTTTTTGGAAGATTACTAAGAGATACAACGTATCAAAGTTGACCTATCCTTGTTTGAGTATCAACATGAGGCAAGATTAGACATCCTTGAAGGTCCCAATACCAAGTTTGAATCAAGATTGGGAAGTGAAGTTAGCTTTGAAGACTCTGAATCAGATTTTACATGACAATATGACACTAAAGAATAATATACATAATTATTTAGAGATGACTATATTGAGGAGCCTGATTTATACTTTTCGAAGGAGGAAGATTGAGACTGCTATGTGGGTTCAAAATTCTCTGAGAACCTAGATAGTGACCTTGATTTTGATTTCAATCTCTTTTCATATCTCTTTTCATAGTATTGTCATTAGCTAAATATATCTATATTAAATAAAATAAATCGTAAACATTTGATCACGTATTCTCATAAATCATATGTTATATCTCATCTTCGTAAATAAAATTGAGTGTTTCAAAGTAGGTTGACATCCATACAAGTAACTCCTTTGACTTCTATGAACTAGCCCTTGCTAGGAAACACACCTATCAATATTACTAATCGCATCTTGTGTAGCGTATGTGATTATAGATTCATTCACAGGAAAGGAGCTTGATCAATTCTTTCACGGAGTGCAAAAATAAAACATTAATTAGCATCATTCACAAGTATCTCAAAAACCACATCATATTTGAGGTTAATACAATTTTACCTTCTGGATTTATAAAATAAATTTTTAAGGTGAATTTTTTTATCTAATTTCATCCACCGCTCGCTAAAATTACATAGCAAGCAAATTACTATTGTGATTAATCAAGATATTGTTGAGAATCTCATACTAATACAAGATGAGTCAAGAATTCCTCATTTTTGTAATAACTAGGCCAAATCATGGTGAAAAAAATGAAGAAAGGTGATTTGGCACTCAAAATAAAATCCCAGAGCAAGTAAACTCACAAAAAGTAGAAGAGTAGCAGAAGGCGCCATGTGTCATCTCGACACAATTCCAAGAATTGAGAGGGAAAAGTGACAATCCAAATCCCCACGAGACTTCCACGTGGAGTTAATAATAAGGTTCCCACCAAGAGAGGCTCCTCTTATTAGTGTGAAATGAGTCTCATTACGAACTCGTGAAAAATAAAAAGGAGCCATAGAAGGTTCGACGTATCAACACGACATACTTTCAAAAGTTGTAAGAAAAGCAAAGACCCTAGGGATGTAATTGGCGTCCACATGGAGCTCAGCATAGATAAAATACAAACCCAAAATAGGTTGCAAAATATTGGCAGAAGGTCAATTCAATATAGGATTAATCATGAATCCCACCAAGAGTTTTAAATGCTCAGATCTTTTAAAATATTGTGAGATCTCTCGAGGAACGCATGACCCCGAGGTTTAAAAGAGCTTAACTTTTGACCTAGAACTCTTATTTTCACAAGATAGGACTTTTCGTAAAGCTCTCAACATCCTCTACACCACAATAAGAGTATTTTGTATTTTTAGTAAGGGTAGATGGGTGAAAATAAAAGAAACATATCCATCTCTAATAAACCAAGCATAACACATAGTAATCAAGAAATGCATAAATTTATGAAGCATTGATGGTGATTTTTAAAGAAAAGATCCCACTTCAAAGAGATGGTTGGAAAGTAGTTGGGAATACATTTAATAAGCATGACCATCTTTATTTCACTGTTGTAGGTCATAGGCCAGAAGGAGGAGTATTTTACAAGAAGGCTCCATTGATTGCACTCATTTATTACATCTTACAAGTGGATGGAAAAGCAATTTTGGGATGTTCACTCTTATCTCTTTGTGGTTATATATATTGACCTGAGTCTCATTAAAAAAAGGATGAGAGGAATAAAATGGGATTCAGTCAGTTTTCTTTTGTATCTCAGTCCCTCTTCTATAAAAGGAAAGGTCCTGGAGCTCTAGACTTCTTCCTAGGTTTGGTAATAAAAATCATTCCTCTTTTCTATTGTAATATTGTGCACAATTTTTTGAGTAATATAATATGTCCTGTGGTGAATTTTGTCAATCCTTTGCATATCTTTGTTATCTCTGATCACCTTTATTTTCACATAGAAACTATGCATCTCTTAATTTTATTACTATCTTTGAAGTTGTGCTTGAGTAGTTTGAGGTAGTGTTCTATGTGATCTTCTCTGGAACATGGTGTAGTTTTGTCCACCATTTTTAATTGCTCACCATTTCCCTTCTTCAGACAATTTCATTCTCGATTGATTTCTTGGAAGTTTTTCTTAGTGCAAAATTACAACATGCCCAAATGAGTTATGGATCTTCTTTTCTAAGGAAATTTCATTTGTTGTGATTACACAAAATTGAGCTTTCCCTAAGTGTGGGAAATTTGCAAATGGGGAAAGCTCTCCAGAGAAGGCTAGTTCCTCTTCCTAAACTACCTGCCACAAGCTATTCCATTGTAGGAAAGCTAATCCTAAAACCTAATATAACTTCCAAGGAGACAGGGAGAGAAAGAAAACAAGTAAAAACAAAGCCTACACTAAAATAATGATACACCAGAAAAGGAAAATGTTGATCATCTATCAAAACTATCATGGAAACAAAGAGAGGTGAGCAATGAAAGGATGGACAAGTGCATCATTGACCAAAGATGGATTTCAAACAAAAAATGTTCCAAAAATCCATGAACACATCTCCAAAACCTGAAATGAACATCTAAACATTAAAAAATACCTGAAATGAAGAGAGGCAAGAAGAAAACAACATAAATATGAGCAAGGATGGACAAATGCATCACAAAACATGTTTTTTATTGCTCTAGAAGTTTGCATAGAATCATTATTTCACGGGTAAGAGGAAAAAATTCCATTACAGACTAGGGGAGGAGGTTCAAACTCCATTTTTGAACCTAGGGAAGAAAATAAGGGAGAGGAAAAGAAGAATGATGAACAACTTCTACAAAATGAGCCAAAACTAGCTTTAATCACTCGAACAAAATGAAAGAAATGAGAAAATGCGGGAATATTTGATTTAAAACTTTAACCACCAATAAGATCCATTTAATTTGCCTAAAAAATGATTGGTTTCCATGAAAAATTCTATACTTCAAAGTACATTGCTTTGCAGAGCGAGAAAGAGGCCCATACTTCATTAATTTTGGTTGTTGGGGTTGTTTTTTGCAACTTTTCCATGCCAGAGAAGTTTTCCCAATTTTTCTCCCAAAAATATCCATCAAAAATTAAAATTGAATAGTCCATCATGTATAGGATTTCAAAAACTTTCCATTAATACCAAAATCGTGAAAATATGAGCTCTGGTGTGAAAGATATGCCCCTCTAAAGATTTATGGAAACAATGCTGAAATTAGGGCAAAAATCAAGTTCGTAGGCTGAAATTTGAACCTTTTCCCTCTTTTTTCAAATTGGGAAAATTCCCCAAAAATTCTCCATGATATGCTCCTCCAATGACACATGGCACCCTCTAGTTGATCTGCGGCTTCAAAAAAACATTTTGCCCTTTTTCACAAAATTGTGAAATTTTCCCAAAATTCTCCATGGCCCCTCCACTCCACTGCTGATGTGGACACATGGCACCATCCAATTTTGTGTGGAGATGTGGTTAAACTTTTGAATATTTTGTTTTCATTACTTTGGAAAAATTTCCAAAATCCTCCTGACTCCCACTACTAACTGGACACGTGGCATCATTTTATTGCTCGGTAGGGATGCACTTCTATATTTTTGCCTTTGACGCATTTTGATCAAATGCCAAAAAAATTTAAAGTCCTTCCACCCCCGCTACTCTGCCTTGACACGTGGAATAATTTCATGAGCTATGGGCCTTAATCAATTTCTTTTCCTTTATCCTTTGCAGACATGTGGGCCGAAATTTTCCTTTGAGTTTTTTAGCGAAAAGGCTAAGTGCCAAAAGTTTTCCCATGGCTCCACCTTGGCAAATTTTCCCTCCAAACTCCGTTGAGCTATAACTTGAATAATACAAGGATTTAGGAGGACTTCCTTACCTTTCTGGAAATGGGAAAAAAATCTCTATCTGATGAAGCCATTTCTAGAATATTTTAAGTGCCTAAAATTTGTAAAAAATTGATTTAGGCACAAAAAGGAAACTAGTTAACCCAAAATAAGAGGGAGCTTATTTTGGCTAACAATTTGGTGACTCTCAGGGGTCATCTACCTACTAGATGAATGATCAGTGGCATTTGAAGCATCCATTGGGCATGGAGTCAAGCCTGATGAACAACTCTGATCTGAACTATGAAAATATGACCTCTGAGCCACTTGGAAACCCACTAAAACTTGGAGTTGATCTTCACCAAAATCCACTGAAATGAACTGTGTAAGAGAAACCAATACAACAACAAACCACTATGTATAAAAATGAAAATCATACATGCTCCAAATGAAACATGAAGAGTGTGAAAAAGCACTTCTTCTACTAAAATCAAACCTACCTATTCTACTCTAACTGGAAGCAAAGGTGATCTAAACAAACCCTTCAACTGGTTGTGCAAAATAGCTTCCTTTCCTCAAAATTGGCAGCCATGCAATTGATTTGGCACTAAACATGGCTGGTTGGATGAGAGGAAAATCAACAAGAAGTTGGTATTCTACCCAAATCAGCAAGGTGTCAACTGAAAAAAAATTCCAATACCTCTTTTAGTTGCTCTACATTTGGATTGAAGAGGTATGACAGCTAATCCTTGGTACTTTATAGCTCATCCTCATGCTTAGAAGCAAGCATGAAAGGTTTTGGATTCTCCTTCGACTCCAATGAATCCAAATACCTTATTAGGCAAGGTTTGATATGTTTTATATGCCCATAGATCTGAAATTATCCTCCAAAAATGGAGTCTTCTTATGGACCTTCTTGGGTGGATGATGTGGAAGAGATGATGGAATCCTCATGCTCTTTTCCTTCCTTCATGGCAGTATGGAACTCTTCTGTATAAATGCAGCTCATCATTATTGATTACAACATCCAATGAAGTTGATTTTACATTATTGTAACTTGCTACAATACATTGTTGGCTCTGGAGTTCCTCCATTATAGATTTTGGAAGGTCAAATTCTTCCAACTTTGATTCAAGAGGCATGTTGAAAACTGCAGGCTGCTGTCCTTAAATCCTCTCCTCCATGGTAGCAGGTTCTTGTTGTTAAAGAATGAATGATGAAGAAGTAAAATTTAAATTTTCTACAGGATCCTTCTCATCAAAACATTCTTCTAATTTTTATGGCAAATCAAACTCTTCAATGTCCTGCTATAGCAAGGTTTATCCATTTTGTATGGTGACCTTCAAATGTGCATTTTTTTCACCATGTGGAGCTTCATCTTCAAACATGAAGCTTGTCAGCTCGAACTCATAAAAAAAAATATTTTTGGAGAGATGAAGTGGGAGAGAAATCTTCAACTTCTTGTGCAGCCTGCTCATATTTTAGTGCCTATAAATTTGTTTTGGTCACCTCCATGATGGATTCATCTATCAAATCAGGCCCTTCAAATGAAAGCAAAAAATATTCAATAATGATTCCTTCATCTAGTTCCAATTTTGATTTTATTTCTTCCAGCTGCTACTCTTTAATGGGACTTTGAGCTTATTGTTCTTCCTCCTTGTTAACTGGTTTTGTAGCTTGGATTAGATCAGCATTTTCTTAAAATAAAAGTGTCAACATGGACAATACACTCAGAACAAACAGACTGATGGTCTTCTTGCTTCTCTACTTCTATAAAATCAGCCTTGGCCATCACTTTTTCTTCAACTTTTACCTCCTCTGTAGGCTTGGCCAGCAAGGGGATCTTTGTAATCCTGAATTTGGCAGCCCAACTCTTCAAGTTGTCTGTTATTTCTTCTCTGTTGGGCTCCTCTTTTTTTTTCCTTGACTGGCATTCTGATTTTTATCTTCCCAACATGGATTTGGGAATGCAAGAGAAGGGGTGGGTTGTAACTCAATTGATTTTGCAATTTTTTGTGGTGGTGGAGGAGGTAGAAAATCTTGTTTCTTTAGAGGGAATGACTGTTTGGAAGGGAAAAGGACAAAAGAATTGAGATGAGGTGGAAGAATAGGGATGGATAAATGAAATCAACACTTGGGGCAGCATGGACTAGATTTGGAATTTGAAATTTAAAATGAGATCATGCTGCTTGAGGAATGGAAGGACAAAACCAGATGATGGTGTAGAACTTACGCATTGACAAGGTTACTCAACACCAAATTTATTTGCCTCTATCTCCATTGTCCATTGTACAAGGTGCAGCAGGGTCTTAATCATGAAGTATAGCTTCTCCTAAGGGCTCAAGTGTCTTGGAAAAGGTCCAACCCATGGACAAGATGCCCTGCAACCAATTCTGAAAGCCTCCATTTGAGCTTGAGCCCTGGATTACACCATACCAATCTTCATTTTTTGGATCTTCTCCAATAGACCAACATCTTGCATTTGATTGTCTTCATTGCATGCCTACCCTTTCTCTTGATCTGTTTCATAACCAAACTGATTTTGGTCTTGCTTCTCATAGGGATAACCATGCTGATTTTTAATTTGTTCAAAATGCTGATTTGAAGGAGTTGTAAAGCACATTGGAGGTGGAATGTACTACTATTGTAAATGTGAATTCCATGATGGAAATGAAGTCATGATGGCATAACTTCATGGAATGTAAAAGAGTGAAAGGGATGGAAAGAATAATGGATGAAAAATGAATGAAAATGAATGGAGAGAAGGTCTGCAAATTCAGAGATGGGTTGTTAATGAGATGGAGTCTCCAGATGTGTTTGTAAGATCCTCCAAAGGCTGAAATTTTAAGAAGGAACACATCAACTTACAAAAAATGAAGTGGAGGACCTCTTGGGTCCCACCAAGCATGCCAAAAATGTTAGTGCAAAATCATACCACCCCCAAATGAGTTATGGATCTACTTTTCTAAGGCAATGTCGTTTGGTGTGATTTCACAACATTGAGCTTTCCCAAAGTGTGGGACCATTGAAAATGGGGAAATCTCTCCAAAGAAGGTTGGTTCCTCTTCCTAAACTACCTAGCACAAGCTATTCTAGTGCAGGAAAGCTAATCCTCAACCTAATCTAGCTTCCAAGGAGACAGGGAGAGAAAGAAAACAAGGAAAAATAGATCCTACACTAAAATGATGATAAACCAGAAAAAAAAATGCTGATCATCTATCAAAATTGCCATGGAAACAAAAAGAGGTGAGCAATGAAAGGATGGACAAGTGCATCATTGACCAAAGATGGATTTCACACAAAAAATGTTCCAAAACTCCATGAACACAACTCCAAAATTTGTAATGAACATCCAAACATGGACAACTACCTGCAACGAAGAGAGAAAAGAAGAAAACAACCAAAAAATGAGAAAGAATGGACAAATACATCACAAAACACATTTTTTATTGCTTCAGAAGTTTACACAGAATCATCATTTCACGTCTAAGAGGAAAAAATACCATTACAGATTAGGGGAGGAGGTTCAAACTCAAATTTTGACCCTAGGGAAGAAAAGAAGGGAGAGGCAGAGAATAATGATGAACAACTTTTACAAAATGAGCCAAAACTAGCTTTTATCACTCGAACATAATGAAAGAAATGAGAAAACGTGAGAAAATTTGATTTGAAACTTCAACCATTGACAAGATCCATTTAATTGGCATTAAAAATAATGGGTTTCCCTGAAAAATCCCATACTTCGAATTACATTGCTTCACAGACCAAGAAAGAAGTCCATACTTCATTAATTTTGGTTGTTGGGGTCGTTTTGTATAACTTTTCCATGCCAGAGACGTTTTCCAATTTTTCTCCCACAAATATCCATCAAAAATTAGAATTGAATATTTCATCATGTAGAGGATTTCAATAACTTTCCATTGATACCAAAATCGTGAAAATCTGAGCTCTGGTGCGAAAGATATGCCCTTATGAAATTTTAGGGCAAAATGACAAAATTAGGGCAAAAATCAGGTTCAAGGCCCAAAATTTGAAAATTTCCCCTATTTTTTCAAATTGGAAAAATTCCCTAAAAATTCTCCACACCTCTCTCCTCCAATAACATGTGGCACCCTCTGGTTGATCCGCGGCTTCAAAACAACATTTTGCCCTTTTTCGCAAAATTGGGAAATTTTCCAAAAATTCTCTACAGCCCTGCCACTCTGCTGTTGATATGGACATGTGGCACCATCTGATTATGTGCAGAGATGCAGTTCAACTTTTTCCTTTTGCATTTTCACCACTTTGGAAAAAATTCTAAAATCCTCCAGACACCCTCAGTCCCACTACTTACTGGACACGTTGCATCATTTTATTGCTCAGCAGGGATGTACTTCTATTTTTTGCCTTTGACGCATTTTGACCAAACACCACAAAACTTTAAATTCCTTCCACCCCTTCCACTCTACCTTGACATGTGTCATCATTTCATGAGTTGTGGGCCATAATAAATTTCTTTTCCTTTATCCTTTGTGGGCCAAAATTTTCCTTTGAGTTTTTTAACCAAAAGGCTAAGTGCCGAAAGTTTTCCCGTGGGTCCGCCTTGGAAAATTTTCCCTCCAAACTCCGCTAAGCCATAACTTCAAAAATACAAGGATTTAGGAGGATTTCCTTACCTTTCTGGAAAGGGAAAAAATTCTCTATCTGATGAATACATTTCCAGAATATTTTGAGTGCTTAAAATGTATAAAAATTTGACTGAGGCACAAAAAGGAAGCTAGTTAACCCAAAATAAGAGGGAGCTTATTTTGGTTAACAGTTTTGTTCGGCACATCACCCCCATTAAAATTAAAGTTTTGTTTTACTTTTCTACACCCCATCTAACACAACAGAGAAGATCCACCTTCTTTAAAATCTAGAGGTCTCATTATGGTGCACGTCCTACTAACCTAAGGTTTCCCATGACTCTAACGGTCCAATCCACCAAAGATGATCATCAACATTTTTCATGGCACGCCTGATGGGATAGTTCAAAGCATAATATCATTTTATTTCATCAAGTTGGTGTGTTTTTGGTGAGATTCAACCTATAGAGTCACACACACAAAGCACATATGGTGACTCCATATGATCCAAACAACCCATTCTCTAAATTTACAAACCTTTCTTTCATCCATCTCCATTTGTCTTTCTTTCCACATATCTCATTTGTCATCATTCTATGAAGTTTTGCAACCATGAATTCATTACCACTTTCAGTACTTCAATCCCCACTTTTAGTAGTTCAATCATCCTCAAATGAGCTTCACAACTCCTCCAAACTAGAAGTGTGATCAGATACAGAGCTACTATGCTTACCCATATGAGCAAAGCCAAAACAAATTTGGCTATGGAGCCTATTGAGAACATGGGTACACATATGATAGCAATAGTTAGATAGAGGATGTTGGTTTAATGGAGAAGCTCTAAAGAATGGAGAATGGTATGGTTCAAACTCAGGATATGGAACAAATAAAAGCATCTAAGATTGGCTGCAGGGAACCTTGTCCATGCAAAGGCCCTTTCTAAGAAACTTTAGCCCACAGGAAAAGCTTGATTTCTTGGATGAATGTTTCCTCAATTTACACAATGGATCAAGGGTATTGAAGCATATGAGAAAATTACAAGACAAACTTATCGATGGGTAATTCAATCGTCAGCTCTTTGTTCTTATTTCTCTCCTTCCCAAGCTTTACCATTTCAGCGTTATCATGATTCAAGCCCACTATATGCTACTCCAAATGTTGAGTCTTCCATCCCATCTCAATTCATCTTCCATTTTCCCTTCCCAATAGTCATTCCCTCCAAAAAAATAAGTTCCACTTCCTTCTCCACCACAAATAGTTACAAAACCTAGCGTAACCCAACCCAACCCTCCTCTTGTTATCTCAAGTTTATCTTGGGAAGAAAACGATACTAATAAGTCAAGGGAAACACAAAATAGATTCTAGTCAAGAAGAAATAATTGAAGATTGGAAAATATGGGCTCGTAGTTTTGGGATTGATAATATCCCCTTACTGATTAAACCTATGAAGGAAAAAGAGATAACCCCAAATCCACAAGAAGGGGAGCATGTGAAAATAAAAGAGGAAAAGATCCCTAAATTACAAGATGGGTCAGTGGCATGTAGTAACCTTCATTGTCCTATATGCCTAGAGCTTTCCTCATTATTGGAAGGTTGCATTGAGCCACCAAAATCATCATCATCAGCTGCAACCAACTAGGGAGAACTTCAAGTTGTGGAGGAGAACAAACCAGATTCTGGACCCTTGAATGAAGAAGTAATCGTAGGAAGATTTTGGCTTTCTTTTAATGATAAATTTTTAGTATCTTCTTCTATCGCATATTTTTAGGAATCTTTTTTTTGGAGGAGTTTTATATCTCAAACTTTATGTTTGAGGAGGAAGAAGAACACAATGACAACAAGATCAAATCATTTATCATGGAAAGGGAAGTTTTTGAAGAAGCATAATTATTTGTAGAAGAGAAGCAACATTCAGATCATCCTATAAGAAATCACCTTCTTCTCGAAAGTCTACAAAATATCCCCATTCATGAGGATGAGATTTAAAGTAATGGGAAAATGAAAAGGATCATCCCATTAGTTCCTATGGCCCCATGCCCAATCAAATACCTAGCAGCATGGGAGCCAATGGAAAAGCCAACGCTAGTTGTTCTCACTTCAGAGAATGAGGATGATCTTAAATACACCAAGGATCAACCTCAACACCTCCAACCAAAAGATGAACATCTTGAGGAGGTATGTTTTTATTGATACCTTGGAGAGAAGGGTGGAAGGTAATTTTTCGCTCTTATTACAAGCCATAACCATTGTAAAATTAATTACATGATCACACTTTTTAAAGAAGGGAAGTTATTTCTCCCTTCTTGTAGTAGGATTTGTTTAGATTTTATTTGTTTTGGTCAGTGTAGGGGTAGGAGTAGATTTTATTTCAGTAGAAGAAGTGCTTTTAAACACTCTACATGTCTTACTTGAGGCATGTATGATTTAATATTTGTATATAGTTTTGTTTGTATTTCTTTGCAGGTTCAATGCACCATGCCCTTTAGTATTTATAGTAGAGAGACCTACGGTTTCTTGTAATAGTTAAAAAATTCAAATCAAAAAAATGCAAAGCAATAAAATTAGCTAAGGAGGCAACCTTGTTAACTCTCTCCAGAATGGATTGCAGTAATCCACTACACCTCTTCAAAGATCGGCTGACAGCCGAATCCAAAATCCGCTCCATCCTTCAGCCTCAAAATCACAAACATGAGAATGTGTGAAATTCAATGTCAAAAACAATTTTATACTCTCACAAAACAAATTTTAGAGTTTCCTTATAAGATTTGAAAAGTGCAAGGATTCGCTAGTAGCTATAGAAGTGAGCAGTGGCACTTCAAATACTATGGAATCAAGGTTCAGATCATCCCATGATTATGATGTAGACTCCATGCTCAATAAATAGATACAGATGGCTGGTTCATTCCATTTAATAGGCTAATGGTCCCCCTTGAGTCACCAAACTGTTATATAATTTCCTCCACCACCCACTAAAATTAGATAACAAGCAAATTATTGTTGTGATTAATCAAGATAGTGTTAAGAATCTCAACTAATGTGAGATGATTCAATCCTTCACAATTTTTGTAAGGACTTTGCCAAATCGTGGTGAAAAAATGAAGAAATCTGACTAAGCGAGTCAAAAGTGAATCCCAGAGCGAGTCAACTCATGGAAAAGTAGAAAATTCATAGAAGGTGCACTACATGTCAGCTCAGTAGCACATATCCAAGAAATTGAGAAGGAAACATTAAATCTCCAAACCTGCACGTGGGACTTCCACGTGGAATCATTAATAAGGGTCCTCGCCAAGAGAAACGATTCTCATATTAATCTACAACGAGTACCATTACAAAATCATAGGGAAATAAAAACGTGCTACGGAAGGTGCCATGTGTCTAGCTCAATGGCACTTTCAAAAGGTGCAAGAAAATTGAGAAGACCTCTAGAGATGCACTTGGCCTCCATGTGGAGTTCAACACAGATAGACTCTGAACCAAAAGCAACATCGCAAAATATTGGAGGTAGGTAAATTCAATATAGGATTCATCATGAAGCCCACCAGGAGTTTTAAATGCTTAGATCTTATAAAATATTGTGAGAGCCCATGTGAAACGTCTAACCCTCAAGGTTCAAATGAGCATTAACTTTTGACCCAGAACTACGAATTTTAAAAAAATTGGAATTTTCATAAATCTCTCGACATCCTCTACGCCAAAAGATAGTGGATATTCATATTATTCAGTAAGGGTAGAAAGGTGAAAATAAAAGAAACATCTCCAGCTCCAATAAACTGAGCACGACCCACAATAATTAAGAAATGCAGAAACTGGTGAAGCTTTGATGACGATTTTTAAAGAACAGAGCCCATTTCAAAGAGACAATTAGAAAAAGTGGTTGGGAATGCATTTAATGAGCATGGCCATCATTATTTCACTACTGCAAGTTACAACCTCAAAACAAGGATTATTTTACAAGCAATGTTCCATTGATTGCACTCATTTATTACATCTTACAAGTGGTTGAAAAAGCAATTTCCGGATTTTTACCCTTATCTCTTTGTGATTATATATATTGACCAAGGTCTCCTTTTACAAGGAGAAGAGTTCTAAAAGGGCAGTCATTCCTTTTTATTATATTTTTCAGTCTCTTATTTTGTAAACGGAAGGGGCCTGGAGCTATAACCTTCTTCCTAGTGTTTTGTAATAGTAATCTTTCCTCTTTCCTATTGTAATACTATGCACAATTTTTGGAGTAATATAATATGCCCTATGGTGCATTGTTGTCCATCCATCGCATATCCTTTTTTTTGTCTCTGATCACTTTTATTTTCACATAGAAACTATGCATCTCTTAATGTTATTACTATCTTTGAAGTTGTCCTTAAGTAGTTTGATGATAGTTTTATATGTGATCTTCTCTGAGTCTATCGTGCAATTTCGTCCACCCTTTTCAGTTTGTTCATCGTTTCCCTTTTTCAAACATTTTTGTTCTTTATTGATCTCTTAGAAGGATGGTTTGATTCAACATCATCGCCCTCATTTAACATTTCATGTTTTGTTTCACTTTTCTACCCCCAATCTCATCCCCTATAGAGAAGATCCAACTTCTTTAAATTTTGGAGGTATCCTTAGGGCACACGTCCCACTAACCTAAGGTTTCCCATGCTTCTAACAGTACAATCAGTAAAGGATTATCATCAAGAAAATTATTATCAACATTTTCATCCTATTTGATCACATAGATTAATTTAAGGGATTAAATTATTGCATTCACATAATCTTCCCTCACACATAGACAAACCAAATTGAACATCAAATTTTCATAAAAAACTCCTCCACATGGGATGAATATTGGTAATTTCATCACCCAATAGAGAAGCCAACTCATATTCTAGCTGAGTATAAACAATTGGTTTTTAGTATATTAGCTAAGCACCCAACTCCCTTATCATTGAGGGATTGTGAAGTGAGGGGGTAGGCCCCAATACCAGGCCCCCATACCATCACCAAGATATATTTGAGCCTCATGTACCTTCAGGTATATCAAGAAACCTAGCCTTAAACATTCCCAAAACCATGCATAAACAACAATTTCCTAGGACCCTATTAGCCAATTTACACATTTCACTAGTTTTCTAAACTAATCAAGATAATTAAAATTCTTCTGCTTGACTTATCTATTACATTTTTAGCTCTCTATGGATTTTTTGTATCATCATGAGTTAACCATAATTTAATATGGATCAACCCTATACATCAACATATTCTTTTAATCCTTATGCTTAAATTTTGTAACCTTCTTCGACTACTTCATCTAAAACTTTTCATCCCAATCAATTTCAAAACATCCTCTACATAGGATATAGTCCTTATCAATATTATCAAACTATCACATCCCATTCAACTTCACTTATCTCTAGCATGTTGCCAGATCCATCTATACCATATTTTTTCCCTATGAAACCTCTACCTTTTAGCCAATTCTACATCCCTACAACAAAACTATCCAAGAACCCTATGACTATCCTTCAATACAAATTTATTTCCAAACTATCACTCCTTAGCCCATGTCAAGTATATCCCATTGATCAATTCTCCCCACATACCCTCCTTCATCATAATATTAACATCCCCTAGCTTTCATCTAATCAATATATCTTGACTACAATACCTATCTCAATACCTTAGCAATCTCAAACCCATATACACACCCCTACTCAAGCCTAATCAACCCCTCTTATCCAAAAACAACATATCCAACATCCCTGCATGTCTCTCAACATCCCTTTATCACAACCTACTTTATAATTGGTACCTTCTCAAGCTACCCCTTATCAACCCCACATCAAACCCATATACAAGATAATTATCCCCAATAAAATCAAACACATCCTCATCTAAACTCACATGTTAACTCCCTCATGCCTAATCCTAAAAATGATTCCATATAAATTCTGTTAAATAGATTAGACAGTTTGGAAGCTGCTACCATTGTAACTAAACACGTCCTCACTTATGATCATTTTTGTAATGAACACATCCATTTGTTATTACCATATAAGCCTTATCCTCTGTATAGGGAATTTCCTGAATTTACCATGTTCTACGACCAAGAGGATCCTCACCAACATATGCTAGCCTTTAGAAAATTGTGTCATCTCCTCATCCATGATCAATATCTCCTTCTTATAAACTTTCCTATGTCGTTGGCAGGACATACTCTGGATTGGTATGACTTCCTTCCTCATCACTCTTTATACTCTTTTACACAGCTAGCCCTATTATTTCTCGAGCACTTCTCTATCAACATTACTCATAAAATCACCATTTCTAACCTCTCTACCATCAAAAAATCTGAAAACAAATCCATTAATGAATTCATGATGTCATACCACGCACGATGTCATTACTTTTCTTCCTAATCGAACACCCTCGATAAGTTCAGTCCACTTCGAGTCACATCATCAACACTATTACATATGATCTTCCCCATGAGGAGACCCTTTGATCACCAACTCTTCCCCTTAAAGACTCATAATCCTTGGTTCCTCTTTTCGGTAATCCTCACACATCAATGTCACCTTCTTCTACTATCTAATCACCTACTACATCCTTGTATTATTTAGACTCCACCTCAGAGACCATTACAAAGGAGTCAATTATAATAAAAAATCTCTACATCAAACCATCTTTTAAACCAATCAAAGACATGGGTTGCTCACATGAAAGTGACCCATGTCAATCATGTCTAGAAATAATATCCCCCTCATCTAAATTAGACCCAATCCTATCCACATCTCTTCACTTGTCATCCCATCTGGAACCTCACCCTGAATTAAACATTATACAATCAAATCCCATCACATTGATGGTCTCACTCTTATTGTCTAACATGAGGCCCACTCCCCTATCTGAAGAAAAAAATACACAATAAAATCACATCACATCCATGGTATCACCCTTGTCATCTAGATGAGACCCTCTTCTCTATCTAATGAAAACAATACACAATTAAATCACATCAAATCCATTGTATCATCCTTGTTATATAACTTGAGACCCTCTCCTCTATAAAAAAAAACACTACACAATCAAATCCCATCACATTCATGGTCTCACCCTTGTCATATAACATGATAGCCTCTCCTCTATTTAAAGAAAACAATAGACAATAATATCACATCACATCCATGACCTCGTCTTCATAATCTATTGTAAAACCATCGTCTTTATGTAAATCTGACATTATAAAATAAAATAAAACATCATCTAGGGTCTCAACCTTAACATCCATTTTAGGACCCCCATCGTTTATCATATTTCAAATCTATTACATCTAGAGTTCCACCCTCATCATCTTATTTAGGACCCCTTCTGAAGGGTGCCATTATTCCTTTCATTTAGTCAAGTCATGGTTGATGTCATATTCAAACCAAGGGTGTGTATGAAGCTTATGCAACAACAAGAATCTTAGTGAACTGGTAATTGATTGTAAATATTGATTATTTTTATTTTTTGGGGGTATTTAAAGTGTCTTTAATATTTCTTGGCTAAAGCCTTATTAAAGGCAAACTATTAAAAACTTGAAGTAAACACACATTGTTAAAATAAATAAATCTTTAAAAAATTGAACATGCTTTTGGAAATAAATATACGTTAAAGAATTAAACACACTCTTGGAAATAAACACACATTGCAGAATTAAAAAAAAAAAATTGAAATAAATATACTTTGCATAATAAAACATACTGCTGGAAATAAACACATTTAGAAATATTTCTTAAAATTATTTTGAGAAAATAGAAAATTACATTAAAACACCTGCAGGAACGATAAATAACTTATATAACAGATTTTAATTTAAGAATCAAAAGTACTTACATAAATACTAATTAACATATTTACACAAATTGCCTGAAGATATAAATACCAAAAAAATAAAGGATCTTGTTTCTTGGAGGTGTGAACCCTAGCTCCACCTTGAATTAGGATTTGACAAAGTATGATACTCTTAAAATGAAATGGATATCTTATTATTGAATTGTTCTATCTTACAAAACTTAATTGCATATATGTTTATATATCTATATCATCCTTTTTATCTATCTTCAGGTCCTTATATATATTTCATCATCCAAAGATGCATTTACAATCATGAGTGTTCAATAGTTGTATATCCACCTATAGGTTCTAGTGAAACAAAATAGTGCTCAAAGTAGAAATGAAATTTAGAAACCTAGTTGGACATACAACTGTTGGTCTTACATTAGTATTTATGGAGTGTGAAAATTGGAAATTCATTAATATTTTCTTGATTGGAGGGCCTATTAATTTATTTATCACCATATTTTGACAAAATATAAATATTTCCATTGATTCCAAAACTTTGGAGAAGTTCCATAACCAAAGGGAAACCTTTTGGAACTAGCTACGAAAGTTCTAAAGTTAAGTGCAGGATTTCTTGAACTAAGTGTTGGAGTTCCAAAACTAAGTCTGAAGGTTCCCCAACTAGGTAATAGAGTTCCAAAGATGAGTGATGTTGTTACCAAACTAATTCTGAAGGTTCTAAAGCTAAGCTGCATTGAATCCAATTTCCTCAAAAAGGTGTTGGTTGCTTCATACTTTTCTTATCTGACCAAATGTGACTTGTTTTATTCCAAAAACTAAATTTCCACACATGTTGTTAGGAATTACAGATTTTTTAGATGTTATAACTAAATCAAACAAAATATGAATAATTACATCCTAACTTATACTAGAATAGAAAAATCCATGAAATGCGGTAAAACTTGATTAAAAGGAGATTAAAATGAGATCATTCAGTGCATAATGATGATTCATATTTTGGCCATATCCTCTCCCCCACACTTACTTGTTTTTAAGTTCTCTTACAAACTCTATTCTTAATAACTGAGATTATGAATTCTACATTCTAATTGACTGTTAAGGTCAAAGTTTTGAAACTGAATGTTCTAGTGCTTTTGTTTAGAAGTGATGTATGTTTATCCTTCCTCTATATTTTTCTACCATTCCTCAAAGTGAGTGGGATCCTAAGGTTATCTATTATGTCATGGAGACATGGGTGTGAGAAGAAGAGGAGACATTGTTCTCATACCCATCCATATGCCCCTGTATTTTTTGCTAACTTGAGGAATGAGTGTACAAAAAATTCTATCCCTTTGCAGACTCCATATTAAATTTGTGGTAGATATCACTTCTGTTCTTCTTAATGCTACAGTGGGGAATTTCTATCTCTTCATGCATCCATCATAAATGTTCAATTTTTTTCTCTTCATAAGAGGTGAAGGCATCAAAACTTTTCTATAGGCTAGCAATATAATATGCCTTAAATGGGTTGCCAAAGGCATGTGATATGAAATATATAGAAAAGGAATATGGTTTTCCATAATGAGCTCTCATGCAGAGGCTAGATAAACTATCCTTTAATAAGTGTTAGTATCCCTCTCTTTCCAAGCTATTTGATTATAGAGTATAGAAACAAATGCATTAAGTTTTATTTCCCCTACATAGAGATTAATCATGACACCTATATTAATTTCTAACATAAAGTTACAGAGATAAAATTCACAAATACAATTTTTATTCTCTACACTGGCTAAGGAATATGTTGTCATGAATTTTGATTCAACCTTCACTTCATGTGGAAGACCTCATGAAATCCTTGATAGTTTCTAATGGATAAATTTCTCTTCTAGAAATATATTGTATGCAGGAGAAGGTCTTCTATATTTGAGAAATATTTCACTCATTATACAAACCATCTATATCTTTTCCAGACATTTAAATTTTTCTTCCTCCATTTTATAGAAATTTTCTTCCCACTCTTTCCTTTCCTTTTTCTCCTCTTCCATCTTGCTTCTTAGTTCCCGATTTGATAATTTGAACTCATTAAGCTTTCTATAGGTATCATCCCATAAATTATTGAGTGGCCAGTAAGTTATCTCTATTTGTACAATTTGATCCACTGAAGATGTTTTTGTCATAGCATTTTGTTTACTAGCCAATTGACATTCTTTTTATTTTCCCATCATTTTCTTCTTTACCAATGTCAGTTCTTCATTATTATCTATGAGATAAGATTTCAGTTGTCCAATGAGAATTTATCTGTGCTCTAATTTATGTTTGAGGAATTTTAATTCCTTATATTTCTCCCTAATTATAAGTTTTTCTGTAGACAAGAATAGAGCCTGCCTAAATAGCTATGTTTCTTCTTCTTTTGGAAGTTCCTTAGGGAACAAGAATTTATCTTCCACCAAAGGGGATTTCCCTTTTTGTTTCCAAGATGCCAATTCATCTTCCTCATGTGATAGTATTGCTGAGTCACCCATCTCTTGAAAATCCTACTCTTCTAATCTTTCATCTTCTTTCTGCAATTCCTTAGTTTGACTTGGTAGAGGAAGATACATTGTCATGGTACCTAGAATATCAATAGCTTCTATCTCTAAACCCTCATGTAATTTGATATCCACTAGAGTTTCCCTAGACTTCTTATGAATTACTTTCCTTTTAGGATCTTCAATATGTTCTTAAGTGGAATTTCTCCATAAAATTTTCATGATTTTTACTTCACGATCCAGCTTGGGTGAACTATGACTGTCAGAGATAGGTATTAGTTCTTCTAGTATTGTTACAAAGGAAGGATTTTATTTTAAATAAAAATAGATTTTGTAGCTTTGATCATCTTTTCAGATCTCCTCCTCTTTGGTACTTTAACCCCGCTTATTTCCTTCTCTTTCTCATCAGGGGAATCAATTTCCAAGTTACTTTTAGGAGAGAAAGTGGTTGGTATTCCCCTTCTAATAATATCAAGGATTTGTCTAAACTTATTGAGGAATTTTTCCTATGCTTCTTCTCCATTTTTCTTGTAGAGAAAATTATGTTAAGAGACCAAAGGAACTAATCCATGGTGCCTAATCATCCCAACTCCCCAAGAATATCTTTGAGTCATTGTTTGGATGGATTCAAAGAGGAAACCAACAAGGTTTACTATATAATCCTATTTTCCTGCCCCATACCTAAGATATATCAGAATTTTAACAACCTCCCTTCCAAAAGTCCCATATTGGCCATCGTAAGTAAGGTACTTAACTACCCATAATGCTACTTTATCGAAGGATTTGGGTAGGCTAGCTCTTCTGACCCCCTTGATGATATTTTTAGTATTATAAATGTACTAGGGTTTAGATTCACCCTTTTTCCTTAAGGTTTCCATCAGTTCTTTTAGGGTTCCCTTGACAAATTTTGGAACATGTAAAATTAGTACCCCATATACATTGCTCATTGTATTAACAGTAAAGGGAATTACAATGATTTTAACCTTAGTTCTGAACTACTCTAAATTTACAAAAAAATATCTTACTATTTCGTCATTGTATTTTGAGAATTTCTTCAGAAATTCCAGCCAACCTACTTGTTCAAAAACGGTTGCTACTTCTCCATCTGCAAGAAGTTGTGTATCATCTTCTGGCTATGACTTATTTTTGATACCCACAAAAAATAGGACGATTCAAATTATTTCTTCTTTCAAATCCTTAATCTACCTAGAGATAGTTGCAGAACTATTGGATATGGATGCAGAACTATTAGATTTGGTTGCGGAACTACTGGATTTAGCTGTGGAATTTCAAATATGAATCTACTATTTCTTCCTTGAATTTTTCTGCAACTACTCTTAATTTTTCATTTATTCAGCCTAAATTATAGTTCATTATTTATGCACCGCCACTTTTACTTATTTAGTCAGCATAAACTTCATGATTACTTCCATTTAATAATAATGTGCAATAAATGACTCATTATACCACCGACTTAAATCAAGTCTAATCACACATGCAGACTTTCAATTTAACCTTTAATAAGATCAAGCCATAATTACTATCCTTACTAATGTAATCCATCCACCATGATGACTCATCATTCCTAAAAAAAAGGTGAAAAATAAAAATGGTTAGAAAAGATAGCTGGAATTCCAAAGAAGTTCCTTTTATTTTAATTAGCCACTTATTGAGGAGACCAACCACCATTTCTAGATTTCAATTGGCCTTTTGAGAGAATTTTTTTTTTTTTGGGGGGGGGAGACAACACCATTTATTGGTTTTCATTCCCTTCCCTTTTATTCTTTAAATTTACTTTTATATATTTTTTGGGGAAGAGAACGCCATTTACTAATTTTCACTCCCTTTTATTTTAGATCCTTGCATCTAATTACTTGATCATTTTGGAAGAACTAGGTTCTTCCATATGATAAAATTCCTTGTCTGATTCAATTTTCTTCAAGAATTCATCCTTCATAAGAGGCTTCCTATAGAGTTTTATCCTATGCCTATTAACCAAAAGTGTCCTTCTACTACCATCAATGGGAAGTAGTTGAATAGATCCATTGTCATATATTTTCTCAATCTGATAAGGTCCTAACCAACTAGTTCTCAACTTGCCTCTGAATTTTTGGTACTTGGTATCAAACACTAATGTCCAATATCCTATCTTGAATCACCTTTCCTTTATATGTGTATCATTTCACTACTTCCTTTGGTCTTGGATTATCTATGTCTATTGAAGTGCTTCCAATATTAGCTCATCCAATTCATTGAGTTGTAGAATTATTTCCTTTTGTGTTATATCTAATTCAATACCTAATTTAGTTGTTTTCCTCAATGTTTATAGTTCAAATTGAATGGGTAACAAGGTTTTATTCCCATAGACTAAATCATATGGTGATAACCTTGTTGTAGTATTCCAAGTTGTGTTATAAGACTAGATAGCCTCAGGTAGTCTTTTCACCCAATCTCTTCTACTTGCTTCAACTGTTTTGGTGAGAATGTTTTCCAATTCCTTGTTTGTCACTTTTACTTGTCCATTTGATTGTGGTTGATTTGGAGATGACTTCCTATGATTGATTTGATAGTAAATTTTGAAGGTATGGATCATATTAGACATGAAGTATGGACCTTGGTCTAAAATTATACTTCTTGGTGCACCAAACTTCATCATAATTTTGTGTCAAAGGAAATCAACAACTACATCTTCATTAGCATTTGTTAAAGCCTTAACCTCTGCCCAATTTGTTACATAGTTAATACATACAAGAATATGTTCTTTTCCTTTTGAAGGAGGACTAAAAGGGACAAAAAAATCTATTCCCCACCTTTCAAATGGTTTAATCACTACTTGAGGTTGCAAAGGCATTTCACTAGTGAAACTTGGTTATCTCATCCTTTGGTAGGGATCACACTACTTGATGTATTTCTTCACATGTTTATATAGAGATGGCCAATAATAGCCAGTGCCAAGTATTTTTTGGGTTGTTCTTTTTATTAAAAGGTTCCTTGACTTGGTTCATCATGACATGCCCTAAGTATGTCAAATATTTAATCTTCTCTCACACAACTGTGTAGAACCAAATCAGGACCACATTTAGATAACATTCCATTTAACCATTTAAATTTTGCATTAGTTTTGATTAATATTTTTATTTGTTTCTTAGTAAAAGGAGGAAACTTCCCTATTGTAAGATAATTTTCCATATCAGCAAACCATGGTGTATCAATTGAAATAGCAAGTAATTGTTCATCTGGAAATTTTTCCTTAATTGGATTTTGTTCCCCTGTAGTGGTTAATCTTGACATGAAATCAACTACCACATTAGATTTTCTTGGATTATTCACAATGGTAATATCAAGTTCTTGTAAAAGTAATAACCATCTAATTATCCTACCTCAAACCACTAGTTTTTTCATTAAGTATCTAATTGTTGATTGGTTTGTATGTACAAATATTTTATACCTTGTAATATAATGTATGAACTTATTAATTACATAAATCACAGTAAGAAATTCTTTTTCAGTGGAAGTAATAATTTTACTAAGGTAGAAAATAATATACATTTTCCCTTCTTCATCTTTCTATCCCAAAAAATACAGTAATTGAATTATTTGAGGCATCTGTTTGGATGTGAAAAGGTTTATCTTAATTAGATCCTCTTAGTATTGGCACAATGATTAATTTTTATTTAATCTGTTCAAAAGCATGTTGATACTTTTCATCCCAAAGAAACTCACAATCCTTGGTAAGAAAACCAAACATGGGGGTAGTAGTTTTACTAAAATTTGATAAAACACATATAGTATCGAATATGTCCTAAGAATGACTTGATATCCATGGGGGGTGGAGAAACGGTTAAGTTTGAAATAATCCTAATTTTATCTTGGTCAACTTGAATTCCTCTTTTTGAAATGTGGTGTCCCATTATAATTCCCTCATCAACCATCGTCAAAAATTTCTCATAACTAAAAGATAAATGGTGTTTCTCACATCTTGTTAATATTCTTTCCAAATATTTATATGCATCATCAAATGTTTCTACATGTATAGTAAAATCATCCATGTATACCTCCACAAAATCATTGGTTAGATCTATAAAAATTATTAGTATATCCCTTTCAAAGGTTGTTGGAGCATTACATAGTCCAAATGGCAATGCCCTGTAAGAAAAGGTACCCCATGGACAAGTAAAGGTAGTTTTTTCCTAATCCTCAGTAACCACCCTAATTTGATTTAATCTACTATATCCATCTAGGAAGGAAAAGTATTGTTTACGTGAAAGGTTGTCTAAAACTTGATCTATGAATGGTAAGGGAAAATAATCTCTAAGTGTATCTTTGTTCAATTCCCTATAATCAACACAAATTTTCCATATTCCATTCTTTTTAGGCATAATCACAAGAGGAGACACCCACTGACTATCTGAGATGGGGTAGATAAAGCCTAGTTATAATAGCTTTTCAATTTTCTACTTGGCTATGTCCCTCAAGGATGGGATGATCCTTTTATGAGGTTACCTATTTGGTTTAAAACTTTTAGTATAAATGTGATGGGTATAGATACTTGGATGGATTCCTTTCATGTCTTTATAATCCCAAGAAAAATCTATACTATGACCCTTGAAGACATCAAACAATTTAGCTTCTTGATAATTTTCCAACCAGCTATTAATGTTCAAAATATTACCTGGTTGAATCTCAGTTTGTTTGGTTCCAGTGTGTGATGAACTAGTTTGTTGAAAAGTTTCCATTAGGATGTTTAGTGGAAATGAATTTGGTAACAAGATATGATATGCAGTAAAGTATCTAAAGTTCCCTTGAGAAAGAATATTGGATAAAGGATAGTAGGCAGAGTTATGATACTTATCTTGTCATTGGTTAAACTCCTCATCATTGATGTTTTCCAAACATTCCTTATTATTCCATGATATATTTGATACTAAAGCTAATGATTATGTAGCTATTTCTGCCCCTCCCGAAGATAAATCATGTCCCTCTGGAGTGAAATTATTTACAATTGCATGGAATTGTTTTTGTTCCAAAGATAAGTATGAATGTTCTAGAACTAATTCTAAAGGTTCTAGAACCAAGTTCGAAGGTTTTGGAACTAATTCAAAAGGTTCTGGAACTAATTCCAAAGGTTTTAGAACTATCCCTGATTGATCCAAAGACAATTGGTGATCATTCAATGGATGATTAATCATATTATCTTCCTCCCGTACATGATCTTGCAATGTTATCATGTCTAAAGAAGAAAAAAAAAATTATTAGTACCAGGATCATCAACCCGTAGTTGTTCTTGATTATCAAGAAAAGGTCATGTAGAAGGATATAGGGAATTTTTTTTAGAATTATTACCATTTGAGATAGTCATATCACCTGAACTATAATCAATTAAGATAACAAATATAGCTAATCATTATCTACCCAAAATAATGGGATAACCAAGTGTTTTAAATTTTTTGTCGTAATATAAGGAAGTCTACTGTATACTCCCGTGACTCCACCATGACTGCCACATCTTCAATGATCCCTTCTAATTTTTCTACCGACTGATCTTCTATCTACAATATGGTGCTAGTAGGTTATATACCTGTCAATGGAAATGTTTTCAAAGTGTCTACTATAATCACATTTATATCTACTCCCAAATCAACCAAAACATTATGTATATGTCTATTTCCTATAGAGATAGAAATAAAAAGGCTTCTAGGATCCCCATATTTGGGAAATAAGAGTTTTCCTGCCAAAAAATTAGTAAGTTTCCCATCTACCTTAATAGTCCTAGGGTACTACTTCTTCCTTTCAAGTCTTCTCAAGCATAACACTTTGATTAATTTGTTTAATTTAGGAATGTCCTTGATTTCTCGTAAAAATGGTATTTCAATATTTAATTTCCTTAATTCCTACATCAGTTTAGATTCCTTGGTCTCAATAACTTTCTTAAGTCTTTCTAGAATTGGATTTTTTGTAGAGTTGATATCTGGGTACTTCTCTTTTTCTTTTTCATCCTCCTTAGGATTAACTAAACTAGGGGTTTTAGTTACTTCTGTCATCTTGATAATTATAACATGTGGACTATTAATTATTTTTCCATATCTGGTTTGAATATCCTTACATTCCATGGCATTAAGATCAACCAGTTTTTCTTGCTCTGTTCCATAGACATGTGTTGTTTGTTTGTTTTTAGGATTAGCCATTGGTTGTGTTGGTGTTTGTGTTTGAACCACATTTTCATTTTGTGAACCTTATGATGGAGAACCCATTATGTCCCACTGATGTTGGTTGGGATATTTTTTCCCTTGAGTATAGTTATTAGGGTTCCACCTAGGTTGTGACCAAGTATAAGAGTTATCATGACTAGACCATGGTTTTTTGTGTCCTTGAGCATATCAAGCTTGTCTTGCCCAATCCTAGGGATTCCATGTTGGTTGAGGGTTCCAAGGTGGTTATCCCCAATTTGGTTCCAAGGGTACTCTTTGAGATACCCATGGCATCATCCAAGGATTAGGAATAGATATTGGTATGAACTGCCCTTGGCTAGGTTGTCTTGCTAGACAAAGTTTACTTCTTCTATAGTGGATTAAGTGTTGGTTTTTTTAATCTAGTTTTTTATGAATGGAAGGAGAGAAAAATCATTAACTTAATGTTCTCTAGATTCACAAATAAGACATATTTATGTTTTATCTAGAGAAAAATCTCTTATTGCATGTTTCTTTCTGCATCTATACTAGTACATAGCTAATGGTTCAGTTTTAGCATTTTTTTATCTTATAATCCATCCATGGTGGAAGTTAATTAAACTAACATATTTATTTTAAATTTTTCTAGTTCATCCATAAGTTTTTTCATGTCTTGATTCATAGCTTTCATAGTTTTTCCTTTCCTAGGTTCACCCCATGTTCTTGAATAGCTTTTACAAAGGTATTTAATATCATTCATTCTCAATTTATTGAGGTTTCCATCTCCCATTCAATTAAGGGATTCCATAGATTCATCATCTAGAACTTTAAGAAAAATGGTTTTTCTTAGCTCTTCTTGAAGTGAAAATCCTCACCTTTTACTTATAAAGAGGAATCTATCTAAATAATCTTCCATATTTTCATCCTCTTCCTATTTGATCCTAAAAAATTCTTCCTTCTTGTTTATCCCCCTATAGTAGTACTTATATTTTTCTAGAAAGGAAGTTTCCATATACCCAAAGTGGTAATAGAACTGGATGTTAATCCCATAAACCATGTCATTGTTGCATCTTTTAGAGTAGATGGGAACAACTTGAGTTTTTTATTTTTTGTTTTGTAGTCATAGGTCTGACACAATACTTTAAATTCAAACAATAAATTGTTAGGGTCCTCATATGACATCCCTCTAAATGTGGGAAAGTTTAGAGGTGAAATATTCTTCATAGGTGTATCATCATCCTCCAACTCAATTAGATAAGTAAAGGTCCAATCAGGTTTTCTTTCAGCTTCTCATACCATATATGCAGTATCTTCTAGATCTTTCTCCCAATCAATGTGGTATGTGATCCACTTTGGCAAAGGTGAGAAGTAAGAAGTGGGAGGTTGAATGCTCAATTGAGACTAAAAACTTGTTATAAGCAGGTCTTGGGATATAATACTTCTCCTAAAAGTTTCACTTCCTTCTAGTGATAGATCCAAAAATTCCAAAGGTGGAAGTTCCGCTTCTTATCTAACATAGGAAAAAGGTGCTTCTAATTCCTTCTCAACTTCCATATTTGAACTAGAGGATGCTGATAATCCTTGTTGAGATATTTTTGGGAGAAATCTACCCTTAGAATCTCTTGGTCTACACATAAATTTTATGATAATGTAGGAAATATTTTTCAATTACTAGACGTATGATATTTTTTCTTGTTGACACCTAATTAGACAATTATAACTAGTGGGTCCCCAGAAATGACACCAAAAGCTATGGGTGTTATTATTACCTTCATTTAATCAATGCATGGTTGATGTTATATTCAAACCATGGGTGTTTCTGAAGCTATATGCATCAAGAAGAATCTTAGTGAACTAGTTACTAATTGTAGATATTTATTATTTTTATATTCTAGGGGGATTTTAAGTGTCTTTAAGATTTCTTGGCCAAAGTATTATTAAATCTAAACTATAATAAACTTTATGAAATAAACACACATTGCTTAAATAAATAAATATTTGCAAAATTAAACATGCTACTGGAAATAAATATACACTAAAGAATTAACCACACTGCTTGGAAATAAACACACATTACATAATCAAACAAATTGATAGAAATAAATATAGTTTACAGAATGAAACATGCTTCTGGAAATAAACACACTTTAGAAATATTTCTTAAAATTATTTTTTAGGAAATAGAAATGTACATTAAAACACTTGCAGGAACGATAAATAACTTATATAATAGATTTTAATTTAAGAATGAAATGTACTTACATAACTAGTAATTAATAGATTTACACAAATTGCTTGAACATATAAATACCAATAAAATAAAGGATCTTATTTCTTGGAAGAGTGGGCCCTTGTTCCACCTTGAATCAGGAGTTGACAAAGTATGATACTCTCAAAATGAAATGGCTATCTTATTATTGAATTGTTCTGTCTTATAAAACTTAATTGTATGTATGTATGTATATCTATATCATCCTTTTTATCTATCTTCAGGTCTTTATATATATTTCATCATTTGAAGATGGATTTACAATCATGATTTTTTAAAAGATGTCTACCCATCTATAAGTTCTAGTGAAAAAGAAAAAGTTCTCAAACTAGATATGAAATTTAGAAACCTAGTTAGACATAGAGTTATTGGTCTTACATAAGTATTTATGGAGTGTGAAGAATGCGTAATTCGTTGAATTTTTCCTAATTGGAGGGCCCATTAATTTCTCTATCACTTTATTTTGATAGAATAAAAATATTTCTATTAATTTTGGAACTTTGGAGAAGTTCTGGAATGAAAGGGAAACCTTCCATAACTAACTAAAAAAGTTTCAGAGCTAAGTGGAGGAGTTTTGGAACTAAGTGTTGGAGTTCCAGAACTAAGTCTGAAGGTTATGGAGCTAAGTGATAGAGTTCCAAAGTTGATTGATGGAGTTTGCAAACTAAGTCTGCAGGTTCCGGAGTTAAGCCACGTTGAAGCCAATTTCCGCAAAAAGGTGTTGGTTGCTTCATACTTTGCTTATCTAATCAAATGTGACCTATTTTATTCCAAAAACTAAATTTCCACACATTTTGTTCAGAGTAACAGAGTTTTTAGATGTTAGAAATAAATCAAACAGAAGATGGAAAATTATATCCTAACTTATACTGGATCCAAAAACATCGACAAAATGTAGTCAAACTTGATTAAAAGGAGAGTAAAATGATATTATTCATTACAATTGATGATGCATATTTTGGCCTTACCACCTTCCTTTATCTCAATATCATGTCACACATTCATATCCTATCTCATCCATTTTGGGACCTCATTCCTCATCCAGTTTTATCAATCACGCATCCTATCCTATCCTCGGATCATATCCTCTCTCTTATCAACCTCATAACACCTCTATGATGTTTCAACACGATATGGCATCCGCACATCCACCCATGTCCAAAAATAAGAAACATCCTACCAAGAATTATCGTAAATAAAAATAAAAAATCCATGAATCCAAAACCCCCAAAAGGGACTTACATTACCATCCTTGAGAGGCTAATGTAGACTTCTCTTATAACATAACCACCCATCAAAACATACAATCCACATAGCTAAAAATCTGCATGGTACAATCACAATAAAATTTGTACCTGTTATCAAAGCCCATGTCATAACACAAAAAATTGTAAAATTCCGAAATCCATAATCCAATGAATTTTCCTCTATAACAATCTTCTCGCAAAATAATACCATCCTAAGACATCATCGCTATCATCTACACTTCAACCCTTGTCATTGTCTACAATGACATTTGTAGGTTAATGGGGACATCCTCAATCTTGTATTAACAAATATATTTAGGAAATCTTTTCAACACCTTCCTTTGAAGGTCCGTGAATATCATCAACATCTACACCTAATTCATTCACAGTATCCTCACTAAAATCTACAGGACTAGGAGGTCACCCTCAATCAAATATCAAAAAATAGTTTTCATCCGTCTTCTCATCTCCTTAAATTGACAGTCCCAAATCAATATGGTTCATGTTACAAATATATTGTTAGATTATTTATAAATTGTAATATTATTAATAATGACTTTATATAAATCATATTAATAATATAGTTGTAATAGTTATTATTAGTATTTGGGTGAGTTGTGAGAAAAAATCATGTAACTATTTTGGTTAGTGAGATAATTAGGGGATGAGAGAGATATCCTAGGGATAAATATGAGAGATTCATGGAGATAGATTGTAGGGTTGTCAAATGAGTGTTGAATCCACATTTGTAGGAGATCAAATATTATAAATTCCAAACTCCATCTATGTAAATATATCCCGAATGAATTAAATAAAATATTATTATTTCTAGTGTTAATCTTGTGTAAATCTCCTACATCGTGTATCAATGGTATCAGAGTAGGTATGAAACTGTGAGAGAAAGTATAGGGGTTGTAGCATTTTGCTTCATCTATGAGGATAATAAATATTATTATGTGATATTTTGTGTGGATAGATTCATTGACTCCATGTTGTTTTCATCATCTTTTGCATATATTCTCCATATATGATTTATGGTTGCACTTACGAATCTTTGATGGTTGTATAACCTTCCAAAGTTCGATCTCTAGATCTGACAAGGAGACATTTTTTGGATAGTTTTGCACATTGCAACTCCACTGAATTTGTGGAAATTACTTTATCTCATGTGATCATACTCATCATAGTAGAACTGTGATGTGCATGTCATGCCAATAATTTTCCATGTATGCATGTTGTAACCTAGATCATCCATTCATTGAACGTGGAGATCAACACCTATGCAACACTTCCTATCTAGTCAGCATTGCCTATGCAACATTTTTGTGTGTTTTTGCTAAGGTTTAAGGTCTTAAAATTTGATTCAAATTATTTGTGGCATATTTGTTACACTTTTGTTTCATGTTAGTCAACTAGAGTAATTCATGTATTACATGCACCCCATACGAGCTCTGTCTTTCTCTTAGGCCACATAAACGAAATTTTCTATGCACTGATTTTTTAGTATTCACATGTGCCTCAAGTTTTGTTCATGTTTTCTTTAATTATTGATACAATAGTTGATGTTGTGAATTTTTTAATGTTAAAATGCATCTGTGTCTATAGTCTAAAATTTGATATAAAAAGTAATTAAATAATACTCATATTGTCATTTTCTGTAAATAGTCGATTTGGGTTAAAAGTGTCAAAAGTGTCAAAAAATTTATCATATAGAGTCAAGAGAGCCAATATTTTCATTATAAAGTCAAAAATTAATCTTTGACTATTTTTTAATTATTTTTTATCATCATATTCGTTTCATCAAATTGTGTCCATCTTTTTTGTTATCCTATCGAAAAAAATTAAGTCAAGAGTCAAAAAATTGTAAGAAAAAATTTCCTTATGGACACATTTTTTATTGAAACCGACATCCAATTCTTTAAATCAACATGGATAAGTTGAATAGAATTGAAAAATTCAAAGGAAGATATTTCAATACATGGCAGGTTAGAACTCAATTTTTTTTTATTAGGAAAGATCTATGGGAGATTGTGGAAGGAAAAATCAAGAAACCACATGACATAGATGAACTAGTAAAATAGGAAAGTAAGGATCTAAAAGAAATGATTATTATTGGACTAGGTTTATCTGATGCCTTCCTGCATCATATAAATCTAACAAAGACATCACATTTGATCTGGATGACATTGAGAAAACTATTTGGGTCACAAGCAGAGAGCACAATAGTGGCACTCAGGAAAAATTTCTTCGGACTAAAAATGGAGGAAGGAGAAAGTCTGGTGGAACATATCAATAAGTTTCATTCAATTTAGAATCAATTAGCTAGAATCAAATTTGGTGTGTTTGATGATGATGCAAAATTATTATTAATTAATAACATTCCTCCTAGCTATTCTAATATGGTCCTCACTTTGAGAAAAATAAATCTGAGTCTAGAGGATTTAATTTCTACTCTGATAGAAGAAGAAAATATAACCAAGAAGATTGATCTAGAGGAAACTAAAATGTATGGTAGAAACAAATCATATGCTAAAGGAAGATTCAAGCCTTCTTTTAAACAAAAATCAACCTCCCAAGGTCCACAAAAATTTCTTTGTCATTATTGTAATGCTCCTAGACATGGTATTATGTATTGTAACAAAAGAGAACAAAATTTTCTTGATGGTAAATTGAAGGATAAAGCCTTCATTTGTGAAAAAAAAGACAAAGAAAGTGATTGGGATATGAAATCTACCCACTCTGATAATGAGGAAACAAATGCTCAAAAAAGTGATGAAGACTTCTTGTATTAATTAAAGAGTGCATTATCTAGAGGACAGAGGCAATGGAGGATGGAGGTCAATCAGTGACCTCTCTTCAATCACCAACCACGGGGCCTCATGAAGCTACGATGGTTGTGTGTGTGTGTGTGTGTTTTTTTTTTTTTTTTCTTTTATTTCATATTTGCATTATGAATTTAGAGTTCTTGGTTGAATAATTGAAATTTTCACATTGAGGGGGGGAACTAGAACATGGTCTTAATGTTCAATTTTCCCTCTATTAATTTTGTATTCATTAAGCAATGGTTCCTATATGATTCCCTGAAGGAAAAATAGTGTACAGATGAAAGCACAAAGAAAAAGCAACATCATGGTATTTGGGTTGTTGGTTGTCCTGTAAAACCATCCTTTGTTTTAGGTTATTATTTATCATGTAAAACATTCCTTTATTTTAGGTTGTTGGTTGACCTACAAAACCATCTAGATCATGAGCACACATGGGCATCAAACTACAAAAGAAAGTTTGATTGTTGTTTCTATAATGTCAACATTAAGGGACTCTATATTTGGAATTAATAATGTTAACAATAGGGGAGTGAATGTTACAAATATATTGTTACATTATTGATAAATTTTAATATTTTTAATAATGAGTTTATATAACTCATATTAATAATATAGTTGTAATACTTAGTATTAGTATTTGGGTGAGTTGTGAGAACAACTCACATAGCTATTTTGGTGTGTGAGATAATAAAGGGATGAGAGAGATATCCTAGGGATAAATCTAAGATCTTCAAGGAAAGAGATTGTAGGGTTTGAAAATGAGTGTTGAATCCACCTTTGTAGGATATCAAACTCTAAAAATTATATGCTCCATCTATGTAAATATGTCCCGAATGAATAAAATAAAATATTAATACTTCTTGTGTTAATATTGTGTGAAGATCTTGCATTTTGTATCATTCCACCCACCTACATGAACTTAGAATCGGCACACATGAAGAAAAGGAAAACCCAAATCTTTCATCATCTACCCCTCCTCATCAATCATCCTCTCATACCTCATCTATATTTTTAATGTCTCCTTTATCAAAGGTTCCACATCCTCATTTATTTACCAATATAACTCAATCAATCAACATAAAAAATTTCATCATCCTAAGCCAAAATAAATCATTCATTTAATCACCTATTATCTCCAGCCAAATCATCATATTAGGGGGTCTCCTATCTTCTGATATTTTTAAAGTATTACCTTGCACACCTCCCCCTAGTTAATCCTCACCAAAAATATCTTCTCAATCAAGTCAAAATTTCATTAGTCTGGAAATTCATAAATGTCAAAAGTTTTCCCCTAACTGGATCAATCCATATATCATGGGTCATGAGCATATCTTCTAGCATCCCTTGATGGTACACCTGAAAAGAAACCTCTGAAAACCTTGTAATTATGGCCTTTATATTGTTAACATTCTGATCGTCATGGAAGTAGTTAAATCAAAGATCTTATTCCATCATCAACCAACCATGTTGACATAGTAATGATTTGAAAGCATGTGGTTTTTCGTCACTATCCTCAAATCCTTAAATATGAGCACCATCGTTATGTTCATTGCATATTTCACTTGGACAAGTTCCTCCTTAGTTGGAACCCCAAAATCATTACACAAATCTACCTTATACCAACCAAAGTCATGTCATGGGGCATTTATGTGTAGCTTATGTACACATGTCTTTCCCCTCCTTGAAATAGTCTATTAAGGTTTTTCTCTTAGCTCAAAACAAAAAAATCTATAAATGTTTCTTATAAAAAATAATAGACAAATCCCTTACAGGACAAATATTCCAAAAATCAAAATAATGTTATAAAAAAAGAAGTATATTGATCACTCAAATGACATCTACCCATCAAAACCATAGACTGATCCCTCAATGAATGAATGTATGTGTAAAAATCATAAATCACAAGTCAAAAGTTGAAATTGTAGACCACTCCCTCAAAGGATGGTTACCCATGTAAAAAGGATTCCCACATCGAATCAAATGGGAAAATCATATTAGGAAAGCTTCCCTCATTGATCAATTTTCTAGTCAAAGAAAACTTCCTACATCGATCAGTTTGTGTCAAAAAAATATATGTACAAGTTAGGGCATATTTCAATGAATCCGTTGAAAGGATATCCTTACTTCCCAAGTATGTGATAGATAAGGATGTGAAAGTTGGAGAATTATATGATAAGGTGCTAGAATGTTCATAAATGGTTTTACTTTCCTACTTTAAATTAACGAAGTGAAATAATTTTAAAAAATGACCTTAGAAGATGGATGTAGATATTGATGTATGATTGATTTTGATAGATCCAAGCATGTGCAAAAATCCTTATTTCCAATCGGATAAGCTACCTACAATGCAAAAATACTCAAAAAATGTTAGGATTAGATAGATATATGGTGGATTTCCTAGATATGAAAAGTCCTTGAAAGTGAATGGAATTTTTCGTAAGGATGTCAATCTATGTTTAAGAAATAAATCTGATAATGATAAGATAAAATCAGAATCAAATGATATAACCAACAATGCAAAGGTAAAAGGACTAACACACTCCATGAATATATGATCATCTGATGGTTAACTTGATTCAAATGGATTCTATGCATCACAAAATGAATCAAAGGAGTAAGGATGTAGATGGATGTGTACTCATAAAGGTAAGTTGAATGATAGATTTGATTAATATAACTGATAAAGTCCTACAGATTGCTCAAAGGAGCATGATAGAATTTTAAAGGAACTTGAAAAGGTAGAGTGGTATTTAGGATTGAGATCTATATGTTAGAAAGGAAAGTTTTAAGGTTAAATGATTTGACAGATAGGAATTACTAGTGATTAAGATCATTCTCTAGTGATTTAGGGGAATCCTTTGTTATAATTTACTTGGTAATCATATAGGTTGGTAATAAACTATATAGAATATACTGAGGCTTATAAATGGTGAATGAATGAGATAATAAAGAAAGAGGAAGGAAATTACCTTACATACATTAATAGATAATAGTGATAAGATGATAGTGTATGAGAGAGGAATACTGCAGATGTCATAAGATTTGCTCAGTTAAATTCTTGGATATTTGAATGACCTCCAAGGGCTGAAGAAGATATTTTTTGAATATTAATGTGATGAAGAGGGTTATATTATAGTAATATTTCAATATGAATGCCTTTAGCAATGCCTTGTTATAATCCAAGCCCACTTTGAGGAAGCTAACCTAAAATGAATTCCTAAAATACATTTATATAAGTTTATGTCAACAAAGGAGAATAGCTGGAAATTTATTAGAATCACAGGAAATCCAGGAAACATGGGAAAAGTTTGTAACTACTTCCCAAATCAAGTCATTTATTTTTTTTTGACAAATGATATGTGTTGAAAAGATGTTATATGGGTTACGGAGGTTGTGAAATGGTTAATAAGTTATTGATTTTGTTTTTTTTTGTTTGATTTTTGTTTCTAAGTCATTTTGGGTGGTTTTAAAATACTATTTTGTAGTTGTAGAATGATATTTACAGGGAGTGAATATAATGGGTAGAATTAATACTTAGGATAAGTATTTAATGTATAATATTATACTGATGTGATAATGATGGGGTACTAATAGACGTGGACATGGGGATTAGCAGTGCTAATGTTATGTATCTAAATTTTCCCCTTTTTGTTGACTAGTTTTGTATAGGCAAGCCATGAGAAAAAAAACAAGATGAAATAGATAAGGATGTGAAAGATGAATAATTATATGATAAGGTGATCCCTCTTAACCTATGGATTGTTGACGTAAAAAGGAATCGATCACAAGTTTGAAAGAGATACATGGAAATATACAACAATGGAAAGATGAGAGATGGTGCCCCAGGACAAGGTATAGAAATAAGATGGGTGTCATACGAAAATCAAGTGATAGGGGAACCAATGGGCTTGTGACCTATAAAGGTATTGCTTAATGATTAAAACAGGAAATATAAGAGATTTTTTGATGAGGTCAAAGGACAAAAATTGATGTTTCCACAAAGGTAGACTTACGAGTCCAAGAAGTCAAGTGATAAGGGAACCAAAGGGTTCGTGTTTGTTGGTTATAGAATTTGATCTTTAAAAAACAATAAATAGTCAGGGGACAATAATCCCTCCTCCTTCTGGGAGAGGTTCCCTTATTGAAATCCAAAAAGCTTATTTACAGTATAAACATACGTAAGATATTTTGGTGAGGATTTTGATATGTTTAGATGCATTTATTAAAGTTTTTCAATTCAGAAGAGAATAGGAAAATTCAAGACTAATATTCAGATATTGGAGATAGAAGGGATCATTCAGATATATAGATTGCAGAATGATAACCTACTAATGCTCTGATAAAATAAAAATATTTATACTATGCATATAAAACACAAGGCATGCATGTATTAGACACAAAGTTCTAAATACAATCATCAACTGAAAGACACAAAGTTATTGCTTCAAATGCACAAATCCTTATATGAATCAAAAAAAGAAATGAAAAAGAAGAAGCATGATGGAGGGTGAAATTTCACCTGTATTTAGTATTTCAATGTTCTCCTTTACATCTTAATATCAAATCCTCAATACTTTGCAATGACAAGAAGAGGTATTTAAATAACCAAAAAAACAATTACAAAAGAGTCTTTTTGGTTTCCTTTCTTTTAATTCAAATATTAGTATCTAATTAAATATTATAAACCTGACTTATCTATTGTTTATATAAAAAAAGATATAAAGCCACTTTAACTAGGTACTTAAAAATAATAAAAGAAAGAAACTTGAAAGTCGAGACACTAGTAGATGCACTGGCAGCGTTTGTTGTCTTTAACACTTGATTTTTGAATTGTTTCAAAGTTGCAGCTATGTTCATTCCCAGTGGAATTTTTGTATTGGTAGTGGCATGATTCCAAATACCCAAACACTTCTCCATGTCTTTCTCAAATTCTATATTGTCTAAGAATTATTTGTTGGCATATGTGATGGAAGCCTGTAGTGTACAAATTTCTTTCATTTTCTCCTTAGATATATTGTTTTATTTAAACAAATCCTCTTTGATAAATGTCTTGAACTAGGATTTAATTTCTTGAATGGATAACTTATCACTTGAATTCTCCTTAAAGATCTAGCAGTGAATATCTAGGAAAGCATACATGAAACAAGTTTTGAAACCATATCCCTTTTGGAACATGTTCTGAAGTTCCCTAATGGATTCCTCAAGAATATTAATCTTCAAGTGAATGCTGAAGACCCACTGCTTGGATAGATTCTTCTTAACATCTTCAAAAACCTTATTATCCAAAAGCACTTGTACACCTATCCCACTCATCAATTTGAGATCTTGAATGCACTCACTCTATAATTTCAAATCTCTATCTACACCACTAATTGTTGGAGGGAACTTTGGTTGAATTTTGGTAATTTTCTCATATTCCTTGAATACTTCTTTAATAAAATTCAGGCATGTGATTATTAAATCATCAACCATAGCTTCCATTGCTTTACCATAAGTAGAATGTTTATGGATGTCTTTAATGGATTGAACTTCATTAGTGGACAAGATAGAAGGAGGTAAGATGGAAGCTAGGGGAGTAGAATCAAGAACCTTATCTTCTACCAATAAGGATTTGATGAAACTAGATGATTCTACTCCTCCAACTGCTCTTGTGATTACTTCCCCTTCTCAACTCTTTCAATCACCCTACACAAAGTCTCTCTCATATTATGAACTTCACTTTCTGTGATAGATTCGCCAAGGGGAATTCTAGTCAAATCCAAATAACCCATTGATAGGTCCCTTTCATCTTTATCAGAATTGGATTTTTCAATTTCCATGATCTACTGACCTTGAGAGTCTGAGACCAATCTTGATGTGATTTTGAATTCTTTAGCTAGAGGGGGAAGTGTAGTACCTAAAAGAGTTGCTACTGCATCAAACTTGGGAAAAAACATAACTTGAAGTAAGCTTTCTCTTATTTCTTTCTAGTAATGGTTATACCCAAATGAATGAGGAACTAGAAGTGGAAGGGGCAATGGGTTCAAGTGTAGAAGCACTCATTGCAATCAGATTCTTCAAAACAACTAGCTCTAACATAGAGGTATCAGTTTGAGTAGAGTGAGGAGCTTCCTTGGAAGATATTTCTACAAACTCTGAAACCATTTCCTTTGATTGATCTTCCATCATACTACCTGCTTCAGGTGTATTATCTTCAGGATTTACTTGTTCTTTTCTCTGACTATCATAATCATCAACTAGGTCAACAATTTTTTTTTTACTTCAACTTTCTAAGGAGAGGATTAAATTTATTGGATAACATCGGCCACTTTATCTACTTTTTTTATTTTTCCTTTTTTAGTATACACTAGAGTTAAGGATTCCAGAGGAGAGGGAACATATTGTTCAATTGTCACAGGAGCTAATACGAGTATTTACTTCTGGGGGGTAGGGGTATCATGTTAAGTAGACCTATATTTCCCTTCCTTGAATCCCTTCACCTTTCTGTCAAAGTCTATTTCTTACTAGGACATGACTATTTAGCTCCTTCAGATCATCTCTCTCCTTGAAAAACCAATAAATGGTTTCAATAAGAGAATTTTTTATTGATATTTCATACTCAAGAGACTGTAGATCCTCATCATCATCTTCCAATCCTTTAGGGACATCAAAAATACCAAAATCAATGACCTCCTATAGAGATAACCTCCCATAATATCTCCTTCTAGCTTCATAATCATCTGAATAATCTTCCTAGTAGTCTTCAATATCAAGAAGATGTTGCTAACCAAATCTAAAATTGGAGGAAATGAACTCGTTAATGTCAAAGAAATTTCTAGGCTTATAGTAATGAAGAGTGAGAGGATTAATTGTTCTCTCCACATTCTGAGCATCTAGGGTAGTCCTGTAGGTGTAATTACCTAGTGTGATTAGGAATTGAATACCTACAATATTCTTGTCCCTAAAAGTTCTATACAACTTGTCTAATTTTTTGCAGATTTCTACCAAGGCCATATTATCACTATGATACATAGGAATTTTCAGGGGTTGTCCCTTAAATCCATCCAATCTCATGTATGAAAACTTCTTGAATTGCGTGAAGAAACATCCATAAACACTAATCAATTGTTTTGTAACATCTGATAATATTTTAGCAAGATCTCCCTCCAGCATTCTGATAATGTACATGGTGAATGCATCATTCACTCTCCTAAAGTGATGATTGTTTATCTTCACGGTTAACTATGGAGGATACATATAAATGGGAGAATCCTTCTTGTCATCCATAGGGGAGAAACATAACCACTCTCTATAAGTTGAAATAGAGTACATTATATAGGAGGTAATGTAGAGGGTTTGAGTTCTCTAAACATTTGATAATTGCTCAGTCTGACTATCAAAAATGATTCCTTCCTAGTTTAAATTTTATTTACCCTCACATATGGTATTGATGTAGGGCATCCAAAAGTGAAACTCATTAATGGTGGAAATTTCTGCTATCCTACCTAACAAAGTGATGACGTCTGATAATTATTCATGGAAATCATCTTTTAACATGGTCTTAGGTAGCCTTGAGGCTCCTTTCTTAGGGTTCTTGAACCAAGAATTGGCAATTTTTCTCTTGTATTTTTCATTGTATTGATCAAAAAGAGTTTGATCCTAATCCTTGGTTATATTATTTGAATTTTTGACCACAATAATTATGAGGGCAGTACGAATGAAATCTTCATCAAGTCCTTCAACCACCTGACCTTGATGATCAATGATTTACTTTATATCAGGATCAAAACAAGAGCTACAATTAAGAAAGGTATCAACACACTGGAGTGAAATGGGAAAACCCCTACCTCTGTGATCTGATTGTCTTTAATCAATTGATCCATAGGGGTAGGTTTCTGAAAATTGATTCGCGTCCAGAATTCTTCCAATTCCAGGTGTTTTTCTTCACTATTACCAATGTTTGGTATAACCTGTTAGTGCCCATTTTGATCCTATACCATTTTTCCATGTTTCCCCTTTGTTCTTTTTGTTTTGAAACATTTTTTCCTCATGAAATCGATGATGTGAAGTTGTAGCTCCTTTCTTGTCCATTAGATTGTTTGCAAACTCATTACCTTTCCCTAATTTGCTAAGGAGAAGTGTGTTTTGCCCTGTTTCTAACAAAAAAAGGCATCGAATTCTCCCATCCTTTGCATTTGGTAAAAAACAACTTTTATCTACGTTTGAATGCTTTGAGTTCATTTTTACTCCATTTTTGCACCATTTTGAAGGAATCTCTAAGTTTTCCCTGCGTTTTGCCCTAATTTTTCCATTCAAACACCTATGTTGTTTTTCCCATGTTTTATTGGCCTTTCAAGCTCGAAATCATTTGATTTTTACTTATTTTCCCTCAAATATCCCTCGCCATGGTCATAAATTACTTAAAAACACTTTCCATTTGTCTTTTGATGGAAAAATTCTTCACCCACGAAGGAAAAATTGATTTTGGGGGTCGCTAGCAATTTTCACGTTTTTTTACGATCATACGGGCATCCTTTGCCCATAAAATTCTAGCTTATATACTTTTGCATATGTGGATTTTTCTAATTGGTAGAGGGGATGCGGATCAGCGATGGAATTGGAGAAATTTTTCCTTTTTTGGTGAAAAGTACTAAAATGCAAAACAAGGCCGCAATCCTTTTTGTTTTGAAAGGCAAGGCAGAGCGGCTGATGTCTGGGAGAGTTTAATATTTGTAACGTACTTCCTAAAAAGGTTTAAAGTCTTAAAATAAGGTGCATCCCCAATAAAGAAGAAAATTAAAGGCTTGAGCGGGTTGGCGGGCTGCTGGAGGAAAAAAGGGAAATGTTTCCTTTTTGGAAAAATAAGTTAAAGTGGTAATTTGAAGCGTGGCTCCACAATGAATCAAATGGAGACATGTGTCAAAAGCAATGGAAAAGTGGGGTGCATGCCACCAGGTGAGTTTTGAAAACTTTGAAATTTTTTGAACGAAGTATGAAGCAAAAACGGGACTTATGGTCCCGGAGCGAATCAGTGATCGCCATGTGTTAGGAACAGAAGCGAAGGTGCAAGTCTGTGGGGATAGTTGTGAAAAAATTTCTTTTTTCCAAAAAAAGTGGAAATGTGTAAAACTGATCCACGACCCCCGGATCCAATCATATTATGCCACATGTCAGCAGTAAATCTCAAGGGTGGAGGGGTGGAGAAAAATGCCAAATTTTTACATTTTTCCAAAAGTGTTGAAATGACAAAAAATGATCCCAAGACCATTTCTAATCAAATTTGACATATGGATGACTCAGATTAAAGAATAAAGGAAGATCAATGGTAACTATCAATTTTTTAGTTTAGCCGCCATTTGAGCTCCAAGAAGCTTGGAGATGTGATTTTTGCATCAATTTTCACCAACTTTTTGGCGAATTCATGTCATTTTTTCCTTCAAGGATCAATGGAATCAATTTGAAAATTCAATTTGCAGATCTGAGGTACTTTTGAAATAAAATATTGTTCAAAACTCTAGTAGAAATGTGAAATACTAGATCCAAAAGTTATAGACGCAAATTTGGAAAGTGTAAAAGTGAAATGATGGAAGAGGAAGATGTTGTGGGTGCCAAAGGAAGAATACATGCTCCCATGACAAGGAATGATGAAGATTTGTAATAATTTTATTTTTTGAATGCCTGGAATCTCCTCGTCACAAAATTGGTTAAATGTCACTTTCAAAAAGTCATGAGTGAATTTGTAACAAACTAAGATGCCATAGGATATTATTTTCTTGGGAAATAAGGATCAAATGTAATAGAGAGATATATAATACATGTTTTGAGACATGCAAAAGGTCGGGAGTTAATTTTCACGAGAAAATTTTGAGAAAAGCTCATGTTCTGAGAAAACTTTCAGAGAAACTAGGTTAACTTCCTCTGTGTCAGATTTTCATTCATGTTGAGTTGGTTTTAAGTGTATAGCCATTAACAAGCTCTGAGATTGTTTAAATAACTCTCCTCTGCTGACGAATCTGATAAAATTTGAGTTAATTTATGTTAAATCTCTTGCAAATTTGTGTTTATTTCATTTCAGAATGTCTGAAAGTATTTGTTCTAGTTCCTATTGCAATCTTGTATCAACAATCTATCTGAATCACACAGGTCTCAATCCTTGTGATATTTTAGGGGCATCTACAATTTAATTTTCCAGAAAATATTTCATCTAGCAATGAAATAAATGATTTAAAATCACTTTTATTTCATCTATTGACAAAGATTGTTTGTAATCTATTGGGTGTACCTTAGGCGTGATTTATCTTAGATTCTAATGTTTTATTGTATTTTCTAACTCAAGCCTTTATGCTAGAATCTCATAGATTATGTGAAAAAGTGCAAATTATTTCCTCCATTGATGCACACCTTCTGGTTGAGGGAATGTTTTCACTATTTTAAAGTTTTTTGTTATTGAATTTCTCCATTTTTTTAAGCTCCTCAAGGATCTGGAAAATTCCGATCTATCTTGTTAAACTCCCACCAAAAAAAATCATTCAAAACAACTAGTCGTAACCCTTTTTTTCCCCTATTTTGACCTATATACCCATAGAAGATGAAAATCTATTTGCTAAAGTATGTAGAATAGATCATGATTTCAAAATGTCTTCAATAACCCTTGCCTTGCATTGAAAGTATCTCCATAATCTAGAAGTGACAACTTGTTAAAGTCATATTTGGAGTGTTGATCATATTTTCCCAAGGCCTTTTCATACTATTTGTACAAATTGAGGGTTACAAAATATGTCCTCTTACCTTGGTTAAAAGGCACAACCTAAAACAGTTAGGAAAATATCAAGTCCTATTTGAGTGTTATCCATCTCTCCACAAATCTGAGTGTCAGTTAGATCACATACCTGACTACAAAATGTCATACATCATGATCTATCTATTTTCATGTTTCATGCCATATATTTGATGCTTCTCAAACTGAAAAGGAGAAAAAAATTGGGTACCAACACCAATGGCGTCATTGCCAGGGAATGAAGAATGTAATATCCAGACCAATTTTTTAATCTTCTTCTAGTTCATATTCTTTTGATCCCTTCAACACCAGTGGTTCCATTTCTGAGGAAATTCTTAGTTCAATCTGATCCATGTGCATACATATTTGAGATATTTGAATGCATATCAAACCCTGGTAATGTCTCTTGCAAGTTTTTTCTACAAATATATTGTTAAAAGCATCATTCTATACTCAGATTTGCAAGGTGTATGCAAAGGTTTCAATTTTTTTCTGTAATTTTATCAATTTCCAGTAGTAGTTTCCACTTCATTTACATTTGTGGTTGATAGATTCAAGAAAAGGAAGGTTTGACCTATAAATTTTTCTAATATTTTTCAGTGTTGATAGGTATTTGACAGAGTATTTTAGTGCATTTTCACAACTAGGGTGAAAATCCTTAGTGGCGACTCCATGTTGTTTTGATCTTGATAAATACTATGTCTTAGCTTTCTGTCACTTGTTTTTTGGTGTTGCTAATCTCTGCAAACCTAGAAGGAAGAATATCTCTCTTCAGGAGGGACCTAAGTAGAAAATTATTTCAAGAATTAGGAAAGATAGTTTTAGAGGAAAGAAAATTTTAGAAGGTTGTTGAAGGTCAGACATCAATCAAAGGAATATCCATTGGTGAGAGAGATCAGCCTTTAATAGAGGATTATCACTCTTCTTCCTTTTATTTTGATTCAAGAAATATTATCATAAACTTTTTTTACTTCAACTAGTGAAGGTCCTTCTGTTGTACCTGGTGATTACCTTCTTGAATCTACACATGTATGTTTCAATTCTAGTAAAACTTTCCAATAAAATTAGCACCTATAGAATACCAATCTTGTGAACCACATTCTTGAGCCCCAAAGACCTCGCACTCCTCATCAGCTTGTGTCACCCCCCAAGATCACCCCCACTAGACAACATGGTTCAGCCTGCACCTAGGCCTCCATTTGTGGTCAATACCTCTGGCCCAATAAATTTTAGGGGAATGGTTGGTTAATCTAATGTTGTGCCTCAGGATGTTAGAAGTAGATTGCCAAATTTCCAAGGTAACAATGCAATAACTGGTGATCAGCACCTAAAACTTTTTGTTAACATGATGGAGGAGGACTTTGAGATTGAGTATGAGGATGTGTATATTAAAATGTTCATTCATACACTAGAAGATGATGTTGGGGATGCCTTGTGATCAATCTTGTTTAATCAAATATGCAGATGCATTTGATAAGAAGGCAGCCTACTACTTAAGAAATAAGAACCCTACTAATTTGAGGCAGGCCTTCACCATGACACTGCATATTGAAAACAATATCAACACAATTGGGAAACCTCTCAAGAGAGATGGTGTAAAGTTGATAAACCCTGAAAAACCTCAAGCTAGCAAGGGTTCTGATTTGGAGAAGGTTGTAAAAAATTTGACAGGGGTTGTCAAAGAAATCTCATACAAGTTAGCCCGGATAGAAAAGGGAATTAGAAAGACTTCACAAGGTCAACAAAAGCACAAAATCATGATAGATTTTCCAATCATCCTATTGGTGATCATAGGGAAGATGATAGAGGGAAAGGACCCATGGGGTATACAAATAAACATCCTTAAGCATGTGAAGGAAGAGTGTTACTTAATCCCCTAACTAGTAGAGTTTCTGTTGTTGAGGAAGTTATTGATATTGACTAGTGTGACAAATGTTTTTTTCCCCATCCTCCATGTGGAAAATATTAGCAAATTGAAGAGGAATTTGATGATGATGCCTGCATGATGGAGATCCCTGCAAGTTATCCAAGGGGATAAATTTCAATGGATTTCATAAGTGTTATGACTGTTGCTATTTTTTGGGATTGTATCAGATGGGTAAATTTTCTTCCTCCTTCTCATGTTTTAGAAATTGATAATGTACAAGCCTTTGAGATTCCCAATAATGATTTCAAATGCTTAAGAGATTTAATGATTAAGAATTATGATGGTGGTATCCCTTCAGAAGAGGATAGGTAGCTGCCTATGAATGTTGTAGTTTCCCAAGAGAAGGAGCACAATATCAGAAGTAAAGCTTCCAATGGGCAACAAGCCAAGTCAAAATTTACATTTCCTACTAAAGAAACTCCATAAAAAATACATCTGGTAATGGCCCTATTCCCCCATGCAAAACTTGTGATCCTCCCCATGCCAAAACTGAAAATACTTCCATACCATCTGATGAATTTTCCAATCTTTCCTCTAGTGTTGCTTTACCCAAGAATGCTCCATATGATATTGTCCAAGTCTTAAGTTAGATCAAGACTCTTGTCCCAATTATCGAGTTGCTTAGGATTCCTGAGAATAAGAAGAGGGATTTTAAATATTTAGGATTCAGAGAGGAATATATTACCCAAGGAAGATTTGGAAACAAGGTTGGGATTCCTATTGCCATTGCAGAAATAGAACAACCACAAGTGTTGGAAGAGTTGGGGGAACCACTTGAGGTTTAATTAGGAACTTCTTTGGTTAAATCTCAGCTAAACGTGGATCCTTTTTTCACTACCTTGGTTATCAAAGACAAGTTATTACATAACTGTATGTTTGACTCCAGGGCATCATGCAATGTCATGCCTTTGGAGGTCATGAATGAATTGGGAATCAAAGTGACAGCAGCGTATGAAAAGTGTACTGCTATGGATTCCAGGGAAGTGCCAGTTGTTGGGTGTGTCAAATATTTGGTAGTGAAACTTGCATCTTATCCTGGGAGGAATTTCAAATTTGATGTTGTGATTGTTGATTGCCCTGCCAAATGGGGTATCTTATTATCAAGGAAATGGGCTGCAAGTGTTGGTCGGAGTGTCCAAATGGAAATGTATTATTCCACTATACCCATTGAAGGAAACTTAGTAAATTTATTTGGAGATAAAAATATGTTGCACCTTATTGAAGACACATACAATGCATCTTATGAAGTTTTACAGGAAGATGCTAGTACTGATCACTTTGTGAGTTTTGTGGATTTCATGGAGTATGAAGTTTTTGAAAACATATCTCCTAAGTATGTTGTTTTTTCTAGAAATTTTGTCCTTGATTCAACCTTGAAAAATGTTAAAAGGTTTGACGTGAACACAATGGAGGAGGTTCAAAGAAACTAGATGGTTTACAAATTAAACAAATAATAAAAAGAGGCATATTTCCAGTTGCTAAAAACATATCAGAACCTCTTGGCATGGTCATATCCAGCATGGGGGACATTTGGGGTTTCCTCTTGATTTATTTTCTTTGAATCAAGGTTTGCTTACCAACTTGTATAGTGTATAGTGTTTGGATTTTGCTCTGTTTTTGGTGTTTTGTCAATTCGTGGTTTGCCTTGGTGTGTGGTAGCCATTTTTGTCTGTTTCTCAGCTAGTTTTTTGGTGGCTTCTACTCATGACTTCATTTTCCAAATGGATTATTTTTGTACTTGGTCTACTTTTGTTCTTTGAGAACTCACTGGGAGTGCCCATCCCCGAGAAGGAGTTGATGTTGGTGCCTATTTTGATACTATGCCATTTTTCTATGTTTCACCTTTTCTCTTTGTACTCTGAAATGTTTTCTTGTCATGAAATCGATGATGTGAAGTTATAGCTCCATTCTTGTGCATTGGATTGTTTACAAACTCATTACCTTGCCCTAATTTGCTATGGAGAAGTGTGTTTTTCCTTGTTTCTGAGAAAAAACGACTTTGAATTCTCCCATCATTCAAATTTGGTGAAAAACCAACTTGTATCTACATTTGAATGCTTTGAGTTGTTTGTTTTTTCTCCATTTTTACACCATTTTGAAGGAATCTCTAAGTTTTCCCTACGTTTTACTATAATTTTGCCCGTTCAAATGCCTCTTCCATTTTTCTCATGTTTTCCCAGCCTTTTGAGCTCAAAATCATTCGATATGTACTTATTTTCCCTCAAATATCCCTTTCCATGGTTGTAAATTTCCTAAAAACACTTTCCATTTGTCTTTTAATCGAAAAATTCTTCACCCACGAAGAAAAAACTGATTTTGGGGGTTGCTGGCAATTTATGCATTTTTTAACAGTTATACAGACGCCCTTTGCCACCAAATTCTAGCTCATATACTTTTGCATACGTGTCTTGTTCTAATTGGAAGAGGGGATGCAGATCGGTGCTGGACTTGGAGATTTTTTTCCTTTTTTAGTGAAAAGTACTAAAATGCAAAACAAGGCTGCAAGCCCACTAGAGTAAATTAATGCCTTAGTATTTTTTGTTTTAAAAGGCAAGGTGGAGCAACAGATGTCCAGAAGAGTTTGATATTTTTAACCTTTTTCCTAAAAAGGCTTAAAGTCTTAAAATAAGGCGCGACCCTAACAAAAAAGAAAAATAAAGGCTTGCGTGGGTCGGCGGGCCGCCGGAGGAAAAAAGGGAAATGTTGCCTTTTTGGCAAAATGAGTTAAAGTGGTAATTTGAAGTGTGGATCCATAATGAATCATAGGGAGACACGTGTCAAAATCAATGGTAGAGGGGAGTGTGGGCCATTGGTGAGTTTTGAAAACTTTGAAAATTTGTGAAGGAACTATGAAGCAAAAAAGGGAGTTATGGCCTCGCAGTGAATAAGCATTCGCCATGTATCAGGGATAGAAGAGGAGGTGTAGGTCTATGGGGATGATTGTGAATAAATTCATTTTTTTCCAACAAAGGTGGAAATTTATAAAATTGAGCTGCAACCCTGGATCCAATCATATTGTGCCACGTGTCAGTGTCAAATCTCAAGGGCAGAGTGGCGGAGAAAATGGTCAAATTTTTACATTTTTCAAAAAGTGTTGAAATGTCAATAAATGATCCCAATCCCATTTCTAACCACATTGTGACATGTGGAGGGATCAGATTAAAGGATAAAGGAAGATCAATGGTAACTATGCATTTTTCAGTTTGGCTGCCATTTGAGCTCCAGGAAGCTTAGACATGTGATATTTGCATCAATTTTCACCAAATGTTTGGTGAATTCTTGTCATTTTTTCCCTCAAGGATCAATGGAATCAATTTGAAAATTCAATTTGCAGATCTAAGGTACTTTTCAAATAAAATATTGTTCAGGCTCGAGCAGAAACGTGAAATACCAGATCCAAAAGTTGCAGAGGCAAATTTGGAAAGTGTAAAGGTGAAATGATGGAAGAGGAAGATGTTATACGAACCAAAGGAATAATATGTGCTCCCATAACAAGGAATGATGAATATTTGTAATAATTTTCCTTTTTGAATTCCTAGCATCTCCTCCTCCCAGAATTAAGTGTCACTTTCAGAAAGTCATGAGTGAATTTGTAACAAACTAAGATGCCATAGGATATTCTTTTCTTGGGAAAGAAGGATCAAATGTAATAGATAGATATATAATACATGTTTTGAGACATGCAAAATGTTAGGAGTTCATTTTCAAAAGAAAACTTTGAGAAAAGCTCATGTTCTGAGAAAAATTTCAGAGAAACCAGGTTAACTTCATCTGTGTCAGATTTGCATTCACGTTGAGTTGGTTACAAGTGTATAATCATCAGCAAGCTTTGAGATTGTTTAAACAGCTCTCCCCTGCTGATGAATCTAATAAACTTTGACTTAATTTGTGTTAAATCTTTGGGAATTTTGTGTTTATTTCATTTTAGAATGTTTACAAGTAGTTGTTCTAGTTCCTATTGCAATCTTGTATCAAAATCTATCTGAGTCACATAGGTCTCAATCCTTGTGATAGTTTAGTGGCATCTACAATTTCATTTTCTAGAAGAGCTTTCATCTGGGAAGGAAATAAATGATTTAAAATCACTTTTCTTTCATCTGTTGATAGAGATTGTTTGTAAGCTTTTGGGTGTACCTTAAGCGCGATTTATCTTAGATTTTGATGTTTTATTGGGTTTTTATAACTCAAGATTTCATGCTAGAATCTCAAATATTATGTGGAAAAGTGTAAATTCTTGACCTCCATTATTGTACACCTTCTAGTTGAAGGAATGTTTTAACTATTTTAAATCTTTTTGTTATTGAAGTTCTCCTTTGTTTTGAAGCTCCTCAAATATCTAGTGAATTCTGATCTATCTTGTTGAAGTCCCACCCAAAAAATCATTCAAAACAACTAATCCTACCTTATTTTACCCCTGTTTTGACCTGTATACCCACATACGATCAAAATCTAGCTGCTAAAGTATTTAGAACAGATCAAGATTTCAAAATGTCTTCAGTAACCCTTTCCTTGCATTGAAATTATCTCCATAATCTGGAAGTGACAACTTGTGAAAGTCAGATTTGGAGTGTTGATCATATTCTCCCAAGGCCTTTTCATACTATTTGCACAAATTGAGGGATATCTTCATCTCATTCACGATTTTAGGGTTAAAAAATAGGTCCTTTTACCTTGATTTAAAGGCACAACCTAAAACAATGAGGACAAGATCAAGTCCTATTTGAGTGCTATCCATATCTCCATAAATCTCAGTGCCAATTAGATCACATCCCTGGCTACAAAACAACATACATCATGATCTATCTATCTTCAAGCTTCATGCCATATCTTTGATGTTGTACAGGCTGAAAATGAGAACAAATTTGGGTACCAACACAACCATCTCCAAGGAAGATAGGTGTTCATGACCTTTCAAAATAATCTTCATCTTGTCGACAAAGTAAAAGATTACTTTTGAGAAAGGATTCCTCAGTTCCCTAATCATCACCTTGATGTTTCACAGCTTCTTTTACACCTACAGATTTGAAAAACAATGGAACATGACTTGATCATGGCTAGAAATGGAAGAGGAGAGAGAGAATGAATGGCTAATAGTAATTCATAATTGAGGTGATACAAAATGACCAATTACCAGAATATTTATTAGCATTTTAAACCTAAGTAGGTCGACGGTGTAATAAATGGGGTAATTAATACTTGTGATGACCTTTAAATAATACAAATCAGGTAAGTAGAATCAAAAGATCACAGTTGTCCCATGGGACATTGGGATGTTAGGGATGCACAAAATTAAAAGAACCAATTTATGGAAAAGTAGAAAAATCCCACACAAATGTCCCAAGGGACATTGGAATAGATTGGACGCACAAAGTTGAGATACCCATAATTAATGTACATTGGAAAAGGAGGGTATGTGGGGAAATTACTGTCAAGCGGCACTTGGGACACAAAAATTTGAAACAACCACAATACATTGAAATTAGATAATTCATAAAAATTTGACACAGATCACAGTCAAGAAATCAGGACAGCCAGGATGCGTAAAGTTGAAAAAGATGATTACAAAAAGAAAAGGAATACCAATCAACAAAAGTAGAAAATTGGGGAATAGACAGCTAGGATGAACTTGGAACATGGGGGATAGAAAAAGCCAAAATAGCCACAAAAGATTGAAAAAGAGTCAAAACTTAGAATTTCAAAAATTACTAACTATTTAGAAGTAGCCTTTTTCATAGGATATTTCTACAAGGATATTTAGTTGTCACCAAACCCAAAAAACTATAAGAATGGAGAAGACAATTTATAACTCATGAAGAGGTGACAACAGTTGGCTCTTTCTATGGACATGGCTTGATTAAGTAGCACAATAACAAGATATAGTATTAACTTCAAAAACTCATGGTTTAAAAAATATACTAGTGCCTTATCCATTGGGCAAGATAGAGTCACAGAATGAAATAATATAGAAGAGACTCCGCAAAACACCGCACACAAAGACCAAAAACAATAACTTTACAAGACTGTACAAAGGACCTCCTAGCAATCTAGGACTGAAATAACTTCAAGTATTGCCCATAATATGGAAATGGAAGAGAGGCTACATCCATATAGTCAAAATAGAAAAATATTTCTCTAGTAAAGTGCTTGATTTTGAAAGGGCCCAACAACAAAGAATCAAATTTTCCATGACTTCATTGAGGCTCTTGCCTCTTGTCCCAAAGTAACACAATGTTTCTTACCTGGAAATCTCTTGGTCTATCCTTTTTTATCAAACAATTGCTTTACTTTTTTCTGATGTGTAGTAATCCTATCTACCACTTGCAACCTGTCCTCATCTAGCTTCTATAGGAACATAATTCTCTTCTCCAGAGCACTAGTGAAGTTTGAATCCTTAATATCCTTCATCAGATGCAAGGTTGGAAGTTCTATAGTCACTGACAACTGAGCTTCAGTTCCATACACCACCTAAAAAGGAGACATTCCAATTTCACTCTTTAGAGTAATTTTATCTACCCAAAGAGCATCATATAGTTTCTTATGCTAATTTCTCTAGGACTCATTGACAAGATTTCTAATGATGTTCACAAAATTTTTGTTTGTTTATTCTTCTTGTCTATTTCCTTGGGGGTAGTAGTAAGAGTAATGTGTAAGATAAATTCCATACCCATAACAAAAAACCATGATTTCATAAGAATATAAGTTAGAGGCATTATCAGTAAAATTTTACTTGGTACTCCAAATATAATGAGAATGTTTTCCTTGATTAAATTACATACTACGTCAAAATTTGTACTTTTTAATGGAATGGCCTCCATCCATTTGGTGAAATAATTAATGGCAATTAATATATGAGTATGCCTAGCACTGGAATGAGGATTAAGATTACCCTTGAAGTCTAATTCCAACTGTTGAAAAAGTTCTTCTTTCACCATTTGTTTGAGTGGTAGAGTGGCTAGCTTAGGTCTTCCCACAAAATTTTGGCAAGTTTCAAACTTACTAACTCATTTAGTTGCATCTCAAAATAGGGTTCACCAATAGCATCCTACACGAAAATTTTTATGAGTAGTCATAGTGAATGAGAAGTGTACTCCACAAGCTTGATCATGAAATGCTCTAAGTAACCTATTTTACTTCTCTGTATCCACACATCTGAGAAACCTTCCATTAATCCCTCTTTCTAACAAATAATTTTCCCAGAGCACATATTGTGCAGCTTTTAATTTAACATCTCTCTTTTCTTTATCATTTAGGTGAGACGGACATTCTCCATAGGTAAGAAAATTAGTGATGTCACCATACCATTCATCTATTGAACTAATGAAGAGAACAATTGTTATATGTGCATTTTATTGAGAAGGGTTATCTTCAGCACTTACGGAAATCAATTCAAAGAGACCCATTCCCCCTACTATCTTAGTTGGCTTGATGTCCAAATCATACTCTTGTACTTTTTCTACCTAATTTCCTCTTCTGGTTCCAAACTCTTGCTAAGTGAGGATAGAATTAACCATTAGATATGTGATGAAGACAATAGAGCAAGAGCTGAGGATATAGAAAAGAAACTATTTTACTGTCTTAACCAAAAAAAAGGAATGTTTATCAATCTTAGAGTATTTAATTTGATGATCTTTAAAGACATAGCTCATGAAGGAAATGGGTAGCTCACACCCCTTAGGATTCTTCTTTGTTAGAATAGCAGCCAAAGTATTCTCATTTGCATTACAATAGATCAAGAAATCCTTCTCAAAATTAGGGCAACCAAGAATGGGAGTCTGGGTGATTTCCTTCTTAATGTTTTTAAAAGCTTCCTCCCCCCCTAGATTCTAACCAAAGGACTACTTTCCTTTCATCATCTGAGATGTGCTCATATTCAACTTGGAAAAATCAGGCATAAATCTTCTTAAAAATATATATATTTCTAAAGAAAGAAAGCACACCCCTTTTTACTTATAGGGAGAGGAATCTATTGGATAGCTTGAAATCTTTCTAGATCTATCTTGGTTCCCTCCTTGAAACAATGTGTCCAAGTAGCTTGCCTTCAGTGACACCAAAATATATTTCTTTGGGTTAAGGGACACTCCATGTTCTCTACACTTTTGAAGAACAATTTAAAGATGTTGAAAATGATCTTCTTTTTTCTTTGAAAAGATGGTTAAATCATCCAGATACACAACAATGCATTTTCCTTTTAAGGACGCAAAACACAAATCCATTACCCGCTAAAAAGTGGCACCAAAATTAATAAGACCAAATGACATTCTCTTATAGGAAAACATTCCCCATGGAATTATGAATGTTGTTTTATGTTAATCAGGAACATCAACCTCAATCTAATTGTACCCTAAAAATCCATCCAACATAGATAACATTTATGAGCTAGTAACAACTTGTAAAATTTGTTCCATCATGGGAAGCAGATAGTTATCTTTGAGGGAATCCCGATTCAGGTTTTGAAAATTGACACAAATCTAAATCTCACCATTTATTTTCTTGTTGGTACAATATTGGCCACTCAATCTGAGTGATGAATTGAATTTTTTTTTTTTTTCCTTGTTGGGCCCCTAATATAGCTTCCAAGTCTTAAAGGTGCGTAGGCATGCAGGGCCGGAGGGAGCATGCAAGTGAAGGCATGCAAGGTAGAATTCAAAATGCTTCTTGGAGAACCAAGGGCACATGTGCTACACAAAGAATGATTTGGGACTTAGCCATTTTCATCCTTTTGGAAAAAACACATGAAGAACGTGTTCCATTTGGATAAGGTTCCAACCTGGCAATAGGGTGTCTTGGGAGGAATATACCTTGTGATAGGAAGATCCAAAAAGATAATCATGACATGGAGCGGCATGCACCTGGGGCAACCCACACCTTGACACTTGGGGCCAGATCTGAGGTTACAGAAGAGTTTATTAGCGCTCAGAGGCCTATTTATACGTGCACCCTTGACAAAGAAAAATGACGGAAGTACAGTAGCGAAGCTCTGTAGAATTACTATAAGAAGTTGTGGGATAATTGGGTAGATGATTCTAGGAAGGATGTAATGGGGAAATGGGTAATACAAATTTTATTTTGTAAGCATACATGTATGGATCCAGATATGGCGCATGATTGTGGTCCACCTCACTGTGATGTTTTGGAGTAATACTATGAATGAATGTGATAAGGTTACCACTATATTTATGTTAAGATCTCCTTCCTACATTATCTGCATGTTCCCACTATGCTTTTGATCTTGCATAATCATGAACTTACTTGAATGTTAGTCTAATTATGGATTTACAACTTCCTAGTTCTAGTTGATTCTGTTGCACGCTTTATTTTTGTTATGACTGAAGGGGTATAGAATCCGTTCTGAGCTCTATAGATTTTCATCTCTATTAAATCATTAAGTCAAAATCATGGATTATGCCATTCACTAAAATCACATAAAAAAGAGACTTGGCTCCCTCTCGCATGCCTCGGGTGAGTGCCCAGTGCCCACTGGGTGATAGGTTGGTGTGCATGAGGTTCCCTTGTTCTTTGTGGGGTGCAAAAGTGACTACATCTTGGTTCCGTTGTCGGGACATATTTTTAAAGTTGTAGTGGACCATGGCATACATCATGATCTGTTTAAAAAGTGATAACGGAGTGCTTAACACTTGAAGGTGTTGAAGATTGGTTTAAAAGGATGGAGGATAAATTCTCTCAGAGATTCAATACTGGACCTGAATTTAACACATGAAGATGGGTGGAGGACACTCTTTATCATGAGTTGTATGAAACCTTATTCTATTTTTTCCCAGTAGAGTTATTTAAATGGCTCTCGGATTATACATATAGATCGGGGTAGTTATTCATGATATTGAGTATTGGAGTGTTATTGTATGGTTTGGAGGTTACCCTCTCAAAGTGGTATTGGAGGTTGCCCCCTCGAAGTGGCAAGGCTATTATATGTGCATATTGTCATAATTCATCTATATTTTGGTGTTCTCTCAAGTTATTCTACTATATATGTTCTGATTTATACGAGTAATATCTTTATAGTAGTATTATAAGTCACACCCTTGGACCCAAGAAACATATCAAAACTTTCAAGATGCTGATCTAACTTGGACCCGTGCTATAGATCATTGATGGAAGGGAGTATTGACTAGCTACACTCTGGGATATGCCATTTCCACGTATTCCTGTCCAAAATTTGCTGAGTTTGAGTTTTTACGGGAGCACAGAGGATCATTTCTATGTGTTATTCCCCTGGCAATCAAAATCTTGATGGTAACCATGGGTTTAGAAGCATTTCCTATGGCTGGCTAAACCACTCTGAGCTCTTGATGAGGAAGTTAGGTTAGGGATGGTTGATCTGATGAAGGAAAGGGAAAGGGAGGAGAGATGTCTTAAGTATAATGAACCACATGAGAAGGAGATCGATAAACAGTGCATGATTACAAGTGGGTTATGGAGCTAGACATGGTGGAAAGGAGTTGAGGTTCACGTGGAGGATGTGGAAACCTGAACAGTCTATGATACCCCAATCTTGGTAAGCATGAGAGAGAAAACCTTATAGCTTTTGATTAGATTCCATCGTGTAGAGAAATAAGATTCATTGGCATGCATCTAACCACACCTAGCGACCAAACCTTGCAACTTGGTTTTTTTGAACGAGGGAAAAGTGCAGTTGATCCATTTAATATCGGTGGAAGTAACTGATCGGCACCCAGAAGGTACAACTTCTCATTTGGGACTTCTATAGTTTCACACACACTATTCCAATATTTGGTGGAATGTTTGGACAAGGCACATACCTAGCTAGTTTTGGAAGCGCGTTAGGAAGTGGTGGAGGAACTACGATTTGGAGTGATACTAGTTCACAAACTGTCAACGTGTAATTTAGTGGGATGATGGGAGTCTTTGGCATGACAAACATAGGCCCTATACCTAACACAGGAGAATCTAGAGGTGGAAGTGGTGGAGCTGGTGGCTCAGGATCTAGTGGGTCTGGTGGAGGAGGAAACACCAGAGGAAACCAAGGGACTAGATTGAGAGGAAAAAGGACCTCAACAACCTCCTCAAGTGATTTTCAAGATGTCTCTACACTTACTAGATTACAGCAGGATAGAAGATGCCACATATCATGTGCATAAGTGTGAGTTGCTATGGCGCATAAAGGGGATCATGACCCAGGATTGAAAGGCTAGTCACTTTGTGATAACTTTATAAGGACACGTGCATAGTTGGTATAGGAATTATGACCCTCATCAGACTGTTGTGGATTATACCACAGTTGAGAAATGCATTCTTGGTGGAATTCCACAAACCTGAGTTTAAAACAAAAGAGCATTAGATCTCTCAAAGAAATCCAATAGGGAATGGCAGAGAGCATGTGGGAATATGATAAGTGCTTTAAAACTCTATTGTCTAAACTATCTTATGATATCCACCCTTCACAACATGTTTAGTGGTTTTTTGGAGGGTTGATCACACCCTTTTGGAGGGCTTTATCTCATTAAAAATTCACAAACCCACGTGAAGAGTTGGAAGCTGCTTTGCATGCTGAGGGAGTTGGGTAGTGTTGACACTGGTGCTAGCCCATTTCTGGAGGTTCAGATCGCTGCCATGTATAAGCAATTAGAGAAATTAGTCTACCAACACAGTTCCATAGACTCATGGTGGGATGTGGTGCACAGATTATAACGTAGAAGGGCACACAAAGGATAATGGTGGGATATGTACTTGAAAGGCGGTGTGCACCATAATAGTAAAATTGTGAAATATGTCACGAGGACCATGATGTAAGTTAGGTGCCCCCTACTATAGTTCATGATCCGTAAAAATGTATCTTGTTATTGTAAAGATATGTACCTCAACCACACATTACACCAAGGATTTTAGATTGATTGACCAGATTCATGAGGCAATTGATCTTGGTGTGTACTAGACTAGCATTGCTAGTAGCTCCAAGGGATATAAATGTCGGTATGAAGACCAGTAGAAGCACCAAGGGATGACTTGGATGAGGTTAAGGATGTGTGTAAAATTTTGAGGTAGGAGAATGTTATTCCCTTGCTAGGAGCATGGTTGAGAGAAAAGGTACCATGTGCCAAGGAAGAGCACAAAAGGAAAATCCTACATGCAAACCTCCCACCTCACAGCCTTGATTATGACAAAGAGATCACCTTGAACATAGTATTGGATGGATGGTTGCTTAGCAACATCCTCATTGACATAGGCACAAAGGTTAATGTTCTCACTCTGGATGCATGACATCAAATGGGAAGACCTACATTACAACCATCTTTAAATGTGTTGTATATGGAAAATAAGACAAAGGAAATTCCCGTAGGTGTCTTGAAGGATATGACCATTACCATTCAGGGGACTAGGTTCACTGGGGATTTTTAAGTCTTGGTGCTTTTCGAGGCAGATAATTTCCTAGCTCTACTTGGGTGTCCGTGGTGTCTATAAGAATAATGCAAAATCTCCAGTTTAACAAGGGGTACATAAGCTTTGAAAAAAAGGAAGAAAGGGTGATTATTACCACTTGCTGATGGGAATTCCACACCCCTATACTGAACCCCTTAGAGAGGAGGTCATTAACAAAATATATGTACGCTCTATAAGAGATCCAGAGACCATCCACCCTACAGAAGGAGTCATCTAGTTTGATGAGGCTCAATCTGTCAGTGATACTACCAATATAGCCTGTGATAATTGGGTGTGTGGGACTTATGAATTGATTGGATGACATCTAAAAGGATTGGTGACCAAGGTAACAACGGTGCATATAATTTGGCACCTGGGAGGAAAGGTAATAACCAAGTATTCTAGGGATGCATACCCTAAGGTATTTTTAAGAGAAATCGAAGCTTAATGGAGGGAGGACAAGTGACGAGGTACTCTAGGTTATGTTTTGCTAGGAACATCAGCGAGGTGGTAGGCCATGTATAGTGAAATTTTTTTGGAATGGCGCGAAGCTAGAATTGCGCTCACTGTCTAATTCTCGAAGAGCAATATATCAACCGCTATCAAGGATTATAATGGCAATAGACCCGCCTCTTCCCACATTTAGGCTTGTGAGAGGGTCTGGGGAGAAGGTGTGGAAGCTTTACCCACCCTCCCTTTGGGTGCACAAGTTGTATTTTATACTCAAAGGTTGTGCGTGCACTTGGTACACTTCCATTCTGAAACTCACCCGCCAGATGGTAAATTGGTAGGAGTTAGTGGCTGACTTGGTTCACACATTCGAGTACCAAAGTACCAAGCAACCAGTTGATGAGTCATTGTGGAATATCAAGCACCTCACTCTAGGGGATTGCACCATAGCAGAAGATAGATTAGTAAACTTACTTGGTGGACCTAGCTTAGAAGCACGCTTCAAAGAGGAGGAACTAGAAGAGCTACAATTTGAGCACCCCATGTGCAGAAAAAGGAGAAAGGAAATATGGTATACATTATTGATAGAGAGGAGATGGAAATCCTGAATGTCAATTCATTCGGTTGGAGCATGCGAAGTAGTTGACAGTGTGGATGCATGTGCACGTGGCATATCATGAACCAATAAAAAAAAAAAAAGTTAACATTGACTTGGAAGGAGGATCCCAAGGAAGCTATCATTGGGGACTACTGGTCAGACAAGGAAGTATCAAAGATCATCGATCTCTTACACGAATTTTAGTATTTATTCCCACACGGATACCATGAGTTAAAATACGTCCACCATTCATTAGGGGAAATGCGGATAAAGTTAAAATATGGTGCATGCCTTATCAAGAAGAGGCCTTATAGGATGAATCCCAACATGCACGTAAGGGTTAAAGAAGAGCTAGACAAAATGATGGCATCTGGTATCATTAAGGCTGTGGAGGAATCAGAATGGATAAGTCCAATGGAGATCAGCATAAAGAAGGATGGGCGGATTAGGATAGGTGCGTATTACAAGGAATTTAACACTATTTGTATTATAGCTCCTTTTCCCACCCCCTTCACTGAAGAGATTTTAGGAGTTGCTGGGCATGAGGTCTATTCCTTTAAGGATGGATTCATAGGATATCACCAAGTCAGGATTGCCAAGGAAGACCAAGATAATAAAAATTTCACCACTGAGTGGGGAAGTTTTTTATACATGGTCATGCCCCTTTGGATTGAGGAATGCGCCCACTGTATTTTCGCGCGTAGTTGTACAAGAATTTAAGGACTTCATCCACAAGTTCCTTCAAGTGTATTTGGATGATTGGAAAGTGTATGGATTGGTCAAGGACCATTGTGATAACTTGAGATTGATGTTTGAAAGATGTCGGTAGTTGAGGAATATCATATGTAAAGAGGAATATCATACACTTTTGCAAATGTATCTTTGCAACTCCTTTTGGAACATTGTTGGGGGAATATCATATGTAAAGAGGGCTTGCTTGTGGATCCCGTGAAAGTTGCAGTTATTATGGGGTTAGGGGAGCCTTTTCAACCAAAGCATCATGCGTAGATTTCTAAGACACACTGGGTACTACAGAAAGTTCATTAAGGGATACACCAAGATTGTTGCACCTTTGGAAATATTGCTCCGACATAAGAGTGCCTTTCAGTGTGGAGAGGTGCAACAGAGGTCATTTGACACTCTACAAGAAAGGATTATCACCACACCTATTATATGATTCCCATCCTAGGATAAACCATTCCATGTCCACATGGATTCCTATGGCACAACAATGGGATCCATCCTTGCTCAACCAGGAGAGGGGATTGTTGATCATCCCTTATGTTTTGCAAGTAGGAAGTTGACAACCAGTAGAATAGAATTATAAAATGACCGAGCGTGAGGTCAATGATCTACACACTCACCATAAATTTAGAAAATATATGTTGGTGACCTCCCCTTCACATTCTACACTGACCATATGGCCTTGAAGTATCTAATAAACAAAGTAGTGTTACAAGGGCACATATGCCGTTGTGTACTTTTATTTCAGGAATTTTTAATTAAAAGTGATGGTAAAACTAGGAAAGAACAAATTGTGGGGCCATATAATTTATCCAGGATTAATTTAGGAGAGGACGTGCAGAGTATCGAGGAAACCATGTCAGACACACAACTATTCAGGTTGTGGCACACACCCTTAGAATTAGAATACATTTCCATCTTTCTCAAGGAAGATGTGGCGCCCGAAGGGATGAATGATTTTGGAAAGGAAAAGGTTAGCCATACGCGCCACGCCCCTTCATGTTGATCAATGGGGATTTTTATAAAATGGGCCAAAATGAGGTTTTGCACCAGTGTGTATTAGAACATGAGCACATAGCTATAAATAGAAGAAGCCTATGGTGGGATTGCTGGAGGACACTATATAGGGAATGCAACTGCATGCAAGATCCTAGTCGCAAGACTATGCTGGGAGATGATTCACACAGGATCGCATTAAGCTTTATAAGGCCTGTGACCACTGCCAGTGCCTCAGAAAACCTAGAAAAAGGGACAATATTCCCTTGTGCCCCATTTCCAGCGTGAAACCTTTTGAAAAGTGGGAAATAGATTTTTTCAAACCAATCTCACTAGTTGCGTAAAGGACTAACTTGCGGTATATTATTACCTGTACTGATTATCTGATAAGGTGGGCAGAGGCCATGCCCACTAAGGATTACACCGCAGCCATGGCTGCTATATTTTTATGGGAAAACATTATCAGCATGTATGGGTGTCCATTAATTTTAACAAGTGATAGGGGCACTCACTTCTAAAATGAAACCATCAGGATTCTATTGGCAAAATTCATGGTAGCCCATCATAAGACTACCCCTTATCACCCTCATGCAAATAAAACTCGTAGAGGCATTTAACAAAATCTTTAGTCACACATTGAATAAGATATGTGATGTGGGTAGGTAGGATTCGGATGAAAAGGTATCAATAGTTCTTTGGGCATACAGAACAATGTATAAAAGGTTGAACAAGGCAACACCATTTTAACTAGTGTTTAGAGCATGAAGGCTGTTTTAACCAGTTGAATTCATGCTACCATCACTGCGTATAGCACGTGTAGGAGGGTTTGACGATGAGTAAGCACTAGAAGAAAGAATAGATGAATTGATGAAATTGGATGAAAGGAACTCACTAGTAAGATGGAGCCAAACAACTAAGAAGGAAAAGCAAAAGGCATGGCATGATCACCACATTAAGAACAAATAGTTTGAGGTTGGCCAGATGGTATTTCTATATGATTCAAAATTTCTATGCCATCTTGGAAAGTTAAAGGTGCATTGGTTGGGTCCTTATGTAATTTCATACATAGTTGATTCGGGCACATATAAGTTATAAGCATTGGATGGAACAAAATTACCTGGACACTTCAATGGGAGTAGGTTGAAGCCCTACTATAAATAATGCTTCTTGGTGTTTGTAAATAAGGTAGTTTTTCCAGTTAGTTTAGCATTTCCTTTTATGCATTTCCTTTCTTGTATTTCCCTTTCATGTTGTTGTTTTGTTTTGTACCTTGGGTGTTGGTAACCTTATTAATTTTTAACTTATGATTGTGCAGAGGACCGCTCATCATTTTAGTGTGGGGTAAGGTGATAAAGAGGGGAATGGAATTATTCTGGCATGAGGATTGGGTTGATAGACCATTTGAATTGGCCCTGTTGAAAAGATGCATTAGGAGAAAAGAAGGTAGATGGATGGCAACATAAGGTTACATTGGAAATCCACGTACAAAGTAGAAAAAGTGCAAAAACATGAGGTAGGTGAAAGCAAGAATCATGAGGATGGAAGAGGTGCCTTTAGCAATGGTAACATGCATGCAAGAGTCTTCTGTCAAGATGGATTGTTTGTGCACCAGAAGGTTGGAAAAAATTTCATGCAAGGATTAGGGGTGTGGGTGGAAGCAGTTTCATACAAGGATTGGGCACGGGTGGAAACATTTTCGTACAAGGATTTGGTGCGTAAGGAAAAGCACTGAAGTCAGGTTTGTTTGGAAAATGTTGCATTGAATATTGTCATATGGTGGTAGGTAGCCTAGCCTTAAATATGTAAAATAGGGAAAATCTATAAATACAAGAGTGGGAATTTCATTATTTTACTTTGTAAAAATGAGATGAGCAATTTTATTTCAAGAGCTAGGGTTTTGAAGACTGACTCGTGTGAAGGAAAATCCAAAAAACTTAAGCACAACTGTTCCATTAGATCTAAAAACTAGTGTAGAAGAGATTCACGGGTGTGAGGAATGTTGTGAAGGAGTGTCGTGATCGAAGGTAGAAAACTAGAGATTAGGGTTTGTGTTCTAGGGCATCGGGCCGCGCGAAGAAAATTCTTAAACAAAATTACAAGTTAACCTGGGAATGAAAGCAAGGGGAAATTATGGCCACAAAACTAGTTGATAAACCTATAGTACAGTCCAAGAGGGGTAAGAGAAATGGAAAAGGAAAGAAGAAAGAAGAATAAATCCCCTTGGATACCAATGAAAAATGGTACTCAGAAATGCAATACCTGGATGGGGTTTTGCTGGGTCAAGACTGGGAGTCCCACATTAGATAGATGCCTGTGATTGACTACAATCACCAATCAAGCACAATCACAAAGGAAATGGCACTAGAGCTGGTACACCCTATAAATAAACAAACACCTGACAGGATGCCAATTTACAGTGACATAGTCAAGGTAAAAATGGAGAAGGCAGGCCTTCTCTAGCTTTATGAGTTACCGTATTTTGCGAAGCCTGAGTGCTTGTACTAGTGGCTGATGACACACATGCATGAAGACTTCTTCTAGTTCATAGGGAAAAAATGTACATAACTCCCCTAACTAATTTCACACTTCATAGGCCTCAACTACGCAGGGGATAGCGCTCATAGATGACCTCCAGGATGAGTTGGTAATTAAAGAAACCATTGCATCCCAGGAATATAAGAAGGGATTAAGGTACTATGATGTCATGGATATTAGTGATATGGTGATGAAGATGGCCATACACCTTGTTTCCAAGTTGAATGGACAAGAGAGGTGGACCTAGGTGAGCAAGCCCTGGATGAATGTCTGCAGGAAGGACACAGAAGGCACCGTGTTACAACATCTCCTAGTACATAACAGATGAGATCATAAGCAACACAAAGAAGGGAGGAAAGATATTATTTGGGAACATCCTGTTAACAATTGTGTTCTTAGAATTTAGGGTGCCAGATGCATCTAACAAGTTCATATGGGAGTACCCCGATGAAGACCCTTCACCTACGGAAAGGTTCTACAAGTATCCATGTGAATCAATGACAAGGGTGCACAAGGTAGCGCTTGGATAAATGGTATAGGCACCTCAGGAATGCATTCAGGGCTGAATGGTAGATCCTAGAACAACTCCTCATGGCAACTGAAGGAGAAGAAGAGTTTACAGTATACCAGCACTTCTGCTTTGGTATATTCATCTTGGTGGATGGTAGTTGGAGTCCCTGGTGCAAAATCCCCTTCTCATTTACTGCCCAATTTTTCTAGGCACGAGTGAACAGGTACAAGGAGTCAAAGAAATTAAAACTTGACCTATCCACCCTTGACAATGAACATATGGAAATGAGAAAGAAGCTGGTCTACCTAGGGAAGTGCACGCACATTGAAAGATAGGTATCTCAAGATGTGCACATTGTAAGGCCCATGACCTTACCTTTTGCTGAGAGTGATGCTGCTAGGATCTACCTATGCATAAGGCCAAAGTTTGAAAAGGGAACATATGTGGAGAATGAGATATCCATCTTGGATGACCCTATGGGAAGAAAGAATCCAGCACCAAAGTGCATGGAGAGGGAAGAAGAGGAAGAACAAAGGGTGGTGTAGGAGCAGGTTGTAGGTACCACAGGGCCAAGTACCTATGTCTAGAAGAAGAAGAGGATGGTAGTTAGGGAGAATACCCTAGAACAGGTAAATCCACCATCTCCTGAGGATCCCTCAGATGAAGAGAGGACTGCATCTCCTAAACCAGAGTCTTCAGTGGAAGATAAAGAAGACCTAAGGCTCAAGCGCCTTTTTAGGTAAGAAGAATGTTGGCGTAGGAGAAGAGATGGAGGTGACCTTAGGGAGGATAAGTATAGGTGACTTAGGGGAGGGAGGAGAGGAAGACCTTGATGCATTCATCTTTGTGTAGAGGAAGAGCACCCATGGGGAGGAGGAGGACTCACATAATGAAAAAAGGAGCGAAGGGGCAAGCAGCAAGGATCAAGAAATGCCTAAGCTCACCCAGGAGGAGATAGATGAAAAAACAACAAGGGATCCAGAAAAGATCATTTATGCCTAGGTCGATGAGGAGTTGGGGTGCATCATAGAGCTTGTGCTTGGTGAGTTCACGAAAGAACAAAGGGAGAAGAGTGGAAGTAGCACAAAATTCCCAACTCCTTCAATGACTGTTCCAAAGGGCATGCGCATGGGAAGTAGACATGCAAAGGAAGGAAGATCGGTGATGGGGTATTTTAATGACCCTAACAAAGTTTTGTGCATGTGCTTCCAAAGTACCATGCCCACTAATGAGCTCACTACCATAGAGTCCTTCGATCCTGAGGGTGGATACTCGCGCATGAGGAAAATGCTATTGTGGGCGTTCGACTCCCACATTGATGAGGCCGAATTTGAAGTTAACCAAGAGCTCTCCGAGACAAAGGGGGCCAACACCCTCATAAATGCACAACAATTTTCAGATGAACAAGTGTGTAATGTGCTCAATAAGGTCTCTATGGAAGTAGAGGCAAGGCTCTTCTTCAGAAATGACAAGATTAAAGGCTTGGAGGACCTGTTGGAAAAGAGGAATGAAGAAGTAGTTAAGATGACAAAAAAACTCAGCCTTGAAAAGTTGATCAACATTCAACTACAATAGGAGTTATAGGAGGAGAAAGTTAGAGTGCGCGAAGTCTCCAAGAAGGTGGAACTCATCTCCTAGGCTATTATCATGAAGCACCCAAACCATAACCCCTCCCACACAAAAGTATGGTTCCTCCCTGGAATTCCTTAAGGACTTGACTTGGATCCTCACCATGGAAAGACATCTTTTGGCCTTAGAGTCGGTAGAGGATATAGATGCACACTTGGAGAAGGAGAATAAGATGAAGGTAATCACACTCATAGCTGAATATAGTAAGGTGCTGGCTGATGTAAGAGTAGCTACACAAACCGCAGGGGTCACCTACGACCACTGCACAGATCAGGACAAGGTTATAGGCATGCTACTTGCAGACAACGAGGCTGAGCTAAAATACTTCAGGGAGAAGAACAAAAGCAATAGAGTAGAATGGGAAAATATTTTATCTGAGGTAGAAAGAAAATCTGAAGCTATTGAGGCCCTTCGGGTCTCAATCAAAACATGGCTTAAAGAAATCTACAAGACCATTACAAGGAAGATGGATGCCTTGGAGGATCTTGCGAAGGAACTGGAAACCGTGGTGGCGACAATCACCACAAAAGGGGGAAGGGTTAACCTTCAATGAGGTTAGCCAATTGGTCAGTAACCTTTGTAAAATGGTGTAGGATGAGGTCAGTGTGTGGTATACGCTGGAGGCTGACCTACAATAGATTTTTCCCCTTCTGCTTCTTTAGGCAATTTTTCCTTCTATTCTTTCTCTTCCTCTCCCCCCATTCTTTATTCTTTCCCTCCATTCTTTTCAAAGGAAAGGCCTTTCATTTTTGTACTGCATTCTTTGAAAAGGTTCCTGAGGATGGAGAATAGGTGAAGTGTGGGGCAATGTTGGGCCCCTGATATATCTTCCAAGTCTTAAAGGCAAGTAGGCACATAGGGCCAGAGGGAGCATGCAAGTGAAGGTGCACAAGGAAGAATTCAAAAGGCTTCTTGGAGAACCAAGGGTGCACGCGCCATGCGAAGAACAATTCGAGACTTAGCCATTTTCAGCCTTTTGGATAGAAAACATGAAGAACACGTTCCATTTGGATAAGGTTTCAGCCTGGTGACAGGGTGTCCTAGGAGGAATATACCTTACAATAGGAAGATCCAAAAATATAATCATGACATGGAGAGGTATACGTCTGGGGCGACCCACATCTTGACACTTGGGTATAGATTTGAGGTTGAAGAAGAGTTTTTTAGAGCTCAGAGGCCTATTTTATATGCACACCCTTGACAAATAACAATGATGGAAGTAAGGTAGTGAAGCTCTGTAGAATTTACCGTGAGAAGTTGTGGGATAATTGGGTAGATGATTCTAGGAAGTATGTAATGGGGAAATGGGGAATACAAATTTTATTTTGTAAGCATACATATATGGATCTAGATATGGCGCATGACTATGGTCCTCCTCACTTTGATGTTTTGGAGTAATACTATGAATGAATGTGATAAGGTTACCACTATGTTTATGTTAAGATCTCCTTCTTGCATTATCTACATGTTCCCACTATGCTTTTGATCTTGCATAATCATGAACTTACTTGAATGTTAGTCTAATTATGGATTTACAACTTCCTAGTTTGTAGGTAATTTTGTTGTGTGCTTTGTTTCTATTATGACTGAAGGGGTATAGAAGCCGTTCTGAGCTCTATATCTTTTCATGTCTATTAAATCATTAATTTAGAATCATGGATAATGCCTTTCACTAAACTCACATAAAAGAGAGACTCAGCTCCCTCTCGTGCACCTTGGGTGAGCACCCAGCACCCGTTGGGTGATAGGTCGGCGCGCATGAGGTTCCCTTGTTCTTCATGGTGTGAAACATTGACTACATTCCTTTAAGACCTTTTGAATCTCTTGGTAAATGGTGTTTTAAATCTTGGGGTTGTGTTGCCTTTGCTTCTACTGAAAAGGCTTGATTCTCGATTTAAGAGGAATGTAATGTTACATCTCCCTTGGCTTGAATGATTTCAAATCTTCGTATGAATATGAAAGCACATCAGCATAACCTTTTAATAAATTCATCATTTTATTTCTTTCTTCTTTTGTGTAACATTTTCCAATGTTGACAAGCTTGGGTTCCACTTTGCTTCCAATTTAACATTTTCTTATTCTGCAGACTAATAAACCTCATGTGATATCTTTGACTTGACATACCATTCATGCTTGTAAAATAAATCTTCCAGACTTACTAATCCCCTAGGTATCTTGTTACCTTTCAATTTAATACAACCTATCCTTATCAAAATATTTCTCTATTCCTTCTTCATATATAGTAGATGCTAGTGTCTCATGAGGAGCATCTTCACTTCCTTCAAAATACAACTGACTAAAATTATCTTTGGAGTTCGAGAAAGGAAAGGAAATTATGATCACCATCAAACACTTGCCAATTGTTGGCATTATCTGGAACACCTTGGTATAATGTATCATTTTAATTGTAAACTTCTCTTGGGAAAAGCCAGGATGAGGGATCAATAAGGATCCCTGATGACAGCTAAATCATATTCTCTAGTATTCTACTCTCTGGGTAGATCTTATATGGAAAAGGCATCTAGTAATTCCATAGAATCCCACATGAGATTCCTATAGTGTTTTAGTCTCTTGTTCTTAACCTCAAAAAGCTATCGTTGACTTACTTAACAATGAGTTCAACATCCCCTCGATGCAAAAATATTCATAACCCCCATCTTCCTGGCAATCGATAATCCCCAACATAAAAGCTTCATACTATGTTTTATTATTTGTAATTTCAAATTGAATCTTGTAATAAAAAGGAGATGACTTATTTTTTTAGGGTAAAACAAGATGTATCCCACTCCATAACCACCTGAATAACAACTACCATCAAACTCCATGATCTAAACACCATTAGGGTCATTCATCACACCTATAAAAAATAGTCATTTCTTTCTCTAAAATGATCATATAGTTCCCATGACCAATATCCTCATAGATAATTTTTCCTTTAGGATCATCAATGTTTTGCACAATATATTTTGACTCTCTTAGGAAATAATTTTCTTCATCTTCCCATTACATGGAATGAGAGAATCTCCACCTAGTTATTTACGGAAGTTCCTACTTATGATTATGCCATAGGATGGGAGAATATCTCCTACTAAAATAATGGTCGTGACCCTATTCTCTAGGAAAGCAGCAAATGCCACTTGTGCATCTTTGATCCTTTGTACCAGTGGCACTTACTTACTTTCCATGGAATAAACAAGAACCAAATGTGTGTCAAATTTATACCTAAAGCATGAGTAACTTTGTTGGGCATAACATTATCTAAGGCTCTCGAATCAATGACATAATTACTGAGCCTATGACCAACTATGAGTAAAGTGATATAAAAAGTATCAATTTTATTAGTTACGGAAGGTGTTGTAGCCATCAAGTTCTTCTAAGGTGTAGAGGTAGGAGTGGGTAAGAGGCCTTTTAAAGTGGTAGGTTTGGAATTGGATTTGAAAATTTTGACAACGTGATTAAAGGCATTAGGATGGGTTTGATAGAACTCAACTTCAGAAATTTAAATTTTAGTTTTCTTAAAGTGATCAGTTATGTAAAAGGATCCTAAGATAGATGTGGTGTCTACACTAGAAGGAGAAAAACACATAGGCCTATAAACTTTGACATTTGAGGTTGTGGCTTATTAGCAGATGAAGATGAAGGAGTAGAGGTAGTATTAGCATTACTTACCTTTTGAGTAGAAGTAGTAGGAACAGAAGCTCCTCTTTTTACAAAAACTAGATTGGTAATTGGAGCCTCCTTATATTTTATTGTGGGTATTGACCACTTCCTTTTTATTACTCATTTGTTCTCGGGTCATGACAATGTATGACTCACTATTTGTATCTACCACTAATTCATCTTAATCATCAGTGTTTTCATCAACCCCCTTAGTTTTAAGGAATTTGACCTGAGAATCACCAGGTTCCCTCTAGTGCTTCATCTGGCTCTTCTTCAAGTTCTTCATATCCTTCAATTTCCTCTTCATCTTCTAGTTCCTAAACTACACATATTGCATTGACAGGAACTTTGAGAGGTGGACCTTCAATTGCTAATTTTATTTGGAAGGAGGTAACCAATTTCGAGGCTGAAAATTCCTCCTTAGAATATCTTTGTAAGGAGTATTCTGGGATAATTGTTTTTTATAGCTATGAGATCATTTAACAATTTTTACACTAATTGATTTGAGTTTTTTCATGAAGAAGAGGCCTTATATTTAATAGGTTCCTTTTTTAATTTCCCAAAAATTATTAAACCATCTTCAACACTTATGGCTAAGCATTGATCAACATCCAGAGTCATCAGGTTATCCCTTCTCAATGCATAGCTTACTTTGGGAAATTTTTCATTTAAGAAAAATATTTTTTGAATTTGATCCATGGGCTGATTTCCCACTGGCATCTTATCGACCAACTTGTTAAATTTGGAAAAAAAAACTCTCTCATAGGCTCCTATGGTTCCTCCTTAATCTGAGAAATCTGGGCAAGGAGGGAATTTAAATCTTCATTAGGTTTGAACTTATCTTCAAATTGTGTTCTCATACTAGTCCAGTCAGTGATAGCTCTAGCAGGGAGATGATAAAACCAATCAGCAACATTATGTTGTAACATTTCCACAAAGATCCTAACAAGATCATATTCATGCTCCACCCCAAGTATACCACATGCCACAATGAATGCAACAATGTGCTCATCTTTGTGTACCTTTCCATCTCCTATGAATTTAGGAAATATTTTATTATTCCTTTTTGGGAGATCATGTAATGGTTGAGAAAAGGCCAAAGGTCCAACACATTCTCCCCAAGGTAGAGGTGATTTCATTCTTGAAAAATATTTTGTAAAGGAACTATAACTCCAACCAACACCCATGCTTGAATATTAGGGCTTAGTTGGGTTTGTAAGTAAACGTTTCTTACAGTTCTATTTTTGACATGCGGAGTACTTGTGGATCTCATTCTATTTCTCTATAGGGTTAAAGAGAAGTCATGTCGTTTAAGAAAAACAAAATCTGAATCCACAACACCAAGTTCTCTTTGACCTCATGTATATCATTTGTCTATTAGGGTGTCAAAGCTTCTTCTTTGATTGAAATTGTTTCGGTGGGATGCACAATACGTGCCCCACAATGGGCACCAAAAATTGTTGGTTGTAGAATTTGATCTTTTAAAAACAAGAAATAGTCAAGGGAAAATAGTCCCTCCTCCTTATGGGAGAGGTTCCCTTATTGAAAAGGGATCAAAAAACCTTATTTATAGTATAAACATACGTAAGATATTTTGGTGAGGATTTTGATATCTTTAGATGCATTTATTAAAGGTTTTCAATACAGAAGAGAATAGGAAAATTCAGGACTGATATTCAGAGATTGGAGATAGAAGGGAACTATATTGTAGAATGATAACCTACTAATGCTCTGATAAAATAACAAGATTTATATCTATGCATATAAAACGTCAGGACATGCATGTATCAGACACAAAATTCCAAATACACTCATCAAACTAAGAGACACAAAGTTCTTGCTTCAGATGCACATAGCCTTATATGAATCAAAAAAAGAAAAGAAAAATAATACGCATGAGAGAGAGTTAAAATTGTCTTGTATTGAGTATTTCAATGTTCTCCCTTTACATCTGGATATTAAAATCATGATCCTTTACAATGACAAGAAGAGATCTTTAAATAACCCAACAAAGGGTTACAAAAGAGTCCTTTTAGTTTCCTTTATTTTAATTCAAAAATTAGTATCTAATTAAATATTACAAACCTAAATTATCTCTTGTTTATACAACCAAAGAGATAAATCCACTTTAAATAGTTACTTTAAAAGAAGAAAAGAAAGAAACTAGGAAGTCGAGGTACACTAGTAGATGCACTAGAAAGCCTTTGGTGTCTTTAACACTTGATTTCTATAATCATTTCAAATTTGAAGCTATGTCCATTCCCTAAAGAATTGTTGTATTGGCAATGGCATGAGTCCAAACTACCCAAACACTTCTCCATGTCTTTCTCAAATTATGCATTGTCTAAGAATTATTTGTTGACATCTGTGATCGAAGCCTGAAGTGTACAAATTTCTTTCATTTTCTCCTTAGAGATAGTGTCTTGTTTGAAAAAATATTATTTGATAAATTTTCTTGAACCGGGATTTAATTTCTTGAATGGTGAACTGAGTCACGATGTATGGTCCTTAAAGATCTAGCAGTGAATATCTACGAAAGCATACATTTGCCCCAAGTTTTGAAAGCATATCCCTTTTCTAACATGTTGATTAGCGTGTTGATTTTATTCCTCAGGAATCTTAAGGTTCTAGTGAATGTTGGAAGGTTCCCACTACATGGACATAGTTTTAATCGTAGGCATGTTTGATATGCATTATTATGGTAAAATTGACATGGTACATCTAAGCCCCTCATCAGTGTATACACTTAAAATTGGTTACTCAATTTAGTGTCTATCACATTCGTTTACCTGCTCAGGTAACCTGGGGCACGTTCTATATCACCACTTCCCCCCTTGGAGTATTAATCAATTTGTGTTTTAAACACCTATCCTAAGTTTAATTCACCCTATTTTATTTTATCCATGAGTAATTAAATATTAACTATTTAATTACACCTTTTTACATATATCCTAACCACTTATCTACCCCATATCTATTTTATCCATATATCCCCCCTATTTCTCCTCGTCCCAAACCAAGTCATCAAGATATCTCCTGTACTTGAGGATGAATAGGGTCATTCTTATCTTCCCAGAAATCACTCAGTTTGGCCATTTCGGGAGTCTGTTCCCCGATCAGACGCCGACCGGTACTCGGCTCGACGCCGATTTTTCGGAACGGCGCTGATTTAATCTCGGTCGGCGCTGATTATAAATAGAAGCCCCGAACTCAGTTCTGGTTAGACACAGATTGTGATGACACGATAGATTGTGAGACACAGACTGTAAGAGAGAGAACAGGAGAGTTCCGAACATCAGGTTTGAGTGTTATCTATCGAGAGAAAGTGAATTTTGTCCAAATCAATCCCTGAGAGGAGCATCGTTACTCTGCTCTTATCACATCGACATCTTCGCATGCCTCCTTCATGATTTTCTAGGTGACTCTGTTCCTACATCTAGCACAGGTGGAGCCTTGGCCAGTGTCTCTACTGGCACTCTGCAGATCTAGCAGACGTTCGATGATCTTGCCTCTGTTGTCTGATTCTCAAACCTTTTCACACGCTGCCTCAGATCGACGCCGATCTACATCAATCGACACCAAGTCTAAACCAGCCGACACCGATCTACATCAATCGACGCTGATCTAATGCCAGTCGACGCCGATCTAAATCAGTCAACGCCGATCTGTTCCAGTCGACGCTGACTCTACATAATCGACGCCGATCATACTGTAGACAACTAAAAAGGACACAGGTAACACAAATCCAACATTATGTTTCATAGTTTCCTGTTTTCTGTTACTTTTTGTCTGTTGTTTAGATTCTATTTCATTACTTTTTATCAGAAAATCTAGTCCTATACGTACATCTTTTATCATGTATGCTTCTCTGCTTAATTGAAAACGTGGACTGACATCCGCCGAGGGAGCTTATCGCTTCTTAGACCCACTTTTCAGGTAGTCCACCCAAATATATTTTAACGTTGTCTTTTTCTGTCAAGCATTTGTGTCTTGCAGGTTTCCTAGATCTACTTTACGGGATTGCTCGTGTGCACCTGTCTTGTCTACATCGGTTTTCTTTTCCATCTACATCTTTGGATCTTGTCATATCAATTAGGTATCAGTTTCATTTGAGTTTTTCAGGGTTTTTATGTTTAGTTTTGTATATTAACTTGGATAGATAACAAGTGTGAAATTCTTGATCTACATTCTGGCACACTCGGTGGAACCCAACCAAAGTCCCTTATTGGTAAGTTCATTTCTTTTCCAGTTTTGAGCTTTTGTTTTTCAAAGAGTAGTAAATTTTTTGTTTGATTTCAAAATTGCATTTTTTTTATCCATCTCTTTATGCAAGAGTTGTTATTTTCTTGAAGTTTTTTTTTTCTTTTTCTTTTTAGTTCTTTTCTCTCTCCAAAGGTGTTTTTCAAATTTTTCTCTCTCCTAACTCCATCAAAATACAATAATGACCCTAGAACCTTGTAGAGAATTTCACCATATTTCCATTGATATAAAGAACGTGAAAAACTGAGCTCTGGATCGAAAGATATGGACGTTTGAAGTTTTAGGACAAAACAGGGCCAAATCAGATTGGCGGGCGAAAATTTAATTTTTTTCACCTTTTTGCATTTGGGGAAAATTTCCCAAAAATACCCACTGTCCACCATTCTAAGTTCCACATGACATGCTTTGATTGGGTATGGGCCTATCCTGCTTCATTTTCCTTTGTTTTGCCCTTTGGAAAATTTTCTAAAATTTCCCTGTCGGGCCGATGAGTTCAAGCCACATGGTGTGTGCTGATTAGGCGCGGACCTTTCCTTCCTGTCTTTTCTGTGGGCCTGACTAATATTTTGAAGCCACTAGACATGTGTCAAAACCCCATTGGATGTGGGCTTTCCCCTTTGAATTTTCCTTGCGGGCTTTTCCTTTGATTTGCCACCACCTGACACGTGGCACAATTCCATTGGCTCACGCTCAAGGAAGGTGTTTTTCCCTTTTAAATTTCCTTTGTTTTCCTTTGGGAAAATTTTCTAATTTCTCACCACCTCCCACCAGCCTGAGACACATGGCATCATTTGATTAGCTGCGGTCCCTCCGTAAACATTTTTACTTTTGCACCAACAATTTGGGAAAATTTCCCAAGCTTCCCCCGTGCTTCGCAGCTCCGAACCATGGGGACACGTGGCATCACATTATTGGTTGGCAGGAGCAGTGGGCCAAAACTTCCTTTTGAAATTTGGTGAAAACACTTTTCCAAAATTCTAACTTCCCCTCCGCCCCCCACTTTTCCGGGCTCTAGTGACACGTGGCACAATATAATTGGGTGCGGGCCTTCTTCATTAAAATTTTCCCTGCGCCAACACTTAGTAAAAAACCAATTTTTCCTCTGACCCCCGCCACTTCCTTGGACACGTGGCGGCATCTCATTGGCCGTGGGCCTTTCAGGGGAAAATTTCCCACAAAAACTCTGCCGAGCCATAACTTCAAAAATACATGGAGTTAGGAGGAAAACTTTACCTTTCTGGAAAGATGAGAAAGAGCTCTATCCAATGGTGCCCTTTCTAGAAAGTTTTGAGTCCCTAAAAAAGCAAAAATTTATGACTGAGGCACAAGAGAGGGAAGAATGAAAAGAGTTAGCCACAAAATGAGCAAGGGGTACATTTTGGATAATAATTTTGGTGACTCAGAGGGGTCATCTGCCTGCTGGATGAAGTTACCAGTTGCCTGAAGTAATCCATTCGGCATGGAGTCATCAAATTCTCTATTTGGTACCCCAACTGACTAGAACACTGCAAGGAGGAAGATGGAATATCATCTGATGGAGCAAGGCCTACAAACACACTCCCAGGAACTATAATCTTGTGCCAAAGAACTTAGGGAAAACTAAACTAAACTACAACAAAATAATGTGCACAAGCACTTGGAGGAATGGAAACCTAAGCTAATATGTACAAGGTGGAGAGTTCCTTTCAATAGCAATTCTTTAGATGGATTGCATTGACTGGAATCTATAGTTCTTCACCATCCAATGAAGACAATTGGAAAGCATTGTTGTCCTTGCACCTTGTGACCATGTATGGGCCACTCCAAATGGCATCAAATTTTGAATGCCTTCCCGGTTTTTCTCTATTTGCATCCCATTTGAACACTAAATCCCCAACTTGGAAGGATCTATTCTTGTACTTTCTATCAAAGGTCTTTTTTATCAAAGCTTGATCCTTATCCATTGCTTGGGATGCTTGATTTCTGATTTCTTGGAGCTCCATGAATTCTGCATATCTGACTTCCATGGGCTCAAACTCCAACAACTCCAACTGTTTCATGAATTCCAATGTTGGCAACTCAAGTGACATGGACAAAATTACCTCTCTCCCATAAACAAGCTTGAATGGAGAGTTACTTGTAGATCTCTTGGGAGTTATCCTATCAGCCCATAAGGCTGATTTCAACTTAGTATGCCAAGACCTCTGATTTTCATCAAGATTCCTCCTAATGATCCTTAGCAAGTTCTTGTTTGTAGATTCGGCGTGGACATTACCCTAAGGGTAATAATTTGATGAAGTACTTAGGTAGATTCCATTCTTGACAGCCCATTCAGTCACCTTAGACCCAATGAATGCCAATGCATTATCTGATATTATTGTAGCAGGTACGCCAAATCTGGTTATTATTCCCTCATAGAAGTCTAGGATGCTAGATTCACTTGCTTCCTTGAGTGTTACTACTTCTGTCCATTTGGTGAAATAATCTGGGGTTGTTAAAATCCATTTGTGCCCTTGGCTTGAATTGGGATTAATGACTCCAATGAAGTCTAAACCCCATTATATGAATGGCTGGTTAACTGAAATTGGATGCAATGGAAGGGCAGCTAGCCTCTCTTTACCTATGAAGAATGAACAATTCTTGCATCTCTTAATCCATGCATAACAATCATTGAAATTCTTGGGCCAATAATATCCAGCCCTCATGATCTTTAGATCTGTCACTCTTGGTGTAAAATGACCACCAACTGATCTACCATGGAACTCTTCCAACACTCTATGAATCTTATTTGTACCAATGCATCTTAGTAGCACTCCATTCACATCCTTTTTGAACAAAACACCGTCAACAAGGGCATATGGGACAGCCTGCAATCTGAAGTGCCTCCTTTTCATCTTGTTCATCTCTGGAGGGCATAGACATGTGCTTAGGAAGTGCATTATGTCTTGGGTCTAGCAAGGAATGGGAACACCATTATTTTCCTCTTGACTGCTTCCTTGCTCATGGCTGTCTTGCAATGCCAAAACAACCTCCTTCTCATTACATGCTTCCTTTTGTTTGCTCAAAATCAGCTACTCACACAATCCTTTTCCTCTAACCAACTTGGTGACTTTGATCTCAACGTCGTACTCCATGACACGAGTAAAACAACTTGCCCTTTTTTCATTGAAGTCTTTGTTAAGGAGGAAGTCCTTAACTCCCACATGAGAAACCAGCAACTAAACCTTGTTGTTTGAAACTAAATGCTTGAATTCATTCAACCTCCTGATTACTGCAAGGACATGCTTCTCAATGAAGGAATACTTCACCTCATAGTCCTCCAGGATTTAGCTAAAGAAAGAAATTGGCTGCTCATCATTGTCTTTGTTCTAATGTACCAAAATTGTAGAAATAATATCATCACCCCCAAATGCATAGAGGATGAAATCCTTCGAGAAATTCAGGTTGATAAGAGTTGGGGCTTGAGAGATGGCTTCTTTGATTGCTTCAAAACTTTCCTTGCCTTCTGTTGTCCATTTGTAAGCCATGCTTTTCTTTAACATCTTGGTGATAGGCTTGACAAGGGCTGCAAAATGTGGGACAAATCTCCGAACAAAATTTATTCTCCCTAAGAAACTTTGGAGGGCCTTCTTGTGGCTTGGCAATGGTAGTGCTCTTTTGGCTTTAACTCTTTCTGGATCAATTGCTAATCCTTCTTTGGAGACAATGTGGCCAAGGAGTTTTCCTTCATGGGCTAGAAAAATGCACTTTTTAGGATTCAAGGATACTCCAAATCTTCTACACCTTTGGAACACTTGTCTCAAATTAAAGAGGTGGTCTACTACATTTTAAAAAAAAATAGTGATATCATCAAGATATATTAGCACAATGTTGTTAATCAAATCCTTGAATGCCATGTCCATTGCTCTTTGGAAAGTAGCTCCAGCGTTGGATAGCCCAAATGGCATTTTCCTGTATCCATAAGTTCCCCATTTGGTTGTAAAGGCTGTCTTGAACTGATCCTCTTCTTTCGCCATAATCTGATTATACCCCAAATAGCCATCAAGTAATGAAAACCTCTCAGAACTAGCAACTTGTAAAATTTTCTCCATAGAAGGAAGTGGGTAATGATCCTTGAGAAATGCTCTATTCAAATCTCTAAAGTCAACACACAATTTGATTCCCCCACTCTTCTTTCTAACTGGTACTAAGTTGGCCACTCAACAAGAATGCTTGATAGGGAATATGTTTCTCGATTCTATCAACTTATTTAATTCCTTTCTCATGAGAGGCTCCATGTGGGGATTGACTGGCCTTTGTTTTTTCCTAATGGGCTTAGTACTTGGATCCAATTCAATGGTGTGTTGAGCTAACTCGGGATTAAAACCTTTCAAATATTCATAGCTCTAAGCAAACACATTAGGGAATTCTTGACAAAGCTGTATGAACTCATACCTTTCTTGCTCAGTTGTCATCTTACCAATTTGGAGTGATTTTCCTTCTTATACCGAGATGGACACTGAATCTTCTCCCTTGACTTGGATTTTTGCTTTATCCTTCCTAAACTGATCATTAGGATTGAAAATGGACTCCAAAGAAAAATTCTCTTTTGTAGTTTGTTGGTTTTCAGATGTACCACTTGGTCACCATACTGCTGCTCCAATTTTTCCTGAGTTTTAGGTGAGAACTCGGCCTCTTCTTGTAAGAAATGGATGATTTGTTGATCATTTTCAAACACTTGCCAACTTACATTGTTGTCTAGTACTGAAGGCCTCACAATCATGTGGATATTTGGTTGTACCTTATCTTTTTGAATGCTTTCAACAACATCAAAGGCTGCCCCAACTGCTGCAATCCTGTCAGCAACTTGGTTTTCTTTTCTAGGAATGGATTTTATGCCAAAACCCTCAAAATATTCAATGAGGTTCCACACCCTATTTTTGTAGCACTTGAGTAGATCATTCTTGACAGCATGCTGCCCCTTAACTTGGTGTTGATATGAATCACAACACCCCTAGATGCTAATCAGATTTCTAGGTTGATCACTCTAGCACCCAGTGTGATTGCATAACATTGAATCCTTTCTTTGAGTGTGGGACTCGCAAGAATGAGAAAGGAATCTCTAGAGAAGGTTGGTTCCTGCTCCTAAACTACCTGCCACAAGCTATTCTAGTGTAGGCAAGATAATCTAACCTAATCTAACCATGCCAAGGAGACAGAGAGAGAGAGAGAGAAAAGAGAAAAAATAGCAAAAGCCTACACTAAAACGGTGATACACCAGAGAAGGAGAATGTTGAAAATCTATCAAAACTACCATGGAACAAGGAGAGGTGAGCAATGGGAAGGATTGATAGATGCATCACAGGCCCACGGATAGATTTCACACAGAAAATGTCCCAAAACTCCATGAACACAGCTCCAAACCTGTAATGAACATTCAAACGTGCACAAATACCTGCAATGAAGAGAGGAAATAAGAAAAAAAGCAAAAATGATCAAGGATGGATAGATGCATCACGAAACTTGTTTTTTTTGCTCCACAAGTTTACACAGAACATCATTTCAATAGTAAAAGGCAAAAAACACCATTACAGAGAAGGGGAGGAGGTTCAAACTCCATTTTCGACCCTGGAGAAGAAAAAGAAGGGAGGGTAGAGCTGAGAAGATGAACCACCTCTTAGAAAGAAGCCCCTCCTTATAATTTATAGGAGGAAAAAGAGAGGGAGAAGAGAGGAATTCAAAATCTGCCCCAACCACCTCCAGAATGCACTTAACTCATCTCATAATGATGGTAGGTGAGAACCCCAGCGAACCCAAAAGTGGTGAACTATATTTTGAAATTTTAAGAATATTTTCTCACCTAATTAAATATATCCATTCATAGTTGGATAGAGGACCTCGTAATCTTTCCAAAAAGTCCAACCTTGCATGAATCCGAGCTCCCAGTCAAAAGTTATGGCCATCTGAATATCTGCACCAGGGTCTGCTTCCTGTCAGCACTCAAAATGTTGCACCTCCTGAAGGTGCGCCTTGGCACATCCATGTGTGTGTCGAAATCCTCTTATATGTGCCAAGGTGCAACTTTTTCTGTGTCGACACTCTGTGTCATGTGCCATTTTTGTGTGCCAAGGTGTAACTTTTTCTGTGTCAACACTCCATGTCATGCGCCATTTTTGTGCTCCAAGGCGCAACTTTTTCTGTGTCAACACTCCGTGTCATGCACCATCTCTATGTGCCAAGGTGAAACTTTTCCTGTGTCGACACTCCATGTCATGCACCATTTCTGTGCACCAAGGTGTAACTTTTATGTGTCGACACTCTGTGTCATACGCCATTTCTGTGCACCAAGGCATAACTTTTTCTGTGTCGACACTCCATGTCATGCGCCATTTATGTGCGCCAAGGTGCAACTTTTTTTTGTTGACACTCCGTTTCATGCACCATTTCTATTCGCCAAGGTGTAACTTTTTCTGTTTTGACACTCCGTGTCATGCACCATTTCTGTGCGCCATTTCTGTAAATGTTAGGGATTTGAGCTTCTTTGATTTCTATATTCTTCTACTTGTCTATATCTACCTGGGGGGAAAGATATATACAACACTTGGTTAACAATCAACTCACTGTCACCAAAGACTTGCAAGTTCTTTATTTTTCTCTTAATTGACCAATGCAATCCTTGTATCAAGGCTTCATATTCAGCAGTGTTATTAGAGCATGCAAACTGAAATCTAAAAGGTGAATAATAATTAATTCCTTGAGGGGAAACTAGCATAGCTCCTCCTCCTGCACCTTGTCTACTCCTTGATCCATCAAAAAACAACTGCCATACCTCATTGTCATCCTTATGGTCTAGCTTGGTGATGCTAGGAATAGGCTGATTTTCTTCATGCATGCAATAGACTCCTAACTCAGATTCTTCTATTTATTGATCAGGATAAAAAGCATGTACCTTGTTTGCCCATTCATCAAGAGTTAGATCTGGGATACTTCCAACCTTGGTGTCAGCTTCACCAGTGCTTGGATAATCCTCTTGATCAAATGCTAAACAATTGGTATTGATCTGACTTGGAGTGTAAGACTCAATGTGAAAGTTTTCAATAGGTTTATATCTAATTATGGCCTTGGTTCCATATCTTGTTCTGAACAACATGTGTGACCAATCAACAGATAAATAAGCTCCAATCTTGGCTGTGAAATCCCTTGACAGACATTGGCGAAAGAGTGGTGGAAGGTCTATTACCGAGACATCTTGTAAAACAACAATGTTGGGACATGCATGTAAAGTAAGAATTAAGTTTTTTATCACTCTAACTGTTGTTACTGCTGTCCCATCCAATTGCACTACCCCTTTGGATATGACTTCATACTGAATTCCCAACTGGTCAGCTATTTGCTTAGGCATTACTGAACTACTTGCCCCAGAATCAATCATACAATTATGTACTAATTTATTTCCAATGATCAATGAAACATAGAATGGAGGGAGCTTCAACATTTTACCTTTCTGTCCTCCATGATTCCCCTCAGGCTGGGCAGCATTTGGGAGCACCTTCTCTTGCATTTGGACTTGTTGATTTGAAGTTGACTAGTCCTTCATGGTAGCTTGTAGAAAATCTCTTTGGCCTGGGATAGATAGTGATTCCCACATTGATATGTTTACATTTGTCTTCTTCATCTGATCAATAATGTTGAATGGAGATGAAGCATCTCTCTGCTATCCCTTGGCCTGCACATTCATTCCTTGCACATGGGTACAACAACTGGCATTTGAGTTGGCCTATGAGCTGTTTTAGGCAGTCCTTGTGTGTTTGGGATTGGATTTTGTTTGCCAATAGTTTTTGGAGTGATAGAAAATTGAGTATTGCTTGGGGCTAATGGTTGTTCTTCACCCAAATTTCTCCTTTTTGACCTTGTGTTGGCTGCAACACTTTGGGGAATTATTTGATTCATGCCACAAAAATATTTTACCTGCCAGTTTACAAATGTGGCATCATTTGGAGCTAATTGTTGCTGGAATTTTTCTTGTTGTTGGTTATTTCCTTGGCTACCTTCACCCTCCACACCAGTTTTTGTCACCATTAATGCTTGATTTAAGGCACCGTTGAAACACATGGACTGGTTATGGGGTTCATTACATGGAAAACACCAATCATACTCTTGAGCTATATTGTTTTGTACTGGCACTAATGCTTTAGAGGCAGATGTAGCATTGGGATTATAGGGTTGAAATGGTCTATTGGTAGGAGGCCTTGCTTGATTTAGATTTGAAGCTGGATTGGGTGGTCTTTGAGGTTGGTATGGCTACCTTTTAGGCTGAGCTTGAGGTTGGAAGGGAGGTCTAAAACCTTGGGCTTGCTACCTCTTGAGTGTAACCAGATTATTACCTAAATTTTGCAATTGCTTCATGACTTCTTGAAGCTCATTTGAGGTACTAGAAGATGAAGTAGAAGCTTCACTTGAATTTTAATTTCTAGGAGTGGGAATAGGGGCTAAACTAGGTGTTTGATTAGTGTTTGGGCTCTCTAAACTTGGTAATAATGGCATTGGAGGCCTAGGAGCTAGCTTTCCAGCTTGAATCAAACAATTTTCAGCTCTAATAGTAATGTTATAAGCAATGGGGATAGTTGTGCCTCCCATGGATTGAATTAACATAGAAATATCAGAATTTAAAGCTTTAAGGTAATAAAGGAAAGCACCTTCTACTGTTGGCCTGACTACCACTAGAATTCTCTCCCAAGTCCTTTGAAATCTAAAATAAAAATCAGTCAACTTCTCATTGGGGGCTCTCTTAATGGTTGTCAACTGCTCCAAAAGGGAAAAATTATCTCCCTTTTCTCCAAACTATTCATGGAGGGCTATACATAGCTGGTTCCAATTTTGAATAGAACCTAAGGCAAGACTCATTAACCATTACAAAGCTTTCCCTTTGAATGAAGATGCCAGCAGTTTGACAGCAACTTGCATCTCGTTGATCTCACGGATTGCACAAATGTTAGCAATATCCTTAACATGATCACCAGGAGTAGTCTGATTCTCTCCAGTAAAGTATGGAATGTTCTTCAATTCTAAAACTAGGATTGGATTTTGTGCATTGAGAGCAAGTGGGTTGCTGCCAGTGAAATTGACATAAGGGTTTTTTTGTGCCATTCTGATTGGCCTTAGAACCCTTGTTGATTGAATGAAAGGCCTACCACGTGGAGGAGTTGAGAGAGTTCTGTTTGGTGGATATGGAGACCTTTGAATCCTCCTCCCTCTTTTCCTTCTTCTTGGAGATAACTATAGATACTCAAAAAACACTTCTTCTTCTCCAACTCTTGACCTTGTGGTGATTCTTCTCATGAGTTTTCAGGCTTGTACTGCTAAAACCAGCTGATTCTTCTTCCTTGGAGTCACCAGATGTGCAATTTAGGGCTATTTTAAGCAAGAAACTTGCAACAAATTCACATCAATTTTTTTGCAATGAAGATAAAGACCTCTAAGGTCCCATCAGGCATGCCAAAATAGTTGTTGCAAATCAGCAACACCCCTGGATGTTGATCATACTTCTAGTTTGACATCTTGTACATCCAGTGTGATTACACAACATTGAATCCTTTCCCCAAGTGTGGGACTTGTAAAATGGGAAAGGAATCTCTAGATTAGAGGTTGGTTCGTCAAATCCTCTGGTCAGATATGTCACTTACAAGTTACAGAGGTTTGAATTCCTAGTTCTTACTCTAAATTCCAAGGGGACAAAGATAGGGAATTAGAGAAAATGAACTTAATGTTAATGGAATGATGGACCAAAGGAGTTGTAGACACCTGATACTACAATACATATACAATCCACAAGAGATCACAACACAAAGCATGCACAAAATTTCTCAAAATGTAATGAAAGATCAGGAAAACAATGATAGATATATGAAAGGATTGAGGGATTTTAGTCACAGAACATATATTAACATTTCAGATCCAATACAATGCATTACAGTGATCAAGAGACAAGAAAGGGTGTTGTATTACATGGAAAGGTAAAAATTTTCACAAATTCTACCAAAGAGGAAGAAAAAGGAAAGTTACAGAGCTGAAAAAGTGTCTCCCCTCGCAAAAATGAACCCACTCTGGCTTTTATAGTGCAAGCCATGCCCCCAGGAGAGAGAAACACGGGAAAACATGGGGAAGATTCAACCATTAAACAAAATGTAATCAAAACAGCATGGGCATCCTTACAGGCCCATCCCTTCACATTTTTAGCCATGCTGGGAGAGAATTCGAGCCATTCTTCATTAAAAACGGTGGTTAAAATGTCATTTCTGTCCATGACCATGTGCCAAAGGTGCTTTTTGATTTTTTCTCTCTCCTAACTCCATCAAAATACAAAAATGACCCTGGAATCTTATAGATAATTTCACCATATTTCCATTGATATAAATAACGTGAAAAACCAAGCTCTGGATCGAAAGATATGGACGTTTGAAGTTTTAGGGCAAAACAGGGCCAAATCGGATTGGCGGGTGAAAATTTGAATTTTTTCACCTTTTTTGCATTTGGGGAAAATTTCCCAAAAATCCCTACACTCCACCATTCTGGGTGCCACGTGGCATGCTTTGATTGGGTACGGGCCTATCCTGCTTCATTTTCCTTTGTTTTTCCCTTTGAAAAATTTTGTAAAATTTCCCCACCTAGCCAATGAGTTCAAGCCACGTGGCATGTGCTAATTGGACACAGACCTTTCCTTCCTCACTTTTCCATGGGCCTGACTAATATTTTGAAGCCACTGGACACATGGAAAAACCCCATTGGATGCAAGCTTGTCCCTTTGAATTTTCCCTGCAGGCTTTTCCTTTGATTTTCCACCACCTGACACGTGACACAATTCCATTGGCTCAAGCTCGGGGAAGGTGTTTTTCCCTTTTAAATTTCCTTTGTTTTCCTTTGGGAAATTTTTCTAATTTCTCCCTGTCTCCCACCGGTTTGAGACATGTGGCATCATTTGATTAGCTGTGGGCCCTCCACAAGCATTTTTACTTTTGCGCCAACACTTTGGGAAAATTTCCCAAGCTTCCCCCGCGCTCCGTAGCTCCAAACCCAGGGGACACATGGCATCACATTATTGGTTTCCAGGAGCAACGGGCCAAAACTTCCTTTTGAAATTTGGTGAAAACACTTTTCCAAAATTCTAACTTCCCCTCCGCCCCCTTCTTTTCCAGGCTCTGGTGACACGTTGCACAATATAATTGGGCATGGGCCTTCTTCATAAAAAATTTCCCTGCGCCAACACTTAGTAAAAAAACAAGCTTTCCTCTGACCCCTTGCCCATCTTCCTTGGACACGTGGTGGAATCTCATTGGTCGTAGGGCCTTTCAGGGGAAAATTTCCCACAAAAAATCCGCTGAGCCATAACTTCAAAAATACATGGAGTTAGGACGGAAAAATTTACCTTTCTGGAAAGATGAGAAAGAGCTCTATCCAATGATGCCATTTCCAGAAAGTTTTGTGTCCTTGAAAAGAAAAAATTTATGACTGACGGCACAAGAGAGGGAAGAATGAAAAGAGTTAGCCACAAAATGAGCAAGGGGTACATTTTGGATAACAGTAACCATTAATCCAGCATTATTTTCAGAATTTCCTGTTTCCTGGTACTTTATGTCCACTGTTTAGATTCAATTCATTATTTTTTATCAGAAAATCTAGTCATTTACGTCCATATTTTATCATGTATGCTTCTTTCCTTAATTAAAAACATGGACTGACATCCGCTGAGGGAGCTTATCACATCCCGGACCACCGCTTTTTGGGCAGTCCACCCAAATATCTTTTAACGTTGTCTTTTTCTGTCAAGACATCTGTGTCTCGTAGGTTTCCTAGATCTACTTTGCAGGATCACTCGTGTGTGCCCATCTTGTCTACATCAGTTTTCTTTTTCCATCTACATCTTCGGATCTTGTTGATCTCAATCAGGTATCGGTTTCATTTGAGTTTTTCAGGGTTTTTGTGTTTAGTTTGGTACATTAACTTGGACAGGTAACAAGCACAAAATTCTTGATCTACACATCAGTTTTGAGAATTTGAATGCACTCACTCCATAATTTCAACTCTTTGTCTAGACCACTGAGTGTTGTAGAGGAACTTCAGTTGAATTTTAGAAATTTTATCATATGCCTTGAATGCTTCTTCAATAAAATTCAGGCCTATCATTATTAAATCATCAACCATATATTTTATTGCTTTACCATAAGTAGCATACTTATGGATATCTTTAATGACTTGACACTTCATCAGTGGACAAGATATTAGGAGGTGGGATGGAAACTAGGGGAGTAGGATCAAGAACCTTATCTTCTGCCAATAAGGATTTCATGAAACTAGATAGAATTTTGTTTTAATACTCTAATGGCTCTTATGGTTTGATTCCCCTTCTCAACACTTTCAATCACCCTAGACACAGTCTCCCTAAAATTATGTACTTCACTTTCTTTGGGTTGATTCCTCCGAAGGGGAACTCTAGTCATCTCTAGATCACCCATTTGTAGGCTCCTTTTCATATTTATCAGACTTGGGTTTTACAATTTTCCATAAACTACTGACCTTTGAGAGGTTGAGACCCAATCCTGATTTGATTTTGGATTTTTTAGCCAAGAGGGGGAGGAGTAAGTACCTAGAAGAGGTAGCCACTACATCAAACTTTGGGAAAAACAACAATTGAAGTAGCCTTGTTCTTCATGCATTCAAGTAATGGGTTGTACCTAGGTAAATGAGGAACTAGAAGAGGGAAGGGGAAATGGGTCTAAGTGTAGAAGCACTCATCAGCACTTTGAAACTATACAACATCCACCTCTAACATAGAGGTATCATTTTGATTAGAGTCAGGAGATTTCTTGGTAGATATTTCTATAGACTCTGAAACCATTTCCTTTGATTGATCTTCTCCATCATATTGCCTGCTTCAACGTGTATTCTCTTCATAATTTTCTTGTTCTCTTCCCTGACTATCATTATCATCAACAAGGTCAACAATTGTTTCTTTTTCTTTAGCCTTCCTAGGAGAGGATTCACTTTCTTAGATAACATCATCTGCCTTATCTTCTTTTTTATTTTTCCTTTTTTAGTATACTCTATCTAGTTGAGGATGCCAAAGGAAAGGGAACAAATTTTTTAGTTATCTAAGGATATGACACAGGTATTTTCTTCTGAGGGGTAGGGGGTATCATTTGAAGTAGACCTACATTTCTCTTCCTTGAATCTATTCACCTTTCTGTCAAACCAAAGGTCTAGTTCTTACTAGGACATGATTATTTAGCTCCTTCAGATCATCTCTCTCCTTTAAAAAACAATCAACACGGTTTCAATAAGAGAATGTTTGATTGATATTTCATACTCAAGAGATTGTAGCTCCTCATCATCATCTTACAATCCTTCAGGTACATCAAAAATACCAAAATCAATGACCTCCTATAGAGATAACCCTCCCATAATATCTCCTCATGGCTTCATAATTGTTTAAACAATTTTCCCCAGTAGTCTTCAATATCAAGAAAAATGTTGCTAAACACCATTATAAAACTTGGAGGAAATTGAACTCCTTAATGCCAAAGAAAGTTTCTAGGCTTATAGTAATGAAGAGTGAGGGGAGTAATTGTTCCATCCACATTCTAAGCATTTAGCGCAGTTCTGTTAGGTGTAATTACCCATTGTGATTGGGAATTGGATACCTACCAATCTTCTTGTCCCCCACCAAGTTCTATACAGCTTTTCTAATTTTATGTAGATTTCTACCAACACCATATTACTCACTACAATACATGGGAATTTTTAGGGGCTTTCCCTTTGAATCCAGCCAATCTTCATGTATGAAAACTTCCTAAATTGGGTGAAGAAATATCCATAAACACTAATCAATATTTTTGCATCATCTGACAATATTTTATCAGTATCTCCCTCCAGTTAGCCTAATAATGTACATGGTGAATGCATCGTTCACCCTACCTATAGTGATGATTGTTGATCTTTAAGGTCAACTATGTATGATACATATAAATGGGGAGCATCATTTTTGTCATCTCCATTGGGGAGAAACCCAACCCACTCTCTCTATAAGTTGCAATAGAGTACATTAGATAGGAGGTCATGTAGAAGGTTTGGGTTCTTTGAACATTTGATAATTTCTCAGTCTGGGCTATCAAAAATGATTCCTTCCTAGTTTAAACTTTTTTTTTACCCCTCACATATGATATTGATGTAGGGGAACATCCAAAAGTGAAAATAATTAGTGGTGGGCAGTTCTTGCTAGCTCCTATCCAATAGATTGATAGCCTTGAGGCTCCTTTCTTAGGGTTCTTGAAACTATGACTTGGCAATTATGCTCTTATATTTTTCACTGTCTTGATAAAAAATAGTTTGGGCCTGATCCTTGGGTGAGAGTAATTGAATTTGGTGAACACAATAATTTTGAGGGTAGTACGAATGAAATCTTCATCAATTCATTCCACCACTTGAACTCTACGATCAATGAGTTCCTTTGTATCAAGATCAAAACAAGAGCTACAATCGAAGAATTATATCGGCACACTGGAGTGAAATTAGAAAACCCCCTTCCTTTGCTGATTCCCATTGTACTTAATCAATTGAGATATAGGAGTAGGGTTCTGACAATTGATTCACATCTAGAATTCTTCCAATTCTAGGTGTTGTGCTTCACTATCATGAATTTTTGGTATAGATGTCTCCATGGAAGATAGGTGTTCATAACCTTTCAAACTAATCTTCATCTTGTGGCCAAAGTAGAAGATTCATTATGAGAAATGATTCCTCAATTCCCTGATCAGCACCTTGATCTTTTACAAATATTTTTACACCTGTAGACTTGAAAAACAATGGAACTGGACTCGAACATAGCTAGAAATGTTAGAGGAGAGAGAGCACAAAGGGTCAATAGTAATTTGGAAGTGAGGTGATACAAAATGACCAATTAACAAACTATTTAAGAATTTTAAACCTAAGTACATTGGTGGTGTAATAAATGGGGTAATTAATACTTGTGATGACCGTGAAATAATGTAAATTAGGTAAGGTGGATCAAAATATCACAATTGTCCCATGGGACATCAAGATGCACAAATCTGAAAGAACCGATTTACAAAAAAATTGGAAAATCCCACATAAATGTCCCAAGGGAAATCAAGACAGATGTGGCACATAAATCCTAAATACCCGCAATGAATGGAAATTGGAAAAGGTGGGTTTGCATGGAAATGGAGGACAAGTAGCACTTGGGACAAGTGAGACACAAAAAGTTGAAACAGTTACAACACATTGAAATCGGATAAGTAAAAATAAATTGACACAGACCACACTCGGGACATTGGAAAAAATAGGATGCACAAAGCCAAAAAAATATGATTACAAAGAAAAAGGAAGATGAATTTGTAAAAGTGGAAAATCACATAATAGACAACAAGGATGAACTTGGGACAGAAAAATTCAAAATACCTGCAAAATATTGAAAAAATGTCAAAACTCAAAAAAAATAAAAATGAATAACTATTTAGAACTAGGATTTTTCTTAGGAGACTTCTACAAGGGTATTTAGTAGTCACCAAACCCGAACAAACTTGAAGAATAGAGTATAAAATTTACAACTCATGAAGAGGTGACAACAGTGTCTAATAGACATATGACTTTAACGATAAAAATAAGATGGTTTAATGAGTTCATGTGACCAAAAATCTATGTTGCCATAGAGGTGGGCTTAAAAAGCTAGTAATTCAAGCAATAGGGGAACCAAATATTTTTTTTCCTATAGACATATGAATTTTAATGACACTAAGGTGAAGAAATAAGGATTTGATGAGGTCAAAGGACCATAAATTAACGTTGCTAAAAAGGTGGGCTTACGAGACCAGGAAGTCAAGTGATAGGGGAACAAAAGGGTTTGTATCCTATAGAAATATAATTAATGACAAAAAGGGTCCAAATAGAGGACTAGATAGATGTCCTGGTGGTGATTGAGGCTGTAGTGCCCAAGGAGGTAATTGGGTTGACAATGTTTGATTTTACTAAGTAAATGTGACATTTTGATGTATAATGCCTTTTGTGAACCCTAGTTTTAGTATAGACTCATGATACACAAAGATTTGTAGATTCTAGATGATGCATAATGATATGGTGATATGATTGATTTATGATTGTTGATTCTATTTTCATGTGATGATATAATATTGAGATGTGATCATGATTATATGCTTATTGATAGATTTTGATATTATGATAGATATTGATAGAGGTTATTGTTATTTTTGATAGATTTTTCATTGATATTTGATTTTAAGGTGACTTAATGTTTATCAAGTTGTGCCTTAATCATGGACAAGAATAAAGTGTGGAATGATTGATTTATTTTGGATTGGAAACATATGCGATGGGAATATATTTGGTGAAGTAACTTGCACTTTTGTCCTTATTATAGATGTTAACACATGACTAACAACGGGTATTCACTCATTGGATCTTGGATATAGAGATGAAGTGATAAGATGTACCTTCCTATAATGTGAAAAGGTTAACATATGTAGGTTGTGCGTGGGAATAAGGTTCTCCTTTTAACAGTTTCATAGAGATATTCCCCATCTTATACATATTTTTTTATGCACATTGATTGATGTGGGAAGTTTGATTTGATGGGAAATTAGATCAATGTGGGAATATTTCCTAGGATGTTTTTGACATTTGATTTATTTTAAGTTTGATCAATGCAGGAAACCTTTTTACATGGGTATCCATCCTTCGAGGGAGTGGTCTGCAATTTTGAATTTTGACTTTTGACTTTTTATTTTTACAGAGATAATCATCCTTTGAGGGATCGGTCCATGGTTTTGTTGGGTATCTGTCCTTTGCAGGATCAATATAATTCTCTTTTTGATAATACAATTTTGATTTTTGAATATATTTCCTTTTAGGGATTAGTGTATTATTTTTTATAAGAAGCATCGATAGATTTTTTTTTTGAGATGAGAGAAAAACCATAATAGTTTGTTTTAAGGAAGAAAAAGAGATGTTTACATAACCTAAACATATGTTCCCCCTGATGTGTCTTTTTTTGGTACAAATAGATGGATGTAATGATTTTGGGGTTCCAACTAAGGAGGAACATGTCCAAGTAAAAGATGTGATGAATAGCATCATGGTGCTCATCTATAAGGCTTTGAGGATAGTGACGGAAATCCACAAGCATTCAAATCATTATGATGACAACATGGCTGGTTGATGATGGAATAAGATATTTGATATGACTACTATCATGACAGTAAGAATGTTAATAGTAGAGAGGCCATAAGTGATGTTTTGTATTATAGGTGGGTATTGGAGGAGATTTCAGGAGTGGATATTGTTTGGAGGCTATATGCAAGATATCCCTCATATAAGGACATGACAGAGGATTTTGAGGAGTTACGCTTGTTGAGGTGGATTCATAGGTGTCGTGTCAGCGAGCACAAGATGATACCTATTAACAGGGTCAAATGGCTATTTGGGCTTCTACAAGAAGTGCCTCAACATTTTCCATAGTACAGGAGAGATGACATGGAGAGACCTATGTCTCCACCATGATAGATTTTACTGATAGGGAAAGAGGATCAGGTGGTGGATAGGTGGACCAATGATGCTGGGGTCACCGATAGATATAGGTAGTGTTATCCAAAATTCACCCCCAGGGTAAATTTTATAACATGCATCAGAATACTCAAGTCCCAGGAAAATAGATTGATGCAAGGAAAAAATCATGTTTCTAGGGTCCCCTCAGATTTTTTCTAACTCTCTTGTCCAAGAAGAAAGGAGCAAGTTCTGAGAAAAGGTGAAAAAGTTGCAAAAAACAAGCTTGGGCCAGAAAAAATCATGAAAATTGGCTAATTACTGGTTTAGGCGGCACTTGGGACAGCTGGGACGTCAGGGCATGAACCGGCCGAAAAGCCTCCAGGCAGCCCAGGCACCACTTGGGACAGTTGGACCGTGGGGACACGCGGGACGTGGAAAGCCGATCCGGCCGAAGATGAGAAAATTGACTAACTGTTGAGCGGCACAGTTGGGACATCTAGGTCGTGAGGATGTGAAGGAAACGAACCGCTCGGATCGGCTGAAACAGAGAACTTTATAACTGGGACAGTCGGGCTAGAAGTACACAATGGACGCGGGGAGCCGAAGGAGCCGAAAGCTAATCAAATCACGCCACATGTCATCGGCCGAATGAGGGATAGGGAAGCCCAAATCAGGTGGATTGGAGGAATTTTTCCCAAATAGTCTGGGACAACCAGACCAAAGGGACACGAGGGACGTGAAAAGCTGGTAGGCCCGTGGATGAATCAGGAAACGCCACGTGTCACAAGGGAAAACGTCCAAAATTTCAAAGGGCAAGGTTTGAAGCATTGGCCCGAGCCAATAAAAAGAGGACACGTGTCCTAAGGAGTAGGGGAGTGTGGAGCTCGGGGAGAAATTAGAGAATTTGGCAAGAGTTTTGGCAAAAAACTAAAAAGTAAAGGATGACCCCGCGCCCTTATCCTCCTATCAGATCATGCCACGTGTCCCCAGTGGCGGGGACGCGGGGAAAAAGTGGAAAATGATCCCAAGAGTCAAAAATGTCAAATTTTCAAAGGGAAACCCACGGAAAGATGGAGGGGAGAGAATTACGCATCCAATCAGTGCCTGACACGTGTCGTCTAGGTGGCGGAGCACGGGAAAAAATTTCAAAACCCATTTTTGCCTGTTTTGCACCCTAAATCTTCATATCGCCATATCTTTCGATCCAGAGCTCGAAATTGCATGTTCTTTATATCATTGGAAAGCTTATAAAATTCTCTACATTATTTCAGGGTTAATCTTGAATTTTTGTGCATTCTAGAGAGAGAAATTTAAGAAACGGCTCTGACACGTGTTTATGGCCAGAAGTGACATTTCAGCGACCAAATTTAATACAGAATGGGTCGCATTCTCCTCCAATTCGGTCAAAAATAGCAGGGTATGGGTTTGTAAGGTTCTCCATTCTAATTTAATGCATTTGAAGTCAAGGAGGAATGGGCTCCCACATTTTTGTATGTTTTCTCTCTCCTGGGCTCGACCCATGCAATGTAAAAGCCAGATTTCGCTCATTTCTAAAAGGTGTGAATACTTTTGACATAGCATTCTTCTTATTTCACCTCCAGAAAGTGATTGTTGCAAGAATCAGACCTCTTCAAATATTGTAACAGTTGTTTACCTCTCTGAGGTTGTAATGCAGTGGTTTTGACATTGGAAATGATAATGCAAGCTTTGTGAATGGTTTCAGTCCTTTATTTGTATTATTTGCTTCATTTTAGACCCTAAATTATATCTTATCATCCTGTGTATGTTTTATGCTGAAGTCTTTGGTTTATGTATATTTGCATGAAAAAATATTCACCACTCCTTTTGGTGCATCACCATCTGTAGTTAGTTTCAATTTTTGCATTTATATCCCTGTCTCCTTGTAATTTAGAGTAGGATCAGGATCTAAACCTCTGTAGTTGTGCAAGCATTAGATCTAATTAGAGGAGTTGAGGAACCAGCCTCTAATCTGGAGATTCCTCTCTCAATTTCCCAAGTCCCACACTTGGAGAGAGGTTTCCATGTTGCACAATCACACTGGATGCCTGAACATCAACCTAGAAGCCTGATGTGCGTCCAGAGGTGCTGTGATCCTGCAACAACAGGTAGTGGTGGGTAGCACAGTTACATGTGGTACCATAGAGGCTAGGGCATCTAGACTTAGTCACCTTCATAGTGTAGAGGGATACCTTACAAGGTTAGGTGGCTTTCCTTTAGGCCTAGATTATATTTTTACATGAGAAGCTTACCGGGTTAGAGGCACAGGTTACCATTTTATAGGCTTAGGTGGTGGCCTTACATGCACAAGTAGTATAGGGACTGAAACCCGCATAGGGTGGAGATAGATATGGGGGATTTGTAACGGCCTTATAGGTGCAAATAATAGGTTTTTATGACCAGGTTGTAGCACATGCACCTCCATAGACTGTGGGATAAGGTCCCACACTACAAGTAGTTGTGGTGGGACAGAGTCCCATGGTATAGGGAGGAAGATAGTGCTCAAAGGTATAGGGTCCAAGGCCAGTGTTAGTAGGTTAGAGATCACAAGTTGTTGTGAGACCTATGGAATGACCTCAGATGGTTTTGATGCCGAGGTTCAAGGATTCCCTAGATGAGGCATGGTATTACAAGGATCATTTGATGACCATCGGGATATATGTCCCTTCTTATGCTAAGTACAGAGCATAATAGGCAGTGAGTACAAGGACTAGATGTTGCACTCATAGTTCAGAGAGCATAGTGGACCAGCAAGCCTAGAGATAGGGTTAGGGAGAGGTTATGAGTTCATGGAGACCATTCCTAGGTGAGAGGCAGGAAGAGATTATACTAAGACCCATGCTCATTGGAGAGATCCTAGAAAGTCATCGGGATGGAGGAGATGAGGAGGAGACAGATGATACATGTATGGATACCAGGTGGGGTGACGATTAGTCACCTAATATGATTGGTATATTATTTTTTTGTATATACCGGCATGCGTGTTGATGATACTGAGGATGTATATGAGGGTTTGAAGATTTTAATTTTATACTTCCCTGTGTTTTGAATATAGTGAGGATGTATATGAGATTTTTTAGCTACTTATTATTTATTTATATTAGTGTACATTTGTATCGATTCACATACATTCGTACTATTATAGATGATGATTTTAATGGTATGGGTTATGTACTTGCATTTGAATTTTCATTATTATTGGGTATGTGATGCAAACTAGGTGAATTAGGCATGATTGATTTGTGGGCATGTAGGCATGATGGATTTAGGTATAGGCATGTTTGAGTTAGGTCAATTAGGTATGGTGGAGTTAGGTATAGGCATGATGAGTTGAGGTTAGTTAGGCATGGTTGAGTTTAGGTCATTTAGGCATGGTGGGGTCTAGGTGATTAGGCATGGTTGATTTTAGGTCATTTAGGCATTGTGTGAGTTAGGCATCATGGAGTTAGTTTAGTTAGGTATGGTGGAGTTAGGTTTTTGGTTTTGATTTAATTTTGAAGTTATTGGTAACATGGAAAAATAAATGATGATGAATATGTATGTTATGGTGTATATTTTCAAAATATTTGATACTATGGAAATGTGAAATGATTAATGTATGATATGATGATGTAATAAATAGGTAAGTATACATGTTATATACTTGCATGGATTTTTATTTCCCAAGTAATTTAGAAGATGGAAACTAACTAATGGTAGAATGTAAATTTAAAAAATTGGGGGAAAATTTGTTAGGGTAAAGAATGGTCGAACTAACCTCTAAGGGACCCATGCCCTCAGAGTGATGCCTACATAGCCCCAACGAAAAGGGGCCTCAGGCTGATATAGTTCTCCCATAAGCTAGGGAATAATATGATGAAGTAGAGGAATGGGTTGGTAGGATTTAGGCATGGTTTATTCTAGTTCAGTTAGGAATGGTTGAGTGTAGATCACTTAAGCATGATTGAGTTTAGGTCATGAAGGCATGTGCGAATTGAGGTCATTGAGGTGTGGTTCAATTAAGGTGTTGAAGGCTTGGTCCTGTATAGGATAATACAACGAGTAATGAAAAAGGTGAAGGGTAAGAGGTGCCCAAAAGAGCTACCTAATCTATAAGAACCAAAATGATTTTGTCATACCTAAGATGGGCTTATGAATGTAAGACCCTAAAGGCACTGCATGATTGAATATTATTAAGTAGAAGAAAGTAACATGGTCACGAAATGTCACATTTGCGATATATCCATTTAGAAGGTAGGGAATTAGGGTGAAAAGGTGATAAGGTTAAAGCAGGTTGGTTTTAGCGTAACCTAGTGTGAGACAACATGTCAACTTGGCAAGAGACCCAAGATCATAATAGGTAATTCCATGATGAAAAAGCTGATATTTTTATTTTTTTCTTTTGCTTTTGCTTTTGTTTTTTTTTTTGATAGACTGATCAATGTGGGGATTCTATGTGGGATGAGTAGATTTTCTCCTTGAGGTATTTGTGATGTTGATCAATGTGGGAAGCTTTAGAATATTTTTATTTTATTTTTTACAATAATAGTCTTCTTTTGATTATAGACTAAGTACAACACAGCTGGCTTCATATAATTGGCCTGTCGAGGGAGCTTTCCATTTATAGCAGTGAGATAGAAAGCGTATATGTCCTTTTTGAGGGAGTCATCTTTTGTTGGAAGTTTAACTCAAGGAATTGAATCCCATTTACTTTTGAAATTGTTTTTCTTTTGGAATTTTAATTCATGGACAAGAGTATAGAGAAAAATCGGCTCTTGTTTTTTAAGACAAAACTATAGCAAACAGAGGTTAACCATGATAGAGATTTTTTAAGTGATGAACGACCATGGGATTCCATATTTAAAAGGATGAAAAGTATCCATGAGAATCATGCTATGAGTAGAGTCATGGTACTCGTATTGAAGACAAGGTTGAAAGGTACCAGGTAATCACATGAACCTATTTTAGTCATTGATCCTTAAAATAGGTAGAATTGAGGGTGAACGGTGCTCAAGGGATGGGTTTTGAATAGACAAGAGGTGATATAGGACTTAATTCAACAGTAGAATGGTTGAATATGTAAGGCATTGAGGGGTTTAGGTTCGGTTTTACCTTCAACTGAAGACAATCAATAAGCACTTGATCCATAGGTATGAGTTATGATATAAGGTCCAAGCCAATTAGGATCAAATTTCCCTTGTTTACTTTTTTCCTCTTTTTTTACATGTTGATCTTCTTTCAGGACGAAGTCACCAACTTGGAATGTTTGTTCATGGATGCATTTTTCATAGGCATGTTTAATACGTTTTTGGTAGATTTGAAGGTAATCAAGAGCATTAAGACGATATTTTTCCAATAACTCAAGTTGTTCTAAATGGTCTTGGTGAACGTAATAATCATTGAGCATCTCTTTAAGTTCGATAGAAAGATACAAAATCTAGAACTCAAGAGGAAGGATAGCCTTTATAACATAAACCAGAGAGAAAGATGTCACACCAGTTGATGTACAAATACTAGTGTGATAAACCCATAAGTAAAAAGGAATATGTGTATGCCAATCCTTTCAGTACCGTCCACAAATTTCATAAGAATTTTGTTCAAGGTTTTATTGGTTGATTCTACTTGGCCATTTATTTTAGGGTAGTAGGGTGAAGAAAAATTGATTTGAATGCCAAAGGCATCACAAAGATTTTGTAGAGTTTTGTTTTTGAAATTTTTTTCATTATTAGTGATGAGACGATGGGGAACACCAAAGTGATAAATGATGTGATGATTGATGAATTCAAATATTTTCTTGGCTTTTGGTTAAATAAGAGGTATGGCTTCTACCCATTTAGTGTAATTTTCAGTAGTGGTAATAATTCATTGATGGCACTATGAATAATGGGGATTGATTTCTTCAACAAAATCCAAGCACCATTGAGAGAAAGGTCAAAGGTCTCGTGTAACCTATAATGCGTGACTATGCATGTGATGAAGATTAGCATGTTGTTGGAACTTCACAAAATTTTTGACATAATCACAACAATCAAAGTTGAAGGTTGGCCAATAATATCCTTGGTGGAGAATACATTTAGTGACAACTAAACCACTGAAGTGACCTCCACAAATTCCATCATGAACTTCCTTGGTGGTGTAGTGAATTTCAGAACTTGTAAGGCATCGCAAGAGGATATTGTTAAAGCCACAATTATAAATAAGGCCTCCCATGATGACATACCAAGAGAAACCTTTGAGAAAGGTGTGTTGTCCATGCGAGTAAGGTCTGGAGGTAGAACTGAAAGGGAAAGGTAATCAACAAAATGCTTATACCAAAGTCATGTGGGTTAGTTTGAACGGTTCTGATGAGGTTTATGTCTTGAAATAGATAGGACGGTGATTTCAGCCTTTGTACTATGAAAAAAAAGTTTGATTCAGAGGGAGAGGTGGGTATCTGAGAAGCAAGGCAAGCCATGGTATCCAAAAATTATTTATTGGAACGTGGAGTGATTTGAAGTTCATAATGGTCAAATGTAGTCAAAATTATGTCTACATGATGCTCATACTTTTTAATTATTTCATTATGACACTGGTATATACCATTGACTTGATTTACAACATGTTGAGATTTGTCAAAGATATTAATTGATTTGACATCTCAGGAGATGGCAGTTTGAATGCCTAATACAAGTGCTTCATATTTGGCGATATTGTTAGTAATTTCAAAATGAATTTTAAAAGATAACAACATAGGCTCATCATCAAGAGGAATGAGAATAACTTCAGCACTAGTCCCACGCTGAAATTTGGAACCATCGAAGAATAAGGTCATGTGGTAAACGGTATCATCCAAAGAAAGGGTGGCAATGGATTCATCTGGGAAATCAAAGTTAGATGATTGATCTCTAAAGAGAGGTGTGTCTAAAAGTTTATCAACGATAGTTTGGCTTTTCATATATTTTTTTTGAGTGAATTCAATGTCTATGTCTGAAAGAAGAATGATCTAATGTGAAACATGCTGATGTTGGTAGGGCTTGGCATACATGTAATATAAGGGGTCTATATTGGTGACAATAAAGGTTTTATGGTTAAGTAGGTAATGGCGAAGTTTAGTAGCAACCAAAACTAAGTCTAAGCATATTTTTTAGTGTGGGTGTATCAGGTTTCATAATCCAAAAATGTATAGCCTATATAATAAACCACTTTCTCCCTACGTTGCTCATCGTGATGAGTGAGTATGCCTCCCAATGAATGATCTGTAACAGAAATGTAAACGTAAAATGGTTGGTCATCCTTAAGAGGAATGAGTGCAGGTGGTCAAGGAAATACTATGTTAACTCCTCAAAGGATTTGTGGCATTCATCATCCCATTTGAAGGAGACACCCTTTCTAAGGAGATGATGAAAGGGGTGGTAGTGTTCATAAAGTTGCCAAATAAAACGAAAAAATAGACAGTAACTTGCCTTGCAAACTATGTAATTGTTGAAGGTTAGTAGGTGGAGGAGTTTCAAGAATAGCCTTGATTTTAGTGGTATTGACTTCTATGCCATGTAAAGAAACAATAAAACCGAGTTTTCCTAAGAGGATAGTGAAGACACATTTCTTAGGTTGAAGGAAAACACAGTACTTGATGAGATGGTTAAAAATGACGTTAAGGACTGTAAGGTTTTTACCTCGATGTTTGGATTTAGAAATAAGATTACCTACATAATATTACAATATGTGATACATGATGTCATGAAAGATATAATTCATAGCCCGCTGATATGTAGCACCAGTGTTTTTAAGGCCAAAGAGCATGACTCGATAACAGAAGGTCCCCCAAGGAGTGATGAAGGTAGTTTTGTGTTGATATTCTGGGGCGATTAATATTTGGTTATAACCCAAGAATTTTCCCATGAGTGATAAAATCTCATGGCCAGTGGTGAGTTCAACTATTTGGTCTAACCTAGGTAGAGGAAATTTGTCTTTAGGGAAGGCTAAATTAAGGTCACAAAAATCCATACATATGCGGAGTCCTCTATCACTTTTGTGATAGGAATGATGTTAGATATCCTTTGGGGATAATCAATGGGTCGGATGAAGGAACCCGAGAGAAGGTGCTCAAGTTCTTCTTTGACAAGAAGGACAATGCAAGGATGCATTTTTTTGCAGCTTTTGTTTTATGGGTTTGGCGTCAGGAATAGTTACGATATTGTGGACCACAATTTTTGGGTCACTATTAGGCATATCAGTGTAGGACCAAACCAAATCATTAATATGATCTCGTAAAAATGAGGTTAAATATTATTGTTCAGCAATGTTTAAATATTGGCCTATCTTTAGAATGTGGGGGTCATCATGAGTGTTAATATTGATTTTGATGGTCGATTCATTTAACATAGTTTACTTCTCAGAAGGAAATGACCGATGAATATAAGAATTCTTCACACCAAGATAGTTGAGAATAGAGTCATCATCCTAACATTGAATGACATTAATATAAGGGGTGTCATCATTGATCATGTCAGGATATAGGAAGGGAAGGGAAGAAGGAGCCTCAACATCACATTGATAAGTCAGAGGTCCCAGGAAAATGGTGTTTACGAAAAAAAAAGTTAGGAGGAATATATTCTAGATCTATAGACTCCGTGGGTGAAGGTGGTGAAGTTAGTAGATGGGGTGAAGAAGGTTTTTCTCCTTAATGAGTTTGACATGAGATTTCTTGATAGATGGTTTGGTAAACATAATACCACTGCATTCTGTGTGTTTACGTCTGGTACACGGGATGACAGTATAGTGTACCTATTCGTAGAACCCAAAGCCAAATCTTTTCCATCCACAACGGTGGAGGAAATTATGGGAGAAGCAGAGGTTGGTGAGGTATTGAAGGTCAAAAGAAAATGATCGAATTTTGGAAGGTGGCTCAGGTGAGTAGGTAGAAGTATGAAGTCCCCCATAGGTTAAGTTTGTACGAAGGTGAGGAGGACCATAAAGAAAAACATCACCTACCTGATGATCATAGAAAGGATGTTGGTGAAGGTTACCACACTCTTGAGGAGTAAGGAATGTTTTGATTTGGTACAGGTGGTACTCCCATAGAGTGAGATGTTGAAAACACCTTCTAATGGATCGGTAGTTAATATATGGGTAATGGGAATACATGAATCACTAGGTGATTGGGAAAAATAAGCATTGGTTGGTTACGAAGTAGAAGGGTTAGCGGATGGGTCATCTGCAGAGGCTATGGAAGTAGTGGGAATAGAGGAGTTAGGTGTAGAAAATGTAGTAGCAACATCAGTGGATGGGTCAGTGGGTGAAGGAGAAGTGATGACAGTGGTAGATGCCTTAATTGGTACAAGGACATCATTAGGTCAATACACCATGTTATAGGTTTTGAATGGTCTAGGGTCAGCAAGGATGGTATAGTTATGTCCTTCATGTGCAAATTTTACACAGTGATGTAAGGTTGAAGGAATACAACCAATGAAAAAGGTCAAAGGTTGACCAAACAAAACATTGTACTGGATCTCCCCCTCGAAGACATAGAATAGTTCTAAAATGGTACGGGGGCCCACAAGAACATGGAGGACGAAGGTGCTGAGAGTGTAAGTGATGATGTCATTAAATGAATGTAGCATAATTGGGTTATTATTCATGCAATTTAAAGGGATGTGCATTTTATTATATGTATGGGAGGAGATGATGTTGATTTTGGCACCACCATCGATCACAATGCATTGAATGCATATATTATCGATATAAACAGAGATGAAAAGGGCTGGATCAGGATCATCTGATTGGACACGTATAATCTTATCGTCAAAGAAATTGAGGGTGTATACTTGTTGAGTAGTGGCGAGTGCAGAGGAAGGGGATGAATTGGTAAGATAAGCTACATGGTGAGGGGTGAGAATGGAGGCAACAAGTGTTAGGTCATTAGATAAAGCCTTGATGGATGGCAGAACCTCCATGAGGGCCTATCGATGGGATTTAGAAGTTTCAATGAGGTTGTACAAATACATTTTTAGAGGGGATTGGTACAATTATTTTATCATTATACGAATGGTGACACCATCAAAAATAGGATATGTGGGTCTCCAAACGGTGATTTTTAGTGCAGGTGTGGATGGTATGTTGGGCACAGGATTGGTGGCAAGATAGTTTTGTTCTCCCTTCCTTTGTCTTTCTGGGCACAAGTGGTAACTTGGATCATGTTATTCTTAGGAAGAGAGGTGGATGGAGAAGGTGTGTCAAGAAAATTATAACAACATGATGGAAAAAAACCTAGTGCAGGCTAATAACCTTGCAAAGTGAATAGGGTGCACTGGAATTTTGGTGGAGTTTTGGATAGTTCTCATATACAGACCATATTGATCTTAAATTTTAGAGGTGGATAAAAGGGTTGTGGAGGTGGTTGTGCAGGTTGCTGAATAGGTAGTGGGTGAGGATTTGTAATGATAGGTGGTGGTGGAACTGGGTCTTCGTCTAGAAGATCGTCATCATCAAAGTTTTGTTCAGGAGGAAAAAGTTGGAGAAGAACAGTTTTTAGAGCCTTACAATTTTCTATATCATGCCTTGGCACATGATGGTAAGTGCAAAATTTAGTATCTTCAAACCCTTTTCATTTGGGATTGATTTGGTCATAAGGTCTAAGGGGTGACAATGTGATGATGGAGGTCTCTACAAGGTTAGCTAGAATGTTATCATAAGACCCTACCAATGGATTACAATGTGAGGTAAATGTTGTTCTTGATTGAATTGTAGTTTATTGTGATGTGTGAGGTACTACAAGAGGTGGAATTGGAAATGGGATAGGTTTGACCACCAGTTTGGTAGGTGGTATTGTTTAAGGATTGGGTTGTACCTTCTTTAGTAGAGGTGTAGTAGATGAACTAGCGATAGAAGGTGTTGTAAGCTTAACTGTCTCTTTGGAGGGTAGTGGGTTTTTCAATTTAGGTTACACCTTCCTAGGTAAAGGTAAAGGAGGCATACGTAATGTAGAGGGGAAATTGGATGGTGGTAGAGGATGAGTTAGCCAAGGTGATAATGAAGGTGTGGTAAAAGTTGTTGGAAGAGGCAAGGTGGAAGATATGGGTTGAAGAGAAGGAAATCTCATAGGTACTGACATTGTTAATATAGGTGGTTGGGGTATAGGTGGTAATAAATATGTGGGTAATGGAAAAGGAGTACGATGTCCTGGTAGGTGGGGTCTAATAAAGGATTTTGATGAAGATGTGGGTTATTGTGCTTTTGATTTTCCTTGGATAGGTAGTCACTTGGCCAAGGTAGATGGGTGAATCCCTAGCATAGAGGGAATTGGTGAAGGTGACAAAGGCATGGTGGGTGAAACTAGTTTGTGTGGCCTAAAAAATTGGGTCTTCTTTTTAGGTGGAGGATTGGTTTTTTCATGAGCTTGGGAAGATGTGGCTAGATCCAACTTGACTAGCGGGTGGACTATACTTGATGTCGACATGACACCCAAGGTAGTGATAGGTCTGGATGTAAGGGAAGGTGTGGATACATGTAGGTTCTTAGGCATAGGAATAGGTTTAATTGTTTGTAAAGGTTTGTATGTGGGTGAGGGTGATGAAGAAGAGGTTGTTTCAATAGGCATGGTCATGGTTTATTGGGTTCCTCAAGATACCTTTGGATAAATTGTCACAGTATCCATAGGTGACACTTGTATTTGGGTTGAAAAGGGTAGCTGAAGGCATCCCAAAAAATGGAATTATCAATGTAATCCAAATGGTCAGCTAGGCATGAAAATTAAACTATTGTAAGAGAAGATGATGCCGACTTAGTAGAAATCCCTGTAAAATATGTCTCTCAAATAGGGAAGTGGTTGGTTTCAGACTCTATGGGTAAGAGATCAAAGAGCATATCAACTATATCCTAGAATTATAATGAGGAATTCTCCCCAACAGGAAGTGGCACATCTAAAGGATCTCTTATGGTTAGGGGAGATAATATTTGGGATGAGGTAGTTTCCTTTTTTGATGGAGAAGAAAGTGAAGATGAATCTCCCATTGGTAGGAGAGTTAATATTTTAGGTTGTTCCTTAGTTTGTGAGGTAAGTGGTGAAGCGACATTAGCAAAAGTTTTGGACACCTCTGTGGGTCAAGGGGGAGATGAAGGCAACTCCTCTATGGGTGGAGTAGAGGAAGTAGGTTCCTTCGTTTGTAGAGGAGCTCGTGCTAAAGTCTCCTCAATATAGGGGATAGGAGGAAATTGCAGAAGGGTTGGTACGGTGTCAAACATAGCATGGACCTCATGGATATTACTATCATTAGTTAAAGTTTCACCGGTTTGGTTTGATGAAGGAGTATGGTTAGGAAATGAATTCTTAAAGATCTACAAATTCTGATTTGCGGGTGTGTTCAGGTTGTCTAGGATGAGATATCCATTATCTAATATTTCTTGTATAATGTTCTTGAAGGTTATACAATTACCATCGCTATGGTCTTTGACATTATGATAGTTATAATAGTCATGTTCCTTGTACAGTGTCGGCATAGGATGAGCAGGGTAAAAAACTAGTATGTGGTTTTATGGGTGGAAGAGAAATGGCTTCGGCCTTAAGAATTTTTTCTAATACTTAAGAATAAGGCTCCTTGATTGGAGTGTATTTCCATTTGTCCTATCTGAACTGTAAAGTTTCAATAGGAGAAAGGTTGGAGGTAGGTTTTAATTGATTAGATGGATGAGATGGGCTAGCCTTTAGAACTACCGCATTGGTAGATCCTTTAGCTTTTGAATAATTGTTGCGTGGTTTTGAAGAGGAAGAAGCAATAAATAAATGCAAGGAACCCTAGATGGGTCCCACCAGGCATGCCAAAATGTTTCACCAGATTGTTAAAAAATTAATGAAACAGATAAGGGGTGAAGGAAAAGGAGGAATACATGTTTGTGATGTCAATCAAAGGTTGTGCATGCATTCTGATTTCCTGATCCAAGTTGATTATGAGAGCTCCCTTTTGTCTAGGAAGAACTACCTGTAAATGCAAAACAATACCACTAGATAGAATTAAACAAAATAATGAGTGGAAATCCTACCAAGAGCTAGATCCGAGAAGTGTGATGCTTCCTAAACAAGTTGTCAATCCACTTTTATATAAAAATATTAATGTTATTCAAAATATACATGAAGTAACTATCTTGTTTGAATTGAAACAATTTAGGTTTCTCATACAAAACAATAAGAAAGGTTAGGTAAAAGAGGTCAAAACGGTTCAGGTGATTGAGGTCAAAACGGTTCAGGTGATTGGCTGGTGTGGGTTGCAGGTCTGGTGCAAGCTTTGGGTAAGGTCTGATAAAGGTTATAAGTGATTCTAGGTTGTTGGGAAATATTTTAGGTACTTACTGAAGTGTAGGTTTGGGGAGTACAGGTATTAGCTTTTTGTCCTAGAGTTATAATGCTAGACACAATAACCGTACGTCAGCTTTGTGTCCAATGCTAGTTAGGTAGAATGACTAGACACAATAACCGACGTCAACTGTGTGACCAATGCTAGTTAGGTAGAATGACTGTCAGTCACCCTAACCATAATCAATTACCATATATTCATGTCGGTTGGCTAACTGGCGTCGGTAGGGGTAATTAGTAATAAGGACTTAAAAAAAAATTCAAACTTTTTATGATTTCACAAAGGTTGGAAATGGTGAGGGCATCTCATCCCTTAGACTAGGTGAATTAGGACAACGCAATAATGTCCTAAAATGGCCTTAGAGGCTCAAAGATGATTAAAAGAGGATAAAACTAGGTGAAATGGTCAGATATGGTAGGGTGATAGGTTGGTAGGTTGAAGGGAGTGTACAAATGTGGAGAAAGATAAATTACTGTCGTCAACCTTTAAATCCGCCTCGAAAAGATCTACTCAGTAACAAGCTGAATAATAAATATTACCAAAATAAAAAAAAATTAAATGAAGATATTTTAGGTACTTACTGAAGTGTAGGTTTGGGGAGTGCAGGTGACAAGGATGGTGATGGCCGAGATCCGGTAAGATTTCAGATAAGAGATGTTGTTGTAGACACCAAAATTAGCTCATACCACCCTTATAACCCCATTAATTAAATAAAACATACTTTACATATTTATATCCCATAGTGCACATGATTAATTGAATTAATTACTTTAATTTATTTAAACATAATCAGACTATGCCCTTGTAATACAAAATGATTACAAATATGTAACTCTATCATTGTTAATTTCCTTAATTGACCAACTCACCTAGCCACATAATTGAGACACCTCATCATAGACCTATTCCTAGCATGTTTCCTCTTAACTAAGACTTGATTCTACTTATCTTAACTAATTGAGACTTAGTTTCGCTGAAAACAACAACCCTACAATCACATGCCTATTATTTTTGTAACAGCATGCCCACTTATCTAAGTGCAAGATACCATTTTGGATCCGTAACAATAGACAGAATAGGTCAAACAATAGCCAAGATCTTCCATTTTGATTTCACACCAAGAACCCGACTGAACTCTACCAATCTTTTTACACAAATTTGAAACCTAGGATTTTCTACCTTAACTGATGTCAGTTAACCCTAAACCGATGTCAGTCACCCTAACCATCATCAATTACCATATATTCATTTTGGTAACCTTTGTTTTAGGTCTATATCCTTTATTCATTCAAATAACGGTGATCAAAAGACCTGTAAGAATTATTTGAGTTTGTAGAAAGAGATATGTGCATATAAACACAAACCATATCCCTCTCGCACATCCAAACACACCCTAGCCAGCACCAAGACTAATCGGAAGACATTGGCATTCACAGCACCCAAACAGGCCGAGCATTCATGCTCTTTACATATAAATATCTCATATTCCAGAAAGAATAGGAATCACTTTTCCAACACTGACCACCATTTTCACAAATCAACCATCATCCTCATCCAAGCACCAGGTTTGCAAATACAAGTAAGTGCATTTGGATCAGCATCATTCCATACTTCTCGCGAGTTCCGAGCTTTAGATCATCATTTCTTTAAATTTCACCTTTAAATCCTATTCTCCTTTATATCCTATCATCCTCACCTTCCTATCAATCCACCCATCAGATCATCCATAACCTTTTATCTCCTCACATCCAACCCCAAGCATCTCTGAGAATTCTATCTCCGAACAGGATTTATCTTCTTTTACAACCTTGTCATCTTTCTTCCATTCTCTGTGTAATCATAGAGAACCTCTAAAACCAAATTTTATTGAGTTTATACCAATCCACCTCTACTGAATTTGGTTAACCTAAACCATCATTAGTTTCCCTCTCACGGCACCACTGGCATCAGTCATACCCAACTGACAAGTAAGTGCATTTGGATCAGCATCATTCCATACTTATTTAGATCATCATTTCTTTAAATTTCACCTTTAAATCCTATTCTCCTTTATATCCTATCATCCTCACCTTCCTATCAATCCACCCATCAGATCATCCATAACCTTTTATCTCCTCACATCCAACCCCAAGCATCTCTGAGAATTCTAATCTTCTTTTACAACCTTGTCATCTTTCTTCCATTCTCTGTGTAATCATAGAGAACCTCTAAAACCAAATTTTATTGAGTTTATACCAATCCACCTCTACTGAATTTGGTTAACCTAAACCATCATTAGTTTCCCTCTCAACTGGCATCAGTCATACCCAACTGACATCGGTCTCTGTATCTTGTAATCCTTCTTGTAGCAGTAATGGCATAACCTTCACTCAAATAACCCAAAACCACCCAAAACCTAATCTTGACATGTTCTAGTCCCCATGGCTACCTTCCCAACCTCAAAATATGATCATAACCTTTCCTGTTAGATTAGGTTTTCTTGTTGTATTTGAATGAGATACCTAAATAATATCAACTATAATAGGATGTTATTTTTCTACATTATTTCTTACAGTAAATTGTATTAAGCAGTGGATTGATAGCCATATAGGAAGTATCACACTTCCTGGATCTAGCACACGCTAGGCAGTCCACTGACATATATTGTTTAATATTCTTATTGTGGTCTTGTGTTGCATTCATGGGTAGTTCTTCCTAGAAAAAAGTAATTTCTTGCAATCAGCATTGGATTGAGAAATCAGAACATGCACACTTTACCTTCCACCTTCATTTCATACGTATTCCTCCTCACCTTTACCTTATCTATTTTGATCATACGTACGTAACTTATTCAGAAAAAAAAATTGTCATGCCTATTGGGACACTCATTTATGGGTTCCTCTCTATTCATATAGTTTGCATCTTGTGTGTTTCCTTACTAAATTGTTATTCACTAAATATTCTTCTTTGGTAATCTTCTCCTTATTTCTAATTACTCTAAATGGAACATTTCTTTTGGTTCATTTACAAAATAATCATTCTTATTTCTTTCTACATTAGTGAAAATCATCCTCTCTCCAATTCATAAATTGCTACATCAAATACAATTTTCGATTTGGGTTATTAAATTTTTTACATTTCATCCTTATATGCTACATTATTTCTTGACATTTAAAACTAAGGGAAACCTATACACTGGAAGTCATGCCCTACTGATGGTTGAAAAAATTGAATCGTAAAAAGCACTTTTCCTCTCTCTCTCTCTCTCTCTCTCTCTCTCTCTCTACCTAACTGCACAAATATAAAATTCACACATCTTCTTAAAAAACACCTTACCTAGAAGAATTTGTCAATGATCACACGATTAGAGGATTGACAGTGGGCACCCAGCTAGTTTCTCTGTCCAGTCATACTTTAGAGAAAGGACCACCCCCGCCAAAACATAACCTAAAACTTCCCCTTTATAATTTTCCTCTTCATAGGACTCCTTCCCAATTAAAAAAACTCTGTTCTAAATTCACAATTCAATCTCAAATAGTATTACGTGTTTTTCTTAGCTTTCTTCCTAAATTTCATTTTGAGTTGTGAGGATTACATTTCTTTATTTTCTTCTTCCTTTCACACTCCATCATATTTGGAGCATTATGACTATTTCTGACTATGACAGGGCCTCGTATTATCATTCTTATATCTACTAGGTTGATTCTTCATCTGATTTAATTCACAAAATCCATTTTTCTTCATTTCTTCAAATTTCATAGTAACTGGTGTCAATAAAATGACCGTTATTGGTTCCCATCTGACCATCATTAGTTTACTTGAATGGTGTTGGTTACCAGCTCTTTTTGTTATTTTACCAAAAAGAACTTTCACCACCTTCTCTTTTCTATCTGTAGTCCTCATGACATTATCACATTCCCAACATTCTAATATCACTATAAAGTACACCTTCCCCATTTCATTTTCGTCAGTTCTGCTTCATTTTCTCAAATTAGTGTTTTCCCACAGTAACTGGTATCAGTTGTTATAACTATCATTGGTCCCCTTTAACTGTCATCGGTCACCTTAACCAGTATCAATTTCCCTATTTTGATTTTTAATTGAAACACTAACCAAGTCCACTTACCAATATCTGTTCTTTTCCATTCTTGTGGTTTTCTGTGTCATCTGCAGAGTACAGTTTTACCAAATCAACGCTAATTCACATTGTTTTGACTCGCAACCAAACCAATTCCCTTATATTTCATGCTAATCTTTAGCCACTCCCACCTATCCCATCAGTGCCTTCCATCCTGTTGCCTATGGAGCAAACTCAGTCTATCAGTATTTCTACTGGCGATGAGGATTTTACAAGACTCTTTGACCAAAATCTTCTTACCTTATAATACTATCTTTCCCACTATTCTACCTGAGACTCCTCAGGAAAACTAGTATACGGCATGCCTATATCTATTCCTCTTACCCTCTCCCCCACTTCCATGTTAGCTACCACTAGCTCATCATTACCTTCATTCACCTTGCCCCATGTGGTATCTCAACTAGGCCCCACATACGCTATAATTGTTGCACCAATGACGTCTATTGCACCTGTGGTGTTGACCATTCTTTCACCAACCACCTTTAGCATGGCCCCATCTTCCCCCTTCTCCTCATATATACTATTTGCATCACAACCACCCCTAGCATCAGCAATCCACACCCCATTTCAAAATCTAGTCCTTTTCCATCCCACAGTCTCTACCACCAATTACTATGAGAGTTGTTACAACCACTCCACCTATTTACACGCATCACCAACAACCCCCAATCTCTTCTATTGCTTATTTGGGATATATTTTTCCTGTATCTATCCCCCCTTCTCATTTTTCATATTTGTCACCTCAATGTACCAAGATTCCATTTGCATCATACACCCATCATTAACCTCCCTTCACTATAAGAGGTGCCCATTCCTCACAACCCACTAATGACCACATTAGAATGATGATGGAAAAGATGCAAACACTAGAAGCATCATTTTCCAGATCTCATAACTCCTTAACTTATGAAAAAATCTGTAATGAGCCTATTCATCCATCTATTCCTATTCACTCACACCCCGTGCATTGGGAAATGCCCAAGCTTAACCATTTCAATAGTAAAGAAGACCCACAATAGCACTTGGGGTCATTCAAACATAAGTGATACCTAATTACCCATGATGATGCTTTGCTCCCACAAAGATTTCCCATAAACCTAACAGGACCTACTTTAGATTAGTACAGAAGTTTACCCAAACATTCCATCTACTCCATTAACCAAGTGATTCAAGCATTCATGGACCACTTCTCAATCAATGTAGTCAAAAAAGTCACCATGAATGACCTATATTTAACACAGCAGTACGAGGACAAATCTATCACATATTTCGTTGTTTGCTGGCAAAGTCTTATCAACTAATTAACGTTTCATTGACCTTAAGATGAACTTATAGATTTGTTCACTAGAGCTTGTGATAGACACATTTCACCAAATCTACAGGTACAAACCTTTCGTACCTTTGACGAAGCATTTACCATGACACGAAAGGTGGAAATTTGTGCCATTGAAGAAAATAAAATCCTATTGTGAAACAAGAACGCCACATTCAAATCAAATGATTCTTCTTCATCCTCAAAACCCCAAAACAATTATTTAAAAGCCAAATGATTTTCCAATGTGGTATTTCTCAAAGCTGGTCCATCTCAAACATCTATTCAATCCAAATCTTCCTCCAATCTTTCCCCTATTCAGAATTTTCAGTTTTGGTGGGAACAATGAAAGTACACTCCAATTGGAGATCCCTATTATTCAGTTTTGGAAAAATTTCTTAAATCCAAATCCATTGCAGTAGTCCCCATCAAACCTCATACTAGTTTTTATCCCACTCATCCTATGTTCACATGGTATAAGGAACATGACTATTGTAATTATCATCATGTAAAAGGCCATAGTGACGGTAGATGTATAACTTTCAAGAACATTATCTAGGAAATGTTAGATAATGGAGATCTCATCCTGGACAACCTAAATGCGCTGACAAATCAAAACTTACATATCTTTAAGAAGTAATTCCCTAACCATACACCATCATCTAATCAAAGTGGTGAATCTTTAACCAACGACAACAATTTTTGTGAATTTCACATTGTTTTCGATATCATATCGGTCATTCCCCAATTTCCACTTTTTTCGTCTATTGAGGAAATTATAGCACGAGCTCCTCTACCCATAGAGGAGTATACCTCTTCCAATCCTTCACCCTCAAAGGATTCCCCATCATCTCCCCCTTCACTCATGCATGATTCCATGATTTTTTTTTATTTCATTTCACCATCCACCTCACAACCTACCAAACAATCAACATTAACTCTCCCACCCACAGAAGAATTTTCGTCACCTTCTCCTCCACCAAAAGAGAAATCTATATCACCCCACCTACCATCTCTCCTACCCATGGGAAATCCTTTAGACATGCCACTACCGGTTGGGGACAATTCTCCAATAGCATTCTAGGATTTCATTGATTTGGTCTCGGCTCTTCTACCCAAAGATTCTGAGGCTAAACAATTACCTATCTCATAAACATATTTTACAGGGATTGCCACTAAACAAACTGCATCTCCTCTTATAGAAATCCCATTTTCACGGTTACGTGATCACTTGGATTACATTGATAATTACATGCTTTGGGGATGTCTTAAACTCCCCTTTTCGACTCAAATATAAATGTCACCTACAGATACCTCCAAGATCTATCCAAAGGTATTTCCACCCATTAGATTGACCCTAACCATGCCTATCCAAAAGGCCTCTTCTTCATCACCTTTACCTACATCTAAACCTTTACCCACGACTTAAACCATTCCTATGCCTAAGAACATACCCACACCTATAACTTCATCTATATCTAGACCCATCACTACCTTGGGTTTCATGCCAATGTCAAGCCTTACCCATCCACCCATCAAATTTTATTTAGCACATCTTCCCAAACCCACACCAAAATTATCCTTCCACCTAAAAGAAAGACCCAACCTTCTAGGCCACATACATCAGTCTCACCTACCACACCTTTGTCACCTTCACCCCTTTTGTCCATCCTAGGACCTCACCCATAGACCTTGGCCAAAAAACCCCCTACCCAAGACCAATCAAAAGATAATCAACCTACCTCATCATCATGATCCTTTGTTACATCTAATTTACCTGCACAACAAACATCCTCACCCTCACCTGTACATTTCTTACCACCTATACCTCCACCAGCTTCTATAACCCCAAATTTACCTATACCACTTCAACCCATACCCTCCACCCAGACTATACAAATAAATTCCACCATGACTCTATTGTCCTAATGGGTAACACATTCTATTCCATCGTCTACTTTCACTTCTGCATCACATACTCCCATCTCATCATTACCCAAGAAGGTGCAATCCAAAGACAAGAACCCAATACCCTCCAAAAGGGTAGTTAAGTCAGCAATATCCATCATTTCCTATTCTTCTACCACACATTTACCCAAGAAGATACCATCAAAACCTAAGATAGTACAACCTACCAAACTAGTGGTCCAACCCATTCCCCGCTCCTATAATGCCCCATCTACCACAATTATCCACACCATTACCAAAACCCACACTCACTTCCCACTGAGATCCATTGGCAGGGTCCTACACTAACATTCTAACCAACCTCATATAGACCTCATTCATCACATTACCACCGCTTCAACCTTACGACCCCCTCAAACCAAAACCAAAAGGGTTTGATGAAACTAAATTTGTTTCCTACCATCATTTGCCATGACATGATGTAGAAGGTTGTAAGGCTCTCAAAACCATTCTTCTCCAACTATGTCCTCCTAAAGAAAATTTCTATGATGATGATCTTCGTAATGAGGGCCTTATTCCAACTTCACTAGTCACCACACACCATTGTCCCTTGCTTCTTCAATGACCTCCATGTATAGACCCACAACCCTTTTATCCACCTCCAAAATTTGAGATCAACATGGTCTCTATCAGAGATTTGGCCAAACCACCACGTGAATGCCAGTGTACCCTACTCATTTTGCAAGTTTATTACCCTGCATTTTGTTTTTTCCCATCATTTTGTTACAATACTCACGACATACCTTCTCAATCTACCTCTTTCCCTCAAATTAACATGATCCAAGTTGTCACTTGCACCCAAAAGGAAAAGAAAAAGCAACTATCCCATCAACCAATCTCATGCCCAATACACCATCTTCACACACACCCAAAATCACCATTCGAGGACCCACATACCCTATTTCTAACAGGGTCACCCATTGTACAATGATAAAATAATTACATCAATCCCCTCTAAATATGTCTTTGTATGATCTCATCCAAACCTCTTAATATCATTGACAAGCCCTTATCAAGGTGTTGCAATCCATCAAAGTTTTACCTAACAACCCCACACCAGTAACCTCCAACATCACCCCTCATCATGTGGCCTCACTTACCAAATCATATCCTTCTTCTACCCCCATGTCCACTCATCAAGTAAGCACCTTTAGTTTCTTTAATGAGGATATTGTACCTCTCCAATCAGAGGACCTTGATCCCGCCCTTTTCATCTATGTCTATATCAATAATATACATATATGGCATGATATGATTGATGGTGGTGCTAACATCAACATCATTTCCTCCCATGCGTATAATCAAATGCACATCCCTTGAAATTATATGCATAATAACCAAGTTATGTTACACTCCTTCAATGATGCCATTACTTCCACCCTTAGCACCATTATTCTTCACATTCGTGTGGTCCCTCATACTATCTAAGAATTGTACTACATCCTAGAGGGGGAGTTATAGAATAACCTATTGTTTGGATGGACTTAGATTCACGTCATGGGTTGTGTTCCTTCAACTTTACACCATTGTGTAAAATTTGAACATGAAGGGAATAACTATACCATCACCATCACTATTTAAAACCTATAACATGTTGTACCGACCTAACGATGTCCTTGTACCAATTAAGGAATCTACCACTAAACCCACTTCTCTTTCACCCACAACCCCATCCACCAATGTTGCTACCACCTCTCCCACACCTAAATATTCTATTCCTACTACTATCACAGCCTTTACAGCTAGCCCATCTACTTCCTAACTGATGGATACCCCTCCTGCCCAATCACCTAGTAATTCAGCTATCCCAACTACCCACATATCTACTATAGATCCCTTAGAGGGTTTTTTTCAATGCCTCACTCTAGGGGAGTATTGCCTCTACAATATTAACACCTTCATCATTCCGTAAGAGTATGGAAACCTATGCCAACATCCTCATTATGACTATCACATAGGAGAGGTTTTCCCTTATCATCCTCTCCACCTTCACACTAACTTAACATATGAGGGACTTGATAATGCCACCTATTCACCCGAACCACCATCCCAAACATGACCATTTTCATCTAACCTCCCATCTCTCAGTAACCACTGCTTCACCCACACTTTCCGTCACTGTTGTGCATGGAAAGACTTTGGATTTTGTGTTTACAAACAAGGTTTTCATATTTTTATCCCGTGTACCAACCGTAAACACAAAGATTGTAGTGGCATTAGCTTTTCCACACCTTCTTCCAAGAAGGCCCGCATCAACCTCATGGAGGATGAAAAACCTTCTCCACCCCATTTACCGACATCACCACCTTTACCCAGGGAGTCCACATATCCCGAATCTGTTCATCCTAACTTTTTTTTTCATGAACACAATTTCCCTAGGACCTATGACTTATCAACACAATGGAAATGCTCCTTGTTCTCTTCCCTTCCTGTATCCTTACATGATTGATGAGGATACACCTTCTATTAACATCGTTCAATTTCATGACAATGAGTCTATCCTCACCTACCTTGGTGGGGAATATTCTTATATTCATCGGTCATTACCTTCTAAGACACAAACCATGTTGAATGAATTGACTATTGAAATCAACATTCATGCTCAAGACAACCCGTATGTTCTAAAGATGGGAAAATCTTTAGATACTGTTGAACAGAAAGCTTTTACTTCTTTCCTCTAGGATCATAGCAAAAACTTTTCTTGGTCCTATGTTGATATGACCAGTATTGACCTAAACATTGTGGTCCACAATATCGTGACCATTCCTGAATCCAAACCCGTAAAACAGAAGCTGCAGAAAATGCATCCTTGCATTTCCCTTCTTGTCAAAGAGGAAATTCAGTGCCTTCTCTTGGTTTCCTTTATCCTACCAATTGACTATCTCCAATGGATTTCTAACATCATTCCTATCATAAAAGTAATAAGGGGAATTCACATTTGCATGGATTTCTCCGGCCTCAACTTAGCTTGCCCCAAAGGAAAATTCTGTCTACCAAGTATTGACCAGCTGTTTCATCTCACCATTGGTCATGAGATGTTATCAATCATGGATAGGTTATTGGGTTATAACCAAATATTACTCACCCCAGAAGATCAACACAAAACCAACCTCATCACTCCTTAGGGGATCTTCTGCTATTAATTAATTCCTTTTGGCCTTAAAATGATGGTGCTACGCATCAGCAAGCTATGACTTATATCTTCCATGAAATAATTCATCACATATTGGAATACCATGTAGATGATATTCTTTCCAAATCCAAATGTCGGGCCGAACACCTTATAGTCCTTAAGGTCAAATTTGACCACCTCATCAATTATTATGTTTACCTTTAACTTAAGAATTGTGTCTTTACGGTGCTCTCAGTAAAGCTCCTTAGTTTCATCATTTCTTTGTGTGGCATAGAAGTTGATCCTGCTAAAGTAATGGATATTCTCGAAATGCCTCCACCAACTTCAAATTTTTCAAGTTAAGTTGTGATCTATTCGTCAATTATTTAGAACCTATCTGACCGTTGCCAACCATTTCATCATCTCCTCAAAAATAACATTTCCTTCAAATGGGATGATGAATGCCACAAATCATTTAACGCTTTAAAGCAATACGTTCTCCAAACCCCTGTGCTCATTCCTCCTAAGGATGACAAACCATTTTACCTTTACATTTCTTCTACTAACCATTCCTTGGGGGCCATGCTTTCTCATCACAATGAGAAATACAGAGAGAAATTAGTTTAATATATAAGCCACACCCTTTTAGACTATGAAACTAGATATAATCACACCAAAAAACTTTTCTTAGCCTTAGTTTTTATTACCACTAAAATTTGTCATTACCTACTCAACCACAAAACATTTGTCTTCACTAACACTAACCCCTTATATTACATGTATGCCAAACCCTACCAGAATCAACATGTTACATGTTGGATCATGCTTCTTGTAGACCTCGACCTTAAATTCATCCATTAAAAATCTATCAAGGGCCAAGCCATCGCTAACCAACTTGCAGATGCACCCCTTTCTTGAAATCAACCCTCTAACTTTGATTTTCCAGACGAATCCATTGTTACCCTCTCTTTAGATAATATTTTTTATCAAATGAACTTATTCTTCGCTAGTTACAAATGTTAGTGTGGGGGTGGTGCAGGTGTTATCCTCATTCCTTTTGATTGGGAACCTATGTTTTTATCATTCAAACTAGTTTTTTATTGCACTAACAACATCATCGAATATGAAGCACTCGTATTAGTCCTTAAAACTATCATTTCCTTAGACGTCAAATCAATAAATATATTTAGTGAATCTCAACTATTTTTAAACCAATTCAATGGTATATACTAGTGTCGTAACGAAATACTCCAAAATTAAAAACACCATGTTGACATACTTATGACTACCTTTGACCGTTACGAACTTCAACCCACCCCACATTCTACTGATAAATTTGTGGATACCATGGCCTTCCTGGCTTCTCAAATACTCACTTCACCTTATGAATCCAAAATATTTTTCACAATACAAAGGTTATAATCACCTTCTTATTTATCTCAAGATGTCAACTCCGTCAGAACCATTGCACCTGACTCACGTGACCTTTGGTATAAGAAGTTTGCAGTCTACATTTCCCATTCAATTATGCCTCTCAATCTTACTCATAATGGATAATACACCTTTCTCAAAGGTGTCTCCTGCTATGTCATCATGGGTGGTCTTCTTTATAAACATGGCTTTGATAGTATTCTCTTACTATGCCTCACAAGTTCTAAAATTCCCTACAACATCATGGAAGTTCACAACAGAATTTGTGGAGGTCACTTTACTGGTATAGGTATTGTTAAATGCATTCTTCACCTAGGCTATTATTGGCCAACAATAAAACATGACTATTGTGACTATGTCAAATGTTGTGTGAAATTCCAACAACATGCTAATCTTCATCACACACCTAGTCATGCCTTACAGGTTGCATGAGACCTTTGGTCTTTCTCTCAATTGGGTTTAGATCTTGTCGGAGAGATCAATCCTCGTTCTTCACAAAACAATCAATGGATTATTACCTCAACCAAATATTACACTAAATGGGTAGAATACATCCCCCTCATCTCTACAAAAGATGAGAAAATTTGTAAATTCATCAACCATCGCATTATTTGTCACTTTATTTTTCCTTACCATCTCATCACTAATAACAAAAAATAGTTCAATAACAAAACCGTACAAAAAAATTGTGATGCCTTTGGTATTAAACTTAGTTTCTCTTCCCCTTACTACCCATAAAAAAATGACCAAGCAGAATCAATCAATAAAACTTTAAACAAATTTCGTATGAAAGTAGTTGATTATACTGGGAAGGATTGGCATACGCACATTTCTTTCACCTTGTGGGCTTACCACACTACTATTCACACTTCGAGTGTTGCCTTACCTTTCTCTATGGTCTATGGTCCCAAGGTTGACTTTCCTCTCAAATTCCATATTTCATCTCTCCGCATCTCACTTCAAGACATGCTCGACGATGATGACTTTCTCCAAGATCATTTAGCACAAGTTGATTTATTAGATGAGCATTGTCTCAATTCTCTTGATCATCTCCAAATCTACCAAAAATGTATCAAATGTGCCTATGAAAAACATGTCCATGAGAGAACCTTCTAGGTCAACAACCTCATCCTAAAGCAAAATCAACATGTAACCATAGAAGATAAAAGTAAACGGGGTAAATTTTATCATAATTGGCTTGGACCCTATATCGTTACTCATACCTATAGATTAGGTGCTTATCATTTGTCTTCACTCAAAGGTAAACCCAAACATAAACCCCTGAAGACCTTGCATATTTGACTATTCTATTTTTTAATCAAATCCTATATCACTTTCTATCTATTTTAGGCTCATTCCTTGAGCACCCTCAACCTTTCATATCACCTATTCTTGTGGTCAATGAATTAAAAAAATTGATTACCCGTCACCTTGTAGCCTTATCTTCAATATGAGTACCATGGCTCTACTCATGGCATGATTTTCATGGATAGTTTTTGTCTTTTTCAATATGGAATCCCATGTTCATTCATCATTTGAAACCATCTCTTTCATAGTTAATTTTTGTGTGCTATGGTTTTTGTCTTCTAAAAAAGAGCCTAATCTTCCACTATAGTCTTTTCTATGACTTAAAAATGTCCAAAAAGAAAAATAATTTCAAAAGCGCAATGGGATTCAACTCCTCGAGTCAAACTTCCAGAAAAGAGATGACTCCCTCAAAAGGTATACCTCTTCTCTCTATCTCGCCGCTATAAATAGACTTCTCCCTCAAAGAACAGCTATACAAAGCTTTCCATATTGCATATAGTCTATTATAAAGAGGGACTATCCTTACAAAAACAAAATTAAATACTCAGAAGCTTCCCACATTGATCATCTTCACAAATACCTCAAGGATATAATATAATCATCCCACGTAGAATTCTTGCATCAATCAGTAGATCAAACACAAAAGCAAAAAGTGAAAAAAGATAAATTTTTCATCATGGACTTGCCTATTTTGATCATGGGTTTCTTACCAGGTAAGCATACCCTCTTGACACCAATTTACACTAAAAACACTCATTTTCACCCCATTTATTTTTCACCCTAATTTTTTATTTTCTCAAGGGACTTTCCGTAAAAAAATTGACATTTCATGATCATGTGAATTTCTTCACCCTTAGTATAGTCAATCATGCAACGTCTTTAGGGTCTTATCTTCATAAGCCAACCTTTGGTATGCTAACCTTGTTATGGTTCTCATCAATTAGGTAGCTCTTTTTATCACCTCTTACCATTCTACCTTCTTCACCACCTATTGACTCTCCTATATAGGACCAGACCATCGAAACTACATTTTTTAGATTTCTACTTTCACCTAAGACTCAACCATGCCTATGACCTAGACTCAACCATGCCTATGACCCAGATTCAATCATTCCTGAAACCTATCAACCCATTCCTCTACATCATCATATTATTTTATAGCTTATAGGAGAACTACATCAGCCTGAGGCCCCTTTCTATCGAGGCTATGTAGGAAGCACTTTGAGGCCATGGGGCCCTTGGAGGTTAGCTCAGCCACTCTTTACCCTAACCCATTTTTCCCACATATTTTATATTAACATTCACCTATAATTATTTTCTATTTTTCACAACATTTGGAAATTTCTCATTAATTAATATCTACCATTTTATCACACTATCAAAACATCCAATCAATCATTCCACATATCTATAATATCAATTTTTTGGAAATTTACACCATCAGATACACATAACTCATCATGTATTTCCCATGTTACTAATACCATGGAAATTAAATCAAAACCAAAAACAAAATCAAACCTTGCTTATACCTAACTCAACCATGCCTAAATTGACCTAACTCAAACATGCTTAACTAACCTAACTCAACCATGCCTATAACTGAATCCACCATGCCTACACCAACCTCAATCCACCATGCCTAATCCACCTAGTTTCCATCCATACAAAAATAGAAATAGAAATTTCAAAACACAAGTACATGATCCATACCATCAATCTCACCATATATAAATGAAATTTTGTGTATCCATCAAATATACACTGATATAAAATAATACAAGTATCTCTCAAGTACAGCCTCAAAATCTTTGGCACGCAGGTCGATATAATAATCAACTCACAAAAAATCTCATGTACAACCTCACCATATTTGTCTCACAAGATGGTATATATATCAAAATATCAAAAAATAAATAACCATACCAAGTGAATAATCATCACCCCACCTGATACCCTTGGGGCCAGTCTCACCTGTCTCCTCCCCTCTTCCTGTCTAATGCCCTGTCAGCATATCTCCACCCTCCATAGGTATCGGTTTAGTATTCACCTAGCATGTAGCTGGGTCAAGCCTTCATGAATTAGTAACCTCACCCTGACCCTATCTCATGGCTTGTTGGCCCCCTGTACTCTCTGCACTATGCGTGCGGGATCTGATCCTCTCACTCAAGGCCTACTGTGACATGTACTCTGTATAGGAGGGGACATTTATCCCAGTGGTCATTACGTGATCCTAGTAATATCTTACAGGGTATCCTTGAATCTCACCATCAGCTCTATTTGTGGTGGTGCCATCGGTCTCATCGCCACTTGTGAGCTCTGCCCTGCTAGGGCTAGCCTCGACCCTTGTACCTGTGAACCCTGCCATCCTCCCTATAACATGGGACCCTTTCACACTACTTCCTATAATATGGAACCCTTTTCCTGGTCCTATGAAGGTGCCTATGTTGTGACGTAGGCCTATAGGGCCACAATCTAAGCCTGTGCAGTGGCAAACTAAACCTACAAACCTTTTATTTGTGTCTGTAAGGCAGCTACATGTCCCCCATCACCATCACCACCCTATTTGGGTACCTATCTTTGTACAACCTATGCCTGCATGGCTACCACCTATTCTTGTAAAGTGGCAACATGTGCCTCTGATCTTGTGAGTTGCCCCTGTAATACTCTAAGTTGTGTCAAAAGGATGGCCATCTGCCCCTAGAATGTGTCCCTCTGAATTATAATAGTGGCTAAATTAGGTTACCCTGGTCTTGGTGGTGTTTCCCATAGCTGCACCGCCCACCACTTCCTATATCTGTTAGTGACCCTAGCATCATCAATCTTCCTATCCACCACCTGCTCCTCCTACCCTATCAACATAGTTGGTTATGGTAGAGGTATAGGCCTCTCCACATCATCTCTCCTGTACTATGGGAATGATGTAGGCACATCTTGGGGCATCCCAAACTACCGTCGGACCTTGTCAATAGGTATCATCTCGTTCTCGCTGGCACATCACCCCTCTATCCACCTAAGAAATTGTAGCTCCTCAAAATGATATCAACCCCTGACAATCCCTCTAGCATGTGCATGTAATATGCCACATCATGTGAAGCCCTAGTTTCCCTATGCTCTCTCCCAACATGTACCCAGCACCTATAACCAACTCGAACCAAGCCCACATCAAATGCATTAGGTTGGGGAAAACCAACTAGATGCACAAATACGATATGCTTTTATTCCCATCAATGAAGAAGGAAGGTACAAGACAAACTAAACCTTTATAGCCTTCTATAGGCCCATATCTCTCTATACAACTACACCAATAGTGTTAGTGCTCAGGAAAAATAGGTCCTCTCCTCCATCATGTCCTAGCTAACTCCTGTTAGTGCTCATGGGAGTATCCCACCCTCCACATCTGGCAAAGCAAAACAACACACCACCTCCATAATCAAGACAACTAACCTCATTTCCTGAGGATGGGTCACGTACATGTGTCCATAGCTCAAGCTCACGCTATGGTATCTCATCTCTGCCATCACCTCTACAAATATATCCACAATAGGCTCCTTTGAGGCCTCCAAGGTAATAGAATAGACCTGCTCCCCAACTATTAGTAGCCACAAGATCCTGTATACATCCTTTAGGGTGACAGTAATCTCACCCGTCAACAAATGAAAATTTTTGGTCACTGAATCCCATCCATCGATGAGTGCGACCATCAAACGTGGATCTCGAGCTACATGCCGATAACTTTCGATCTCAATCATTCCTACATCTATCATGTGTCACCACTCCTTCACAGTCTCACTCAACTGTATCACTAGGAATAGAGGTGGTACTTTGTCACACATTCGTAACTGCTCTCTTTCCTTTACCAATCAAACAAAACATTTTTCATCCTTGACCATTACCCTTTCCTAACACACCTATTACATGACACAACTATTTCCCACCACACCCTACCCAAACCAAATCCCTACCGACTACCCCTTTTTCCTAGTGTACTGTTACACCTATTCTACCTTATAATCCTTACCCATCTTAGTTCATTATATCTACTTGTCACCCCCCCACCATCTCCCAAATACTCCTTTTTACCATATTTTCCCTACATACACCTTCCCTTATCCCTTCCTTGACTATTTTCAATCCCCATACCCATCCCTTACCCATATTTCTCATCATCCCTAACTGTTGTTGTTCACCTTAATTGTCACCAATTTTCCTTGACCAACGTCGGTTTAATTTCTCCAGTGTTGGTCACCTAAGTCTTGACCGATGTTTTCCATGGAAAACCGATGTCATCCAACCCATAACCAAATGCAGTCTCTTTTGTGACATCAAAACTAGAAAACCCATGCCCTCCCCCTCAAAAATTACAAAAAAACACCCTACACTACCCAAACCTAGCCTAACATCATTTACACCCTTATTTACACTACATTGGACCTCCCCACTCTATCATTTCATTCCTTTTACCCAAAAATTCAAAATTCAACTCCCACCCAAAACCTTTTCCCCCCAAACTGATTTCCACACCCTAATTTTTAACAAATGCAAAGATCAGATAAAAGCCTACCTCATCTTAGTGTTGTCTCCATGGTGGCACATTTGGCCACTGCGTCGGTGGTCCACCTGACACCTCTCCCACCTTTGCCATCACCAAATCAACTCCTCACCATGTAACCAATAAAACTTCTCTAATCAATCTCATAGACCCACCTACCGAGCTCCAATCACGTGCTAGTCACTCACCAACTCATCTCAAAAACCCCGTACCGTCACTTTCTCCTCTTTCTCCACTAATTTTTCATTTTCCCAAATAACAACACATTAAAATGAATCCGTAAAATGAAATTTTTTCTTTTTATTAACCCTAACCCAACTTGACCAACATCGGTCATACCAAACTAACATAGGTTACTTTATAACCGGCATCGGTCACCTATCAATACCATTTTCACCCCAATTTGCCCATTTTTGACCTCAACTCATTATTTCTTGATACCATTTGACCTTACCCACAATTATTACAACCTACCTACAAGCCGACACTACCCCTAAATTTTCTTATTTACATCTAGGGATTTGTTATTTTAACTATACATTGGCCTTACATGTGCCATAACCAATTTACCTAAACCTGACCTACTTGGTGTGACCACTGGCCTTGTGTAATCACTCTACCTTGTGATGTCATTACCCATGTTGTTTGACCTAAGGACCTTGCATTGCCTATTGTTCTATCATTTATTCCAAGCCAACCTTCGGTGTACTGAAACATACCTTAATTTTCCTGCACCTGACCTACGTTGTGTTTCTGGACCATATCCTATGCCTTGGATACTTGAATCACTTCACCCTTGTTTGGGATAAACCTATCGACCTTAGCCGATGTAGATTTTACAAGCTATTCAACTTGGTACCATGTTGCAGTCTATACGTATGCATGTGTTTGATTTCCATTACCCACCACCCAATTTGACCTAGGTCTATTAGCTTTTACCTGATTTTACCCTGGCCCATTACCTATTACCCGCGTTGACCATTACCCTTTCCCAATGCACCTATACTCTTCCCCACCTATCTTAACTCACACCAACTACACATTTATCAAACCACTCCCTACTTCCGTATAACACATCACCAGTTCTTGGTTTGAGGGGGATCACCTTCACCCACACCTTGGGAAACCCTACTCTCACCGACACATGGGGCAATCACTTCCTATTTTTTTCACCGTCGTTTACCAATTCAAGTTACCCGACAAAAAGGGGCAAAATGTAGACACTAAAATTATGTCATACCACCCTTCTAACCCCATTAATTAAATAAACCATACCTTACATATTTATATCCCATAGTGCACATGATTAATTTAATTAATTACTTTAATTTATTTAATTAATATCCTCACTTGACTCCTCACCTAGCCATATCACCTAAACACCTCATCATAGACTTATTCCTAGCATGTTTCCTTTTAACTAAGACTCAATTCTACTTACCTTAACTAACTAAGACTTAGTTAAACCCTAAAATCACACGCCTATTCTTTCTCTAATAGCATGCCCACTTATCTAAGTGCACGATACCATTTTTTATCTACAATAATGAACAAAATGATCCAGAAGATAGCCAAGATCTTCCATTTAGGAAACCTAGGATTTCTCGCCTTAACCGACATCGATCACCCTAACCGTCATCAATTAGCATATATTCATTTTGGTAACCTTTTTTCAAGGTTGGAAGAATTATTTGAGTTTTGATATAGAGATATCTACATGCAAGCATGAACCAAATCCTCTTTCACATCTAGACACACCCTAGCTAAGACAAAGACTAATCAGAAGACATTGGCATTCACAGTAGCATTTGAGGAAGTACTGTCATGGCACTGACCACCAGTTTCATATATCAACTATCATCCTCATCCAACCACCAGGTTTTCAAATATAAGTAAGTGCATTTGGATTTGCATCATACCATACTTATTCAGATCATCATTTCTTTAAATTTCACCTTTAAATCATATTCTCCTTTGTATCATATCATCCTCACCTTCATGTCAATCCACCCATCTGACCATCCATAACCTTTTAGCTCCCCACATCCAACCCTAGTCATCTCTGAGCATTCTCAGCTTCTTTGGCAACCTATCCATCTTTCCTCCATTATCTGTGTAATAACAGAGAACCTCCAAAACCAAAATTTTTTGAGTTTCTACCAGTCGTCCTCTATGAACGTTGGTTAACCTAAACCATGGTCATTTTCCCTCTCAACCGGCATCATTCATACTTGACCGACGTCAGTCTCTGTATCTAGTAATTCTTCCTGTAACAACAACCTCATAAACTTCACTCAAATAACCCAAAACCATCCAAAAGTTGATCCTAACATGTTCTAGTCACCTTGGTTACCTGCCTAAGCTCCATATCTGATCATAACATTACCTATTAGATTAGGTTTTCTTGTTGTATTTGAATGAGATACCTAAATCATATCATCTATAGTAGGATGTTATTTTTTTATGTTATTTCTTGCATTAAATTATATTAAAGAGTGGATTGACAGCCATCTAGGAAGTATCACACTCGCCAGATCTAGCACATGTTAGGAATTCCACTGACATTTATTGTTTAATATTCTTCTTGTGGTCTTGTTTTTCATTCACAGATAGTTCCTCCTAGGAAACATGAATTTCTCGCAATCAACATTGGATCGAGAAATTAAAATGCATGCACTTTACCTTCCACCTTCATTTCACAGGTATTCCTCCTTACCTTTACCTTATTTGTTTTGCTGATATGTATGCAACTTATTCAGTGAAACACCTACACAAATCATCTTTGCAGATATTGAATGATCATCCATACCATATATTTCCTTCAAATTTTTAATAAAAAGTTTGCATATGTTCTCATCATTGCATTTCTCTGTCATTTTGTGCATATTTAGTAGATGATTTTCCATGAAATGGTTACTAAAAATAGAAGTGTAGACATGTATGCACACCCAAGATGTATTATCTATTGTTATGACCTCAACAATCGACAAAGTGATAAAATTTGAATTTTTTACCTTTTCTCTCAAATCAGTGATTTCTATTTCTCTCATACACTTTGCCATCTCCCATGCACTATTATTTGACTAGTGTGTTGTTGGAATATTTTGAAATCCATTAGATTGATATAATGTCTTATAATCAATCAGATTTGAAATTAGTCTGCCATTTTTTAAAATGTGAAATATTGTTCTGAATTGAATGAGTTTTTCTTGAAGACTTATGTCAGTGGCTTTTTCAAATCTAGCCTTTATAGTTCCACCTTTCTCAAGGAGGTCCTGAAGATGTTTATGATGATTATCATATTCTATAGCATATCTCATATGTAAATAATCTTCCTCAGTTTTCCATCTAGTTGTTTTTATAACTATTTCATCATCTTGATTTTTAGACTAGCATATCTTCCCACAATGTTTCTCTATTGTATCCAACTTCAATTGCGTTTTGTGGTCTCCGCCAAGTTTCCAACTACAAATAGTACATCTACATTATGTAGGAGTATCGATATTGTTCTCAGGTTAAACAAGTTCAATGAATGGATATTTGGTTTGACTATTCAAATTTATAATTCCTTTTTATAGTCCACCTCTCACTCTTACGTTTCTGATGTGATTTTCTGGAATTTTTATAATAATTTTGATTTGGACGGGAAATGAGATTATTAGTACTATTAATTTGAATTGGATTACTTTGGGTGTGATTGGAAATTTTCATCAGGAGTAAGGTCATTGCTAGGGTTTTCTGCATTTGAGAGAAATTGGTTTTCTTACAGCTTCCCTAATTAAATCAAAAAATTAAAGTAACATTATCATAGTAGAAATTGGTTTGCTTCGTTCTCATCATTGGGGTTACTTCCTGGCTAACTGAAATTATTTTGAAATTTCCATACTGTGTTTTATTTTTCCTTGAAGTTGAGTTATTTTCTCATTTATAATAGGGGTCAACGAATGGATGATTTTTTAAGTCCACATATTTGACAAAAACATAGAACTTTTAATTACCAACGGCAACAAAGCTTTACCCCAAACACAAGACAACACAACTTAAGAGTGACAGATGACAACAAAACTGAGCACTTGAATAGGAAAGAAATATGCAAGATGTTTGCAGAACATAGAGTTACCATCCATAAATATAGATAACTGTTACCGACTGGAAACACATATATCTGTTACCGGTCGGAAACACATATATCCGTTACTAGTCAACAACATATATATATATATATATATATATATATATATATCTGTTACCGATCGACAACAGGTATATCTGTTACCAGGCCAGTAACATGTATATTTGTTACCGGATGGTAACATGTATATATGTTATCAGACGAGTAACAAAATATATCAGTTACCGGTCAGTAACTCATATATCTATTACTAGCCAGCAAAAGATATACCTATTTTCATTCGGTAACACATATATTATGTTACTATCTTGTAACACTGATACATGTTGACGATCGCTAATACTTGTAAATTTGAGTTTTCGTCTATCAAAGCTCATCATAGAATTTATTTTCAAGCGGTAACTCAATTAATTGTTATCGTCCATCTACAGAAAATAACCTTGTCAGTCTACAGACATAGTTATGTTTTTCTCTTACCCTCTTGAGTCTCTCATTTTTTCCTGAATCCTTCAGGTTGTGGTCTTATACGTTCAGATTATTCACACACTTTATAATGTAAAAAATAGGACTATGATATGACAAATTAATCATATATATATTAGAATGTTATAACATGAAGGAAAAATTTACTAACTTCAATCGACCCCTAGTGAAAATACGTAGGTGAAATTATATTCAAAAAATTTAAGTCCCATAAAATTTTGGTGAATGCACCACCGATGGTAGTACAAAATTCACCATATACAAAAATTCAAAATCCCTTATATTCACCTTTTCATGAATATTAACCCCTAAAATTTACCCTCGCTTCTTGGAAATTTTTTTAGATCTAACTTTCAACAAGTCTAGGATCCTCCTCCATTTTTCCTCTTACCCTCCCATTTTGACAATCAACTTCATATCTTCCTTTAGGGCCTCCAAGTCTTGCTCAATCTCATCAATCTACTTTTGTAAGTCTCAATTCTTCTCTACATTATAACTACTCTGGTATGGTTAACCCATATGGAGAAGACATTGGGCAAGCTCAAATTCCTTGTTTTGGCTGCTACGAAGAGTTCTCTTTGGAGGGAAAGAATGGTTAAGTGGGTATAAGGTATTTTTGGATATGATCCTCCTCTATCCCAAAGTACTGGTGGGGGTAGGAATGGTGGGTTACATAATAGGGTTGGGGTTAGGAGGGATAGGGGCCAGAGGCATATCAGGATTATACTGGTGGGGGCAGGAATGGTGGGTTACATAATAGGGTTGGGGTTAGGAGGGATAGGGGCCAGAGGCATAATCAGGATTATGTGTAAGAAAATGATGATGCAGAAGAAGGATTATCCCTTGATGAAGGGGAGTGACACGGGTTGTGTGTTTTGAACCTCTAAGATTGAGTACTCAAGTGATTTTAAGATGAAATGAGGAAGATAAATATTAATATTTCTCCTAAAATGGTTTAAGAAGATGAGATGTTTGAGGGGAATAGTAATGTACCTTCCTTCAAGTGTAACATATTGTACCATCATTTTGGTGATCTCTTCAAACAATGTTGGAAATTGAGCCAACCTTAATGCCCAAAGTTACAAACTCCAGACCTTCATCCGCTTCTAGGAATTTTTTTGGGTTCAGATGCCTTATCTAATTATTTTCTTTGAAAAACTTGTTTCCATCCATGCTAAGACCCATGATTTTAGTTATGAGTTCTTTGGTGATATATGGTCTTGTCCCCAATTCAGTTCTGTTTTTCCACCCTGTAACAAATTGAAGAGAAACATGTTGGTCTTCCCTAAATTCTGAGATTGGAAACCCCACTTTTAAATAATTCCAAAGAACCTCATCCACTTCTAACAAGATTGAAGTCAGAAAGCCCATGTTGGTCATATCCCTAAATTTTTTCGTCTGAGATTGGAAACCCCACTAATCTGCAGGTAAATCAATCTCACAGAGGAGAGGACCTCATCCTCCTTCACTGGTACACCCCCAAATTTATCTCATCACTTGACATCAGAGTGCTCCTCCCATGTTGTCTCTATTTATTCTGGAGTTTTCGTTCCGCTTGAGAATGAAAATATTACTACCCAAATGTTGCTTCTTATCAGCTCCTTTTTCTACCTATAAAGCGTGTGAGAAATTAGAGAATTTCATGTTGATGATAAGCTTACGGGGGGAATTTTATTGATATTTACCCTCAAATGTGTGAAGGAAACCTCATTATTGACTACGGGACTTCAAGTGTATTATCATATTTATCATTGATAATAGCATTGTATACCTTAATAGATAGGATTTCATTAATATACAAATGGATTTGATGGTGGTTGCTTTATGTTAAACATCACTTTTGGGACTTTTCTTACGAATTTTGAGATTACTTTTATTACATACCACTTTCTTTTAATCCTATCTTCTATGATTTTATGATCTATTATATTTTAGCCTTGTCTTATTCTTTATGTTCCTTTCATCGAATATCACTTTTGGGATTTGGATCTCCACTAATCATTTTTTAATCTATTCTTCTATGTAGTTTTAATGAGTCTATTATATTTTAGCATTGTCTTACTTCTTTACAGTTCATTTCATCTACGACATCTCTTCTAAGGATCTACATAGCTAAACTTCTATTAGGCCATGTCATATGGATTCCTCATCACCATATTTTCATAGTATCAATAACCTTTACAAGGTCATATATTTCATGGCATTTTAAATAGAAAATTAAATCTATGAGTACCAAGATCAACTCTCTCAAATATAATATATGATAAATCTAGTTCCAAGGCTAAAGGAAAATAATGTGATATAAATGATATGCATAATACATATGCTCATTAAAGTAAAGTGAAATTCCTTCACAGAGGCAAAACTTTGTGTTTTCCAAGAAATCAATCTCAAATAATAAGTCAACCACATTGGAATGCACTTTTTTGGTATGACAAGAATGCTTAATAACATGATATTTTATATGAGCTATCAATAATCGATTAGTCAGGATCAAAAAAATCAAAGGAAAAAATATGCTTAGCATGGAGTTAACAAACATCGTGATAATCGATTAGTTCTTGTTTATTACATGCTCATTTTATCCCATTCTATAGATCAAAAAAATCAAAGGACCAATCAACCTCTGCAATGGAGCATCCCCAGTTCAAACAAACATTTCGTGACAAACATCTCCATTTTCCCTATGTTTTATAATGAACAATCCTTTAACTCACCTCATAAGGGTTTTATCTCCCATTTTATATGATATTCTGGTAGATCTCCTATGCAATCATCTCAAGTCCCAAAGTCTAAATCGTTACCTAAAGCTACAATAATCATATATGATGAGCATAATATGATATTGAATGATACAAATTTAGTTATGCCACAATATTCACCTAATTAGAAAGCAGCTATGAAATCAATACATTTTTTGCAAGGTGTCAATCTCAATACAAGAATTACATCATATTATTATGCAACCCACAAGAGAAATAATAAAAAAAATAAAAAGAGAAAAATTCCAAGGAATAAATACGAATGGAACATGAGAAATTACACGTGGAAACAGAGAATCTAGATCATCCATAATCATCATGGGGTAAGACAATAACTGAATGCAAATATCCCTAAGACAATAACTAATTATAATAATATCCCTACTTGAACATATTACTATTGAATCTTAAAGCAACAAGGTGGGTCAGATTTCAAATGATGAAACTTTTGAATTTGTGGATGATGATATTGATGATTGGGATGGTAATAATAACATTAATGTTTCCTTGATCTAAAGATATGTGTATCTCTATGGGCATAAAACTCACCCAATTAATCCTAAATTTTATTATAAAAAGTTTTATCCAATGCAAATGTATGTGATTATGACATTTCACAACATCTCACATATATAGATACACAAATGGATAAATATAGAATCCAAACGGATTTACCTTGTCAACCTCTTAATGAATTCCTATGATAGCATATCTTTTTCAAGATTATAAAATTCAAGAAAAAATTAAATAAATATTTTAGGCACCTAACATTACATTCGTGAGATACGAGTCGTATTCATGCTCATGTCATACAACTTGTAGTGTATCTATCAATTATCAATTGATATTCACAAATTGTCTATATTCACTAATGAATAATCCCTTATTCCATATAAGGATCTCCCTTCCTTATTTTATAAGAATAGTTTTCCCCCCATCCTCACAATATACATGCTCGTGCGTGTTATGACAAGGGTGGTCCTTCCACTATTTTTTTTAGTGCTTCTGATGTTATCTATACTCACTAACTTAATCACAATGAGTGTCGTGAACAAATCAAAATTTCTATAAAATCAAGTTTAATCTCATGCGACACAGTGATCTAGTCATAAATATCAATTCAAAGTATTCTACTCATACTATTTATAATGGGTTTATCTCTGTTTGGTTTTCTATTTCACATATTAGCCTTCATGAGTCTTTCCATCCCACATTTCCTACGGGCACATTACTGTGGTTTCTACATAGATTATAAAGGCATGCAGGTCTTATTATGCATTCTTATTATCTTCTGACACTTATGGGCCTTAACCCTCCTTCACCTTCTCAGTAAAGCATGCCTCTTTATGAGGCTCTTATCGAGTATTCTCGTGTTCTACCCCTTTCTTTTACATAACTAGTTACAAAGGAAAAACACATTCAAATAATCACATAAGACATACAAATTCACATATTTGTAAAAAATACAAAATCAGGACATTTGTGTGATTTGATTGGTTAGCTTGTTACTTTATACATGTTATTTTTCATATTGTTTTGATGAATAAAATAGATTTTTATATATTCTTTACACACATGCATTGACAAGGTAAACGGAGCTTAATGCAGGACACACACAAATTGATACCTAGTGTCTAAGCTTAGTCCCTTCCCAATTACACTTCCACATTACACTTGATTACATATATTGTGTATATGTTATCTTTTAAGATAAAAAATACTAAAAAATATATCTTTTGTAGTGCTTATCATGTTATCTATATTATTTAGTATAAATGTTTGATATATAAACTCATTTTACATTATTTTCATTACTTATTTATGAGGGTTATTTTCTTTCTTAACTACTACATTGTTTAACTACATGCCTACTATTAACCACTTGAGTTTTCGATAGCTGGATTACTTCTTACATGTGGCCTATATGCCTTAATTGTCTTGTGACATTATGGGTGTGTTGGTTGGATATTTTTTCAGACCAAAATATGAGGTTCAACCACAGTACACGGGATTAAATACCTCCTCAAAAATAGGTGAGGCAACCTATTTATTACTAATCTAAAACATAGCAGAAATAATATATACAGTATTCACACTAATCTAACCATTGGGGTTGGGATAGAATCTTGAAATCCATATTCATAATAGGTGAAGATATTTCTCTTTTGCGAAATGAAATGGATCAGAATGAAAATTATTATTATTATGGAAGAAACACAATGGAAAGGAAAATGAGAGGAACATATTTTATTTCGAGTAAACATAGAACATGAAATAATCATACGAGCTTTAGATAACAAATGTAATGTTTGAAATGATCAGAAAGTTCAAGATGCTAAAAAAATAATAGCTTAAGATTATGAACATAAGAACAATATCTTAAGAAAGATACATCTCACAACATAAAGTTTGTAAAATAGCATCAGCTCCTATTCCTCAAATGATTAAAAGAAAAAAAAAAGTCTTTCTTCTTCACAATAGATCTCAATAAATTCCAAAAATCTCAAGCTTTTGGAATGCATAAGAATCCCTTATTTATAATAAAAGGAGTTGAGAGAAAATAGGATAAATCCTAGAAAATAGTCTTTTTAATGAGAGTCCTACTTTGCTTGACTCTCATGCAGGAGACCAAGTCAAAATTTGCTTCCTATGTGACGAAACAAAAATGAAAAAGACATGTGGATCTTTAGGATTGAAATGACATGCAACATTGTTTCTATTTTGTTTCATCATGTTTGTCTTCCTCCATCAAAGCCTGCTTGTCCCGAAATTCTTAGAAATTTTAAATTATACCCTGCATCTCATTTTGATCAAGCACGGTGGAATGATCATTTAGAAATTCACATGTTTCCTGAGTATCGCTAGCGTTGCTAGGAAGCTTTCTCAGTCTCTTGTTGATTTTCCTCAGGTTTTCCAAAGAATGTTCAATTTTCACAAACCTTTTAATGATTTCTAGGCCAAATCCATAAGTTGGTTCATGCTGAATTGATTCTTGGATCTACTTGTAAAGATCATCAATAGGCAGAATACCCGAGCTTTCACTCAACACCTTAGCACAGATCTTGACTAGCTCTTCTTCTATGTCATTCGTGCCATCGACCAATTGATCTCTTGATTCCCTCAATTTGCTACAAGATTCATTGAGAATCTTTATTCTGAATCGAATGGATTTGGTTAGTTGAAAAATGTTTGTCCCCATGTGGAATGATGCCTTTTTTAGACATTAAACTTAGGTCACACTCCCCTTTGGTCCCTCGACAAATAAGCACCCTTCATCACATTCACCTATCCATCCCCCTTCACCCCATTAATATTAATTTAATTAATTTAATTTAATTAATTCATTATCCTCACCATATTTATTATTTAAATATCTTAATATAAATAATATCCACACATACACCCTACCTAGACACCTCTGATGATTGAAAAACAGGGACAGAAGCCTGATCACTTTATTAATCTCAATCAATCAACCATTACAAAGAATGGGCTGCAATCTTTATAGATATTGCACAGCCAAATACACACAGGAGAATAATTTGCACAGGTGCGAACCAAATGCCAAAATGAACAAGCTTCCAATAACATCCGGGAAGCAGTAATTAGATAAAAAACAAATATATTGTTTAAAACAATATAACAGTATGTATAAAAGACAAATATGTTTGATTAACCATATAACAAAATAACTATTATTATTTAATTAATAAAATTAATTAAATAACTGAACTATGCATAATTAATATTTAGGGTAATAATATTTTATCCTAACATTCCCCCCCTTAAATTGTGCATTGTCTGAAGAGATGAGGAGAGAAATGCTCGGAACAACTCGAACTTGTCACGTGCAAGTGACTTTGTGAAAATATCTACTCGTTGTTCAGCCGTTGGACAAAATTGAAGCTGGATGTTGTGCTTCAACACATGTTCGCGTATGAAATGAACCTAAACCTCAATGTGTTTTGTTCTCTCGTGAAAAACTAGATTGCGAACAAGTTTGAGAACACATTCATTGTCAACATACATGGTGGTCGGTTTGTCCTGTGGTATTCCAAGTCCTTCCAGTATGCAACGTAGCCAAATCGCTTCACAGACAGTTTCTCCTACAAAATGATACTCAGCTTCTGTGGAAGAGTAAGAAACAAAGTGTTGTTTCTTACTTCCCCATGATATTGGTCCAGATCCCATAAAGAATACAAATCCAGAAGTGGATTTTCTATCATCAATGTTACCTGCATGATTTGAATCAGAATATCCAGTCAAGAAGAAGTTTTCATTCTTCTTGTATTCTAGACCAAGATCCACTGATCCTTTGAGATATCTCAAAATGCGCTTTGTTGCTTTCCAATGACAAACTTTGGGTTCCTGCATGAACCTAGATAGATAGCTCACTGTAAAGCTAATATCTGGTCTAGTGTAGGTCAGGTAAATGAGACTCCCAATCAGCTGCCGATAGAGAGTGGCACTTACCTCAGGAGATGGATCTGAACGAGATAACTATAATCTGTTTCTCCATAAGTGTAGCAATTTGTGTGCAATCCATCATCCTAAACTTCTTGAGCATTGTCTTGGTATATTTAATCTGAGAAACAAAGATGTGATTCTCTTTCTACCATACTTCTAGTCCAAGACAATAGTGCATAAGCCCGAGATCTGTCATGTCGAATGATCGCTTAAGATATTTCTTCGCTTCATCAATCATCTTCACTGAACTACCAGTGATGACTAGATCATTGACATAAACTACAACAATCACCATTTCCCCCCTTGCTTTTTGAGGTAGAGATTGGGATCGTATGGATTTCTTGACGAATCCATGTTGTACGAGATGCTCCATCAATCTTGATGTACCATGCCCGGGGTGCCTGTTTGAGGCCATACAGAGATTTCCTGAGTCTGCATACCTTTTCTTCTTGACCAGGTACAACATATCCCTCAGGTTGAGTCATGTAGACTTCTTCTTGTAAATCTCCATTCAGGAAGGCACTTTTTACGTCCATTTGGTGAACTTTCCATCCAAACTGAGCAACTAGAGCAAAGATCATCCTAATCATTTTGATCTTAGCTGTGGGAGAAAATGTCTCCTCATAGTCAATGCCTTCTTTTTTGCGCATACCCCTTTTCTACAAGTCTTGCTTTGCACTTGTCCATTGTCCCATCTTCTTTGTACTTAGTTTTGAATATCCATCTACATCTAATGGGTTTCTTCCCTGGTGGAAGATCAACAAGCTGCCAAGTGTTATTCTTCATCACTGATTGATATTCAGAATCCATGGCATCTTTCCAAGCTTTTGACTGTAGGGATTCCTGGACTGTAGAGGGGCTCATCTGATTCAATAACTCTACTCATCAAAGCAAAGTTAACTTCTTCTCTTGCTTTACTGCGAGTTCGTGGTCCAGGGGTGGATGTATCTGGTGGAACATCCATTCTTGCATCTCGTAATGTACTTGTACACCATTTAGGAATACGTTAAAACTGTTCCCATGGGTTGTGGTTCTATCTGATCAACACCATCATCCCCATCATCACTTTCATATTTTGAGGGAACATTTGCTCCAATTTTTACAATAGGTGAAAAATCTACATCTTGCGAGTCTGGAGGAGGAGTCTCTGCTTCCTTCTTCTCGAAAAAACTCAACATCTCTGCTTGTGTAGACTTTTCTCATCTTAGGATCCATCAATCTATACCTAAGAGTCTCTTCACTGTACCTAATGAATATGAGTTTTTGTGATTTTCATGTCTAATTTCTTTCTGTTCTGTTTGGGTATGTGCATGCTTGTTTTGCACCCAAATACTCTGAGGTGTGCAATAGATGGTTTCCTTTTTGACCATGCTTCTTGTGGTGTAATTCCATCAAGAGCATTTGTGGGCACTCTGTTTAACAAATACACTATTGTTTTTGCTACTTCTTCCCAAAATGTCTTTGCAAATCCAGAATCATCGATCATAGCATCACACCATTTCCATGATAGTACGATTTCTTCTCTCAACAACACCATTTTGCTGCAGTGTGTGTGGAGGAGGCATTTGTTGACGAATCCCGTGAGTTTGTAGGTAGTCTCTGAACTCATCACTAGTGAATTCCCCCCCTCGATCTGAGTAGAGAGTTCTGATGTGATGACCAGTTTCTTTCTCAATTGCAATTTTGAACTTTTTGAATGTTTCAAAGGCTTCACTTTTCTTGCGAAGACAAAAAATCCACATTTTTCGTGAATAGTCGTCAACACAAAGCATGAAGTACTGGAACCCAGAATGACTTGGGCTGCATTAGACCGCAAAGATCAGTATGAACCAGGTCAAGTTTACCATGAGGTCGAAAAGTACTCTTTCGGAATAAAACTCTGTGTTGTTTTCCTGCTAAGCAGTGAGGACACTTGTTTGTATCCTTCTGAAGAGATGGTAGCCCATGACCATATTACACCGGCGAAGTGTTTCGAGATATTTGAAACTTACATGACCAAATCTCGAATGCCACAACTGGGCTGAGGTGGAGTTTTTAACCACAAGTGCTTGATCATTTTTGTGAATGAAATCAAGTTGAAATATACGTCCCACATTTGAGGCTTTTGCAATTATTTTCAAGCCTTTGGATTTATCTCAAATCAAACACATTTCCTTGCTAGATTGACTATCAAAGTCAATTTTCAGGTTGTGATCTAGGAGTTGGACTGACCGAAAGAAGATTCTTTGTCAACCCAGGGACATATAGAACATCTGATAGTCTGCATTTGCGTGAACCAAGGGGTAGAGAAATTTTCCAATCCCCTAAACTGTATATGAAGAATCATCTCCCAACAAAACATGATTTTTTGGATGGCGTGTCCCTCATTGAAATAAACCAGTCTCTGTGGCTGGTCATGTGTCGAGTGGCTCCCGAATCAACATACCAGACATCACTAGATGACGTGGATGGTTCACTTGATCGAGCAGTGAACAAGAATTTTTCATTGTCTGACTGTTCTTGTTGCTCAGCAATATTACCTTATTGGTGGGGTCTTCTTTTCTAGTTCCCCTTTTTCTACCCGTGATAGCTGTTAGAATGTCCCTTGTAAGACTGTTGTTGTTGAGGTCCAGAGTTACTTGATGAACCTTTCTTATAAGTGTTATACCAACAATCTTGTAAGTCATGTCCTCTTTTGCAAATTGGACATCGCTTCTTCTGTTGATTGTCCCCATGATACTGATTTTGATGTGAGGACTTCTGATAGGATTTAGGTTTTCCTTTATCTTTTCCTTTCCATTTTTGATGTGAAGAAAGTGCATGCTCCTCTTCATCATCCTTGTTGTACATTCCTTCCTCTTGTTGTAGTAAGTTTACAAGCTTGTCAAAACTAATTGTTGTATCTGACAAGTTTAGAGTTGTGACAAAAATATGGTAAGAAGAAGGGAGAGCTCTCAGAACAATGGGAATGAGAGATTCATCTTTGACCTCTTCTCTTAGGGCTAAAAGTGAAGCCCTCAACTCTGCAACTCTTCTTAGGAAGGCTTCAATTTTCTCATTTTGCTTTGAACTTCAATGTATGTAACTGACTCTGCAAATTTAGTATGACATTCTTGTTCTTGGCCTCATATATTGTGCTCAGCTTATCCCATGCTTCTTTTGCTATTGTGGCATCTCGAATGTGGGCTTGCACATCGTCAGAAACTCCAAACAAGATGATGAGTTTTGCTTTCGGATATGCTCTATCAAACTGTAGTTGTTGTGTTGCATCAGTTGGTGATCTGGTTAGAGTACCAGTCACAACAGGGTAGATTTCTTCAAACTCAAGTTGTGTCTTTATTTTTGTCTTCCATGCAGCATAGTTGCTTTCCTCTGAGCAATTGTGAATCTAGAAGAAAAAATTTGGGGGCATTGGTGCCCATTTTGTAGAGATCACTGACAGGGTTTGGCTCTTATCACTCTAGGTATTAGGTCTCCCAATCTATATACCGTCAGTCTGATATACTAAACCTCTCTATATACGTGCCCTTCCGATAAACCCGTCGGTACGTGGAAGAATCTCGCCCTTTCTATATACCCGGCGGTATGTGAAAGAGGTGTTAACGTACGTGAAAGAATCCAATACGTGGTACCAAGACAGTACTAATGGGGTCTGTGCAATTATTGACACCAGCTCAAAGAAATATCCTCATACACGCGCGTAACTTCACTATTATACTACTGATAGTTTCTCAGTCTGGATTAATGTCTTGTAATTGTTCACAGACGGATGGGATGGTTCATAGTGTGTGCACTGTGACCTTATTACTCCCTGTTGATTTATAGGGACGATGCCCATATGACATTGTTGCAGCTATATTAGGCATTAAGTGCAGTAGTAGTCGCGATGACTTTACCCGTAAGCACTTCCCAAAGGCACTGTATATACCGAACGCTGCGAATTAGATCTAGGATCTCGTGAGTGTTACAAAAACCAATTTTTATTGTTTTTTATTACAATTCTGCTAGTTTCTGAGAAGTTACAAAGTTTTGCAGTTGACTATGGCAACCTGAAAATTAGTACAATATGTAGCAGTATACAATTTACATTCAAAAAACTATACAATTTGAATGACAGGCAAAAAATTTCAGTTTCGTGGGCCCTGGTGGCCTCCTAAGCCCAATACGACCCAAAATGCTAAAAATTACAAAAAAAAGAAGCTAAAGATGCAATTTTTAGATAGGTCTCCCTTTGTAAAAAATGTCTGAAATGAAAAAACAGACCATATGGGAGAAAAAGAAATTTACCCCTAACTTAGGGGTTTCTCCACTAAATTTAGTTAGTTATAACTAAATTCAAAAAACCTACTAAATTTAGCAGTTTCGCCAAAAAAATTCTGCCAAATTTCAAAAGGTGAGTTTTTGAGTGTTGGGGTAGGATTTGACCCCCCAGACCTCTCACTCCCAAGGTGCATCCAATAACCAACTTGGCCACTTAGGGCACTTGAGCTATGAAATGAAGGAACTTGTATTTAATTACAGGTAAAATCGACTTACCTTGTTTACATGGCGACTTGGCAGTGACTCCACGTGTTGCATGTTGGTGAGAGGCATTTTTAGGGTTTCTTTGCTCAAAATTCAGATCTGAAGCATATGACTTCTTATTGTTTTTCTTTTCCTCAGCCGCTTTTTGCTTTTCTCAGCTGCTTCTTCTTTCCACGCACTATTTTTGTTTGTTGTCCGTTGTATTCTTGTGCAGGTCGCTTGGATGGAGGACGTCTTTTTTATGGTTTGTGAAATGTTTCTTTGTGCAGATGCATGTGTGAGTCCAGCAAGTTCACAAGAATACCAGATCAGACACATGCATGAGTCCAGCAGGTTCGCTGGTTCCTTTCCACATGAGGAGGATCAGTTTCAAAAGAGCCACTGCTTTTGCTGTTTTTTTTAATTCTTCGTTTGTTTTCTTTGTGTGATTTGTTTTGCTTACAGGTTCAATGTGTGGAGCAGGCTATTTTGTAATATACTTTGTTTTCTTTATGTGCAGGCTGAGGCGTGAGGAGGACAATGAATGTTGGCCGCTTCCTTTTTAATTGATTGTTCCTTTGTGCAGGTCGCATGGAGTATGTGGCTGCTCTTTTGTGTTTTGTTTTTGGGAATACACTTCCACTATGCAGGCCGCTTCTCTTTCACAAAAAACAAAAACAAAAATACTTTGATATAACAAATATACTTTTTCTATGCTATGCCATGTCTATGATATAACAAATAGAACAAACAAATGACCTCTTCTCTTTGCTATGCCATTGTGCTTTTGTTTCTTTTTTTTTATTGATTGTCTCTTTGTGCAGGTGCGTGGGAAGACTACTCTCAGGTCCAGTAGGGATTTCCATGCCTCCTTCAACTGCTGCCCCTTTCTGGTCTGTTCCTATTATGGATTCCTTCACACGACCTCCCCCCCAAATGTAGCAAGCAATCCTACAGCAAATTTTTCCTGGTGCTAAGTGCACCAGTGCAAAAAAAAATTACCTTCCAAGCACCTGGAAGGAACATGAGGTTGTGGGGGAGGCAGGGATGGGGCTGGGAAGTTTACATGAGGCTACACAGGCTCTCAAATGCTGCAAAAACTTCTCCAATCTCCTCTCTCTCTGCTGCTCTCTCTTCCACACCTCTACAGGTCCAGATTCTCGTTCTGGGTACCAAATGATGATTGAAAAACAGGGACGGAAGCCTGATCACTTTATTAGTCTCAATCAATCAACCATTACAAAGAATGGGCTGCAATATTTATAGATATTGCATAGCCAAATACACACAGGAGAATAAGTTGCACAGGTGCAACCAAATGCCAAAATGAACAAGCTTCCAATAACATCCGGGAAGGCAGCAATTAGATAAAAACAAATATATTGTTTAAAACAATATAACAGTATGTATAAAAGACAAATATGGTTGATTAACCATATAACAAAATAACTATTATTATTTAATTAATAAAATTAATTAAATAACTGAAACTATGCATAATTAATATTTAGGATAATAATGTTTTAATCCTAACAAACCCTCATCAAATTAACTCAACCTAAGACATGTTCTCAGTAAGTTGCCATAACTAACTAATACTTACTCAAACCCTCAAAATGAATGCCTACATTCCCTCTAAACCACATTCCCACATGCTCACAAGAAGCTCCCCATCTAATCCATGGGATAATGACAAAAGATCTGAGAAAATCAGGAGGATCTCCCTAAGATTAGTAAAACCTATAAAATCCCACCTTCACCGACATCGGTCACCCCTAACTGTCACCAGTTAACCCGAACCGCCATCAATTACCCATTTTAACCCCAAAAACAACCTTATTCTCAAGGTTAAAAGGTTGGAAGTTGGAAAGAAGTTGGAAAAACATTGGGAGAAAGTTGACAAGCAAGAACACATCCCAGAGAGATAACACATCTTTAGAGAGCCAATTATAGCAAGAACTGACATCAAAGGAAGGAGATTGAGGAGCTCCTCCTGCATAGCCTTCCTAGCCACATTCTGATCTATTCAAGCAAAGATGAGTGTGCATGCAGCCCATGTAGAAGCTTCTCTTCAGTTGGTGATCACTTACAACATTCAAACCCATCATCAGCACCTCTGTCCTTCCCATATATGACTTTCAGGAATGAAATCCAAGTAAATACAACATCATATTTTCCTGGTTATTTCATTCTATCATCAGTTTTATCATCCATTATTTTTCTTGCTCCCTATTGACCATCTCGAAAATTTTGTACCTCCATATCCCCATTAAAACCTTGTTAAAAACCATTTCAGTCACCCAATACCTCATCCCAACCAACCAAAACCCTTTGTGCAACCACAAAGGACACTAAAACCCCGTTCTGTGACATTTCTAGATTTCACAGTAACCAGCACCGGTTATACCTAACCGTGGTTAGTCATCCCCTTACCAATGAAAGTCTCTGTGTTTACCTACACATTCTTAAACAGATACATATCCACCTAATTTTACCTTACCCTCACTCACTTGTGACCTACCTAAGACGTCTATCAGACCTGCAGAACACAAAACCAACCCTTTGACCCGTGGATTCTATTATAGCTTAGCTTGCTAGATTAGATCTGTTTTCATATTGTTTTTTAAAGTGAGATACCTAAATCATTTCAAAATAACAATAGGATTTACCATGTTTTCAGCATTAATTTGTTTAAAACAGTGGATTGACAGCCATCTAGGAAGTACCATACTTCCCAGATCTAGCTCATGCTAAGCAGTTCACTGCCCATATTGTTTAATTCTTTCTGGTGGTTTTGCTTTCATTACAGGTAGTTCCTCCTAGCCAAAAGGAAGCTCTCATGGTCAGCTGTGGATTCAGAATTCATACGCGCGCAACAACCCATCAACCAATATTTGAATAGGTATTCCTCCTACGTCCGTTACCCTATCTGTTTCGTCAACAATTCAAAGAAACAATCTAAGAAAAAGGTGAAACATTTTGGCATGCTCGATAGGACCCATTCGGGGTTTCTTGCATTTTGTAATGAAATTACTTATATAATTTAGATTAAGAGCAACAGTAGAGCACCAAATAACACAATATTTCAGAATAATGATCTAATATGCAATTAGAATAGCTTCGCCACTTCGAGGGGGCAACCTCCAAACCATATAACAAGACTCAAATTCTCAAATGATAATGAAATACTACCTATAATCCCCTATATATACTATTCATATGCTATGGCCATCACCAAGGCTGACCTATTAAGCATGAGAAATTAGAAATGATATAATAAAATGATATGGTAAGCCACAAGTTGGCTACTCATATCCTAATACAAGCAATAGGTTAAGGGCGTAGCATGCCCTTCCCCTTCAAACCAATGTTTTCCTCAATGTTGAATAATCTTGGATGTTGCTGCAAAAAACCTTCATCCTCCCAAGTGGCATCTTCTATGCTCAGATTCTTCCACTTGATTAGATATTCCTTAATGTCTCTAGTTCTCAGCCCCTTAGTACGTGTTTGTAGAATCTTCTCTAGCTCCAAAATGATTCTTCCTTCCTCATCAAGTTCTGGTAACTCTGTCTAGGCTTCAAATTTCTATCCAATAACCTTCTTCAGGCATGAAACATGGAATACTGGGTGTATGTGTGAAGATGGAGGCAACTCTAGTTTATAAGCAAACACTACCAATTTTCTGTAGAACCTGATAAGGGCCATAATATTTAGGAGCAAGTTTGTTTTCCTTTTCTTTGTTGCTTTAGGGACATTTTTTTGTAAGGCTGGAGATGTACAAAAACCCAATCACCAATTTCAAAATGTATTTCAATACGGTGTTGATCTGCTTGTTGTTTCATCCTGTTTTGTGCTAATGCTAAATTCTCCGTCAAACTAGCCAAAACATGTTGTTGATGTTGAATGTGTTCCTCAACATCTTTGACCTTAGTTTGCACCCTTAAGGAGGAAGTGATAGAAGTTGGATGGTAACCATATAATGCTAAAAATGGGGTCATTTGAGAAGAGGTATGAAAAGATGTGTTATACCACCATTCTGCCAGTGATAGCCATTTAATCCACCTTTCTTTCTTATCTGATACAAAACAACGTAAATACCCCTCTAAGCATTTGTTGACCACTTCCGTTTGCCCATCAGTTTGAGGATGATAAGATGAACTATGAGCGAGCTGAGTACCCAAAAATGAAAATAATTCCGTCCAAAAATTACTTGAGAAAATAGGATCACGATCACTCACAATTATCTTTGGGGTTCCATGTAGCCTTTGAACTGTCTCCAAAAAACTAGATACGACTGTACTGGATGCAAATGGATGTGATAGGGCACAAAAATGGGCATATTTTGTGAGCCTATCCACAATCACGAAAATAACATTCTTACCCTCTGAACAAGGCAATCCGGTGATGAAATCCATGGAGACCTCCTCCCATCTCTGGCTAGGAATTGGTAAGGGTTGCAACAGACCTGGTGTCTTAATTATTTCCCCTTTGTTTTATTGGCACACTAAACACTCTGATACAAACTTTTTTACATCCCCCTTGAGTCCTTCCCAAAATAATTCTCTTTTTATTCTATGCTATGTCTTCAAAAACCTAGAGTGTCCTCCAACAGGTGAGACATGTAGCTCTTCAAGTATCTTATGCTTCAACTTAGAATCTTTACTCAAGTATAACCTATCCTTATACCATAGGGCATTACCTTTCCACTAAAATTTGTTAGATGTCATAGATCCTTGCTTGATATTCTATATTAGAGATTGTGTATCCTTATCTTGATTCCATTCTAATCTTGCTTCCTCCACCCAATCGGTCGTTAACATGGACATTCCACATAGTAAGGCATCTGCAAATGTATCCCTTCTAGACAACGCATCAGCTACTACATTTTCTTTACCCTTTTTGTATATGATTTAAAAATCATAACCCAACATTTTTGTTACTCACTTTTGTTGTTCCTCAGATGATAACCTTTGCTCCAAAAAGTATTTGAGACTATCATGATCAGTTTTTACCTTGAAGTGTCTACCTATGAGATAGGGCCTCCATTGCTTGACTACATGAAGAATAGCCATCATTTATTTGTCATAGACAGGTTTGAGTAGATATTTTCCTTTGAATTGATGACTCTCAAATGCAATTGGTCTTCCTTCCTGCATTAGAACTGCTCCCAATCCTGATCCTGAAGTGTCACATTCAACAATGAAGGTTTTTGAGAAGTTGGGAGTAGCCAAAACTGGGGTGCTGCACATGGCTTCCTTCAGCTGCTCAAAGGATTTAGTGGCTACGTCTGTCCAATGGAAGACATCCTTCTTTAGAAATGCAGTGAGTGGGGTTTCTATTCTACCATATCCCTGAACAAATCTTCTATAGTACCCTGTTAGTCCTAGGAACCCACGCAGATTTTTGAGATTTTTGGGTCTTGGCCATTCCACCATAGCTTTGATCTTTTGAGGATCAACTTTGATGCCTTCATGGGATACAATATGACCCAAATACTCTACCTCTTGTACACCGAAAGAACATTTGGATGGATTTACATACAGAGTATGTTTCTCCAAAACTTCCAACACGTTATTTACATGTTATAAGTGTTCTTCCCATGTCTTACTGTAAATCAATATGTCATCAAAGAAAACTAATACAAATTTCCTTTAAAAAGGCCTAAAAATAGTGTTCATCAAGCTTTGAAAGGTTGAGGGTGCATTTGTAAGACCAAAAGACGTCACCAAAAACTCATAATGGTCCTCATGAGTCCTAAAATCCATTTTATGAATATATTCTTCTTTTATCCTAATTTGATGGTACCTCAAACGAAGATATAATTTTGTGAAATAAACAACACCATGCAATTCATCAAGTAAATCATCAATTACTGGAATAGGAAACTTATCTTTGATTGTGTACTTGTTGAGTTCTCGGTAATCTAGACACATCCTCCATGTTTCATCATTTTTACGTACCATGACCACTAGTGAAGAATATGCACTCTGGCTATGCCTGATGATACCTGCCTTCAACATTTCCTCCACCATTTTCTTGATCTCACTTCTCTAGGAATATGGGTATCTACATGGTCTGATGTTAGGTGTTTGGCTCCCTAGAATCAACTGAATGGCATGATCATGATCCCTAACTGGTGGTAGTCCCTTTGGAATTGCATCAAAAATAGATGAGTGAGCATCCACAATCTTCTGAAGATTGGGTGGCATTGAAGACTTTATATTTTGTACTTCTATAGAAAATAGCTTTGTTATAAAGCCATCCACTCCTTTTCTGAGACCTTCTGCATCTGATGAGAGATAATAATCTGTGGAGACTTAGCTACCATCCCATTCAATTGTATTATCCTTCCATCTGAATGAAATCACATGAATAATTCTTGGAAATTCATCTCAATAGTAACTAAGGTTGTGAGCCATTGGACCCCTAAAACAATATCTGCCCCTCCCATAGAAATAGAAAACATAGGTCAGTCTAACATGTAGTCTCCCATGGAAAGCTTGATACTATGGCACTTTCCTGTGCACTTGACTGTCGCACCATCCACAATCATAACTTGCATTTCTGGAGTTGGGTAAATAAAACAATTGAGGCGGGAAACTAACTTACTATTTATGAAGTTATGAGTACTCCCCAAGTCAATCAACACCATCACCTTCTATTTTTTGACATAGCCAATAAGCCTGAGTGTTTGAGGAGTACTAATACCTGACAATGCATGGCGAGAAATTGTAGGTTGGTGATCCTCTACTTCATCTTCTACTGGCTCCTCAGCATCTCCTATAATTTTAGCTTCCTCATCATCCTCATTACCTCTGTCAATATAGAACAACTTATTCTCAGCACATTTATGTCCCAATCTATATTTGCTATCACAGTTAAAACATAATCCTTTTGCTCTCTTTTCTTCCATTTGTTAAGGAGTCAGTCTAATTGGCCTAGCAAATGAAAGGGAAGAGATACTACGGTCTCTGGTGTTAATGAAAGGTGGCCTCCTACTATAAAGAATTTTTTTCCTCTACATGACATACCATGATAATAGAATTAGACAGCTTGACTGGATTAAACATTCGTACCTCATGCTCGATGTGGTCCTTAAGACCCCCAAGAAACAAGTCATTCAGATTCTCTTCTAGAATATTCTCCACCCTTAAGGATAGGTTTTGGAATTGATGCACATAATCTTTGACTGATCCTATTTGCCGTAATTTTGATAATTGACTAAAGTAGTTCTCTGAAACACTGGAACTATAGTGTAATTGCAACTCCTCGGTAAAAACTGTCCAAGTGACACCTAGACCATTCTTCTGCCTCTGAGCACATAACCAATGATACCAAAAAAATTGGTCAGGTTCAAGATATAGGGATGCCAATGTAACCTTTTATCCTGATGGAGTTTGATGTAACTCAAAGAAGTTCTCCATTTAATTTATCCAATTCAGGGGATCCTTACCATCAAATTTGCACATATCCACTTTCGGCATAATGTTCCGTGGTTGCGGATAAGTTTGATTCTGATGGGACTAGAAAATCAATCCAATATGGTTAGTTTTTCCATGATTTTAAACTGAAGGTCCTCCTTGGTTGATATGGGCCAGATTTGGGCCATACTGGTTACCCTTTACATGTTGGATGATATCATCCAACTGATGATTGATTTGGGCTATGTCTCCTTTAGAAGCCATCTCAAATTGTACAATTCGCAACTCATACTCAAGTTGGAAAACCTTATGATCAACTGAGGTAAACCCTAGTGCTGAGGAATTTGTAGTTACCCCTTCTGACTCCATCACTTCAATCACTACTCCATCTTTATCTGGGGTTTTACGTGGAGTAACCGGATTCTTTTTTGCTCTTGTGGAAGGCCCCGCCATGATGTCAAATCTTAGGGTTTAGGCTTTCGATACAATTTAGGCCGAACAAGAAAAAAATAGAGAAGATACTAATACTATATTTTTGAGAGCTTTCTGAAAATGTAAAGAACTTTAAAATTTTCCATAATTTGCACCCTAGGGAGCGATTTTATGAAAACCCTTAAATTTGTAATAAATTTTGCAAAATAAATCAAAAAAGTATGAAATTTTCAAGGAACCTTACTTGAAATGCTTCAAAACTCTGGTAAAAATATATCCTACCCATTCACTCTAGTTCGCAATATGTGGTGAAAACAAAATATTAGGGTTTTTACCCTAATTTCGGCCTGGATCACAGCTCTGATACCACTTGTAATGAAATTACTTGTATAATTCAGATTAAGAGAAATAGTGAGAACCAAATAACACAATATTTTAGAATAATGATCTCAATATGCAATTAGAATAGCTTCTCCACTTCGAGGGGGCAACCTCCAAACCATACAACAAGACTCAAATGCTCAAATGATAATGAAATACTACCTATAATCCCCTATATATACTATTCATATGCTATGGCCATCACAAAGGCCGACCTATTAAGCATGAGAATGTATAAATGATATGGTAAGCCACAAGTCAGCTACTCATATCCTAATACAAGCAATAGGTTAAGGGTGTAGCACATTTCATTCATTCCTAAGAAAAAATTGTGTGTTTTTTTCCCTTATAAAAGCACACATACTAATTTTCTTCCTTGGTAATCCACTTCTTCTTTCTATTTTCTCTAAAGGAAACTTTTCTTTTGGTGTATTTAAAAAGAATCATTTCTTCACATTTTCTGCATTTTAGTGAAAGAGCATTCCTCTTCCTCTTCATCTTATTGTGTTATCTAATTTCATATTTTCGATTTGGGTTTAAAATCATTGCGTTTCATTCTGATTTTCTATATTAGTTCACATTAAATGAGGGAAATCTATATGTTGGAGGTCATTACTAGCTGATGGTTGATGAAAAAATTGTAGAAAAGCACTTCTATCCTTTTCTCTTTCTCTGAGTCTTACCAAACCACACAAAAATTCAAATACATACATTCTTAAACAACATCTTACCTGGAAGAAGTTGTAGGTGATCACACAATCACGACACAGTGGGCACCTAGCTCACTACTCTATCAAGTCATACTTCAGAGAAAATCCCTCCCCCACCATAACAAACCTGAAATCTCACCCTTTAGATCTCTTTCTTCATAGGAAGCATTCCTCACCAATAAATTCTATTGTTCTGTTCATAACAGTCAGTCCACACAAATAGCATAAGCTGAACAAACGTAATAGAATTGGCACTCTAGGAACATTATTTCTTAGTGTTCTGCTTGATTTACATTTTGAGGTGAGAACTTTCAATCATTATTTTTGTCTTTCCTTACACACTTCCAATCATAGTCGGTGTAATCTGACTTCATATGAGTATTTCTAGACCACATCTATATCATTCTTAGACTTTTAGGTTTGATTCAACACCAGATTTCTAAATCACAACCATTTTTCTCATCATTGTTTCAATTTCACAGTAACCGTCATCAGTCACTCCTAACCACCATCGGTTAAACCAACCAACGTCGGTTCCAAGTTCTTTTGTTAACCTACTCAAAAGGACATTCTCACTTAACTCTTTTCCCCGTTGTAGTCTCTGTCACTATCTTTCCTTTTGTTCCCATTGAAATTTTACACATCCCTAGATTTGGCATACTTGTCATATTTTGCCTTTTGCCTCGCTGTTTACTCACTGCCTATTTTCTACAGTGACCAGCAGCAGTTACCCCTGACCGATGTTGGTTTTTCCTAACTGGAATTGGTTAGCATGTTCCGCATTCCACCCACCATTAGTTATTTCATCCATTTTTTTCCCTAATTTTCTATGTACCATTTAAAAATAAGTAGCCCCACCTGATCAGTACTAGTTCACATGGCACTTACTGGAAGACAAGTGAATACCCTCATGTTCCACACCAGTTGCCAGCCACTCTCACCTAGTCATTCATCACCCACTATTTTATCACCAGCCATGGATCCTATCTAACCTACTAATATCGCTACCGGAGATTAGGAGTTTGCACAACTCCTTGACCAAAACCCTACCACATTGTAGTTTTACCTCTCCCACTCATCCACCTAAGATTCCTTGGGTCAATTGATATATGGCATTCCCGTAGCTATCCCCTGACCCTTGCACCCATTTCTACATCGGCTCCATCTAGCTCAGTGCTGCCCACTTCCACTTTACCCCCATTTGTTTCACAGTTAGGTCATATACCCACTGTGACTGCCACGTATGTTACCTCTGTAGCACCCATTACATCCACCATACCCTCAGCGACTACCCCAAACATGACCTCATCTACCCCTAATGTCTCATACATACCCATAGCTACATTACTACCTCTAGTGTCGGTGATTCCTACCCCATTTCAGAACATGGTTCTTTCCATTCCACAATCATTAGCCCATATTACCACTAGCGTTACCACGACCCTTCCACTTCCATATACATATTACCGACACCCACCTATTTCATCTATCATTAATTCCAGGTGTGTACCCCCTATTTCATTGCCTTCTTCTCCACCACCTCACATGGAAGCCCCATACACTAGAATTCCACACACATTATACACCCAAAACCAACCTCCTCGCGTTATAGGAGGCATCCAATCATCACAACCCACCAATGACCTAATTAAATTAATGATGGATAAGATGCAAACACTAGAGGTATTAGTTTCTAGCTCCCACAACACTCTTACCTATGATGATTTTTTCAACGAGCCTATTCACCCATCCATTCCCATCCGTTCATACCCTGTACAATGGGAAATGCCAAAATTCAATCATTTCAATAGTAAGGAAGACCCACAATAGCATTTTTGTTTGTTCAAACATGGGTTTCATATGATTTCTCATGATGATTCCTAACTTTTGAGAACTTTTCCCATGTCCCTCACTTGACCAGCATTAGATTGGTATAGTGGGTTACCCAAACACTCCATATTTTCATTCAATCAGGTAGCCCAAGATTTTTTGGATCATTTCTCCATCAATATCGCCAAGAAAGTTACCATGACCGATCTATATTCCACATGTCAGTACGAGGATGAATCTATCATAAAATTTTTCGCTCACTAGTGTAGCCTGTTAAATCAACTTTCCTTTCAATTACCACAAAATGAACTCATTGATCTCTTCACCCGAGCTTGCGCCAGACATATCTCCCTGACCTTACAGGTCCAAACTTTCAGAACATTCGATGAGGTATTCACTATGGCACGAAAGATAGAGATTCAGGCCATCGAAGAGAATAAAATCCAATTACGAAATAAGAATTTGGCATTCAAGTCGAATGAAACCTCCTCTTCTTCCAAACCTCCAACCAATTATTCAAAGGCTAAAGGTACTACTAACACAATGGTACTCAAGGCTGGCCCATCTCACCCATCCAATCAGGCTACACCCTCATCTAATCTATCACCCATTCAGGCTTTTCGATTCAGACAAGAGCAGCAAAAATATACCCCAATTGGAGTACCTTACTCTTATGTCTTAGAAAATCTTATCAAAGCTAGTGCCATCACTCTTCCACCCATAAAACCACACATTGGTTTTGACCCTACTCACCCCATGCCTACATGGTATAAGGAACAAGATTTCTATAAATATCACTAAGTGAAAACTCATAGTGACGGAAACTGTATCACTTTTAAGAATATTGTCCAAGAAATGCTCGAGAAAGATGAGTTGACTGTGGAAAATCCCAACGCCACCCCCAACAAAAATTTACAAATCTTTAAAAAACCTTTTCCCAATCATGCCCCTTCATCCAATCAAACTGGTGAGACATCCACTCACGATACCCATACTCGTGAGTTTTATGCAATCTTTAACGAGGTACCTGTCACCTCTCAATTACCTCACATCCCTTCCATAGAGGAAATCTTAGCCCAAAATCCCCCTTCAATGTCTAAACCAATCGTCATTGTTCCTTCACCAATAAAAGAACACCTTTTATATCCAACATCACCTACAGAGGAGTCTTCTGGGAACATTGAGACCATCTCACCCCTATCTTCTCCACTGAGAGAGCCTTTACCTACCATACCTTCTCAACCCACAGAGGAGAACCCACTACCTCCTCCACCTATAGAGGAGCACCTATTATCTTCTCCCCTTGCAAGTGACCACCCATTACCTCTTCCACCCATAGAGGAGCACCCATTACCTCCTTCACCTACAAAGGAGCACTTATTATCTTCTCCCCTTGCAAGGGAGCACCCATTACCTCTTCCACCCACAAAGGATCACCTATTCATTTCTCCACTTATTGAGGAACTCCCATCATCTCTTCCATCTGTTATAGACCTGGTGGAGATATCTTTGCCTCTTGGCGAGCATTCTCCATCAGCTACCCAACATCCAACAAACCTACTTTCAGCTCTTTTACCCACGGAAGCTGAAGCTGGCCGATTCCCCATCTCTAAGATGTAATTTACGGGAATTCCTATTATTTCCTCACCAATTCCACCCACAAACATGCCATTCTCACGTTTGGATGATCACTTAAATTATGTGGATAGAGCTTTGTTATGGGGGTGCCTCTCACTCCCCTTTCCAACATAAATGTAGAGATCCGTCGATGACACCTCGACTATCTACCCAAGCACATTTCCACCAATCAAACCACATATCCCCACTGTTGTCACAGCCCCTTCCATGATACCCGTTAACACTCACACCACACCCTTACCCATAACCTGACCTATACCTAAATCCAAATCTATACTCACAAAATTTACCTCCACTAAACCTATTACCACTTTAGGGGTCATCCCAACCACCAGCCTTACTCATCCACATATTAAAATAGATCTAATTACATCCTCCAACGTTAAAACCACACCTATTCTGACACACAAACCCAAGAAACAAACTCATTAACCTCATACCCTTGCCGCACCAATCACACCCACACTTGGCCCGTCTACCTTAAGACCTCATCTTCCCAACATGGTCAAGTACCCTTCACCCATCCATAAACCAATAACACAACCACCCATTCCTGCCTCACCAATCTCTAACCTACTCAGGCACATAATGTAACTCATACCTGCACCTGCAATCTCTTTACCACCAATACCTCTGATATCTTTAGCCATTGCTTCACTACCCACTACACTTCAGTCATTGTCTGTCACACCTCAAGCACGACCTGCGTCACCTACCTTCATAGCACCCCCGTTATCCCCATGGGTAACTTGCCCTCTTACTTCATCTTCTTTTCCGTCTAGACCTCATAAACCCACATCACCTTTACCCAAGAAGGTGCAACCCAAAAATAAAATGCCACTACCCCACAATAAGGTAGCCAAAACAACCCCGCATCCTCCTACCCATCCATCTACTATACCCCTACCTAAACAAACCCGATCGATACCTCAAATCACACCAGCACCTAAATCCATAGCTCGACCCCTTCCTATAATTCCAAAAATAATTCCAAGAAAACAAACCACACCTACACCCAAACCCACATTCACTTCCCATTGTGATCCACTAATAGGGTCCTATGCCAAAATTTTAACCAACCTCCTTGAGAATTTTATCATCACATTACCACCACTCAAGCCTTATGACCCCCTCAAACCCAAGCCAAAAGGGTTTGATGATACTAAAATTTGTGCATACCATCATGTGCCATGGCATGATGTGGGGAGCTACAAGGCCTTGAAAACTGTCCTTATCCAATTGTGTCCACCAGAAACCAACTTTGATGATGACGACCTTCTAGACAAGGACCTTGCTTCACCTACACCCATTCCCACACTACCCACTCAATAACCACAACCTCTACCCTCAAAACTCCCAGAACCACACAAAAAGTTTGAAATTAATATGGTTCACATCAAAGAACTTGTCATGCCACCACCCAAGTGTCATTGTGCCCAACTGACCTCACAAGGATTTTCTCCTCCAGTAGGTTTTTTCCCTTCATGTCATTATACCACTTACCCTACACCTTCTCCATTTAACAAATTCCCTCAAATCAACATGGTACACGTCACTACGTGTGTGTAGAAGGGTAAAGACAAGGCAACTGACCCACCAACCAATCCTATACCCAATCTGCCCCCATACCTAAAATAACTATCTGCAGCCCCACATACCCCATTTCTAATGGTGTCACACATTGCACCATTCTCAAACAATTACACCAATCTCCCCTCAAATTTTCCTTATATGACCTCATCCAAACCTCAGAATCCCATCGCCAAGCCCTCATGGAGGTTCTTCAATCTATCGAGGTTTTACCCAATGACCCTACACCTGTAGCCTCCATTATCACACCCCATCATGTAGCCTCTCTCACCAAATTATCACCTTCATCCCCACCTTACCTTGTTCACCAAGTGGCCTCCCTCAGCTTCTCAAAGGAAGAGATCACGCCATACCAAAATGATGACCCAAACCCAGCCCTCTTCATTTCTGTCCACATTGATGACATACAAGTGTGTCGTGTGATGATTGATGGAGGCACTAGCATTAACATCATTTCATCCCATGCATTCTCTCAAATGTGCATACCTAAAAATTGAATTCATAAACATCCGGTCATGTTGCATTCATTTAATGATGCTATCACCTCTACACTAGGCATTGTCATCCTTCGTTTGCGTGGGCCCCTGCACTGTTCCAGAATTGTTTTATGTTTTGGAGGGGGAATTCCAATATAAATTATTGCTTGGTAGACCCTAGATCCGTGTTATGGGTTGTGTTCCTTCCACTTTTCACCATTGTGTAAAGTTTGAACATGAAGGACACACTTATACCATTCTAGCTGACCCATCACCCTTTAAAACATGCAACATGCTTTACCGACCCAACAATGTACTCATACCGGTCAAGTTATCCACTTCTGCAACCAATATTGCTTCACCTACACTTACACCCACACCTACCAGTACCACCACTACTTTTATCGTACATGCCTCCCATACTCCTACCACCATAATCACCTCCATGGCTGACCCATTAGCTTCCCAATCCGTTAACACCACCTCTGCATCAACCCCTGACACATCATCCATACCAGCTACCCACATACCAACCATTGATCCCTTAGAATGTGTTTTTTAACACCTCACTCTAGGGGAGTACCGCCTATACAACGTCAACACATTCCTTACTCTGCACTAGTATGGAAGCCTTCACCAACACCCTCGTTATGATCACCATATAGGAGAAAACCTTCTTTATGGTCCTCCTCATCTTCGTACTAGTCTCACTTATGGGGGACTCGATATTACCACCTACACACCTGAACCACCACACCTGAACCACCATAATAACCCTGCCCATTTTCCGTAGACTTCTAATCACTTACCAATCACCGTTTCACCCATACCTTCCTACACTATTGTGTGTGGAAGGGTTTCAATTTTGGCTTTTACAAACAAGGTCACCATACTATTATTGTATGTACCACCTGTAAACATAATGATCATAGTGGTATCGGCTTCTAGGAACCTCCTACCAAATAGGCCCACATTGAATTCATTAAGGACCCTAGCCCTTCTTCACCTTCATCACCACCCTCACCGATGGAGTCAATGGATCCTGAATCTATCCCTCCTAAAAAAAATCATAAACACCATTTCCTTGGGGCCTTTGACTTATCAATGTGAAGGTGATGCCCCTTCCACTCTTCCATTCCTGTATCCTGAGATGATTGATGATGACACACCTATAATTAACATTGTTCAATGTCAAGATGATGAATCCATACTCACCTACCTTGGTGCACAAAACTCATATATTCATCATTCGTTACCCTCTGAGATGCAAACCATGTTGAATGAATTGACTATTGAGATCAACATTCACACTCAGGATGACCCACACATCCTAAAGATCAAAAAATCTTTATATGCTACTGAACAGGAAGCCATCACTTCTTTTCTCTGAGATCATAACCACGCTTTCACTTGGTCTTACGTAGACATGCCCAGTATTGACCCCACCATAGTGGTCCATAATATTGTAACCGTTCCTAATGCCAAACCTATTAAACAAAAGCTAAGTAAAATGCACCCTCACATTGCTCTTCTCATCAAAGAATAACTTCAGCATCTTCTTTCCATTTCCTTCATCTTACCCATTGATTATCCTCATTGGATTTCTAACATTATCCCTATTACTAAAGAAACAAGGGGACTCCACATTTACATGGACTTATGTGACCTCAACCTCACCTACCTGAAAGATGATGTTCCCTTTCTCGGTATTGATCAATTGGTTGACCTTACTGCATGTCACGAGATGCTCTCACTCATGGATGGTTTCTCGGGTTATAACCAAAGTTTACTTGCCCCGAAAGATCAGCACAAGACCACATTCATTACCCCTTGGGGAACCTTTTTCTTTCGAGTCATGCCTTTTGGACTTAAAAACACTGTCACTACATATCAGCGTGTTATGACTTACATCTTCCATGATATCATGCATCACATATTGGAAGATTACATGGATTATCTCTTGGCTAAATCTAAATGCCACGCCGAGCACCTTGCTATCCTCGAAACCATTTTTGACTGCCTCATTAAATATTACATCCAACTTTAACCAAAAAAGTGCGTCTTCATGGTTCTCTTAGTAAAACTCCTGGGATTTATTGTTTCCCTCCATGGTATAGAATTTAACACCATTAAAGTCAAGGCCATCATGGAAATGCCTCCACCCACGAACCTCAGACAACTCCGTAGCATACAAGGTAAATTGCAATCCATTTGCCATTTCATTTCACAATTATCGGATCGGTATCAACCATTTCATCATCTGCTTAGGAAGGATGTCTCCTTTAAATGGGATGATGATTGTTACAAAGCTTTTGAGGCCCTAAAACAATATCTTCTCCAACCACCTGTACTCATTCCACCGAAATATGATCAACCTTTTTACCTATACCTATCAGTTACCGATCATTCCTTGGGAGCCATGCTCACTCATCGTGATGAACAACATAGGGAGAAAGTGGTTTATTATATAAGCCATACTCTTTTGGACTATGAAACCTAATACAACCTCCCAAAAAATCTTTGCTTAGCCTTAGTTTTTGTTGCCACAAAACTCTGCCATTACCTACTCAACCAAAAAACCCATGTTGTGACTAACACCAACCTTTTACATTTCATGTACACCAAACCTTATCAAAATCAATGCACTGCATGATGGCTTATGCTTTTATCTAACCTTTACCTCAAATTCATTCACCAAAATTCCATCAAGGGCCAAGCTATAGCCGACCAACTGGCTGACGCACCTATTGTCGAGGACCAACCCTCTAATTTTTACTTTCTCAATGAATCCATTGCTAACCTTTCCCTAGATGAAACCCCTTACTAAATGACACTGTTCTTTGATGGTTCCAAGTTTCAGTGTTGGGGTAGAGCTGGTGTTATCCTTCTCCCTTTGGATGGATAACCCACGCCTTTTTCTTTCAAATTAGACTTTGAATGCACCAATAATATTGTCGAGTACAAATCACTCATATTAGGTCTCCAGACCACCTATTCCCTCGATGTCAAATCAATCCACATCTTTGGTTATTCACAATTGGTCATAAACCAAGTCAATGGTATGTACCAATGTCATAACGAGATACTTTAAAATTATAAACATAATGTAGACATAATTTTGACCACCTGTGATCGTTACACCCTTTAAACCATCCCACGTTTTACCAAAAAAAATACAGATACCATGGCCTGCTTAGCTTCCCAAATACCCGCTTCCCCTACCAATTCAAAAATATTTTTCACTGTACAACACCTCTAGTCACCTTCTTATTTACTTCATGATGTTTACTCAATTGGAACAGACACCGCTGACCTGAGTGACCTTTGGTATAAATAATACTTCGACTACATTTCCCTCTCCATCTTACCTGTTGATCTCACCCATAACTGACAACGTGGCTTCCTTAAGAAGGTATCCCATTTAATTATCCTAGGGGGACTCCTCTCTAAGCGTAGATTTGATGGTATTCTCTTACGATGCCTCAAAAGTTCTAAAATTCCTTATACCATTAAGGAGGTTCATGATGGCATATGCGGAGGTCACTTTAGTGGCCTTACTGTTGCTAAGCGTATTCTTCACCTAGGCTATTACTGGCCGACCCTTCACCTCGATTTTTGCAACTTTGTCAAACGCTACATGAAATTTCAACAACATTCCAACCTTCATCATACACCCAGTCATGCCTTATAGGTCACTCATGACCTTTGTCCCTTCTCTCAATGGGGTTTGGATCTTATTGGTGAGATCAACCCCCATTCTTCACAACGCCATCAATGGATCATAACTTCTACCAAATACTACACAAAATGGGTATAAGCCATACTACTCATCTCCATGAAATCCAAGAAAATATGTGAGTTCATTAACCATCACATCATTTTTCACTTTGGTGTCCCTCATCACCTCATCACTGACAATGGAAAATAATTCAAAAACAAGACACTACAAAAACTTTGCGATGCCTTCGGCATTCAAATTAGTTTCTCATCACCTTATTACCCATAAGCCAACAACCAAGCTGAATCCACTAACAAAACACTCAAAAAAATTCTCATGAAAGTGGTCGAGGACACTGGGCAGGATTGGCATACACACATTCCTTTTTCCCTATGGGCTTACCGCACTAGTAGTCACACTTCCACTGTGGCTACACCCTTTTCACTAGTCTATGGTACCGAGGTTGTCTTGTCTCTTGAATTCCAGATCCCCTCACTTCACATTTCTCTCCATGAAGTGCTTACTGATGATGACTTTCGTCAGGACCGCTTAGCACAACTAGAGTTATTAGATGAACGTCGTCTTAACGCTCTGGATCACCTTCAATTTTATCAACAACGTATCAAACATGCTTATGAAAAATGTGTTCATGAATGAACCTTCTAAGTCAGTGACCTTGTTTTTGAAAGAAAATCAACACGTAACCAAGGCATAAAAAAGTAAACGGAGAAAATTCACTCCTAATTAGCTTGGATAATACATCGTAACTTATACCTATGGATCGGATGCCTATCATTTATCCTCGCTTGAGGGTAAACCCAAACCTCATCCCCTTAATGCATTAAATCTTTGACCATTCTATTATTGACTCATTTTCCTACCTCACCCTATGTCTCTTTACAGGCTTGGCCCTTGAGCGCTATCCATCCCATCCATCTCCCTAACGATTAAACAAGAATCATATGATTACCTATCACCCTTTTACCTTATCTTAATTATGTGCACCATGGATTTGCACATGGCATGATTCTCATGGATACTTTTCATCTTCTTTTAGATGAGATCCCATGGTCATGCACCATTTCCTTCTCAACAAGAACCAAATGCTTCGTTATATTCTCGTCCATGACTTAAAAGCCAAAAAAAAACAAAGATGAATCCCTTAGAAGGACATCTTCCAAAATAAGGGATTAACTCCTTGAGTAAAACTTCCAATATAAAAGATGAATCCCTCCAAAGGACATCTTCCACCTTCCATTGTCACTATAAGTAGACTGCTCCCTCGAAGGACAGTTATAAAAAGATCGCAACTCTTTACATATTCTTTCCAAAAATAGGGACTATTTTCTCAAAAATCAAAATTCAAAAGCTTCCCGCATTGATCAGCTTTGCGAAGACCTTAAGGAGACATATATTCCTCCCGTATAGACTTCCCACATTGATCAATCTATCTAAAAAGTCAAAAAGAAAATAAAAAATAAAAAGCGTTATGGACTTACCTATTGTGATCTTGGCTTTATTGCCTGAGGCATTCTACTTCCCATTTTATGACCCAATTACATACACCTCTTTACCCGTTATCTTTTCACTTCATACCTCAAGGGACCCACTGAACCTATGACATTTGGTGATCATGTGACTAGTCATCACTCTTATAATTATCAATCATGCAATGTCTTTAGGGTCTTATGTTCATTAGCCTATCTATATGATGTGTTTCATACGTTTTGATCCTTGCCAATTGGGTGGCTTTCTTTCCCCCTCTTATCTTTTCTCTTCTTCATTACCTTGTGATCTTCTCATATAGGACTTGGTCCTCAATGCTTACCTTTTGGGGTCATCCTCCCCTTTCGCCATAGTCGCCCTCACCTGCAACATTTTTACCATCATTTACCCCCACCTATTAAACCCAAACCCACAACATGAACACAAACCTACTAACTCATTTTCATATTCATCCCTAGCTTATGGGAGAACTACATTGGTCTGAGGTCCCTTTTTGCCGAGACTATGTAGGCAGCACTTCTAAGGCATGGGGCCCTGGAAGGTTAGCTCAGCCACTCTTTACCCTAACCATTTTCCCCACTTTTACCTGATTTCCTGTTCATCTCAAAAACCTCGACATCTAAACGATATACCACATAACTTGTGCCACTTATTTTATTTCACATTTTCATACATAACCAACATTTTCCACATTTTATACCATCTCATGCATTTATATTACCATTTGTTACCAAAATACCAAAATGAACATCCATGCCTAACCAACCTGACTCCCCCATGCCTATAACCTAACTCATCCATGCCTATAACTTGACTCAACCATGCCTAACCAACCTGACTCAACCGTGCCTAAATAACCTAACTTGATCCATGCCAAACAACCTAACTCAATCCATGCCTATAACCTGACTCGATCCATGCCTAAACCAACTGACTCGATCCATGCCTAACAACCTGACTCCACCATGCCTAAACCACTTGACTCGATTCATGCCTAAACTGACCTGACTCCATCATGCCTAACTCACCTAATTTCCATCCATATCAAACCAACAAACCCATATCTCATCTAATATCAAACTAGCAAACCCATATCTCATCTACTACAAACCAATAAATCCATATCTCATCTAACACAAGCCATAAACCAATACCTCATAAACACATCAACACATTACCAAATATCATGTATCTCCTCATATATACATGTGTGTATCAATACAATGTACACTCGTATCACATAAATGTGTATCTCCAAAATAATCATCATCAGTCTCACAGGCCGTTATCCAATACAAAAAAATGTCTTCAGCTTGCAGGCCGGTATCATGTACAACACAATAATAAATACAATATTTCTTCAGTCTTGCAGGTCGGTATACATCCAAAATCTAACAATACAAAAATAGGTGATATATTATCTCACATCTGCTACAACATATCTGCCTCATCTATAGTGTCGACAGTCCCCTCTAATCCAGAGCAATGGCTCACTACTCTCACTCTACCACTAAATGGCCCGACAACTGATGTTGACCCCCGTACACGGATAACTATTCATTTTCTCTCTCCTTTGGGCTCGCCAGCCACCTACACTCTCAACAATATATGTGCGAGACTGTGTCTGCTCACTCGAGACTATCTGTGGGTGGTCTCATCACACCATCCACTAATATCTACAGCTCAGGCTCCTGCTCCTGTAACTGTGCCTACAGTTCACGCCTCTCTACCTGTATTTGTGGATCTGGCCTCTTGTCCTGTATCTGTGACCCCTGCCTCCTAGCTGTCCTTGCCTGACCCTACTCTCTTTACTGCCCACCACTATCTGTATTCCACTGTCACCGCTGCATCATCTGTGCGATGGTCCACGGGCTCCTCCTCCTCCCCTTGTCACCTCTGCTGGATGGGGTATGGAGACAAAGGTCTCTCCACCTCCTCTCACCTATATTGTGGGAAGGGCAGGGGCACATCCTGCTCTAAACCAAACTATCACCTCACTCGGTTGACATGTATCATCTCGTGCTCCCCGACACAATGTCCCTCTATCCATCTCTATAATTGTAGTCCTTCCAGCTCTGCATACATCCCTTTGTAAGAGGGATAGGCCACATATTGTCTCCAGACTATATCCACACTAGATAGGCTCTCTAGTCTTTGTCTATAATACGCTATGTCGTATGTAGCCCAGGCTCTTTGTATGCCCACCCTCCAACACCCATCACCTATAACCAACTCGAATGACTCCCTGTTCAAATGCATCTACCCGGGGCAGGCCTTTCGGTCACACACACATAATGCGCTCATAGGCCCAACAGTGCAGAAGAAACATGCAACACAGACTATATCTCCACAATCACCCGTAGGCCCACAGCTCTCTATATAACTGCACCAAGAAATCCGGTGCCCATGCAAAACTGATATGATCAATCATCATGTCCTAAAGAACACCCATCAACGACCATGGGAATCTCCCACCCTCTGAATCTAGTAATGCATAGCACCCGTTCGCCTCCATCATCAACACTGTTAACCTCATCTCCCTAGGATGGGCAACATAAACCTCTCGGTAACTCAAGCTAGCACTATGGTATCGTAACTCACATGCCCTGTCTCCAAAAACCTCGTTTATACACCTCACCATGACCTCTAATGTCACTGAGTAAACATGGGCTCCACTAATTTGTAGCCTCAATATCCTATATATATCCTCTAGGGTGATGATCATCTCCCCTGTCGGCAAGTGGAAGGTGTTGGTCACAGAATCCCATCTCTCGATGAGTGTGACCATCAAAATCTTCTCTATCACAACCCACCCATAATGGTGGATCCCAATCAGGTCAACATCATCAACGTGACTCCACTCCTTGAAAGTCACCTACTCATGCAGCTCTAGCAATATAAGCGGCTCTCGGTCCCTCATCCATAGCTCATCTCGGGCCTACATCCAACCAACATTATGTATTAATACACTTTCCTAACTTACCCTGTGTTCACCCCCAAACCACCTATTCTTCCCAAAACCCCTCTATCATAATCCTTACCCAACCCACCCATAACCCATCCCCTCTCTCTTAACCCATACCTTTACATATCTTCCCCTACCCATTGCCCATCCATTTCCACTCCCTAACCCATTTTTTGCCTATTTTTGGTCCCATTTCCTTATTTTCACACCAACTCCAGTTACCCATAACTATCACCAGTGTCCTTTAACTACCATCGGTCACCTATTTCATGATTGATGCCTTTTCTTCATGACTGAAATTAGCTGACAGTAACCAATGCCGGTCACTATGGTGCCTAACAGTGCCAAAACCCCTAACCCAATTTTTTAATTTTTGACCAAATCAACCTAACTGCCAAACCAAACCTACTTAAACGTTCCTTCTTACCCTTTCCACTCTTATTGACCTACATTCCAACCTCCCCTAACCCGATTATATCCAATTTACTTCCCAATCCAAAATTCAAAACCTCCCCCCACATTTTTATTACAAACCATATTTTAACCTACTTTATCAATTAAATTATTAAGCTATTGATGTGAAGCTTACCTCATCCCTCTGTTGATGCCATGGTGGTATATTTGGCCACTGTAAGAGTAGACCACCCAACCCCTCTCCTACCTCTGCCATCGAGCCAAGACCTCCATTTCTCTCAACCAATCCTCAGCCACATGAATGGTGCCACCTACTCTTGCGGCCCCACCTCTCACTCAACCACTCTCACCTATGTGGCTCACCAACTAATCTCTCTACAGTACTCTTTCGACCTCTTCCTCTGATGCTCTCTTTTGTCCTTTTTTCCTCTTCACAATGCAAAAATGAATTTTCAAACTATGGGTTTTCCACTTTTTATACCCTACCCAACCCGACCAATGTCAGTTAACCCTTGACCGCTATCGGTCTGGTGCCCTAGACTACCATCATCGGTTCCTCTCCTCCGTCATCAGTTCATCTTGACCATTTTCATTTACCCTGCCTACTCATTTCCTTCACATTTACCTCCCCTTTCTTTTTCCTTCCATACATCTACCTGGACCACTTTACCTTTGCTTTTGGCCCTCCACCTTCTTTAACCTCACCGCATCCACTATCGACGCTTCCTGATTTTACCCCTACCTCAGCCTTACCCATGCCGTGACCTAGATATTTGAACCTAGACCATTTCTAGTGACCTTTTGACCTCATGTGTTTGCTATACCTTGTGGCACTATTACCTATGTTGATTGACCTAATGAACTTACCTAGCCTATTGCCATGACCATTTATCCTCACCCTACCTTTTGTGTACCAGAACATACCTAAATGTTCCTAAACCTAACTGATGTTGTGTTTCCTAACCTTATCGTATACCTTGGATACCAGATTCACTTCACCCTTGTTTAGATAAACCTATCAACCTTAGATGATTTAGAGTTTTCCTGCTCTTCCACCTGGTAGTGTTCTGTAATTTATACATGTGTGTACGTTTGACTATTGTTACCTTTGACCCTGACCCATTACCTAGCTTACCTAAGTAGACCTTGCTCCCTCTCCCCTGTACCCACTTTCCTTTTCCTCACATTTACCTTTCATCAAACCACTCACCACTTCAGCATATTTCCTCCTCAATTCCTGGTTTGAGGGGGATCACCTTACCCTCACATGGGGCAACCACATATTATTTTTGTTAACATTGCTTACCAATACAAGCTACACAACAAAAAGGGGCAAAATGTAGACACTAAAATTAGGTCACACTCCCCTTTGGTCCCTCAACAAATAAGCACCCTTCATCACATTCACCTAGCCATCCCCCTTCACCCCATTAATATTAATTTAATTAATTAAATTAAATTAATTCATTATCCTCACCATATTTATTATTTAAATATCTTAATTTAAATAATATCCACACATGCACCCTACCTAGACACCTCATCAAGTTAACTAAACCTAAGACTTGTTCTTCGTAAGTTTCCATAACTAACTAAGACTTACCCAAACCCTAAAAATCATTACCTACATTACCTCTAACCACATTCCCACATGCTCACAAGAAACTCCCAGTCTAATCCACAGGATAACAACACAAGATCTAAGGAAATCAAGAGGATCTCCCTAAGATTAGTAAACCTAGAAAATCTTTCCTTGACCGATGCCGGTTACCCCTAATGTTCGTCAGTTAACCCAGACCACCATCGGTTACCCCTTTTAACCCAAAAACAACCTTATTCTCAAGGTTGAAAGGTTGGAAGTTGGAAGCAAGTTGGAAAAACATTGGGAGAAAGTTGACAAGAAATAACACATCCCAGAGAGATAACGTATCTTCAAAGAGCCAATTTTAGTAAGAACTGACATCCAAGGAAGGAGATTAAGGAGCTCCTCCTGCACCAAATTCTGATCTATCCAAGCAAAGAGGAGTCTACATGCATCCCATACAGAAGATTCTCTTCAGTTGGTGATCACTTAAAGCATTCAAACCCATCATCAACACCTCCATCCTTCACACATAGACTTTTAGGAATGAAATCCAAGTAAGTACAGCATCATACTTTCCTAGTTATTTCATTCTATCATCATTTTATCATCCATTGTTTATCTTGCTCCCTATTGACCATCTCCAACATTTTGTACCTCTATAGCGCCATTAAAACCTTGTAAAAAACCATTCCAGTCACCCAATACCTCATCCCAACCAACCAAAACCCTTTGTGTAACCACAAAGGAGACTGAAACCCCGTTCTGTGACATTTCTAGATTTCACAGTAACTGGCACTAGTTATACCTAGTCGTGGTCGGTCATTCCCTGACCAACGTTGGTCTCTGTGTTTACCAACACAGTCTTAAACAGAGACTTATCCACATAATTTTACCTTACCCTCACTCACCTATGACCTACCTGAGACCTCTATCAGACCTGTAGAACCTAGAACCAACCCTTTGACCCATGGATTTGATTCTAGCTTAGACTATTAGATTAGATTTGTTTTCTTAATGTGTTTTTAAATGATATACCTAAATCATTTCAAAATAACAATAGGATTTACCTTGTTTTCAGCATTAATTTTTTTTAAATAATGGACTGACATCCACCTAGGAAGTACCATACTTCCCAAATCTAGCTCATGTTAGGTAGTTCACTTCCCATATTCTTTAATTATTTCTGGTGGTTTTACTTTCATTACAGGTAGTTCCTCCTAGCCAAAAGGAAGCTCTCACGGTCAACTATGGATTCGTAAGTCATACATGCACAACAACCCATCAACCAACATTTGAACAAGTGTTCCTCCTACACCAGTTACCCTATCTGTTTCATCAACAATGCAAAGAAATAATCTGAGAAAAAGGTGAAACACCTTCTTCAACCAAGATGTAGGATAGAACCTGTTTCAGTGTTTAGAGAGCTTCAAAATTTAACTCTAGGTTCCCAACTTCTGCTGAAAATTCATCATCCATTTTATCTCCATCCTTCTTTATATCCTCCAATGATTTGTAGACTTTCACGGTGTCGTCAATGACTTCTTTTCCTTGCAAGATCAGCTTTTGGGTCCATTCATCAACTGTTATCCCCTTCTCATTAATCTTCTCGATCATGGGTACCGATGAGAAATTGAACCTGATAGGAGTAGAGGATGATGGTGTTCACTTAGGATGCTTTAGAGCTTGAGTAGTTCATCTGTCAGCTACTATATTTTCTCTTTTGAATCATCTTTATTTTCCTTAGTCTCCTTTAGCTTCTGGCACAACACATTCATGGCATCTTGTGTGTCCTTTTTTGCTCCCTCCTTTGTGAATTTCCCTAGATCAACCCTTGTGATTTGATAATCTGTGACCATTATATCATCCTTTGTTTTATCAAGCACAGGAGTAGTAATTTCTCTAAATTTATGCCCTGAGGCATACACTAAAATCCTTGAAACTATTTTGGGTTTCTTGGCCGACTTGAAAGGAGTGACCTTGAGGGAACTGAAATCAAAGGCTAGTAGGGGAACTACCACCTTCCTCTTCCTCGAAGTCTGGTCTATTAACCATTGAGGCATATTGGAAGAAGTTTCTCCCATTTTAGGTGTTATGGTCTCATCCTCAGGTGGAGGAAGGTTAGCTCATGGAGTGGTGACCATTGCAAGTGTAGTGTCCGTGACAATGGACTTTGGGAATGGAGGCACAGAAGGAGGAGGCATATCCATGGTTAAATGAGGTCTAGTGGGGAGAGGTGAGAGGCTAGAGAAGATACTAGCCATGGCTGAGGAACTTGGTGAAGAAATATGAGGCAAGGAAGGTTGAATGGGAGGAGGTAAGGATTCTGAAATTAGATCTTGCGAGATAAGAGGAAGACTTACCTCTGATGAACTATCAACCAAAAGAGGAATGGAAGGTTTAACAATATCTTCTCCTGAAGGAGGATTTCCTTCTTCTGGTTGTGTAGGTGAATCAAGAAACTCAACTTTTTGTGGGAGAGTGGCCACTAGTGTGGTTACTTGATCTTTTCCCTTTCTGACAAACTTAACCTTTATGGGCCTCTTGGAATGGTTCTTATCATTTTCCTTTTTTCCCTTGGAGGGTCCCACTTCCAAAGTATATAGCTTTGAAAAACTCCCTTCTTTATAACTCATTCCCTAAGAAATGAGCCACACCTTAGTACGAGAAATAATTTGAGAAGCTCTTCTTACAATAGAAGATTTCTCAGCGATGGACCAATCAATGGTTGGGAATACATATCAGTCTTCATTTAACCCATCATACAAGGCATCAGGGACACTCTCATTATCCATGGTGCCCTCTGGGATGCCAAATAAATCTAGCATTTAGATTTCTTCAATTATCAACCTGTTATTGTCCTTTCTTTGGATGGTAACTTCATCCCGAAGATCAACCCAAATATCTTCTATGTTGGGAACATGTAGATATAAAGTCCTATATGATTTAAGGACTCCTTGGAAATCAAATCCATATATATGCTTTATGAGCTTCTATAACTTTTCCTAAAGCTCATGCACCACATTCTTAGCTTTAACCACTTTCGAGCATATGTACCTTCCGATGGAAATAGGGAAGGATACGACAGCCTTGTGTTTACTTTGTTGGAATTTATGGAAATCCAATAATTGTCTTACCAACTCCATTAGAATCAACTTATCACTGGGGAATCTGGGCAATCGGAAAGGATCACCCGAAGGTATGTGAACTTATTAAACTGCAAGAAGATACAACCCCATTTTTATACTTCGGTCCATGCCTCATCAGAGATTCCTCTCTTTCTTAAGTCAGGGTTCAGCATGCAGATGTTATCATAAAAGAAGGTGCCATTCACTCTTCTCAATTAATCTTCAAACCACTTCATTTTCAACTAAGGGAAATACTGATATATATGTTTGGTTTACTTACTAATTCCCTTTATGTCCTACCCTAGATAATTCCTCATGCCAGCTGTTGCATAGGTGACATATGATGACATGTAAAACATGTTGGTAGTCAAGACTGTCTTCATCTGGGAATAAATCTCATTAATTATAAGACTGCCCCAATCAATCCCTTGTTTTTTCTTCTTTATAATGACCATGAATTGATACATCCACCCTTGGAAATCTCTTAAGTCAGGGAGTCTAAATACTCGACTCAATAGGGTGATGATGTCTCTAATTTTAATGATGAAATCACTCCTAGGGAAAAATTTGGGAAACCTAGAGATGGTTGGCTTAGCCTTAATCAGGAACTTTTTATTCACATGCTTGATGCAATCTTCTTGATCTTTATCCGAGGATTTCTGTGCTGACTTAAGATCTACATCAACATATTCCTCAAAGTTGGGTAATCTTAAGAGGTCATCAAAGTAACCCCTATCCAACTTCACTATGGTTTCTCCTGCTTGATTTTTCACTAAGTGGGAATCTGAGTCATAATTGGAAGCACAGGCCAAAATGAACTCGGGGCATTGAGTAGACATTAGGAATCTTGCTGCAAGAGGGAGGCCACTGTTGGCTATTGACTTCATCCAGGGACTCTGAGAAGAATCCTTGGTTTTGTTCCAAAATTCTTCCATGTCAATGTTACCAAGCTCCGTATCTTAGATTTCGTAATTGTAATCTATGTATGTTGGGCCCCTATCATAGCTTCCAAATATTAAGGGTGCGTAGGCACACATGGCTGGAAGAATCGCACAAGTTAAAGTGCATAGGGTAGTATTCAAAAGGGTTCTTAGAGAACCCAGGGTGTGCATGCCACGTGAAGAAAAATTCGGGACTTAGCCATTTTTGGCCTTTTGGGCAGGACACATGAAGAACATGTTCTGTTTAGATAAGGTTTCAGCCTGGTGATAGGGTGTCCTAGAGGGAATATACCTTGTGATAGAAAGATCCAAAAAGTTAATCATGACATGGAGAGGCATGTGCCTAGGGTGACCCATACCTTGACACTTGGGGCCAGATCTGAGGCTGCAGAGGAGTTTGTTAGAACTTAGAGGCCTATTTATATGTGTTCCCTTAGAAAATAAGAGAGACAAAAGTGAGGTAGTGGAGCTCTACAGAATTACTGCAAGAACTATGGGATGAAAATGGGTACAAAATTCCAGTAAGAATGTAATGGGGAAAATGGGGAATGAAATTTTTGTTTTGTGGGAATACATGTATGAATCCAGAGATGGTGCATAACTATGGTCTACCCCTCTGTGATACTTTATAGTAAGACTCTGAATAAATATGGTAAGGTTACCATCATGTTTACATTAAGATCTCCTTATGTATTATCTACATGTTTTTACTCTGCTTTTGATCTTTTATAATCCTGGACCTCACTTGAATGGTTAAGTATATTAGTGGATTTACAACTCTTGGTTATATTATTTATGTTGCACGCTTTGTTTCTATTATGACTGAAGGGGTGTAGAAGTTGTCCTGAGCTCTATAGCTCTTCATGTATATTAAATAACTAATTTGGAATCATGAACTATGCCTTCCACTAGACTCACATAAAAGAGAGACTCGGCTCCCTCTTGGGCACCTCGGGTGAGTGCCCAACACCTGCTAGATGATAGGCCAATGCACATGAGGTTCCCTTGTTCTTAGTTGGTGTAAAAGTAACTACATCTTGGTTCTTTTTCCGGGACTTCTTTTTGAAGTTATAGTGGAACATGGCATATATCATGATCTCTACAAAAAGTGATGGTGGAGTGCTTAACACTTGAAGGTGTTGAAGATTGGTTTAAGACCATGGAGGAAAAATTTGCTCAGATATTTAGTACCAGATCTAGGTTTGATACGTGAAGATGGGTGGAAGACAATCTTTATCATGAGTTGTACGAAACCTTCTTTTGTTGTTTCCCAATAGAGTTATTTGAACGGATCTCAACTTATACATCTAGATCAGGGTGGCATTATAAATCATGCCCTTGGACCCAAGAAACGTATCAGAACATGCAAGATGTTGATCTAACATGGAACCATGATATAGATCATTGGTGGAAGGGAGTATTGACTAGCTACACTCTGGAATACGCCATTTCCACGTATTCCTGTCCAGAAGTTGTTAAGTTTGAGTTTTTACGAGAGCCCAGGGGATCATTTCTACTTGTTATTCCCCTTGCAATCAAAACCTTGATGGTAACCATGGGTTTAGAGGAATTTCCTATGGCCATTTAAACCAACCTGAGCGCTAGGAAAGGATGCCAGGTTGGGGAAGGATGGCTGATCTAACGACTGAACAATAAAGGGAGGAGAGACGACTCAAGTATAACGAAGCACATGAAAAGGATATCGATAGATAGCGTGGGATTACAAGTGGGTTATGGAGCCAGATATGGTGGAAAGGAGTTGAGGTTCACGTGGAGGATGTGGAACTCAAACAATCTAAGGTAACCCATCTTGGTAAGCGCAGGAGAGAAAACCTTGTGGCTTCTGATGAGAGTCTATCACATATAGAGAGAAGAGTCATTGGCACGCATCTAACCCCACCCATTGATTGAACCTTGGCACTTTGTTTGTTTGAACAAGGGAAAAGTACAGTTGATCCATTTGATATCAGTGGAAGCAACCGATCGGTGCCTAGAACATACAATTTCTCATTTGGGACTTCTATGGCTTCACACACTATTTCGGTATTTGGTGGAATGTTTGGACAAGGCACGTATACAGCTGGTTTTGGAATCATGTTAGGAATTGGTGGAGGAACTATGACTGGGAGTGATACTAGTTCATAAACTGTCAATGCATAATTCAGTGGGACAATGGGAGCGTTCGACATGACAAACATAGGCCCTGTACCTAACACCTGAGGATATGGAGGTGGAAGTGGTGGAACTAGTGGCTCAGGATCTAGTGGATCTGGTGGAGGAGGAAACACCGGAGGAAACCAAGGGACTGGATCGACAGGGAAGGGGCCTCAGCCACCTCCTCAAGTATTTTTCGAGATGTCTCTACACTTACGAGATTATAGTGAGATAGAAGATGCTACGGAGCATGTGCATAAGTGTGAGCTACTACGGCGTGCAAAGGGATTCACGACCCAGGATCAAAATATTGGTCAATTTTTGATGACCTTGCAAGGACTTGTGCATAGTTGGTATAGAAAGTATGACCATCATCAGACTGTTGTGGATTATACCACGCTGAGAAATGCATTCTTGGCAGAATTCCACATACTTGAGTTTGAACAGAAGAGCATTAGCTCTCCCAAAGAAATCCAGCAGGGAATGGCAGAGAGCGTGTGGGAATATGATGCACATTTTAAAACTCTATTGTCTAAACTATCTTATGATATCCACCCTTCACAACATGCTCAGTGGTTTTTCAGTGGGTTGCTCACACCCTTTAGGAGGGCTTTATCTCATAAAACATTTGCAGACCCCCGCTAAGTGTTGGAAGTTGCTTTACATGCTGAGGCAGTTGGTAGTGTTGACACTGGTGTTAGCCCATTTCTGGAGGCTCAGAGTGCTGCCATGGCTAAGCAATTAGAGAAATTATCTACCAACATAGTTCCAGAGATTCACTGAGGAATGTGGTGCATGGATTACAATGTAGAAGGGCACACAAAGGATAATGGCGGGATATGTACTCAGAAGGCGATACGCACCGTAACAGTAAACTACAAAATATGTGACGAGGACCATGATGCAAGTAGGTGCCCCCTGTTATAGTGCATGATCTGTAAAAATGTATCTTGTTATTGCAAAATATGTACCTCAACCACACATGACACCAAGGATTGTAGATTGATTGACCAGATTCATGAGGAAATTGATCTTGGTGTGCACCAGACTAGCATTACCAGTAGTTCCAAAGGGGATGAATGTCAGTATGAGGAGCAATGAGATGGAGATGCATGTGGAAGAGGGTTTCATGGAGGATTTTGTGGTCATAGTAACCACAGAGGAAGAAGTGAGTTCCTACATGGGACGTGTTTTAATTATGGAGCCATAAACCATTATAAGCGCGAATGTCCAGATCTTCTACAATACTCTAGGTGTGGAAAAGAACATAAGTATGAAGAGTGCCAAGATTTATACAAACATATGAGTCAGCAGTACTAGAAGGATAAGGGCACTTCCATGGTGAGTATTAAGAAGGCTGATGTGTAATGTCTTCCATGAGTAATACGTGAATCATAACTAGAGCCTATTATGGTAACAAAAAGGGCAGAATCCATGCGCGTAAGGGAAGCACCTACTCAGAGACCTCTGGTTTTGAGAGAAGAAGTAGTACATGGGAAGTATCTAAACCTAGCTCACCAGAAATAAGTCTACCAGGAAACCATGGACGTAATTTGAAGTTTATAAGGGGAGATCTAATTCTTAAAAGAGTAGACTAGAAAGGATGAGAAAAGGAGAACCATAGAAGCACCAAGGGATGACTTGTATGAGGTTAAGGAGGTGTGTAAACTACTGTGGTAGGAGAATATTATTCCCCTGCTAGGGGCATGGTTGAAAGAAAAGGTGCCACACGCCAGGGAAGAACACGAAAGGTAGATCCTGCATGCAAACCTCCCACCTCACAGCCTTGATTATGACAAAGAGATTACCCTGAACGTAGTAGTGGAAGGATGGTTGCTTAACAACATCCTCATTGACACAGGTGTGGAGGTTAATGTTCTCACTCTAGATGCCTGACATCAAATGGGAAGACCTGCATTATAGCCATCTTCAAATGTGTTGTATATGGAAAATAAGACAAAGGAAATGCCCATAAGTGTCTAGATGGATGCGACCATTACCATTCAGGGGACTAGGTTCACTAGGGATTTTGAAGTCTTGGCACTTGCTGAGGTAAACAATTTCCTAGCTCTACTTGGGCACCTGTGGTGTTATAAGAATAATGTAGATCTCTGAATTAACAAGGGGTACATAAGGTTTAAAAACAAGGAAGAGTGCGTAGTTATACCACTGGTTAGTGGGAATTCCACCCCCTATACTGAACCCCTTGGGGAGGAAGTCCTGGAAAGAATATATGTGCACTCCATAAGAGATCCAAAGACCATCCACCCTATAGAAGGAGTCATCCAGTTTGATGATGCTCAATCTATCAGTGATACTACCAGTATAGCATGTGATAATTGGGTGCATAGGACTTATGAATTGATTAGATGACATCTGAAAGGATCAGTAACCAAGGTAATAATGGTATGTATAGTTTGGCACTTGGGAGGGAAGGAAATAACCAAGTATTCTGGGGATGCATACCCTGAGGTGTTTTTGAGAGAGATGGAAGCTCACAAGAGGGAGGATGAGTGACAAAGTATGTTAGGTTATGTTTTGATAGGCACAACAGCAAGGTGGTGGGCCGCACATAATGAGAACTTGTTGGAATGGCACAAAGTTCGAATTTCACTCACTATCTGATTCTCTAAAAGTAACATACCCACCACTATCAAGGATTACAATGGCAATGGACCCACCTTTTCCCACATCCAAGCATGTGAGAGGGTCTAGGGAGAAGACGTGGAAGCTTTACCACCCTCCCTATGGGTGCGTAAGTTGTATTCAACACTACAAGGTTGTGCACATGCTTGGTATATCCATTCTGAAACATGCTGCCAAATAGGAAGTTGGCAGGAATTAGCGACTGACTTGGTTTGCACATTCGAGTACCAAAGTACTAAGCAACTAGTTGATGAGGTGTTGCAGACTATCAAGTGCCTCACTCTGGGGGATTTCACCATGGTAGAAGATAGGTTAGTAAACTTAATTGGTGGACCTAGCTTAGAAGCACGGTTCGAAGAGGAGGAACCAGAAGACATATAATTCGAGCATGTGTGTGCTGAAAAGGAGAAAGGAAAGATGGTATACATTGTTGATGGAGAGGAGATGGAAAGCCTGAATGTCGACCATTCAGTTGGGGCACACGAAGTAGTTGACAGTGCAAATGCATGTGCACGTGTGTATCATGAACCACTCAAAACAAAGAAAGTTAACATATGCTCGGAAGAGGAGCCCAAGGAAGCTATCATTGGGGACTACTGGTCAGACAAGGAAGTATCAAAGATCATCGATCTCTTACATGAATTTGAGGATTTATTCCCATGTGGATACCATGAGTTGAAAGGCATCCACCATTCATTGGGGGAAATGAGGTTAAAGTTGAAATATGGTGCACGCATGGTCTTGAAGAGGCCTTACAGGATGAATCCCAACATGCGCGTAAGGGTTAAAGAAGAGCTAGACAAAATGATAACATTTGGTATCATTAAGGCTGTGGAGGAATCATAGTGGATAATTCTAATGGTGATCATCATAAAGAAGGATGGGTGGATTAGGATATGTGTGGATTATAGGGAATTAAACATTGTTTGTATCATAGATCCTTTTCCCACCCCCTTTAGTACAGAGATTTTGGAAGGAGTTGCTAGGCGCGATGTCTATTCCTTTACGGATGGATTCTCAGGATATCACCAAGTAAGGATTGCCAAGGAAGACCAAGAAAAGATAAATTTTTCCACCGATTGGGGAAGCTTTGCATACACGGTCATGCCCATTGGGCTGAAGAATGCGCCCGTTGTATTTTTGCGCATAGTGGTACAAACATTTAAGGACTTCATCCACAAGTTCCATCAGGTATATTTGGATGATTAGACAGTGTATGGATTGGTAAGTGACCATTGTGATAACTTGAGGTTGATATTTGAAAGATTTTGGTAGTTGAGGATCTCCCTCAACATCAAGAAATGTATCTTTGCAAATCCTTTTCGAACATTATTGGGACATATCATATGGAAAGAGGGCTTACTGGTGGATCCCACGAAATTTGTAGTTATTGTAGGGTTATGGGAGCCTACCAGCCAAAGCATAGTGCATAGATTTCTTGGACACACTGGGTACTATAGAAAGTTCATTAAGGGATACGCCAAGATCAACATGCCTTTGGAAATATTGCTCAGACGCAAGAGTGCCTTTCATTGGGGAGAGGTGCAGCAGAGGAAATTTAAAACTCTAAGAGAAAGGCTTATCACTGCACCGATTCTATGATTCCCATCCTGGGATAAACCTTTCCATGTCCATGTTGATGCCTCTGGTACAACAATGGCAACCATTCTTGCTCAACCAGGAGAGGGGATTGTTGATCACCCCTTGTGTTTTACAAGTAGAAAGTCGACACCAATAGAATAGAATTATACAACAACTGAGTGTGAGGCATTTTCAATGATCTACGTGCTCCACAAATTGAGACAATATCTACTAGAAACTCCCTTCATATTCTACACTGACCATATGGCCTTGAAGTATCTAGTAAACAAAGCAATGTTGCAAGGGTGCATATGTCGTTGGGTACTTTTATTTCAGGAATTTGAATTTAATGTGGTGGTAAAACAGGAAAATAAAATTGGGCTAGATCATTTATCAAGGATTGATTCGGCAGAGGATGCGCAGAGTATCGAGTAATCCATTCCAGATGCACAACTATTCAGGTTGTGGTGCATGGCCCTCAAAACTACAAGACATTATTGTTTTTCTAAAAAAAGTTGTGCCGCCCGAGGGGATGAATGCTCTGGAAAGGAAAAGGTTATCCATACGCGTCATGCCCTTCATGTTGATCAATGGGGATTTGTATAAGATGGTTCGTGATGAGGTTTTGCACCAGTGCATATTAGAACTTGAACGCATAGCATAATAGAAGAAGCCCATGGTGGGATTACTAGAGGACACTATGCAGAAAATGTGACCGCACGCAACATCCTAGTCACTGGACTATGGTGGGAGATGATTCACTAGCATTGTATTGAGTTTTTTAAGGCCTATGACCATTGCCAATGTCTCAAAAAACCTAGAAAAAGGGTCGAGATTCCCTTACACCCCATCGCCAGCAAGGAACCTTTTGAAAAGTGGGCAATAGATTTTGTCAGACCAATCTCACCAGCTACATGAAGAACTTACTCGCGGTATATCAATACCTATACTGATTATCTGACAAGGTGGGCAGAGGTTGTGCCCACTAAGGATTGAACCGCAACCACAGCTGCTAGATTTTTGTGGGAGAACATTATTAGTAGGTATGGGTGCCCATTAAGTTTAACAAGTGATAGGGTCACTCACTTCTTGAAAGAAACAATCAGGATACTATTGGCAGAATTCATGGTAGCCCATCACAAGACTACCCCTTATCACCCTCAGGAAAATAGGACTGTAGAGGCATTCAAAAAAATCCTTAGTCACACATTGACTAAGATATATGACATGGGTAGGCAGGATTGGGATGACAAGGTGTCAGCAGTCCTTTGGGCATACAGAAAAATATATAAAAGGTTGAACAAGGCCACACCATTTCAACTAGTGTTTGGTGCGGAGGTTTTTTTTGTTGGTTTAATTCATGTTACCATCTCTATGTATAGCGCATGTAGGAGGGTTGGACAATGAACAAGCACTGGAACAAAGAATTGATGAATTGATAAAGTTGGATGAAATGCACTCACTAGCAAGATGGAGCCAAACAACTGAAAAAGCTAAGCAAAAGGCATAACATGGCTGCCACATTAAAATCAAAGAGTTTGAGGTTGGCCAGATGGTATTACTATATGATTCAAAATTTCTATGCCATCCTGGAAAATTGAAGGTGCATTGGTTGGGTCCTTATGTAATTTTATACATCCTTGATTGGGGCGCGTGCCAGTTACAAGTGCTGGATGGAACAAAATTACCTAGACACTTCAATGAGAGTAGGCTGAAGCCCTACTATAAATAATGCTTCTTGGTGTTTGTAAATAATGCAATTCTTCCAATTAGTTTAGCATATCTTTTTATGCTTTTCATTTCTTGTTTTTTCCCTTTCGTGTTGTTGTCTTGTTTTGCGCCTTGGGCACAGTAACCTTATTACTTTCTGACTTATGAATGCACAAAGGACCGCACATCGATTTAGTGTGGGGTGAGGTGATAAAAAGAGGCATGAAATTATTCTGCATGAGGAATGGGTTGGCAGACCATTCGAATTGGCCCTATTGAAAAGATACATTAGGAAGGAAAATGGATGACAAAATAAAGTTACATTGAAAATCCACGTATAAAGGAGAAAGCGTAAAAGCACGAGGTAGGTGAAAGCAAGAATCATGAGGATGGAAGAGGTACCTTTGGCACTGGTAACACATACATAAGATTCTTCTATCAAGATGGATAGTCTGCGTGCCAGAAGGTTGGAAAAATTTTCAGGCAAGGATTAGGCGCGGCTAAAAAAAAGTTCAGTCGGGTTTGGAGGTCGATGGAGCATGTACAAAAAATACACGCAGAAAAAATATGTCAGGTACAAATGACGTGTAAAATCAAAGTATTTATAAAGCCCTAGCATTTATTACACCTCCTCTAACACATGTGCTAACTAACCGAAAACTCTAAATTAATGCCAGGTCATCATGCTTAGCACTTCCAAAAACCTGAAACAAAGGTTTTCTTAACAAATTGGGTTTCAGGTTTCAACCAACATGAAGCATGTAAAAGACATGTTTGGATGCTACTGAGTTCCGAAAACCTAACACAAAGGGTCATTTTGGGTTTTGGGTATCGGAAAACAAGCAACATGTAACATGTTTTTTGTGAGGTATGTTCTGATGCTTCCAAGTTCCGTAAACCCGATACACTGGCATGTAATCAAGTTTCGGGTTTCGGAAGACACTCGACATGAAGCATGTAAAAGACATGTTTGCATGTGATGGAAACCCAAAAACCTGAAAATCTACTTCAAAGGGAATTTTTAGGAGGTTTTGTCAAAAAATTTCTATTGTTATCTCAATTTTAGTGTAGAATCACTAAAAACAAGATAACACCTTCATCACTTATCTAATCCCAAAATAGGTCACATATTATTAGCCACACGTCGTTTACAAAAATAGGATTACATGCAAGAGTGTTAACAATAGATATCCCTTAGTCAACTATCAGTTCACCATTCCATCTTTAGCATATATCCATGCAAAACACTTTGTAGCTAATCATCCAAAAATAGCCAATGTGTGTCGTGTAAGTCTCTAATCAGTTTGAGTGCTCCACATGATATTTCTAAAAATAGATCCTTAACATGAAAATGGATAAGTACTGAATCTATCTCTATTCTACGTGTGATCCCCTCTGATGCTTCTGTGCCTTTGAATGCGTTCTTCTCTCCCACGCAAACCTTCTATATTTTCTTCACTAAGTGCAAGATTTTGACTAATCAACATTACCCCACACTAGTTTCATTACCGCCCCAAAAATGGTTGTCTCCAAAAATGAATCAAAGAATATGAATAAAAGACTAGAAATAATTTTGATGAATGAAAGAATGTCTTTAACCTACAGTATCTTTTTCTGCAACCTAAATAATCAATTATAGATAATCATGTTTTATCTTCACCTCTAAGGTCTGCCAGTAATTGAGTGCGGCCTCTGCTTTCTCTAGAATATCCACTACAATTAACTATAATTCATCCCTTACAATCTCTCATTTTTCATTCTATAATATCAACACGATGTTGGACATGCCAGTCATTCTCCCTTCCAACAAGTCCATCTTTTGAGCGATAAGCTTCCCAAGCTCATACAACCTTTCCCTGTGAGGTTCCTAAGTGGTTGTAAGGGCCTCACGCTTCTACTTAACAAGTGTTAATCATTCTACATGGAAAATTGTCTCATCCTTCATGGACTTCATGACTTCATTGTCTTCTAAAATGGATCTAGTCCTTATAATTTCCTCTGCTACTGTACAAATATTTAGCGCTTGATCCACCTTTTTGAATTCCTCCTGCAAGCTCTAAAGCAATCCTTCATATGATGCAATCTTCCACATCATTGAATCCTTTTCTCACTCTTCTTCCTGTGTTGGATCCTTTGGCTCAAGCATGCATAGAGGTTCATCTTCAAGCAATAATTCCACCAATGTAATGACATAATGTATTTCCAAAGGAAACATCTTGGGTACCTTTGGCTCTAAGTGTGGCCTAGCCTTCATAACATTATCACCAATCTCCTCTGCCATGTTGATAAATGCAATGTTCTTCTTCTGTGCTAAGTCTTTTTCCTATTTTAGGTGCATTATTTCCTCATCCTTATTCTTAATCTCCTCCCTTAGCACCCTAATTGTGTAATCTTTATCCATATTCCGAGTGTGACTTATGTTGATACTTTCACCAAAGCATTGTTCACCTGTTCATATGACATCATAGTAGGCTTTACTATTATGTGTCTGGATTGAGGTGTCTTTTTCAACCTTATTGACACATATGAATCCTCACATACATAAAAGTTTGGTTCATTCATGTGTGTGTGCATCGACCATGACAATTACTTCCTTTTGCACACTATCACCATATCTTCATCTACTAACTCTCGGCCTTTTAACTCCTTTTGTTCCATTATGCTCTAGAAATAGGTGTGGAAAATTTTACCTATGTCCTCTGTGTAGCCCATGGCTGGTGGAATATACTCCCCACTTGTTCTTCTTAATATAGGCTACTTAGGAACTTGGGTTTCAAGATTGGGAACTTGTGATGTTATGTCCTGAGCAGTCTCTATTGTTGGTCTCTTCTGCCCTTTTTCTTCCTCTTCTCCATCCTTCATTTCTTCATCTTTTTTTTCTTCCACATTCTCTGGAGGTGTAGGAGAATTGGGTGTGCTTTCCTCCAACTCTTCTGCTTCCTCATTCAACTTTACTTTCCTTCTCATTTCCTCAGTTGTCTCCTTCTGTGGAGAGATTCGAGGTGATTTACGCACTATTTGAAGAGTAGCACTTTGGGTCCTTGTTCTCCTGAATACTCTCTTGAATCCACAGTCTCCTTGGACTACATCCAAGTCCTCATCATATCCCTCTTGTGGCTGAAGTGGAGTAGTTACATGCTCAGCTTCATCCTTATTTGGAGGCTATCTTCTACCTCTGTGTTCTAAACCACCACTATCCTCACGCTCCTCTTCATCATCGACTTGAATTGTTTCTGTGAACTTGGGTGTTGGAACATTTTCCATTGTATGCTTACCCTTTAGCGACCCTAGGAGCACAAGCTCATTCACCACATACTTAGCATTCTCCATCTTTGGTTTGAGCTATAGGTACATGAGCTCTACTCCGTTGTCCCCAAATACCAAGCTCACAGGTTTCATGCTTATAATATCTGAAATAAGTCTTTCAATCTATGCATTGCACCCTCGATATAAATACTTTTTCCTCAGAGTGTGGTAGTCAAAATCTACCTTGTCTGCATTGAAGGTTAAGTGGTTTGCATCTGCAAACCGATGAACTTATACTTGGAAAGACCTTGCTATGAAGGCATACGACAATTTGCAACATGGGCTCCAAGCCACATACTTCATTGAAAATCACGCAATGTAAAAATGCTGGTATACTACAAAGTGAACTGCCTTGCCCACCACCAAAGGAAATTCCTTGGGTATGTGCCAATCTTCCTCAAATGCTACATGGATTCTATCCTACCACATCTCTACCCTCTGCTTAAATGATCCACTCATTAATCCATCACACAAGTACTTTCTAAATATTTATGTACGTGACTTGTTTTCTGTGGGGTATTCCCAAATATTTTCCTTTGTCCCATCAGGTACCCCAATCTCCATGAATACTAAGGACAACAAAAAATAACCAAAACTTATTCTATCACCTTTCTGCACTTCTTCTATGATTTTATTTGCTATGTGATCTGCAATTTTGTAGACCACCCCTTAGACATCTTCTTAGCGACGTGTAACCACATTGTGTTTACCTACAACCACCTTCCTTGGTCATTCATATTTTTCACAAGATGTGTAGCTACTTGCACTACTGGGTACTTCTTCAACTTGTCAATGTCCATGCCACATAGACCCTTGGTATACCCCATCTCCTTCCTCGTCTCCAGGATTGCTGCTTTATCAATTAAATCACTATCCAGATCCAACCCTTAGGCCCTTAGTCATGTCACTGTTGAAATCAAAGTAGTTGTGATTCTTACCCTCTGTCTGATGAAGTAGAAGAAGTCCTCATGAACTTTGCTCATCAGCCACAAATACAATGGTTCATGCTTTCCAAAATATGGTAGCTCATATAGCTAGTAGACTTCATTCTGCTTTAGAAACTTCTCACCAACATCATCGTATACTGACATATCCTCTTCCATCTACTTATTTTTTTTCATGTTCAGCAACACATCGAGCTCCTTGTTATTATATAATGTTCAATAGTTGTAATCATTGATTTTACATTGGCAGATATGGGAGTCCCATTCTTGTCCCACAATCACGCCCTCTAGATACTTCATTTCTAAGAAATTACTCTCAGGAGTAATTTCTTCTTCCACTTCAACCTTCTTCTTCCCTTTATCTCCTGTTGTGGGTGCTTTCTTTAGTGCCATTTGAAAAATCTCTCTTTTCTTCCCTCAATAGTCAAGCAAGTTAAAACCCTAGCCTAAATCTTCATGCCCTAGTGGAAATCACATGCCCTAGCTCGTTTGTAATGCATCTACTTTGCTCAAACCCTTCTCCTATGGGAATGTAAGCTTCTCTAGCATAGAACCCTTCTCTCCACATATAGTTTCACACTCTACGCACCCCTAATAGATTTCTCATCTCATTTTTACTTAACCCTTTTCAAATTCTCTCAATTGTAATGATAAAAATGAACTCGCATCCCATCCTTATATAGAATTTCAAAAATTTAGTGAATTTATTGCTTCTCCACCTACTAAAAATCCTCTCATTAATTGACCATTTTCATTATTTTCATGTGGTACATCTTCACACCCAAGCTATAACCTTTTAGCACAGCCTCCTACCTTTTAGTTGCAGACTTCTCTTTAATGCACTTCCATGTACCTAAGTACCTCATCACTTTGTCTTCCATTGGTATTCTTCTTTGCCCCTACTTACCTCGTGTTATACTTGTTTCTTCATTCCTGTCTATCTATGGTCCTTATGTCCAGAAGAAATCATTTTTTTCTCCAACCTTGAATAACACCCATAGATAGTTCCTTTTAAGTGTACTTAGTTTCAATATTCTTGTACCTAGATATCAATAACCTACCCCGCACTAAGGGTATGTTCAGTCCTCTGTGCATAAAAATTATTCAAATAGTAATTAGCTTTTGGCACGTAAATGTGCTTACAAACACACCAACTAAATTCATAAACATAGCAACAAATAAGTAAACACATTAAGGGAATGCAGAAGTGAAAACCTAATCTAAATGGAAATATTGCCTTATTAAAAACACCAAGAAGAATTATTTATAATAGGGCTTCAGCCTACTCCCATTGAAGTAACCAGGTAATCATATTCCATTAAGTGATTCTAACTAACAAGCATCAGATTTGAGTATGTTAGTGATAACGTTCAGCCCTAACCAATGTAATTTGAGTTTACCCAGATGGCGCAAAAACTTAGAATCATAAAGGAGCACCATCTATCCTATCTCAAGTGTTTTATCTCAGAAGTGCCTGTCATGCCATGCTTTTTGCCTAGCCTTTTCTTGTTTTAGACTCCATCGTTCTATGGCTCATCATTCATCTTATTCGATTAAATTTTCAATGTGTTATTCTAATGCTTTCTCATCAGAAAGACCTCCAACATGCACAATATGCAAAGAAGGTAACATAAATTCCATAGGAAGAACTATTTCTGCACCAAACACTAACTGAAATGGTGTGTATTTGTTCAACCTTTTCTATGTTGTTTGATAAGCCCAAAGTACTACAGATACCTTATCATCCCAATCCTTTCTTCTAACATCACAAATTTTTGTCAATGTCTGGCTCAAAATTTTGTTAAAATCCTCAATAGTACCATTTACTTGAGGATGATAGGGAGTATTCTTATGGTGTGCAATCATGAATTCATCCAATATAATTCTGATTGTCTCACTAAGAAAATGTGTGCCCCTATCACTGGTCAAACTTAAAGGAGATCCATACCTTGTAATAATATTTTCCAAAAGAAACCTCAATGTTATGGCCGTTGTATAGTCCTTTGTAGGTGTTGTTTCTGCCCACCTTGTCAGATAATCTGTGCAAGTTATGATCTAATGTGATCTAGTTCTATGTGCAACTAGTGAAATAGGACCCAAAAAATCTATAGCACATTTCTCAAATGGTTTTGCACTGGTAACGGGCATTAGATGCATTTTATCTCATTGACCGGGTTTCCCAAGTCATTGATAATGATCATAAGCCTTACAAAATTCCTTACAATCTTTATACAGGGTCTCCCACCATAATCCACCAAGTAGAATCTTGCACGTAGTGGCATCACTGACATAGTGGCCACCTTCAATACCACCATGAGATTTTTCCATAAGACCAGTATGCTCATGTTCCAACACATAATGGTGCAATACTTCATCTCATCCTAATTTATACAAGTCACTACTGATTAACATATAGGGGGCTGCGCGTATAGAAAGTTGTTTCTTCTCTAAGGATTTCATTCCTTCTTGTGTCATCCCTGTTTGTAGAAAGTCAACAATGTCCTCTATTTTTGATGGTGCTCATTATAACATGTATAACTATGCATCTGGTATGGTATCATCAATTTCTTGTGCTTCTTCTCATGATTGTATTTTTGATAGATGGTCTGGTCCATAATTACTTTTCCCTAGCTTTACCATAACCGTGAAATCAAATTCTTGAAATAAGAGCACCCATCGACATATGTGCCCTTGTAAAATAGTCTTGTTCACCAAATACTTCAATACCATGTGATCTATGTAAAAGACAAATGGTGTAGCTAGTAGGTACTTTTTTTATGTAGTGCATAGATCACTGACCAAGCTTCGTGCTCTTTAGTGGTGTAATTATTCTCTACAGGAGTTAGATTTATACTAGAAAAGAAAATGGGATGATCTATAATACCTTCTCTAAGTTGATATAACACCACGCCAATGGTCATGCCAGAGGAATCAACATGTACATGAAATGGTTTGTCCCATAATGGAAAATGTAGAATAAGTGTGGTAGTAAGTTTTTCCTTTAACGTCTTGAATGCGCACTACTGCGGTTCTCCCCAGTAGAATCTACCTTTCCCTTTCAGTAATTATTCTAATGGTGTGGAAACTTTGGCATATCCTTTGATAAACTTTCTGTAATATCCAATATGACCCAAAAATCTATGCACCTCACTCTAACTGATAGGATCCCTTAGGTTTATAATGACTGCAACCTTGGCTAGATCAACCAACAAACCTTCCTTGTAAATTATTGTCCTAGAAATATCCCAAATGGTGTAGAAAATATGCACTTCTTGATGTTTAAGGAGATACTCAATTATCTACATCTTTCATACATTAAGAATAGATTTTCAAAATGATCCTTAACTAATCCATACACCATCCAATCATCTAAATATAACTGTAAGAAGTTGTAAATAAATTCCTTTAATGCTTGAATAACTATGTGTCAAAATACAGTAGGCACATTTTTCAGACCAAAATACATTATAGTATAGGTGAACCTACCCCATTCAGTAGTAAACGTAGTCTTTTCCTGATCTTCCTGGGAAATTCATACCTGATGATTACCCAGAGAACCCATCTGTAAATGAATAGATTTCACTCCATGCAACAACTTCAAGTATTTCATCAATGAATGGCGTAGGAAAGGGATCAGTCACACATGTATCATTCATCTCCCTGTAGTCCACGCAAATCCTAATTTGTTCATCCTTCTTGATACTAATCACCATTGGACTAATCCATTTTGCCTCATCAAAGGGGTTTGATAATTCCAGACTTCAACATTTTATCAATCTCTTCTTTAACCTTTTCACACAAGTTGGGGTTCATCCTGTAGGGTCTCTTTCTAACGAGGCATGCACCCTCCTTTAAGCTTTATCTTCATCTCCCCTAATAATTCATGCACACCTTTAATTTCATGATATCCCATAGGGAATAAGTCTTGATAATCTCTTAGTAACTCTATGATTTTTGCCACTTCAAAGTCTGACCAATAGTTTCCAATTACGGCTTCCTTAGGCTCAAAATCTGATCCAATATTCACCTTCTTTGTCTTCATAGGTTAATGATAGGTGCACATCGTCGTATCTACACTATCCAATACCTCACGCCTACATGTTGAATGATTTACATCCAGATTTTCTACTTCTTTGTTATCCACTAAGTAGAGCATTTTTCCTTTTTCTTTCTCAAGGAAAGTGCATTGTAGTAATGTTACATCCGCCTCTATTTCTTTAACAAGATGCACTCCTGAGTCTCTTTCATCCAATAACTCTTGAAGGAGATCTTCAGCCTTAGCATTATCTCCCATAGTTAAGCACTTTACGACTTTCAATGCTTCTTCCATCGAAGGATTTGTAGAGAATAATTAAAACATTTGGGTCATTCATGTTGTTAAATCCTACCAATTTCAAGTCTCTCTACAGAGTTCTGCATATACATACCAAGCATGCACACATCCTTGTAAAGTGGAATAAAACTTGTGCACCCATAACGAAGGTGAGAAAGATTCATGCCCTTCTTTCCAGATTCTCTCACACTTCTAAACATGGTGTTGAACTGGTTGATTACCATATTAAGTAATTATTTGAGTAGGTGCATTGCTCCTAAGGAACCTAGTAGTAAGAGAAATCCTAATTTCATTCCATCCTATAGGATTATCCTTGTGTTCCATCCACCAGTATGTTGTTGTCCCATGTAGTGTATATGCTAGCATATTTCTTCTTTCCAAAGGGTCTATCCATTGTTCTTCCATGGCGCATAGGAATACCATAGGATCTCCTTCTCCAGTGTAACAAGGTACCAAGTTGTTACCTAATCTCCTAATATAACATGGTTTGTTTCCTCTAGGAAATATGCTCTTTACTTCGTGCCCTACCAACTCATAAGTGTTATGAGCCCAATTATAACAAGCAACACTTGTAGTATCACTAATGGATTGTGCATCCTCCCACTGAATTATTCCTTCTTTAGTGTGCTCAAGCATCTCTAGCTCTCAGATGGCACATATATAAATCCTATTCAGATCTTCTTCACTCAAGGGCTCAACATAGGGTGCATATTTTCCATCTGTTAAAGGGATAATAACTCTTTCCTCCTTGTTTTTGAAACTGATATAACCTTTGTTGAACCAAATATCAACATTATTTTTATAGCACCAAGGACGCCCCAATAGAGTTTGGAAGCTATCTGACTCTACCAGTGTTAAAACCTCAAAGTCTCTAGTGAACTTGGCCCCTTGTATGGTAATGGATGTATCTTTTTTAAACTTCGATGGGAGTGGCCTTAGTTCAATTAGCCATGAACAATATATTAGAGGATGGCTGCAATAGCAGTCTTCCCATTTGTACCCATGCATATAAGGTAATAAAACTAACTTACACACCTATATCACTCAGTATATTACTCAAAATCCACCTATTCCACAATAGCATTCATAGTGATTTCCTTGTCTTAATATAGGCTGATGAGGGGGAAGATTTGTATGTAGGATCTTCCATCCAGTCTCAATACTTCTGCACGATGTGTTTCCTTTTAACAAATCCCCTAACAATGGAATGATATTTTCTAGTGCTAACATTTACACACTTCCCTTAAGTCATCTATATCAGTTTGGACCATCTTTGATACTTTTGTTTTCCCTATCTTCCATGATTCCTCTTTTAAGTACTATATCTCACCCTAAAGATTCATGAGAACTTCCATGGTTTCCTAATAGACTTCTTTTTTATGGGCAAGATCTGGGTATTGTGCATGTAGAACGTCCTACTTGGTAATGGTAGGCTTCTGTTGCAATGCTTCTTGGGAACGTGTCACCTTACCACAGGTCATGATCTTCACTTGTAGCTCCTTAGACTCTACCTCCAACTTAGGCATCCACTGATTTTCAACAGCGCGTTGTATCATAACCATCCCTGCGCCTTTGTTTTCTTGTTTATATTGCTTACTAAGATGCTCATATAAGTCCAGGACCTCCTCATAGCTATGGTTCTTTCCATAAAAATAACATGTAATATTCTAAGGACATTCACACTTGTAGTGGTCAGGAGATCCGCATGTATAACTTGTTCCATGAGGAAACTCACTTCTTCCACTACCACGGCCTTATCCTCCAAATCCACTGTGGTATCCTTGACCTCTGTCATGACTACCTTCAAAATTCCCTTCATTCTACTCATTAGTGCACCTAATTTTGATCCTAGTCCTAATTTTTTTTCTTTCCCTTAGATTTTTCTTAAACTCTTTTCTGACATACACCAATATCTATAGCATCATAGATCTTACCAATCAGCTGGCAATCTTTTGTGTCATGAGTCGTGGACCTGCAGATCTTATAGTAGCTTGAAACATTCTTCCTTATCACACATTGTAATAATGGGCAGCAACTAGCATCATGGTTTAAATGGCATATCTCACAATCCAATAGCAACAACAGTACTAATCTACGAGGACAACAATCCTTTGTGTGACCTTCTACTTCAAAATTTATACACCAAATCCTTGTGTGTGTCTCATGTGTTGACTTTGCTAATAGTTTTCTCTAACTATTTTTCCATATCTACAATTTGTGCTTCTAAAAATGGGCTCACCCCAGTATATATACTTCCAACTACCTCAGCATGTAAGGTTACTTCAATTAATTCGTGCGGATTAGTGTGCATCTTACATGATAATGCCCTTCTAAAAGGGGTAATTAGCCCCCCAACGAACCATTGTGCATGTTGGCTTGCATGCATATCATAAGAAAGATAAGATAATAGCATTTTAAAATGGGAATCATACTCTCTAACACTCTCAGTAGTGTCTTGCTTAATATCCTTGAGTGCACTTATACTCTTCTACTCAAACTCAGGGATGTGAAACTATTTAAGGAATGCATCTTTTATAGTTGTATAGTCTACGCAACTCTTATCAGGGTTAATTATTTTATACCAGTTGTGTGCACGCCCTTTTAATGTAGTAGAAAATTGGCTTGTTTTATGCTCAGAAGCCATGATTCCTTTTGCACGCCACATTATTTCCCACATATGCACAAGTTCAACAGCATATTATATTCCCCTATAGTTTGGAAGATGAAGAGACATATCCATGGTAAATATTCTGGGGTTGGTGCAGACCTTGCCCACCTGATCCAAAACCTCATGTATTTCTCCTACCCCCAGAACCACCTAATCCACCAGAACTAGAGCTACCCATGCCTCCTGATCCCAAACCTGTAGCTAGTGTTGGACCAGAAGATGTACTTCCCTATGTCCCAATAGTAGAAACTGAACTATACCTCGACAGTCTACGAAGTGTTACCACTCCTAGAAGCTAGTCCAAAAATTAGAGCACTGTATTTTGTGTTGATCATACACCCAAAAAATTACTCCCATATAACAACGAATTCGTTTGTGCTACCATTATTGTTCCTTTCATAAAACTCACTCCTACTCTTCCACTATGTGAATTAGCTTGATGACTACTTTTTGTACTAGATGTTGGAAAACCAAGCGCAAGAGCAAGGTTACTAGGTAGATTTAGATGCATTCCCGTGGCCCAGGTGATCTCTATTGGTGCACTTCTACATGAGGTAAAGGAGGGTTCCCTATCATGTTTTCCTAAATGGGGGTGGTTCTTGAGGCTCGGGTTCCACGTCTTCTATGTGAACTTCAACTCCTTCACGAACTATCTTTCTCCACAATTCCATTTTCTCTGCAACCTCCCGCTACTTTTGTACCTCCCTTTCATGTGCCTCATTATGCTTAAGTTGCCTTTCCTCTCTCGACCTTTCTGCCACTATGTATGCCATCATTCACCCAACCTAATCCTACCCCCACGTGTGGTGGGGTTTAGTTAGCCATCAGTTTACTCTCCAAATTCATAGTTACCATCAGGATCTTGATCACCAGTGGAATTCCTTGTAGGTAAGTTCCCCTTAGATATTGTAAAAACTATAACTTAGCTACATCTGGACATGAATAAGTGGAAATTGAGTACTCTAAGATATAACTATTTAAAATGCCATGGAACCACGTATCCACAACTCGAGTCCAAATCATATTAGCATCGTAAAGGTCTTGAAATACTTCTTACGTCTAGACAAGTATGTGATACCATCCAATTCTACTTAGATGCATAAGCAATCAGCCACTCATATAATTATACTGGAAAGATAGCGAAGAACCTCTCATATAAACTATCATACAGGTTTTGTTCCTCCCACCTGCATGCGTTAAACTCAAATCCAGTGTTGAAAAGTCATGTGTATTCTTCTTCTAAATCATGTATCCACTTCTCAACACTTTCTAAGGTCAACTGATATGTCTTCATCATTTACCATCCTGAAAACACTTGAAAAAGAGGTCCCAGCAATGGAACCAATGATACAACCTAGAATTCAGCAATACAATCCCAAGCACGCTGGAACATCACTCAACCTAGAATAAGTGCTCACCCAAAGTGTGTAAAGGTATCAGACCCCTCTTTAGATTTGTTGTTGTGGGATGTAAGCATGATGAAGACTTTAATCATTCAAATCTATAGCCAATATATCTTTCATACACTGCATATTATAACCTAGATCTAGAATATAATAGAATTAACAAATAACCATAATGGAATCAAGCATGTAATACTGAAATGTAACCATGATAACACCTTGTTTAGTCCATAATATCCATTATATTAACTATATTAAATTACACAAAAATTTCCTTACAATCATAGTAGTATACGTGTATGTGTGGTAACAGATCTAGCAACAGAATTTGTTATCTCGTTTTAGTGATTCCAGCTAAAAATGAGATAACCATAGGAAAATTTTTGGACAAATCTCTTAAAAATTCCCTTATAAAGAGATTTTCAGATTTTCAGGTTTTCATTACATGAATACATATTTCTTGTATGTTACATGTCTCATGTTTCCCAAAACTCGATTATCTAAGTCCATTGTATCAGATTTTTGGAACTTCTAAGCATTGGAACATGCTTTTCCCAAAGTATGTTTTATGTAGCTTGTTTCCCAAAAACTGAAACCCAATTGCCTAAGCATTGTGTCAGGTTTTTCAGAACTTCCAAGCATCGGAACATGCTTTTCCCAAAGCATGTTTTATGTCACTTGTTTCCCAAACCCAAAACCTGAATTGAATCAAATCCTTTGTATCGGGTTTTCAGATGCTCCAAGCATGATGACATGTCATTAATGTCTAGTTGTCTAGTAGTTGGCACACATGTCAGGTGAGGTGTAATTAATGCTAGGTTATCATAAATAGTCAGTTTTTCCACATCATTTGTTACCATATCATTTTTACTGCGTTGGATTTTTGTTGATGCTTCTTCTACCTCCAAACCCGATCAGGCTTCTCAGTCAATTTCGCCAGCCATTTTTTATTGTTTTTCAAGCTAGTTTAAGGTTTTCTTCTCTTGTTTCTATTTAGAAGCTTTTTGGGTTATTTGTGAAATGTTTCCTTAGGATTTCCATTTCTTTTCCTTCTTCATTACTATTTTATGTTTTTGGGTTCTTTTCCTTGTTTCTTGTCTTTTTCCCATGAGGGTTCTTGTTTGAAATTTACCCCTAGGTTATTTAGTTATTTTTCATAGGTTATAACTTGTACATTTCAAAATGATTCTGAAAATTCCTAAGTGATCATGCGGTGAGAATTTTTCATGTTCTAACACGTCAAAAACCCGATATACTTGTTTTGAGTTTTGCAAGGTGTTTAACATCTCACTCTTTCTGCCTTGTTTCAATTTTTTCCATGTGTTTGACATCCATAAATATCTGTAGTGTTTCAGGTATTTCTACCTACTCGACATCCTCTAGTTTCTTTAATTATGTCAGGGTTTCCTAATTGTCTGACACTTCCTCACTTCCACAGTGTGTCACATTTACATTGATGCTCAGCATGTCCTGACTTCTAACATACACTCCATCGTGTTGGATTTTTGAAGGTGTCTTGCAAATTTCAAAATCCGAACAGTGTGGTGGGTCTGTGCACTTTTCCAACAAACTTTCAAGCCTGATTTCTCTTCCAAAAATCATCAAGGCATTTCTTCTTTGAGACTCCTCATGTCGGGCCCCAGACAATCTAAGGATAAGTTAGGAAAGATGAAGTATAAATATCAGAAGATGGAATATTCTTCTTACATAAGATGAAATTATGACATTCGGGACATGGAGCTTAGTAATATAGATATGGAGGACTTCTGAAAGAGAATTGAGGATTCTTATCATAATTATTGGATGAAGTCGATAGCAGGCAATAGTCTCCCTCTTATAGTAGGATTTCCACTATCAGCTCAATGCCCTGAATTCATCCTGGCCTATGCTTCCAACTATGAATCAGCCTCCCACTCAGTAAGAAATCAAGTAGGAGATTCTATAGTGAAATTGGATGGAGGTTACTTTGATCAACTCCTAAGGTTGCCCGACTTTATGGAGTATGTTTATTTAGACCTTAAATCAGCATAAAAGGCCTAGGAAAAAGATCAGGAAGACTGCATCAAGCATGTAAACAAGAAGTTCTTGATAAAGGCTAAGCCATTTCTTTCTATGTTTCCTAAGTTGGTCCCTAGAAGTGATTTTATTCTTGAAATTAGTGATATCATCACCCTGCTGAGTCAGTTATTTGGGCTCCCAGAGTCAAAATAATTCCAAGGGTGGATGTATCAATTCATGGTCGTTATAAAGAAGAATGACCAAGGGATTGATTAGGGTAGGCTAATAAGTGATGAGATAGATTCCCAAATGAAAATAGTCTTGTCTACCAGTAGGTTCTATATGATTTCATATGTCAGCTATGCAACAGCAAGAATGAAAAACTACCCAAGGCTGGATGCAAAGGGAAAATGAGAAATGGAACACATATATCGATACATCCCTCAGCTGATAATAAAAGGGTCTAAAGACCAATATAAAAGAGTGAATGATGCCTTCTTTGATGAAAACATTTACAGGTTAGATCTTGATCTGAGGAAGAGAAGGGTTTCTAATTAAGCATGGACTGAAGTGTCAAAATGGGGTTGCATATTCTTGCAGTTCAAGAAGTTTACTTATCTTCAGGTAGTAAGGTTCAATGGTAACCCTTTTTGTTTTCCATGGTTCCCAGGTGATAAATTGATCCTTATGGAGTTAGTCGGATAATTATTGGATTTTCACAAGTTCCAACAAAGCAGGCACAAAGCCATTGTCTCATTCCCCATTTCTATTGGAAGGTATACATGTTCTATAGTGGTTAAGGCCAAGAACATGGTGCACGAGCTTTAGGACAAATTGAAAAAACATATGAAGCTCAGGGACGGATTCGAAATCCGAGGAGTCCTCAAGTCATATGGAACCTTGTATCTCCATGTGCCCAATGTGGAAGACATATGGGTTGATCTTTGGGATGAATTTTCCATCTGAAGAAAAGAACACATTAGACTAGTGCTTGAATAAATTCAAATGTTAGATCTAGTTGATATCCCTGAAGGCACCATGGACAATGAAAGTGTCCTAGACACTAAATATGAACAGTCGGATGGAGATCAACATGGATTCCTAGCCATTAATTGGTATGTTGCTGAAAAAGCTTCTATCGCTAAAAGAGGTGCTCAGACCCTTGTCCATACTAAGGCATGGCTCATTTCTTGGGGAATGAGTTATAAGGAAAAGATATTTTCAAAAATAGCTACTTTAGAAGTGGGACCCTCCAAGGGAGAAAGGGAAGAGGATAAAAGCCCTACCAAGAGGCAAATAAAATTTAAGTTTGTCAGAAGGGGAGAAAATCAAGGAGCCACATCATTTGTCACTCCTTCACAAATAGAGGAGGTATTGGATTCACCTCCTCCACCAGAACAAGGAAAACTTCCTTCAGAAGATGAAGTTGGTCAACCTCTCATTTTTCCTCTTGTTGATTACTCATCAGAAGTAAGTCTTTCTCTTGCTTCTCAAGCTTTGAATTTAGAATCTTTACCTTCTCTCACCTAATCTTCCTCCCCTCATATTTCTATGTAACTTTCATCAACCAAGGCTAGCATCTTCTCCGACCTCTCACCTCTCTCTACAGGACCTAAGATGGCCATAGAAATTCCTCCTCATTCTGTACCTTCATTCACTGAGTCTATCCCCACAGTCACCATACTTGCAGTCATCACGACTCCACAAGTAAACCTTCCTCCACCTACAGATGTACCCATAACACCTCCGATATGGGAAACTTCTTCCACTATACCTCAATGGTTAATTGATCATACCTCAAGGAAGAGGAAGGTGGTAGTTCCTCTACTAGCCTTCCACTTAATTTCACTCAAGGCCTCTCCTACCAAATCTACCAAGAAACCCAAAATGGTTTCAAGGGTTTTAGTTGATGCCTTAGGGCATAAGTTTATAGAAATTTCCACTCCCGCGGCCAACAAAACTAAGGACGATATAGTAGTTACTGATTATCAGATCACAAGGGTTGATCTGGGAAAGGTAACAATAGAAGGAGCACAACAAGATGCCCAAGATGCCATGAATGTGTTGTGCTAGAAGTTGAAGGAAACTAAGGTGAGTAGAGATGAGCTTAAGGAAAAAGTTGAATAGTTGACGGAGGTATTACTCAAACTCTTAAATCCTTCTTAGTCAATACCATCATCTTCTACTCCTACTCCTATCAGGTTTGATTTCTCATCAGTACCAATGATTGAAAAAATAAACGAGAAGGGGAGAATGGTTGATGAATGGATTCAGAGTCTACTCCTATAAGGAAAAGAGGTCATTGATGACACAGTGGAGGTTTATAAATTTGTAGAGGAAACAAAGAAAGATGGTGATAAAATGGATGATGAGTTTTCATCAAGAAATCAGGGAACCTTGAGTTAACTTTTGAGGCTATCACTATGCGCTGAAACATAGGTTCCATCCCAGTATCTTGATCAAAGAATGGAATCATCCCAAATGGGGATAAGCATTTCCAAGCTAACCAAAGCCATTAGATTCAGGATAAAAATTCTCAGAGAATCTTGTAGCAAGTTGAGGGAATGTAGAGATCAGTTGGTTGATGCCACCAATGACATAGAAGAGGAGTTGTCTAGGATCTTCGCCAAGGTGTTAGATGAAAGCTCAAATATTCTACATGCTAATGATCTCTATAAACAAATCAAAGAATCAATCCAACATGAACCAACTTCCATCTTCGATCTGACAACCATAGATAAGTTCATAAACGATTGAGAATGTTTTGGAATCACTAAGGAAACTCAATAAGAGGTTGAAGAAACTTCCTGGAAATGTACAAGCGACACTCAGGAAACTTACGAGGTTCTAAGTGACTATTCTAGTGTGCCAGATGAAGCTGAGATGTAGGGACATAATCTGGAAATTCCAAGAATTTCAAGACAAGTAGGCTTCGTTGGAGGAAGACAAGGACGATGAAACATAATAAGCATAATTCTTACATGTCATTTCCATCCAAAGATTGACATGTCCTTTTCATTTTCATTTTGTTACATAGGAAGAAAATTTTGACTTGTTCTCTTGCGTGAGCGTCAAGAAAAATAGGACTCTCATTAAAATGACTATTTTCTAGGATTTCTCCTATTTTCTTTCTGCTCTTTCTATTATAAATAAGGGATGATTTTGCATTCTAATAGAGGGAGAAATTTTTAGAATATTAAGAGCTATTGTGAAGAAGAAGAAAAAAATTGTATTTTCTTTTTAATCATTGAGGAATAGAACATAGGTGTTATTCTGCAAACTTTGTGTTGTGGGATTCATTTATCTTGAGAGATTGTTCTTACATCCTAAGATCTTAAGCTATTATTTGTTTAGTGTTCTTAATTAATTTAATCATTTCAAATATTACACTCGTTATCTAAAACTCGTATAAGTATTTCTTGATCTATAGTTTGTCTTGAAAGAAAATACCTTCCTCTCATTCCCTTGCCTGCTCTATTTCATCTATAATAAGTTTCCTTTCTGAATCCATTCGATTTCTAAAACTATAATATCTCCATCTCATGTTGATATGGATTTTATGATTGTATCCCAACCCCAATGGTTAGAATAGTGTGAATATTGTACATATTATTTCTGCTATGTTTTAGATCAGTAATAAACAGGTTGCCTCACCTATCTTTGAGGAGGGATTTAATCTCATATACTATTGGTGAAACCTCATATTTTGGCCTGAACAAAATATCCAACCAACAGTTTTTGGTACGACTCCGTTCGGGAAAATGGATTGATAAGACTAAGATTATCCTATTGGTGTCTAGCGACTCCGTATTTTCTTTATTTTCAGAAGATCTATTTTCTGGTTCAAGTTAGTCTAGAAAGATATTCACTCGGTCAAGCCAAGCCAGGGGTGAAACTAATCTGTTCTTTGATCTACTACAACAACAAAATTTCAGACTTTCCCCCAATAGTGTTGTATCAAGCTCGAGCAAAAAAGTTCTTCACCTATCCGAAGAACTCAGGTTCATCAAGAACAAGAAGCTTCTACAACCTGTCGTGCATTATTCTTGTCTGATACTCAGATTCTTGTATGCATGCTTCATTCAGAAGGATGGCAAGTGTAACCTATGCCTTGGGGTGTCGCTATTGGTCCCCTTTCCCTAAATCCTTCATTTTTGCATGATCTACCACATGGATCTCGCAAGAATATTCCTAAGTTCAACGGTGATGGGAAGCAACACCCTGATGAACACATCACCTCATTCATTTGTCGCATGTGGCATCCTTAGGATGGCTCATGAAGATTTCTCTGTTCAACTTTTCGTTAAAAGATTACATGGTGTGGCAGCATAGTGGTTCTACCATCTTCTGAATGTCATGCATTACTAATTGGGTTACCATGAGATTTGTATTTGAAACAAGGTTCAAACCAGCTAGAATATTCTCATGACTTATTAGCACAACTTACACATATGAAGAAGTTGTCTCATGAGCCCATGTGGGACTTCGTGGCTAAATTCAACAAGCTGATTTGGAAGATTTTGGTGCTAGCCATTCCCACTCTTGGAAATCAAAAATTTTTTCTTCATCAATGCTCAGCTCCCTTGATGTGAGATTTTTATTAAGAAGATTTCTGTTATCCCTGAATTGGCTACTGCTCAAGCTACAACCACTAAAATAGAAGATGATCTCATTCTGGCTAGAAAGATTAGAAGAGAGTCATTTAAGCCTAAAAATCAAAGTTCTTATCAAAGTACTACTAACCCTATGATTCAGAAGATGGCCAACGACTTGATCACTTTGAAGAAACAAATGTCTCAACAGGTGATCAACATTCCTTATTGGGATATTCCTAGACGAAATTTAAACAATACCAATGGTGCTCCCACAAGAGATAGGAATCAGTTGACTACTGCTCCAACAAGGCTGGCCATTTAAGCTCCTCCTATCAATACAACAGTGGAAATAGTTGAGGAAGATGAAGAACCATAAGATCTAGATTCTCATCGAAGCTTTTGAAGCTTCAGGATATGCTGATGAATCTTTTGATGATTCAGCTGGCAACTCCAACATTGGGTACTTGGAATACGAGGGAGACCAATGCAAACATGATGGTCAGTCATTTGTAGTCTTCACTCGAGCTCAATCTTAGAACCCTATAAAGCCAGTTAAAGGATCTAAGGAGACAGGTAAAGAAGCTCCCATGGTTATGGTTAAAAGAGGCTCTCCTATCTTAGCACAAACTAAAAAGTAGACAACTAAGCAGGTAAATTCTTCTTCTAACTCTCTTTCTCTTGCCCCTAAGACCAGTGCCTCAGCTCAGACCAGTGTAACTAGAACTAAAGCCCATCATCATTCCTTCATATACTGACTTTCGACATTATTGATCATGCAAATAAAAATAAGATACAAATGTCAGAAGCCGAATATCTTCCAGTCAAATCCTGCAAGCAATTTGATAAACTTGCCAAATTCATTAGAAGCAAGGTTGTTATCCCTTTATCTTTAAAAGACATGTTTCCTAATCCCACTTAGCCTTTACCTCAGAATAAGATGACCTTTGTTTGCTTCTTCGGGAAATATTGAACCATTTTATTAATCCTTACTTATAAATGGGTTTAAACTCAACAATTGCATAATTAACTTAAGAAGCCTCTGATAACGTGATGCCCACAAAAGTAGCCCATGCCCTCGGACTTACATTTGACTAAATCTTATGGGTGGTGTTACTCCATGGAAACCAAACAAGTTCCCTTGATTGGCCAAATCAAGGATGCACAATTTGCATTTGTCGCATTCCCAGAAAAGAGAGTAAAAATGACTATCCCGGCTGTTGATATCCTAGCTACTTATGGTATTCTCTTAGGAAGAGGTTTTTGCTAAAGATTTTGGAGTAGAAATCAATATGGAGTAGACAAAAGCTAAAATTCTATTGAATGGAGTTCCTCATGTCCTCCACCCTAAAGCACAAGTGAAGTACCTGGTCATTAAATCAAATGATCCTCAAAGCTCAAATTCTCTTCGAAGATGCAAGCTTGGAAAATTGTTTCATGACATCAGAAGGTGCCTTCTGTAGAAATAAAGGAATAAGATCCTAATGCTATTTGGACCCTCGAGTTTGATGGGAGCTGTTCAACTACTGGATCAGGTGTTAGTGTGGTTCTTATATCTCCATATTTTGAGATCTTTCCCTTCGCTCTTCAAGTTGTAGTTTGACAATACTAATAACACGGCCATGAATACGAAGCCTCTCTTATTGGGATTAGAAATGGCAGGGCAAAAGGGAATTCTAAAATCTTAAATTGTAGGGAGATGCTGAGTTGATTGTAAATCAAGTAAGGGGGATCTATCACATAAAAAATGATCGCCTAAGGCATTACAGGAACAAGGTGTGGGACAACATAGAATGCTTTGATGCTTTTTCCATTAAGGAAATTTTGAGAGATCATAACAATGATAAGCCTGATTCTTTAGCTGTTTCTACTATCTCTTCTCCTTCCTCACCCAAAGTTCAAAAAGGACACGTATAACATTGAAATTGTGTGTCATCCAAGTGTTCCATATAATTCAACATATTTACAAGTGTTTAATGATGATCAACAGGTATTGTCTTTCCTTGAGAAAACTAATAATTTTAGTGATGATTTATTTTGAAGGATCAGAATAATCTTTCCATGAGTCCGTCTCAAATTCATATCAAGAGATTGATGGTGAATTCATCCAGACTCAAATGTAATAAGATTATGAAGGGATTATTTTCTCTGGAAAGTCTGTTTGACAAACATGACCGTTTTATTCAGGGATAAAAGGAAAGCTGAAGATGATTCCTTGTTAGAGGTAGATCAAGTTAATCTTGGGCTCTTTTGACCAACCACAGAATGGTGAATCATTAGAAAATGTTGTTCTCCAGAGGAGAAAAGAAGATTCAATTCACTCCTAAAGAGATATATGGACATCTTGGCATGGTCTTATGTGGATCTGAAGTCTTTTAAGCCCAAGGATGTGTAACATAACATCCCTTTGAAGTCTGATGTCAAACCCTCACAGGCAGAAGCAAAGGCATTATAACCCAAAGATCTCAGGGACTATCCTTGCAAAAATTCAAAAGATGTTAGACACAAGGATTATCTTCCCAATCCATCATTCTACCTGGGTTGCTAACATTGTCCCTGTCAGAAAGAAGAATGGTGAGATTCAGATTTGTGTCGACATTCTGGAACCTTAATCAGTATTCATTAAAGGACAATTACCCATTGCTTATCATGGATCATAGTATTGCAAACTGTCATTGGATCAGAAATGTTATCCATGCTTGACAGAATTTTTGGGGTATAATCAGGTCAAGGTGGCTCACTGAGGATCAACATAAAACAACATTCACCACCCCATGGCAGACCTTTTCTTACAAGAGGGTGCCTTTTGGTTTGATTAATGTCTGGAGCCACATTTTAAAGAGCTATGGACTTATCTTTTAGATATTTGATGGGAAAAAGCATAGTTGTATATTTGGATGACTTGACAGTCTTCTCTAAGAAGCGAAGTGATCATTATGATCACCTGGAGTAGGTACTCTTAAGGTGCAAGCATCATGGGATTTCATTAAATCCTAAAAATTACATGTTCAAAGTAATAGAGGGTAAGTTACTGGGTCATATCATGACTAAAGAAGGATCCAAGATCAACCCAGAATAGGTGAAGGCCATCTAAAGCCTTACCCTACCTACAAGCAAAACTGGGGTGCATTCCTTTTTTGGAAAGGTCAATTTCCTAAGAAGATTTGTACCTAACTTTACTGATAAAACCAAGTATATCATTGGGATGATGAAAGGTAAGAACTCCATTTCAATGGAGCACTGAAGGGAATCTTGCTTTCTAAGAAGTCAAAAGATAAATTTTTCATCCTCCTATTCTGGTATGCCCAGACTTCAAGAAATGTTTCATCATGTACAGTTATGTTTCCACACATATAATATCAGCCATCCTGATGCATAAGAACGAAGAAGGAATCAAATCCGCCATTGCTTTCATGAGCTTCCCACTAAAGGAACATGAAGTGAATATGTCACAAATTGAAAATCATGCTTATACAGTGGTGAGAGTAGTGAAGCATTTTAGGTATTTTGTGTTGAGTTCTCACACTCTCGTTCTTGTTCCTGATACTACAGTTAAGTCCATTTTGACTCAACAAGATTTGGGTAGTCAATAGGGTAGCTAGATAGACAAAGTCCAAGAATATGAATTGAACATCAGACCTACTAAGATGGTACGAGGAAGAGGCCAGTGCCAATTGATCGCAGAAAACAATTTTGAGACAAAATGCAAGGAAAATGAAGGTACTTCTTTAGAATTGCCCATGGTAATTTTTGTAAGCACAACCGATGAATGGTATGCAAATATCACTTTCTTTGTAACTTACGGTGAATTTTCCCCACATTTAAGCCAAAAATAAAAGAGGACGGTTAAATTAAGGTCCGCAAGATACATTCTATGGAATAATGGCATATACAAGAAGGGTATTGATGGTGTATTCTTGTGTTGTGTTGATAAGTCTCAAAAGATAAGGTTGGTAGAATCCTTCCACAATCTAGCATGTGGAGGACATTCATTCTCCTCCATAATTGCTTACAAGATCTTATGGGCTAGGTACTATTGGCCTACCCTCTTTCAAGATTCAACAGAATGGGTGGCTAAGTGTGAAGCTTGTCAACATTTCGTTGTCCGTCCCAAACTGACAGCTCTTCCCTTGAAGCCTGTGATAATTGAAGAACCTTTTCACCAATGGGGAATTGATTTCATTAGAGTATTGAATCCTTCCTCTATTTTCTATCATAATTATGTGCTCACCACCACAGACTATTTCACCAAGTGGGTGGAAGCTGCGCCAATCAAACAAGCAATCTCCGAAGCTGTGTGAAACTTTCTCAAGGAGAATATAATTGTTAGATTCGGAATACCTCATAAGATTGTTGCTGAAAATGCTTCCAATTTCTCATCACATGAGTTGACAGAAGTTTTCTATGGATTTGGGATCACATTGGCTCAATCATTTGATTATTACCCCCAAGGAAATGGTCAGGTTGAATCAAGCAACAAAAACCTGGTGACCATAATCAAAAAGATGGTTGATGAGAATCATAGGACATGGCACAAAGCATTGTATGATGCATTATGGGTAGATTGGATTACTCCTAATCAAGCTATTGGAATGTCCCCATTCTAGGTGTTATATGGAATTGATGCTAAGATTCCTATCTCTGTAGAATTGCCAACCTTATGGTTGGCTAAAGCAATTGAGGATGAAACTTTTCAAAGTTCCAGTGAGAAAAGGATAATGTACCTAGCTAGGTTAGAAGAAGAATGGAGAAAGGTGGTAGATTTCATTGTAGATCATTAGAGTAAATTCAAAAGGATATTTGATAAGAAATCAAAGCAACGTGATTTCCATATTGGAGATCTTGTACTTCTCTGGGATAAGAGAAGGGAATGGAAATGGATGTATGGAAAGTTCAATTCTTTATGGAAAGGTCCTTTCAAAATCCATCAGCTGAATGGTGAAAATAGATTTTTTTATCATATTTTGATGGATAGTTTCTCCTTCTACCTTTCAGTGGTCAACATCTGAAGTTGTTCGATCAATAATGCAAGATGCTCTCTTGCATTGTATTATAATTTATTTTCTGTTGGGTGTTTACTTTATTTATTTGTTTGTTTGTTTGTTTGTTTTTGGTTTTTCTTCTCCTAACTCTGTAGCCCAATGGATAAAGATTTTTGATACATGAATTATCTTCCTTTGATGTCTCAAAGAAATTCCCTAACTAGAGCCAGTTGTTATCTCGTTTTAGTGATTCCAACTAAAAATGAGATAACCATAGGAAATTTTTCAGACAAATCTCTTAAAAATTCCCTTTGAAAGAGATTTTCAGGTTTTCTATTTTTCATTGCATGAAAACATGTTTCTTGCATGTTACATGTCTCATGTTTCCCAAAACCTGAAACCTAATTATCTAAGTCCATTGTGTCGGGTTTTCAAAACTTCTGAGCATCGGAACATGCTTTGCCCAAAGCATGTTTTATGTCACTTGTTTTCTGAAAACTGAAACCCAATTGCCTAAGCATTGTTTTAGGTTTTTGAAACTTTTGAGCATCAGAACATGCTTAGCCCAAAGCATGTTTTATGTTGCTTGTTTCCCAAAACCTGAAACCCAAATTGAATCAAATCCTTTGTATCAGGTTTTCAGATGCTCCAAAATTGATGACATGTCATTAATGTCAAGTTTTCTGGTAGTTGGCACATGTGTCAAGTGAGGTGTAATTAATGTTAGGTTATTATAAATAGTCAGTTTTTCCACATCATTTATTACCTTATCATTTTTGTTGCGTTGGATTTTTGTTGATGCTTCTTCTACCTCCAAACCCGATCGAGCTTCTCGATTGATTTCACCAACCATTTTTGATCATTTTTAAAGCTAGTTGAAGTTTTTCTTCTCTTCTTTCTATTTAGAATAATTTTGGGTTATTTGTGAAATGTTTGATTGGGTTTTCCATTTCTTTTCCTTCTTCATTACTATTTTAGGGTTTTGGGTTGTTTTCCTTTTTTTTATCTTTTTCCCATGAGGGTTCTTGTTTGAAAGTTACCCCCTAGGTTATTTACTTATTTTCCATAGGTTGTAACTTGTAGGTTTCAAAATGATTATGAAAATTCCTAAGTGATCATGAGGTGATAATTTTTAATGTTCTAACACATCAGAACACCGATATACTTCTTTCAGGTTTTGCAGGGTGTTTAACATCTCACTCTTTCCACCTTGTTTTGGGTTTTCCAGGTGCTCGACATCCATCAAGATCCATAGTCTGTTAGGTATTTCTACCTACTTGTCACCCTCCAGTTTCTGCCATTGTGTCGGGGTTTTCCTACTTATCTGACACTTCCTCACTTCCACAATGTGTCAACATGTCCTAACTTCCGACATACACTGCATTGTGTCAGGTTTCCGAAGGTGTTTTGAAAATTTCAAAGTCCAAATAGTGTGGTGGGTCTGTGTACTTGTCCAAAAAATATTCAAGCCTAATTGCTCTTCCAGAAATCATAAAGGCATTTCTTCTTCGAGACTCCTCATGTCAGACCCCAAACAATCTAAGGATAAGTCAAGAAATATGAAGTATAAATATCAAATGATGGAATCTTCTTCTTACATAAGCTGCAATTATGACATTCGGGACACACATCTCGGTAATATAGATATGGAGGACTTCTAGAAGAGAATTGAGGATTCTTCTTTGAATTCTTGGATGAATTCAATAGCAGGAAGTGGTCTCCCTCTTGCAGAAGGATTTCCAATATCAGCTCAATGACTATGTCTCAACCTCCCATTCAATAAGAAATCAAGTAGGAGATTCTATAGTGAAATTGTATAAAGGTTACTTTGATCAACTCCTAAGGTTACCTGAATTTGTGGAGTATGTTTATTTAGACCTTAAATCATCACAAAAGTCCTGGGTAAAAGATCAGGAAGACTGCATCAAACATATAAACAAGAAGTTCTTGATTAATGCTAAGCTAGCTATTTCTAGGTTTCCCAAGTCAGTCGCAAGAAGTGATTTTATTCTTGAAATCAGTGATATCATCACCCTGTTGAGTCAGTTATTTGGGATCCCAGATTCAAAATAATTCCAAGGGTGGATGTGCCAGTTCATGTTCATCATGAAGAAGAATGAAAAATGAATTGATTTGGGTATCCTAATAAGTGACGAGATAGATTCCACAATGAAAATAGTCTTGTCTACCAAAAAGTTCTATATGATGTCATATGTCACCTATGTAGTAGCAGGAATGAGAAATTACCCATGGCTAGATGCAAAGGTAAACTGAGCAACAGAACACATATATCGGTACTTCCCTCAGCTGACAATAAAAGGGTCTAAATAACAATACACAAGAGTGAATGATGTCTTCTTCTATGAAAACATTTACAAGTTGAATCCTTATTTGAGGAAGAGAAGGGTTTCTAATGAAGCATGGGCCGAAGTGTCAAAATGGGGTTGCATCTTCTTGCAATTCAAGAATTTTACTTATCTTCAGGTGGTAGGGTTCCATGGTAACCCATTCCATTTGCCTAGGTTCCCAAGTGACAAACTAATCCTCATGGAGTTAATCAAACAATTGTTGGATTTTCACAAGTTCCAACAAAGTAGGCACAAAGATGTTGTCTCCTTCCCCATTTCCATTTGAAGGTATACATGTTCTACATTGGTTAAGGCCAAGAACATGGTACATGAGCTTCAAGAAAAATTGAAGAAAACATATTAAGATCAAGGAGGGATTCAACATATGAGGAGTCCTCAAGTCGTATGGAACCTTGTATCTGAATGTGCCCAATGTGGAAGAAAACTAGGTTGATCTTCGGGATGACGTTGTCATCCGAAGAAAATACAACATCAGACTGAAACTTTAAGAAATTCAGATGTTAGATCTATTTGATATCCTCGAAGGCACCATGGACAATGAAAGTGTCTGGGACACTAGATATGAACAGTCGGATGGAGATCAACACGGATTCCCTACCATTGATTGGTATGTTGTTGAAAAAGATTCTATCACTGAAATAGTTTGCTCAGACCCTCGTCCATACTAAGGCATGACTCATTTATTAGGGAATGAGTTATAAGGAAAAGATATTTTCAAAAATAGCTACTTTAGAAGTGGGACCCTCCAAGGGAGAAAGGGGGGGAGTAGAGGATAAAAGCTCTACCAAGAGGTAAATAAAATTTAAGTTTGTCATAAGTGAAGAAAATCATGGAGTCACATCATCTATCACTCCTTCACAAATAGTGGAGGTACTGGATTCACCTCCTCCACTAAAACAAGGAAAACTTCCTTCCAAAGATGAGGTTGGTCAACCTCTCATTTTTCCTCTTGTTGATTGCTCATCAAAAGTAATTCTTCCTCTTGATTCTAAAGCTTTGACTTTAAAATCTTTACCTTCTCTCTCCCAATCTTCCTCACGTCATATTTCTACACCACTTTCATCAGCCATGGCCAACATCTTCTCTAACCTCTCACATCTCTCTACTGGACCTAATATGGCCATAGAAATGCCTCCTCCTTCTGCACCTTCATTGACTAAGTATATCTCCATAATCACCATAATTGCAGTCATCATGACTCCATAAGTAAACCTTCCTCCACCTACAAATGTAACCATAACACCTCCAATAGGGGCAACTTATTCCACTGTACCTTAATGGTTAATTGATCAGACCCCAAGGAAGAGGAAGGTGGTAGTTCCTCTACCAGCCTTCGACTTCAGTTCACTCAAGGCCTCTCCTGCCAAATCTGCCAAGAAATCCAAAATGGTTTCAAGGGTTTCAGTGGATGCCTCAAGGAATAATTTTTTAGAGATTTCCACTCCCATGGCCAGCAAAACTAAGGAGGATATAGTAGTTACTGATCATCAAATCACAAGGGTTGATCTGGGAAAGGTAACAATAGAAGGAGCACAACAAGATTCCCAAGATGCCATGAACGTGTTGTGCCAGAAGCTAAAGGAAACAAAGGTGAGTAGAGATGGGCTTAAGGAGAAAGTTCAATCGTTGACGGAGGTATTACTCAAACTCTCAAATCCTTCTCAGTCAATACCGTCATCTTCTACTCCTACTCCTATCAGGGTTGATTTCTCATCAGTACCTATGATTGAAAAAATCAACGAGAAGGGGAAAATGATAGATGAATGGATTCAGAGGCTACTCCTATAAGGAAGAGAGGTCATTGATGACATAGTGGAGGTTTATAAATCTATAGAGGAAATAAAGAAAGATGCTGATAAAATGGATGATGAATTTTTATAGTAAATCAGGAACCTTGAGTTAACTTTTGAGGCTCTCAATGCGCTAAAAAATGTTCCATCCTAGATCTTAATGGAAGAATGAATCATTCCACATGGGGAAAAGAATTTCCAACTAACCAAAGCCATCAGATTCAGGATAAAGATTCTTAGTGAAGCTTGCAGCAAGTTGAGGGAATCTAGAGATCAGTTGGTTGATGCCACCAACAACATAGAAGAGGAGCTGTCTAGGATCTTCGCCAAGGTGTTGGATGAAAGCTCAAATATTCTACCTACTAATAATCTCTATAAACAAATTCAAGAATCAATTCATCACAAACCAACTTCTGTCTTCAATTTGACAACCATTGATAAATTCATAAGGATTGAGAATGTTTTGGAATCACTAAGGAAACTCAACAATAGAATTAAGAAACTTCCTGGAAATGCAAGCGACACTCAAGAAACTTGTGAGGTTCTAAGTGATTATTCCAGTGCACTAGATGAAGCTGAGATACAGGAATTAATCTGGAAATTCTAGGAATTTCGAGACAAGCAGGCTTCACTGGAGGAAGACAAGGACAAAGAAATAGAATAAACATAATGTTACATGTCATTTCCATCCGAAGATTGACATGTCTTTTTCATTTTCGTTTCGTCACATAGGAAAAAAAAAAAATTGACTTGTTCTCCTGTGTGTGAGTCAAGAAAAATAGGATTCTGGTTAAAATTACTATTTTCTAGGATTTATCCTATTTTCTCTCTACTCTTTCTATTATAAATAAGGCATGCTTGTGTATTCCAAGGGGAGATATTTTTAGAATATTAAGAGCTATTGTGAAGAAGAAGAATAACTTTGTATTTTCTTTGTAATCATTGAGGAATAGAAATAGGTGTCATTTTGCAAACTTTATGTTGTGGGATTCATCTATCTTGAGAGATTGCTCTTACATCCAAGACCATAAGCTATTATTTGTTTAGTGTTCTTTATTATTTTAATCATTTCAAATATTACACTCATTATCTAAAACTCGTATAATTATTTCTTGATTTTTATTTTCTTGAAAGAAAATACGTTCCTCTCATTCCTTCCTGCTTTGTTTCGTCTATAATATTTTCCTTTCTAATCCATTATATTTCTAATATTTTAACATCTCAATCTCTTTTTTATGTGGATTTTGGGATTGTATCCTAACCCCAATGGTTAGAATAGTGTGAATATTGTATATATTATTTCTGTTGTGTTTTAGATCACTAATAAATAGGTTGCCCCACCTGTCTTTGAAGAGGGATTTAATCCCATGTACTGTGGTTGAACTTCATATTTTGGCCTAACAAAATATCCAACTAATAAAATCTCACTATACCTTAGTTCTCACACATATAACAATTCTCTCTCTGCTACATAGTTCAATACATATATATAAGGGTGGGGAATTTCCCTTCACCGCTTATTTAATCCCAAAATAGGTTGCATGCTATTATTAGCCACACACAGTTTACATGAATAGGATTACATGCAAGAGTATTAACAATAGATATCCCTTAGAAAAATATCATTTCACCATTCCATATTTAGCTTGCATCCATGCAAAACGTTTTGTAGCTGATCGTGCAAAAATAGCTAATGTGTGTCGCATAAGTCTCCAATTGGTTTTAGTGCTCTGAATGCTATTTCCAAAAATATATCCTCATCATGAAAATGGATAAGTCCCGAATCTATCTCTATTCTATTTTTGATCCTCTCTGATTCTTCCGCACATTTTAATGCGCTCTTCTCTCCCACGCAAACCTTCTGTATTTTCTTCAATAAGTGCCAAATTATGACTGATCAACAGTCTCCATGTATGGATATTTTGAGGTATGTTGATGAAATTTTGATGATTCGATATGTTATTTTTATGTTTCATGGTGCTTTGGGAAAAAAATCATCATTCCATGATGATAATTTTGTTAGTTATGTCAATTTTTGTGAGACAGAATCAAGAACAAGTGTTTTTCCATCTTGAATTTGATCTTCTGATGCTCACCCTGAATTGTTTTCTTTACATGGGACCTTATGGATTTATATGATGTTTCAAAATTTATTATAAAATGTTTCACAAAAATAATTAGGTCATTTCATCGTTGTGTTTTTATGAATGAATGTTTAAAAGATAAAGTGGTCTAAAACCCTAGTTAAACCTTAACTAGAAGAAGCTTGCAGAAGAAAAGGTATATTGAGCTTGTTTTGATTTATTCATAAAATTTTATGATTTTATGTTGTATAGGAATCTCCCATAATTCCATAAAGGTATGGTAGTGGTCATGGTGATCAGTGGGCCCCTCTCAAACCAGTCAATTTATGAAGAAGAGTGTTTTGGGACAAGGTTGTCCAAAGGAGTAGCATACTAAATTGATGGTACATGATTTATGCAAGTTTTTATTGATTTAAAATGAGGTTACAAGACATTTTCATGAAGTTACATGGTCAAATGATGTCCATTCAGGTTGACTTGTCAAAGGGCAATTTTGAGGCCTTAAAAAGAAGTGCTCAGTAAAGTGGTTATAACTATAGTTACATATAGAATTTTGAGATGATTAAAAATGAGTTGGAAAGATGAATAAGATATATTTCAATTGATATGATGTTTTTCTCATGATGATGATTTTTTATGAGGTTTCTAGTTTATTCTTTGGACAAGAAGTTTTTTTCCAGTTTAGGATAGGGTGTGTTTTGCTGAAAGTTGAGTTATATGAAGAATGAGATGGATTATATGATGCTTTCTATGACATAAAATATTATTATGGATGAATTTTTAATTAAATTAATCCATTATAGGTCTTTATTGTTTGTATAAAAAAATTTATGAGCTAATCTTTGGAAACAACTATTTTGGCAAGTTGATTTGATGAAGACAAAAGTGGTTGTGCTTTGAGAAGGTGGTTGATTCAAGGCTTATAACTTTCTTATAATCACTATAAAGGTTAATGAAATTCCATAAAGCTATCATGTGGCATGGTTTTGTTTATTTTAAGTGATTTGGGGGCATAATGAAGTTTCCAAGGTGCTTAAGCTTGTAAGAAACAACAGTTTTGAGAAATACATATTGGGCCCATTAAATGAAATAATTTTATTGGTTGAGATAAATTGTTACCAATTAAGAATATTAAATGTTATTTTAATAATGTGTAATTATTTATGGTTCATCAGTATGTATGGTTTTGATGTAAAGGCAATTCTATCTTTGTTCCCATGGGGTTTTGAGGCATTTTTAGCACATGTAATGAGGTTTTTAGCTAGATCGACCTAATTAGGTCACTTGTGACTATTTTAATTCAAATTTGGAATTTTTATTTGATTTATGGGTTAATAAAAAGGATGTAAAAGGTTTTTTTTTTAATTTGAAATCAAAAGGAGCTTATAAAAGCATAGTTTTGGGTGCTTTTGCAAGCTAGTTGTGTGTGTGCAAGGTCTGTGACCTAGGTGAGTGATATTTATAGGTGTATGATCATGAATTTAGATTAGATAAAGTGTGTTACATGCTAAGGAAGATCAAAAAGAAAGTGTCAATATTTTTAAGCATTGAGAAGTGAAGAAAGAGGTAGATTGTGCAAGTTGAAGACATAGGGTCTAAGAAAGAGTTTGGAAGAGTTTGCAGTTGAATATTTGTATCACTACCAGTTTTGGTATCAACATATTTTCATTAGTGATAACTCATCCAAATATTGTGTGGTGTGTCATTTTCATGAAAGTCTCTTTTTTTGTGTAATATCAACAAGGGTTTAAGGGTTGGTGTCTCACTAAAGAAATATCTTGTGATGTGTAATATTCACTTGAGTCTTTGTTGTGTGTAATATCAAAAAAGTTTCAGTGGGTTTTCTTCCCATTGAGGGTTTCCCACTTACATCTTGTGTTATGGTTTTACTTATGTTTCTCTTACTCTATTGAATGAATGTTGTATGTTGTTGTGCACACATTAATGAATGGATAATTGATTAATGGTTTATGTGAGTGATTTGAAATTGAAATTGGATTTCTAAGGATTGATTCACCTCTATCATTCCATTGGGATTACAATAATTAGTATCATATCAGGTCCTTTTTGAACAAGTTTGAAATCTTGAAAGAGAGCTTGAAGCACAAAATGGAAAGTGTTAGAGTCATTGGCAAGGTAGAAATGTTTGATGGAACAAACTATGCATTATGGAGGCTAAGGATGAAGACCTACATTATGTCACAGTGGTTTGATGTTTGGAAGACTATGGAATATGGCTATAATCCTTCTGCCACTTCTATTACTAGTCAAGTAGAAAAGGATGAGTATTAACACAATTATAAGGCCTTTAATGTTATCATTCAAGGTCTTGGATAATCTATGTTGGGAAAATAAATGTACTGCAAATCAGCAAAGGAAGAATGGGAGAAATTGCAAGTCCTATATGAAGGTGAGTCAAAGGTAAGAATTACTAAACTTCAAACCTTTAGAAATCAGTTTGAATCTCTTAAGATGAATGATGAAGATTCCATTGTTGCGTATCTACTTAGGGTTGAAAAAATTTCCAATATCATGAAAGGGTTAGGAGAAGAAGTAAAAGAATAAGTGGTTGTTAAAAAATTTATAAGGTCACTAACTCCAAAATTTAATTCCAAAGTATATATTATAGAAGAAGAAAAGGATTTGACTACTTTGAAGATGTATGATTTTCATGGTACCTTAACTACCTATGAGATGAGAATAGGTGATCTCAAACCAGCTAAGAAAGAGGTTGCATTCAAATTTGAAATGAAGACTAAAATAAATAAGGTGAAGGATGATGAAGCTACTCTTGAGATTGAAGATGAAGATCTCTTTGCTATGATGGCTAGAAGATTGAAGATTGGATCTGGTAGGTACAAAGATAATATTCCTTACAAATGTTTCAAATGTGGTAAGATAGGAAATTTTTCTATTAATTTTCCTCATAATAATAAGAAGGAATATCATGATGAACATGAGCATGATAGTAATCATGAAAACAAACAAAAAAATTATGATAAGAGAAATAATATATTTTGGAAGTTTGGTTGTAAAAAGGAAAAAAAAATTATACAAATGAAGATGATGAATTATCTAATGCTAGTAGTGATGTTTTAAATTTTGAATTTGAATCAGGATATGAGGATATAGGAAATGAGGTTTCTTTCATGACTAAAAATGAAAAAAATTATTCTAGTGATGGCTCCTCTTTGTTAGGAGATTTCATATTTGGTTATTGCAAATATTCTAGTGAAAATGATAAGGATGTCAAAAATGATTTTGAGGGCATTCAAAGAAATATAAAACATGCTGAGAAAGAGAATAAGAAGCTGAGATTTCAGGTCAAAGGGTATGAAAGTTTGAATCAAGAAAGAAAAGTGAGTCAATCAAATTATTGGAAGATAATGTAAAGTATCTTGTTTGAATTTTACAAGATAAAGATGGTTTGTGCTAAAATATCAAGAATATATAGAGTTCTGAAGGGTTTATTTTCAAGAAGTTGGTAATAAAACCATGTCTTCTCAAAGGTTTGAAGAAAATACCAAGTCTCTTGATGATCTCTTGATAAATCAGAAAGTTGCAAATGATAGAGCTAGCTTGCGGTTCAAATATAAATTCAAGAACAAAGAAATGAAGTAAGAGGAATTGGTTTAATGCAAGGAAATTGATGAACCAAACACCAAGGAATAAATTAAGAAGAATCTCATCAAGGACAATGAAAATACTAAGCCTACTAGGAAACCTAATGCCTCAAGGTATGAAAGAAATTTCAATGGATATTTTTATTCATGTAATGCATTTTTTCATAGGGAAAGAGATTGTAGAAGGCCTTATAGAGATACCCCTTCATGGAGAGACAATATTAGTGAATTTTCTAAGAGTGTAGTGTGCTATAGTTGTAATGAGAAAGGACGTCTTGCTATATTTTTCTTGAATGATCTACCTAGACATGTTGATGGTTTCAAGAGGAGGAATTTAATAGTGTGATACATTTGTAATATAGTTGTTCATGTTGCAAGGAACTACTATCAAGGTCTCTCGAGACAAATTAGGAGTCTTCAAAGGCCTAGAATACATGAAATTGTTCCTAGAAGGACTTGGGAACCAAGAAGAGACAGTGTTGTTGCTTCAAGATCTTATGATGATGGAATGGGAGGAAAAATATAGATTTATAATGTGAAGATATACGATGAAGGATTTTTCTAGGTGCCTAAGAAGGCTTGGGACCTATTCAAGACCTTCTTATAGGTCTTCTTGGTGATAATATACCTTCACTATGCTTCTTGAAGGTATATTAGTGCAAATGAAGCATTCAACTAAGGGGGGGCTGATTTAGTCAGTATGTGTGTCTCATCCATGTGCATAATGTATGTCATATAATGTCTCTAAGTGTGTTTTCATGGTTCAATTTGGTTGTTCTTGAGTATACAGTGTCATGATCTCAGTGTTTGTGGTCATAAGGAGTATGAGTTTGTGTTCTTCTGTCTATGTCTTGTACTTCAATGTCATTATTTGTAGTCTAAGATTTTTTAGTATGATTAAGAGTCCTATTGACTTGTCAAATGATGTATGTAATTGTCTTAGAACTCGTAAGGTGTGTACTCATAGTCTATGTATCTGAGTTTAGTATTAAAGGTATAGTTTTTTAGATGTGAAACTCTCTATGATGTCATTAAAGAAAATTTGGTGTAGGATCATAATGTGCAATGCATTAACTATAATATTTATATTTTGAGTAGTTTGTGTCCTAAATTCATGAAATAACTACCACTAATGGAGTCTGCAGGATGAATTTTTGTGTGTGTCAAGTAAAATTCCATATGGTCAAAAGTTGAAAATGCATTAACAAGTTTGATGGTCTATGAAGAGAATGAGGTTGAGCCATGAAGGTGTAAACAAATTTCTAGAGTGGTAATCTTCCAAAGTTCCCTACATGTGAAGGTTGTTAATGGAACAAACTTGAAGAAGCTATAGGTGTGAAAATTGCAAAGGCTTTGTCCTCACTTAAGTATTGGAGGTACTCCAAGGGAAAAAGTTTAGGTTCTGTTATCCATATTTTGCGCCCCTGTAAAATGAACAACCAAATAGGTCGGGGTATTCATAGTTAATGGAGAGTTGATGCTTTTCCATCTTGTTGTGGCAAAGGTCCAATCCATTTGGTTATAGAAAACAAGAGGATGTTAGCAGGTGGCACATGTATGGTTGTTACTGGCCAACAATAGGAATAGTCATTACAAGCCGATAAAAAAATGACGTTACCGGCCCACAAGAGTGAAGAAGCCCTGACAATACCAAAATGCATGCACGGTGATTGAAAACTGGTAATAAGAATGGTGTTATCGTCTGGTAATAGAAACTAGCCTGAGAATGGAAAGGTAGCTCAAAAATCTGACTTGTGTATGGCTATTACCGATTGACAACACAAATGGTCATTATTGTTCAATAACACAATGATGATTTCCAACCGGCAGTAGTAGGACCATAGCCACTAAACATCCCACAATACATGTACGACCATTGACAACTAATAACAAGAATGGTGTTACCGTCTGGTAATAGAAATTGGCTCATAAAATACATGCACAATGGTTATCATCTGAAAACATGAAAAAAATTTATCGACTGACAACAGAAATGTTGTTACCAGCCAACTATAAGAATATTGAAGATGAAACTCTAACTAGGTGAGGTAGGTGGGTGAAAAGATAACTCAATAACTATTTTTAATGAAGTATGGTGCCCATGTCTTCTTCTACAAGAAAATTACCCTCAGGAAGAGGATTTGTATGGCTTCCCATACCTATTTAATAAAGTAGGTCAGTTGGTGAAGCAATTCAAAGGTTCTTTTCTCTATATATTGTAAAATTCACCTCATTCTGAGGGGGAGACATTCTGGAATGTAAAGGAACTCTACCAAATTTGTTCCAATACTTTCCTGAGCTACAAGCCTATAATTAATACATTTTGTAAAGGATTTTTTCCTTATGCCTATATTGTAATGGATTGTCCATCTTTTTAAAGCAATAAAATTAGTGTTTTTTGGATTTTCTTTCCCTAGATCAGGTTGTATTGTGTTCTTTTCCTTCCATTATATTTGCAAGTATATTGTGCATATCGTGTTCTTTTACATGATCAAAATTCATTTGGCTACACGAGGATGGATATGTGAATGTTGTTTCGGATTATGGCACTTTTTTTTGCCATCTCCCACTTTATTCGCTCCCCATTTTCACTCATTTAGAATCTCTCCACCCCTTGTTCTCAGTGATATTGCCTCCTTTAGTTTAGGACTTTCATTTTATGCATTTCTCTCTCTCTTTCCTGGTCCCTTGGAATTATAAGTTAGTGTTAGAATAGATATTTTCCCCTTTATAGGAGTAGTTTTAGCATTAGAATAGGTAGAGGAACCAGCCTTCTCTGGAGGTTTTTATCAAATTGCGAGGGTCCCACACCTTGAGACAATCCCATGTTAGTCAAAATTATGGTTTTGTAATGAGAAAATCCTAGGGTTCTACTTTTTTGACATAATAGGTTTTTAAGCACTCAAACTTATGTCTGAGAATGTTTTCACAGTGTGAAGGGTTTAATTTTTGAAACCCCAATAGTTGATTTGTTACCTATTCAAAGTTGGTTTGGATTATTAAGAAATTTTTTCCATACCTATTTAAATTTGTGATGGAAGTGATATGTGATGTATCTCTAGTTAAAGTGATGTCCAAGTTTGAGAGTTATGATGTTATATAAGAAAATAGTGATTCTCAATTGTAAATTAAATACAAGAGATGAAATGAAAGGTGTCTTAATGGTTTGTGTGTTTATTCAAGCTAAATAAGGTGTGACAGATGTCTTAAGGTCAGGTGAGAAGAGGATGCAAGGTACATGTTCTAGGATGGTGAGGTACAGGAGTGAAGCAACTCTTTTTAAGCGAAATGAAGATAGAATCTTGTGTGAATCAAGAATAGAAGGTATGGAAATATTGAAAACATTGATGTGAACCTAAAACAAAGATATGTTTGATCAATATGTTTTTGAGTATGAAATGAAAAGAAGTAAGTAAATTCCACTGCATGATTTGTATAGGTTTATAATGTGAGAACAAATACTCTAACAACATAGTATTCTATGAAAGATTGATACATGATTTTTAGACTGAAAATGATGAAGAATTGTATGATGAAAATTATTGAATTCTATATAGTTTGTAATGTGACAAGAATGAAAAAAAATTGTAAACTCTAGGTGATAAATATTGGTATGTCAAGATGACAAAATTAGCAGGCTCCAGGACTGAAGGTGATGCTCAAGTATTAGGAAAGTTGTTCTTGTAGGACTTATAATGTTTTGTTTACCTCTAAAGGTTGAGAAAGTTAGTATTATAGTACTCTAAGGTTTAGTATTAGTATGATGGTCCTAAATTGGTTTTCTAAGGAATTCATTAGCTGTTATGAATGTGATATAGTTACCTACAGGTGTGTGAAGCTATAGTGTCATAAGTGCATACATAAACCTAATGGTGATGGGTTTTTACTAGTTCTAAGATCTAAAATCATGTTAAAATCTATGAAATGTAAAATCTTAAGTTATGAGGATGTCTCTACAAGCAAGATTATTATCACATGTCTACAGGTAGTTTTGTTGATCTGAAGTGAACTCTTGAACAAGGATTTGAAGTCATCTCAGTCTAAATGTGTGTTGATCCTTAAAAAGTGTTTTATCAAAGGTATGGTTGCTCCAAACATGAACTAGGGCTCTGTGTCACTTGAAGATGATGGCAGAGATGTATAAGATTCTTCAAGAATGGAGGATCCCGAGTTAGCCTTGAATCCGTTATGAAAGAAGCTACATGCCTGAGTGTTTAATAGTTGAGTTCTCTTAAGACTAAAATATGTGGTATGAGTCGATCCTGAGAGGAGATTTACAAAAATAATGAAGAAAAAGGTTTATGTCTGACAAATGCATCTTGAAAATGTAAGGTACAATGATTATGAGGTGTCTACAGAATCTATGCATAGGAAAAGGTAGAGTATGCTAATATTCAGGTATGGGTGTTGTTTGTGTATCATTTTTGTGGAGTTTATCGCATTTAACATCCACATTTGTGTATTGGTAATGACATCACTATGCTTACTAAGTAAGATTGAAGATGATCTCAAATTTGGTGATCTTGAGGGAGTTATCAATTGCTCCTATAGACACTAAAATTAGGTCACACTACCCTTTGGTCCCTCGACAAATAAACACCCTTCATCACATTAACCTAGTCATGGCCCCCTTCACTCCACTAATATTAATTTAATTAATTAAATGAAATTAATTCATTATCCTCACTATATTTATTATTTAAATATCTTAATTTAAATAATATCCACATACACTTCACTTAGACACCTCATTAAGCTAACTCAACCTAACACCTATTCTTAGTAAGTTGCTATAACTAACTGAGACTTACCCAAACCCTAAAAATCAATGCCTAAATTCCCTCTAACCACATTCCCACATGATTACACAAAGCTTCCAATTCAATCTGTGGGTTAATGGCATGAGATCCGAGAAAATCAAGAGGATCTCCCTAGTTTAGTAAACCTAGGAAATCTCACCTTGACTAACGTCAGTTGCCCCTAACCATCATCAGTTAAGCTGGAACCACCGTTGGTTACCATTTTAATCCCAAAACAACCTTATTCTCAAGGTTTAAAGAAGGTTGGAAAATGATTGGAAATTTGGCGAACATTAGCGAATTCCAGCGAGAACACGCATGCAAGGAACGAGATCAAGCATATTTTCCTACACAGCCATCCTAGCAATGATCTGATCTAACCAAGCAAAGAGGAATGTACATGCAGCCCATGCACAAGCTTTCCTTCAGTTGGTGATCACCTACAGCATTATAAACCTCTCATCAGCACCTCCACCCCTCACTCACAGGCATCCAGGACTAGAATCCAAGTAAGTAAACATTATACTTCTCTGGTTTATTCCATTTCATCATTATATTATCATATTTTGTTTACCTAGCCACCCATTGACCTCCTCCAACACTCACCCCTCCATATACCCATTAAAACCTCACCAAATCCCACCTAAATCACCCAATACCTCATCCCAACCAACCAACATCCTTTGTGTAATCACAAAGGAAACTTAAATCTCATTATGCGGCATTTCTAAAACTCTACAATAATCGGCACCTGTTACACCTAACTGTCGTTGGTCACCCTTAACCGGTCATCAGTCTCTATATTTTCCCATATAACCCAGAACAATGACCTACCCACCTGATTCCCTCTCACCCTCATTCACCTGTGATCTACCTAAGACCTCTGTTAGACCTGCAGAGACCTAGAACTAGTTATTTGACCTTCGGATCCTATTCTAACCTATCCTGTTAGATTAGATCTATTTCTTATTGTTTTTTAAGTGAGATACCTAAATCATTTCAAATTACAATAGGATTTTCCTTATTTACCATATTAAATTGTTTAAAATAGTGGACTGACAACCATCTAGGAAGTATCACACTTCCCGGATCTAGCACATGCTAGGCAGTTCACTACACATATTGTTTAATTCCTTCTGGTGGTCTTGCTTTGCATTACAGGTAGTTTCTCCTAGCCAAAAGGAATCTCTCACAATCAGCTATGGATTCAAAAGTCATACACATGTAACAACCCATTAACAAGCATTTGAATAGGTATTCCTCCTATGCTCGTTACCCTATTTGTTTTGTCAATACTTCAAAGAAACGATCTAGAATCAGGTGAAACATTTTTCCATGCCCGGTGGGACCCATCAAAGGTTCCTTGCATTTTATTCATTCCTAGGAAAAATTGTGTGTTTTATTCCCTTTTGAAAAGCATACACATTAATGTTCTTCCTTGGTAATCCACCTTTTCTTTCTATTTGCTCTAAAGGAAACTTTTTTGTTGGTGTAATTAAAAAGAACCATTTCTTCATGTTTTCTGCATTATAGTGAAAGAGAATCCCTCTTCCTCTTCATATTTTTGTGTCATCCAACTTCACACTTGATTTGGGCTTAAAAATAAGTGCATTGCATTCTGATTTATCACTTTAGCTCACATTAATTGTGGGAAACCTATATGTTGGAATTCATGACCAGCTGATGGTTGAAAAATGAATCATATAAAGCACATCTCTCTCTCTCTCAAAGTCTTGCCAAATTACACAAATTCAAAACAAACACATATTCTTAAACAACATCTTTCCTGGGAACACCTGTCAAGGATCGTACTAATATGAGGATTGGCAGGTACTCCCCAGCTCAATGCTATGTCGAGTCATACTTTAGAGCAAAGCTCACCCCAACCATAACATACTTGAAACCTCACCTTTTAGATCTCTTTCTTCATAGGAAGCCATCCTCACCAAAAAATTCTATTTCATAGTTCATGTGTCAGTCCTTAAATAGCATAATATAAACAAACATAATAGAAAAGGCACTCCTAGGATCACATTTTTCTTAGTATTTCTACTTGGCTTCTGTTTTGAGGTGAGAGACCATGTTCTTCATTTTTCTTGTTCATCCTTACACGCTCCTCATCACAGTTGGTGTATTCCAGCTTCACCTGAGTGTGCTTGGACCATATCATCATCATTCTCAGAATTCTGGGTTTGATTCTACATCAGATTTTAATTCACAACCACTTTTTCTTTCATCACTTTTTCAATTTCACAGGAACTATCGTCGGTTACCCTCTGACCATCGTCAGTTATACCCAACTAACATCAGTTCTAGGTCCTTTTGTTAACCTACCCAAAAGGACATTTTATTCATTTTATTCAACTTTTCACAATCCCTGTCACTACCATCATTCTCATTGACATTGTAAAACACCATCAGATTTGGCATACCTATCAGATTTGTCCTTCTACCTTTTTTTTCACTCACTAACCATTTTCTATAGTGATCAGTAGCAGTTACCCCTAACTGGCGTCGATTTTCCTTAACTGACATCGGTTACCTTGTTTAACTTTCCAACCACCATTCGGTACCTAATCCACTTTTTACCATTAGATTCATCTATTCCTACTATTTTCTGTGTCCTTCATAGAGAAGTAGCCCTATCTGATCAGTACTGGTTCACATGGTACTGACCCGAAGACAAGCAAGTGCACTCATATTTCACACCATTTGTCAACCACTCTCACCTAGTCCTTCACCACCTTCCATTTTATCACCAGCCATGGATCCCATCTAACCTATCACTATCATTACCGAAGATGAGGAGTTCACATGACTCCTTGACCAAAGTCTTGCAGTTTTACCTTTCTCACTCATCCACTTGAAATGCCTTGAATCAGTTGATATATGGCATGCCCATTTTTATCCCCTTGACTCTCGCTCCCACTCCTACATCGGCCCCATCTAGATCTATGTTTTCTACATCTACCTTACCCCCAATCATTTTACAGCTAGGTCCTCTACCCGCTATGACTATCGTGTCTGCCACCTCCATTACACCTGCCACATCCACCATACCCTCGAAAACTATCCAAAACACAACCTCATCCACCCCTAATTTCTCACACATATCCATAGCTACACTACCACCTCCAGTGTCGGTGACCCCTACCCCTTTTCAGAATGTGGTACTTTCCATTCTGCAATCATTAGCCCCCATTGCCACTAGGGTTACCACGACCCTTCCACCTCCATATAAATACTATCATCCACCTCCCATTTCCTCCATTATTCACTCAGGGTATGTACCCCCTGTTTCACTACCTTCTTCCCAATTAACCTACATGGAAGCACCATACACTAGAGTGCCACCCCCATTATATGCCCAAAACCAACCCTCTCGCGCTACAAGAGGCACCCAATCATCGCAACCTACCAACGACCTAATCAAATTGATTTTAGACAAGATGCAAACATTAGAAGCATTAGTTTCTAGCTCCTGCAACACTCTCACCTATGACGATATTTACAACAAGCCCATCCACCCATCCATTCCTATCTGCCCCTACCCCGTCATTGGTAAATGCCTAAATTCAATCGTTTCAATAGCAAAGAAGACCCGCAACAGCATTTGTGGTCGTTCAAACACGAGTGTTATATGATCACTCATGATGATACCTTGCTCTTGAGAACCTTTCCCATGTCTCTGACTGGACCTGCATTAGATTGGTATAGTGGGTTACTGTACATACCAAAAATTGTAGGGTACTACAATGCCAAAACAACATTACACGTGCCCTGATGATGATACAGGACTCCTCGCAAGGTGTTCGAGAAAAGCTCTCAAAGTATGCATTGACATCCCACATGTCCCACTTAGCCCCTACGTGCTTTGTTTTCTCTTCTCCCCTCTTTTCCTTTATGTTTTGGTCTTCATTTAGTAAACCGATGCCCTACCTAGGAGGCGGTCTCATGACCACCACCCAGGTAAGGTAGCGGTCCTGTAACCACCGCCCTGCTCAAGGCGGTGGTCCTTCACGCATTTTTCAAGAAAGTTCTTTTTATCGCGACTCACATAAAATTTCAACGTTTACTATCTTTTTTCACCACCTTTTCTCGTATTTATGATTCTGGTTCCCTGGAATAGTGTTTTTGCATTGTTTATGGTTAAAGAGTTCAAATTGGTTTCAACCTTTAGGTAAATGGGAATTCTATAAATAGCTGGTTCATCTTCAAGCAAATGGCCCCTCAAAAATTTTCTCTCATCTTCTCATTTCATAGTTTAGTCTTTCAATTCTTAGGAATTCATAGTTTCTATTTGTTGCATGCATAGTTAGTGTTGTTTTTCTTTATAGAAGCCACATAATCATCTTGTGCTAGTGCTATTACTGTTTCACACAATCAATTGAGATAGGATAGTTTTACTTTCAGTCTAAATCCATTAGAATTGTAGGTTTTGTTCGTCAAAAAGAATAGCTTCAGGTTCTAGACGTTTTATGTCATATGACTCGCAATAAATCCCACTAGGAATTACATAATCCAAGCTCTGTTCTCTTATGCTATCCCTCTCCTACTCACATTGTATTTAGTATACATCAAAAACTGTCATTGTTCCAATACCTACATCTGTTGATGCTAGCATTCCACACTTTTCTAGATTCACGTGAGCACTAAGGAACGAGGAGACCACACTAAAGGGAAAAAGCCACAAATAATCAGATTTACCACTATTCTACAAAATCTAGGTTCAAGCTTTCAAAGTTCTACTTAAAGGATATCAAATAGAATAGTACAAGAATTTTATTTCAGTTAATCTCACTTTCGATATTGCCGGGAAAGTTGTGGGGATTGATAGTTTCTGAGAAACTATGATTCATTCCTCACTTCTGAGGTAGGATCGAGAGTCTTTCAAATAGATTAGATCAGTTATTTCATTATTTAGAATAGACTTACAACTGCACAGGAAAGTAGCTATACTCAGCTACCCTGTTTGTTTTAAATTTCATTATTAGTTTAGTTGTTAATTACTAGATATTTTAAATAATTTCTCTTTCAATTTCGTTCAAATAGTTCATCAAAAACACAAAATTAGAGAAGTTACATATGTTGTAGATATACTTTACATAGTTAGTTTTACTTTGCTTCAGTTAGATTTACATTGTTTCATTTGTATGACAATCACGGGACCTAGGGAGCCCAGAGAATATGTATTCAAGCCAATCATGCCTCAACCCAAATTTGTTGCAGCAATAACTAATATAGACCAAAATATCAGAATTTAGGTCTTCCGAATGACAGTAGACCTACAAGAAATTAGCTCACAGTTAAGAGGATTAAACATAGAAGATGACAAAGCACATACATTTTGGTCAAACCAGCCAAACTACAGACTACCCTAGATAAATATCCACATGATTGTAGAAGGGCTTGAAAAAGATCAAACATTTGGGTGTGATCCTTTGGTCCCACAACCAAATGCAAGAGACATTCTAACTGACATAGACACTAGTTTAAGAATTCAAGCTACCAGAACGCCTATAAGATACTTTGAGAAGATTACACAACTGTTAGTTCTCAATATAGAGGCTGAAAAGGCATACGACTACTAGATACTAGGGATTAGGGATTGACTTTACATATGACCATAGGAGGCCCACAACAACCATGAACCTATGGTTGCGATCCACAGGTCTCACAACCTAACCAGCCCACAGGCCAATTAGACGTTGATGTTGGTCTATGTACACTAGCATTTAGAGCCTCTCCACTTCCACCAGATATAATCGCAAAGTTATCCTCATTAGATATAGTAGCTAACAAAGCTAAGGATTTATGGACTAGACCAGAGAATCACCCATAGAATCCCCTATATATCCATCATCCATCTTATGACCCTGTCCGGAGACATACACGAAACTATCCCAGGTCATTTTCCACATATCCCACAACCCATAGATCAAATCATGCCAGATATCGATATTAATTGGAGCCTTCGAGAAATCATCCTCCCTGATCGATCTATCATACCAGTTCAGGTTAGGAGGGCCTTCCTTGCTTTAGATTTGTAGGTTCCATTATTACACGTCGAAGATATAAGATTGCCTAACTAGTTTTTCTGTACCCCATGTATATTCCATCCCCACCGGCTGTCTCGGCACGACCTTGGGAGGTCGGGTGCAAGGAAAGGTTACTTGTAGATTCCCACGCTCGTTTGTCACTTTTCCATCATACAAAATTGGTGAACCCGACATGAAACAAACAATTGTTTCATCTTCTCTACCACATTATTCTTCACATCAGCTTCACCAACAAAATTGGTGAACCCGACGTGAAACAAACAATTGTTTCATCTTCTCTATCACACTAGTCTTCACATTAGCTTCACCAAAAAAATTGGTGAACCCAACGTGAAACAAATAATTCTTTCATCTTCTCTACCACATTAGTGTTCACATCAGCTTCACCAACAAAATTGGTGAACCCAACGTGAAACAAACAATTGTTTCATCTTCTCTCCCACATTAGTCTTCACATCAGCTTCACCAACAAAATTGGTGAACCTGACATGAACGAAATAGTTCTTCCTCTTTTATTTTTCACTTCTTCCATCCACCTTCACTCTTACCCATTATTCTGTGGGTATTCATATACCCCCTGAATATGTTAGGATTTGATGCATATGGCAGACCTCTCTTAGGTCTTGAAGCATACTACGATCAACTGAATAGATAGCCATCACCCTCACTCTTAGCATTGGGTGACAACTATTCAACTAACTGATTATCAACACAAACTCTACCTCCAAGGACTAGATATAGTTCTTCTTTCCAAATAGAGGAGTTGGACAAGCTCGCTCAAACGTAATAACCAGAGCCTTCAAGCTCAAACAACATGACGTTTACAGGAGAATCTAGTTCATCTCCTCAGGTGTTACTTAGACCGTAAATTAGTAGACAATCAGATCCATATCTATTTTTAGATGATGAACATTCAGTGCATTATGTCAGGAGTGAACAACACTCTCAGAGTATGTACCCACCTATAAGAAGTTTACAAACATGACCCAAGGTCTCATTTCAAAAAACACCTTCATGCCGCTACCTATAGGAAATGCCCTCGGTGAAACTTGGTAGGGAAACGATCAGTTCATAGTAGGGTACCACATGCCTATACAACCTCAGGATATACAACAAACACCACTAAGGAAAAATAATGTGACTTCACCAAAGGAAGTCATCTCCACTTTAGTAGAAAAAGTTAGAGGGTTAGAACTTGCTCAAGCAAGTCAAAATTCTCAATTCATGTAGGTAGGAAATTCCAATCCTCCACATCATCCTGGCCAAGGAGACCTCCTCACAGGAATAGGCACGTTGGGCATGCCTCCTTAGTATTCACAACAAATGCCAACTAGAACTATGTTTTCTAACACCGTTCCGGTGGAAAATATGATACCTCCCGGTCTAGTACAAAATAATCCATTCCTGGGAAATACTTCATACTTAAACACATATTCCAAGTCACCATAAGGAGATATGTTCTCTTCTCCCAGCATGTTTTCTCAACCACAAGGATTTCCTTATGTCCCTGCAAACGCATACACTACGCCATATCAACAAACCATCCCACCTCCACCCCCTTAGCAGGTGCCATTGATGGTCGAAACCTATGCGATAGTAACTTATTCAGAATACTTGAAAGGGATCTTATATTTCACTATACGAAGTGTCATGCTTCCAAGACCTCTTCCCAATTTTCCCAAATACAAAGGGGAAGGAGACCCAAATGCACATATCAAGGCCTATACCATATCCATTCAGGAATTGCTCCCCTGGGATGGAGTTGTTGCCAAAATATTCCCCAAAACTTTAGAGGGCATCGCCCTCAATTGGTATTACATAATACCTAAAGCTTCCATCCATTCATTTAAACAACTCATTTTAGAGTTCATCAAGGCGTTTGACATGAACAAACTGTTGAGAACAGGAATCAGGGAATTCTTGCAAATTAAGCAAGAACACAATGAATCTGTCGCTCATTTCATTCAAAGATGGCGTACAGTCCTCTATTCTTCAGCAAGCACTCCAAACATGGACCAGATGGAAATATGCGATTTATTCCTTCATTCTCTCAGTAGAGAGGTAAAGGAAGAATTCTAGAAGTTCCCACTAAGGACTTACGATGAAGTACTTGAGAGCACCCTCTGAATAGATCAAGTGGCAATAGATAGTGGTCACAAGACATATGGAACAAATGGGAGGTTAATCACCCCCAGCCAGAATACTAAGGCTTATCCTACTACCACAAATGTCAATCAAGGACCTAAAATCCTTAACAAAAATCATAGCATAACAACAGATGGAGTAATTGACCAAAAAAAAAAAGTAAATGTTGTAAATGCTCCACCGCCAATTAACAATCAATGAAACAACAACTTTACCCCGAAAATCAACTCGGTGGATTTTAATCATCCACAAAAACAACAACAAAAGGCAGACCCAGACACAGGGTCCAAGTCAAAATTCAACTGGATATCAAAACCAAAACCAAAGACAACAAACACAAAACTTTAATAGTCAACGGTTTAATCAGAGTTTTGGACCACAATACATGCCAAACCAACAACCTAGGAATTACAATCCCAACTCGTATTCTGGTTTCCACAAAATTCGAGGCCATGACACTAGGACTTGCCATAATTACAATAATTTCATGCAACGTCTGCCAGAATAACAGTGACAAATTTTCATAGATATGTTCTTAGCAGATCCTGCATCACCTGCGCCAAATACTTTCACGAGAGAAATCTCCCCTCAAAATGCTTCCCTCAAGATTTTCAATGACCCGCTCCCAAATCATGAAAAGTTAAATCCAAAAGGGATGAACAAGGGTGTAATGATAGGAAATAATGATCATGAAGCCTTGACTTCACTAAATCCACTTGTCACACCACAATTAGGAAATTAGTTATGACCCAAGATAGTCAGTTTACTGGAGTTAAGCACTGAACTACACGTGGAAGCCGTAACAAGGACACGAGAGTATTCCTCTCAGCCAAGTTTAAGTTACCCACTAGAGATAGATAACATTCAACATCCATTAGTAAAACCCGTAGGTGCCTATGATTTAATTAATGACCTAACAAAGACCTTCTCTCATATCTCCTTTTTGGACTTATTAAATAACTCTCCTACCCATAGGGCTTCTCTTTTAGAAGCATTAGGTTTAGGTCATTTAATTAACATCACTCCACCTCCTGAAACACAAGTAAACCATATAGACTTCGATATTCACCCTCCAGGGCAGCCTGATAGGGATACCAAGTTTATATTTGACATAAACAAAATGCCAATAGACACTGAGATTGCATGAAGAGGTGATCCGGCCTTACATTTACAAGTGTGGGTTTATAACAGTTATAATAAATGAGCAATGGTTGATGATGGGGCAGCAGTTAACATAGTTCCCTTCTCTTTCCTTCAAAAGCTAGGGTATGGAGAAACAAATTGTTCCACGACTCAGAATATGCTAAGAGGCTATGATAGCCTTAAATCCACTTCGATTGGAACTATAATACTACCAGTTACCTTAGGACCCAAAACAATCCTCACTGAGTTTTATATTATAGATCAGGAAACCAACTATAATGTGATCCTCAGCCGACCATGGATACACCGTAAGAAGGCAATCCCTTCTACGTTATTTCAGGAAATAAGATTCCTACACTTGGGAAGGGTATTCGTAGCAAAAGGTGATCTGAAACCATTCGATATACACCTAGCAGACCTGAAGAAAAGACCAGGCATTCACTCTGAGTTTGAACTCCCAACAAACCAACTTAACAATCCAACCGACTCGAAACCAAAAGAAAAGTTGGTACCTACAACAGAACTAGAAGTTACGAACCTAATCAAGAATATCCCATCCCTCAAGGATGAGGCAAACATTGTAGAAATAGTATCATTAGGAACTATTGTGAATATTGTTGAATTGCTAGAACAGGATCTACCAATTTTCTTGCCATTTGATTCTGTAAGTATGGGATATACCCTAGGAGTTGGTTCTCTTCCAGTAGAAGAACTCTTCATGATAGAAGTAACCGAAGCAGAAGAAGTGGAAATAGAAAATGTCCCAACATCTATATTCCCAAGTAATATTGGATTCTCCATTTCGATGGAGCTAGATGTCGCTATGGGGCTGGGGCAGGTGTGATCTTTACTTCTCCCGAGGGAAAGATCATACCATTCACGTTTAAACTAAATTTCACATGTAAAAACAATGGCGCTAAGTACAAAGCCCTCCTCCTTGGCCTCATCATAGCTAAAAGGCTTGGTGTTAATGACATCAGAGTGTTAGGATATTCTTAATTAGTAGCAAACCAATTCCCTGAGGTGTATGAGACGAGAGCTGAACATTTACATCTCTACAAAACAACAGTATTAGATATGAGTAAAGGATTTAACTTCATATCAATTGAAGCAATCCCATGAGAACAAAACCTTCTTGTAGATTCGATAGCAACCTCAGCTTCATGTTATACTCCAAACAGTGAGTTGGAAGACACCCGTTTCATGGTATCCCTGCACACTGAATCATTAATAAAGAAAATGTCAAACCCTCTTTTAAACATAGCTGAGAATTCATCTACTATCTTAGATTGCGTTGACAGTGATAGAGCCACTCTTGATTACCTAAACACCTATGCAGAGTTACATCTCACCCATCACGTGGTGGATCTATCCTTAATCCCACATTCGTATTCTTACTTTGGAAACCCCATGGTAGAGCTCCCCCCACAAAAGGAGCTCGACATATATGCAATAGAGAATGGAGAAGATCTGGAACTACCTCCAGCCCCACCTGAGTTTGAAGAAGGTAACACTTCTTTAATCGAGGAAACAATTTATATTAATATCGAAACAGAGGAAGAACCGAAGATCTTAAAACTAGGATCTTTGTTAACTCCATAGGAGGTAGAAATACACACTCGAATCCTTAGAGAACATCAAAAGGCTTTTACATTTAATTATAAATAAATGATGGGAATTACACCACACATCACGATACATAACCTCATCACCAAATTAGATGCAAAGACAATTAAACAAAAATTGAGACCAATGAAACCCAAGGTAGCTCTCATGGTAAAGGAAGAAGTAATGAAACTTCTCCAAGTAAGGTTTATCAAACCGGTCGATTACTCTCACTAGGTATCTAATATCGTTCTCATTCTCAAAAAGAATGGGAAGATACGCATCTGCATAGACTTCCGAGACATTAACAAGGTGTTTCCCAAGGATGACTTCCCGTTACCATCCATTGACATCATCTTAGATGGAACAGCTATATTTGAGCTTTTGTCTCTCATGGATGGATTCTCGAGATATAATCAAATCAGAATATCCTAACAAAACCAAGCCAAAACTACGTTTATAACTCCTTGGGGAATTTATTGCTACACTATTATGCCATTCAGTCTCAAGAATACTGGTGCTACATACCAACAGGTAATGACATACATATGTCATGATCTTATTCATAAAATCATGGAATCCTATGTAGATGACTTGTTGGCAAAGGCCAAGAAGCGTTGTGATCACCCGAAAGTGCTCCGCATAATTCTTTCATGTTTGATCGAATACGGAGTCACCCTAAACCCAGAAAAATGTGTGTTTGGTGTGACAGGAGGGAAACTCTTAGGTTACATTATATCATCACGAGGGATCGATGTGGACCCAGCTAAGATCCGGGCTATTCTTAAAATGATCCCACCATCAGATGACTTTGGCATTAGATCATTTCTTGGAAAGCTCGGTGCAATCCAGAGATTCATTCCAGATTTAAGTTTTTCTGTACATCCGATCAATAATTTGTTGAAAAAGGATTGCTACATTATTTGGACAAGGGAATTTCATGAGGCCTTCGAAGCAGATAAACGTTTCTTGCTATCTCCTCCCACGTTAATGCCACCTAGGCCAGATCATCCTTTGATCTCATATTCATGAGCTACAGATGTCTCACTAGCCTGCATATTGGCTCAAGAAGACGATCACAAAAGAGACCACGCAATCTATTTCATTAGCCAAACATTTCTCGGTTATGAAACACATTATATGTAAGCAGAACAAGAATTCCTTGCCATAGTCTTTGCAACCAAACATCTAAGACATTACATGCTAAATCAAGAAACAAGGGTCATTATAAAAATATACCATTTACAAACTTTCCTCACACAAGGGTCCTTGTCTAAAAAGGTTGGACGCTTTATAACCTTAATGGGAGAATTCGAATTAAATTTTGTAAACCAAAAATCCGTTAAGGTACAAATCATTACAGATTGGTTAGCTGACAACCCGCTAGATGGAGGCGATCTAGTAGATCTAGATTTTCCCGACGAATGCATATATTACATCAAAACCAAACCTCCTATCTCTAAATGTCCTTAGTATACTGATATTGTTATTTATATCATGGTCCATACATATCCAAAAGGTGCCACACCACAATAAAGGCGGTGGTTGTGCATTATCATAGCTAAATACGTTATTATAGAACAAGTGCTCTATTGTAAGGCTTTCGATGGAATGCTCCTAAGGTGTGTTGACACAGAAGAATCCAAGAAGATTATCTACGAATCTCACAGTAGAATATGTGGTGGCCATTTTGGAGGTCATGCCACTGCCCAAAAAATACATCAAATGGGCTATTTTTGGCCCACTCTCAAACACGATGCAGTACAGTTTATACCCAAGTGCCATAAATGTCAAGAATTTTCCCATGAGATTCACATGCTGGCACAAGCTCTACAACCAATCACTACTCCATGGCCCTTTTCTACATGGGGCCTAGATTTGATAGGGAAATTCTCTCCCTCATCAACAGATGGCCATAATTTCATAATCACGGCCACCGAGTATTTTACCAAATGGGTAGAGGCTGTGCCTCTGACCACTGTACCAAGTTTCGTGATCGCCAAGTTCATTTTAAACCAGATCATTTGTAGGTACAATGTCCCACAAATCATTATCTTAGATAATGGTACTTCCTTTAAGAATGACGAAGTCCATGAGCTATGCAGTAAATTTAAAATAAACCATCATACAGCCTCCCTGTACTACCCTCAAGCCAACGGGCAGGCTGAAGCAACAAACAAGACATTGAAAGCTATTCTCCTCAAAATGGTAAAAGAAAACAAGTGAGATTAGAATTTAAAGTTATATCCAGCCTTGTGGGCCCACTAAACCTCAATAAGAACACCAACAGGAGTGACTCCTTTCTCATTGGTATTCAGAGCAGAAGCATTTCTTCCACTTCAGGTTGAAATACCCAGTCTCCGCATCTCACTACAAGGGATTCTGAATGAAGAAGTTTACAGAGAAGCATGTCTCTACCAACTAGAAAGCCTTGATGAGGCCAAATTAGACGTTGAGCAGTGGCATAGAGTCTATGCTAACTAGATGTGCTGGTAGTATAATAAAAAGGTCTATGAAGGAGATATATATGAAGGAGATCTAGTTCTAAGGCTAGATAGCCAGAGCAATAAGAAGACCGGTGAAGGAAGGAAATTCCAGCCCAAATGGTTGGGCCCATACCGCATCAAGAAAGACTATGGAAATGGTGTGTATCTCTTGTGCACACTAGAAGGTGAGGAATTTGGTGAAACTGTCAATTCCCTGCACCTTAAATGATTCTACGCATGAAGCATCGGCACTATTTATATAATTATATCTACATTACAGCTTCATATAGTTAGGTTCATTTTTTCCACTCGTTTCGTAAAATTTTTTAATCAAGGAACTTATCCTCAAAGCAATTCATTGCAAACTTTTGATGGTATTGGCATAAGCCTTCTAATCATACTTCTTCATTTTCATAACATCATTAACCATTTCAAAATCATTTCATCAAATAAAGCTAGATATGACAAAGTCTTAACAATAGCCATACCACGGCCTAGATGCTTGTTCTCACTTTTGTTTCTTCCTAGAATAGGTGTCTTTCTTATGGTCTGTTCTAGAAGCTTCATGGTGTCACATCTACCCCATATATAGACCTCTTTGGAAATAAGAACATACTGACATTTTGCTCAAATAAATAAGTCTCATGTAAATCAAAACAGAAAATTTTATTTTACACATTTCCTTTCCCTACCAACCTTCGGTGATGAGCTTGCATCTCTTAATAGTGACGTAGGGTTGGGAAAGGATGGGAATGCCCTTACTTTCCTATACCTTATCTATGGTGATAAGCCCATGCTTCTTACTAGTAGCATGGGGCAAGGTGCAGGGGGTCCTCTTGACAATAAATGTTGAAGGTCGTAAACAAACAGTTCAAATAAACCTTTGAAATCTTGAGTCAAAAACAAGAGAATCAGATGTCCAAAATTCCAAGAGAGCTCAAAACCCTGAAAACCATATTTTTTCTACCATGTGGCCATCTACGGATCTAATTCTAGATAAACCACAAAGCAAGTCACATTCTAAACTATGGAGTCACTTGGGTAGAGTAGGTTTGTAGCATCCTAATTTGATTCCACCAAATCTTTGTCTATCTCTCATCACTATCATTCAAAAAATTTCATAGCTTGTGCCATTTCTAGCTCTTGGTGGTAAGCCCTCGCATATTACTAGTTGTGTGGAGTTAGGAGTGGGGCAAGTGCATCTGCTCATCATACCAGCTTGTCATCACGTTCTGTCAAAACTATATGAAGTATCAAAAAATTGCTTATAGAAGATAAAGTTCAAAATCACATTGTGTCTGCATTATCATATATCAGCATCACGAAATACAAAAAGAAAGAAAGCATTCGTATCATTTGTTCTCCATTGCATACATTTTGAAAATCATATAAAAACAAAATTATAATATACATGTGGAAATGAATCAAAAGAATGTAGATACCAAGGGTCTGATCCAAAAGGAATATATATATATATATATATAATCAAGCTTCCTATATAATTCCATCATGTGCTAGGCATGGTCAAAACGCTCAATGAGCCCGGGAAATACAAAATAAATCATATAAACAATCTACGAGAGACAAGTGGCTTCTCAACCCCTATGAGGACCCCTCTAAAGGTGCATGACAATGTCTAGGACTCCGGCTATTCCGGCACTCTAAATGCACTGAGGGCTCACGGTCCCGAGGAGCAGTTGAAACCTCGCTATGAGAGTGACTCCTCATCAAGAGCTCTGCTGTCCTATACCCAGCCAACTCAGTATGGAGGGTAGTCACCATCTTGGCCACATGCCAGACTAGGGAAAAAACATCGCTATGCCTACCGGCTGCTGAAGGCTCCCCTGCATCCAAGGATAGCTCGGTGTGAGTCCTCTCCATGGGGATCATTAGGGTATCAGTGCATACCCGGTGAATCAGGTCTCACCACTCATCAAAAGTCTCTGCAAGAAAAGGAGAAAACAAATTAGAAATAATCAAATAATAGAAATAAAAGTAAACAAAAGGAGAGATAGAAACCAAGACAAATCCTAGCTAAAAACAAATATTAAAAGAAGAGTGAAAACTCACTTGGATCTCCAGGCCTCCAAGAGGGATCCCTAGGATTAGCACGTGCCACATATGTCGCCGCTGACTAATGTGCTCCTCCCATGTATGGAGTAACATAGCATCCTGCTACAAAATCATCCTCCCTGCCCAAGTCCTGAGAAGGTAGCTCCTCTGAAACTAGAGTCACCCTCTCCGCACTCTACTCTGCCCTCTCAGCCTGTAAGATATCCTGAGTATCATGCCACTTGGGATTGCTATCCTCCTCTCCACCTGACTCACTAACCTCAGCCTCAATCTCCTCCTGTCTCCCCCCTGTGACCTCCTCATACTTGGAGTCTATATCAATGGGGTCGTCAATGTTGTGGGCAGGACCGGCAGCAATCTGAAGTAAGGGTGCCTGAGGAGCACCGGCTCTTCCTCAAGGACATACTACCCGCCTAGCTGTAATAGGGACACCAGGAGTAACAACGGTCCAACCCCGGCCTCTAGGACCTCCCCTAGCCTCCCAAACTGATATGAATACTGGCACCACTGGGGGGAGCATACCGACATAAGGAAGGACAAACTGCTGAGGCACTCAATCAAAGGGGTGTGTCTCCACCTTCCCCGGCATGTCCACAAGCTACCATGTGGTAGAGAAAGAGATGAAAGTGAGGGGTATCCTTGCCCCACAACCCTACCATGGCCTGATAAGGTGTGGCCTCCATATCATCAGTAGTAAGGGAGGCGACTGACTGGTGGGGTGCTCTAAGCACCGACATATCTGTAAATCTGGCTACCCTCACAACTCTGGGATCCGCCACCTCTACGCCTCTTTCATAAGGGATGATACGCTCGTAGACCTAGCTCATAAACAGGGTCGGATGGCTCAATGAATGCCCCTGTAAGAGAACCACCCGGTACAAATCATGATAGGTGGTCCCAAGAATGTTGGCTCCCCAGGCATAAATCTTGCCATGTGCCTCAATTTGTGCAATAATAGGGGACCAACAGTAGAGTAAGGTGTCTCCTCCCTTTTCCCCGATTAATCTCGAGGCAAGGATCCCCATAATAGACTGAAAAATCAAGGGGATAGGCAAGCTAGGAATGGAACGGACCCTCACCCCCTTCTTCAAACTAGTGGAGATAACTACGGCTCCCATGTATGAAGCCCACTATGCTATCTGAGCCTGTGACCCCTGTTGTCTTAAGTGTGAGTCATCTCCTGATGATCGAGACTCCCAAGATGTAGTAAACATCCTCTAAGGTGATAGTCCACTCACCCCTGACTCCTGAAAATCAGAAAGTGTTCCGATTAGCATCCCAATATGAAAACAAGTCATAAAGTATGTAACTAGAAGGTGCAACATGCGAGACCCATGGTATACGTAATATTTCAGCCGTCTGAAGAGTGTCCTACTCATCCTGAGAAAGTCCATCCAACACTACTGGAAGCCAATCACACTCTCTCTCTCGGCTCCATCTGATGTATTCCTCCTTCGCTTGCATACACCTTAAAACACGTAAAAAGGAGTAAGTTAGTATTCAAATTAAATTTAAAAAAATTATTAAAACATACAAGAATACTAAAAATGCAAAATTTGGCTCAAAACACTGAGTTTTTGGCGTTCTGTAAAGGACCACCACCTTGAGCAAGGTGGCGGTTCCATAACCGCCACCTTAAAGGGTGGTTGGCATGTAACCACTGCATTGCTCAGGGTGGCGGTTGTGTCCCAAATTTTCACATGGGTCATGTGCCCTAAAAACACCCTAAAAACATGAAAAAAGGACTATTTTGACTAAAACAAGGCCTACCCATTAGGAACCCCCCCTAAGTGACCACTAATAACACCGACATTTTCAAAAATAATCCCCCTATGACAAAGATTTCATCATTTTAACATTTTGGGGATAAAAATGTTAAATCATGAAGAACTAACATGTGATCTCGCGGTTTCGAATGTTCCCACTCGTGGAGGCATGATCACTATCTTGTCACGAACATTTTTGACTATACTCTCATCAAAAAACCATCGCCGTGGGTCCTAGAGCTCAAAATCAATCAAATCAACACGTGCAAATGAATAGGAAAATGGGCCCCATTTTTACATATATAGCATCTTGACTCGTTTCGAATGCCCCCTTTTGCAGGTTTGGAGCACCGACGGAGGTAAGTTCTTATCCCCGTGCAAATGGTAAGTCCTCATTTCATATTATTTTAGTATTTATTTTTCAATTTATTTTATATCTGCACTTGAGTCCTCTTTTCATTTTGTAGGTAGTGGGAATTTTGGATGGCATCATTTCAACACACAGACGTGTCAGGTATAATTTCCAACCTCCCATTTCGGGACTGCCATACTCAGACCCACCATTTTACACCTCTTCATGGCTAAAACACTTCTCTGAGGGGGCAATATGTACGTACCCTAAATTATAGGGTATTGTACCACCGGAACAACGTTACACGTGCCCCGATGATGATACAAAACTCCTCACAAGGTGTTCGAGATCCAAAAAATATCTCCAAGTATGCATTAACATCTCACATGTCCTGCTTAGCCCCTGCATGATTTGTTTTCTCTTCTCCCCTCTTTTCCTTTGTGTTTTGGTCTTCAATTACGAAACCGCCGCCCTGCCTAGGTGGTGGTCCTTCACGTGTTTTTCCAAAACATTCTTTTTATCGCGACTTGCATAAAATTTCAACATTTACCAGCTTTTTTTCACCGCCTTTGCTCGTATTTATGATTCTAGTTCCCTGGAATAGTGTTTTTGCATTCTTTATGGTTAAAGAGTTTCAAATTGGTTTTCACCTTTGGGTAAATGGGAATTCTATAAATAGCTAGTTCATCTTCAAGCAAATGGCCCCTCAAAAATTTCCTCTCATCTTCTCATTTCATAGTTTAGTCTTTCAATTCTTAGGAATTCATAGTTTCCATTTGTTGCATGCATAGTTAGTGTTGTTTTGCTATTTAGAAGCCACATAATCATCTTGTGCTAGTGTTGTTACTGTTTCACACAATCAATTGAGATAGGATAGTTTTAATTTCAGTCTGAAGCCATTAGAGTTACAGGTTTTTTTCGTAAAAAAGAATAGCTTCATGTTCTGAATGTTTTGTGTCGTATGACTTGTAATAAATCCCGCTAGGAATTGTATAATCCAAGCTCTGTTATCTTGCGCTATCCCTCTCTTACTCACATTGTATTTAGTTTACATCCAATACTTCCATTGTTCCAATACCTACTTCTATTGATGCTAGCATTACATGTTTTTCTGGATTCATGTGAGCATGAAGGAACGAGGAGACCACACTGAGGGGACAAAGCCACACATAATCGGATTCGCCACTGTTCTGTAAAATCCAGGTTCAAGCTTTCAAAGTTCTAGTTAAAGGATATCAAATAGAATAGTACAAGAATTTTATTTCAGTTAATCTCACTTTCGATATTGCCGGGAAAGTTGTGGGGATTGATAGTTTCTGAGAAACTATGATTCATTCCTCACTTCTGAGGTAGGATCGAGAGTCTTTCAAATATATTAGATCAGTTATTTCATTATTTAGAATAGACTTACAACTACAAAGGCAAGTAGCTATACTCGACTGCCTTGTTTGTTTTAAATTTTGTTATTAGTTTAGTTGTTAATTACTAGATATTTTAAATAATTGCTCTTTCAATTTCGTTCAAACAGTTCATCAAAAACACAAAAATAGAGAAGTTATATATGTTGTAGATATACTTTACATAGTTAGTTTTTACTTTGCTTCAGTTAGATTTACATTGTTTCATTTGTATGACAATCACGGGACCTAGGGAGCCCAGAGAATACATATTCAAGTCAATCATGCCTCAACCCAACTTTGTTGCGCAATAACAGATATAGACCAAAATCTCAGAATTCAGGTCTTCTGAACAATAGTAGACCTACAAGAAATTAGCTCACAGTTAAGAGGATTAAACATAGAAGACGACAGAGCACATACGTTTTGGTCAAACCAGCCAAACTACAGACTACCCTAGATAAATATCCACATGACCATAGAAGGGATTGAAAAAGAGGAAAACGTTTGGGTGTGATCCTTTGGTCCCACAACCAAATGCAAGAGACATTCTAACCAACATAGACACTAGCTTAAGAATTCAATTTACGAGAACACCTATAAGATACTCTGAGAAGATTGCACAACTGTTAGTTCTCAATATAGAGGCTGAAAAGGCATACGACTACTGGATACTAGGGATTAGGGATTAAATTTGCATATGACCATAGGAGGCCCATAACAACCATGAACCTACGGTTGTGATCCACAGGTCTCACAACCCAATGGGCCCACAGGCCAATCAGACGTTGATGTTGGTCTACTTACACTAGCATTTAGAGCATCTCCACTTCCACCAGATATAATCGTATAATTATCCTCATTAGATATAGTAGCTAATAAAGCTAAGGATTTTTGGACTAGACCAAAGAATCACCCATAGAATCCCATATATATCCATCATCCATCTTATGACCCTTTGTGGAGACATACACGAAAATATCCTAGGTCATTTTCCACGTATCCCACAACCCATAGATCGAATCATACCAAAGCTCTATATTGATTAGAGCCTTCGAGCAGTCATCCTCACCGACTGATCTATCACACCAATTTAGATTAGGAGGGCCTCCCTTTCTTTAGATTCGTAAGCTCCATTAGTGCATGTTGAAGATATAAGATTACCTAACTAGTTTATCTGTACCACACGTATATTCCATCCCCACAGGCTGTCTTGGCACGACATCGGGAGGTCAGGTGCGAGGAAAGGTTACTTGTAGATTCCCACACTCGCTTGTCACTTTTCCATCGTACAATTACCTAGACACTCCATATTCTCATTCAATCAAGTAGCCCAAGCCTTCTTGGATCATTTCTCTCTCAATATCGTCAAGAAGGTTACCATGACCGACCTATACTCCATTCATCATTTTGAGTATGAATCTATCGCAGATTTTTTCACTCGCTAGCATAGCTTGATCAACCAACTCACCTTCCAACTGCCACAAACATAACTCATTGAGCTTTTCACATGGGCTTATGCTAGACATATCTCACTGACCTTGCAGGTTCAAACCTTCTAAACATTCGATGGAGCATTCACTATGGCACAAAAGTTAGAGATTCAGGCCATTGAAGAGAAGAAAATCCAATTACGTAATAAGAATTCGACATTCAAGTTGAATGATACCTCTTCTTATTCCAAACCACAAACCAATTATTCAAAAGCTAAGGGCACCGCTAATGTAGTGGTACTCAAGGCTGGCCCAGCTCATCTGTCAAATCAGGCTACCCCCTCATCTAATCTCTCACCCATTCAGACTTTTCAATTCAGACGAGAGCAGTGGAAATACACCCCAATTGGGGAACCTTACTCTTCTGTATTAGAAAATCTTATCAAAGCCGGAGCCATCACTCTTCCACCTATTAAACCACACACTAATTTTGACCCTGCTTGCCCCATGCCTCCATGGTATAAAGAACATGACTTATGTAACTATCATCGAGTAAAGGGTCATAGTGATGACAACTACATCACTTTCAAAAATATTGTCCATGAAATGCTTGAGAAAGGTGAGTTAACCATGGATAATCCTAATACACCTACTAACCAAAACCTACACATCTTCAAGAAACCATTTCCCAACCATGCGCCTTCATCTGATCAAACCGGTGAGACCTCAACTCATGATACCCATACCCGCAGAGGTCCACACTATCTTGAATGACATACCCGTTGCCTTCCAATTACCTCACATTCTTTCCATAGAGGAAATCCTAGCCCAAAATCCTCCCTCTGCATCAAAACCAACCTCCCCTGTTCCTTCACCCATAGAGGAACATCTTTCATCTCCTTCATCATCTATGGAGAAGTCTTCTACTAACATCGAGACCATCTCACCCCCGGCTTCTCCACTTAGAGAAATTTTACCCATAGTACCTCCTCCACCCATGGAGGAGCACCCATGACCTCCACCACCCACAGAAGAGCACCTATCCATTCCTCCACTCACAAAAGAGATTCCATCACCTTTTACACCTACCTTATACCCAGTTGAGATACCTTTGCCTCTTGGTGAGCATTCTCCATCCACTACCCAAAATCTTGCAGACCTACTTTCAGCTCTCTTACCCATGGAAGTTGAAGCTAGCCAATTTCCCATCTCCAAGACACATTTTACGAGAATTTCCATTAGGTCCTCATCAACTCCACCCACAGATGTGTTGTTTCTTGCATTTGGCTGATCACTTAGATTATGTGGATAGAGCCTTACTATGGGGACGCCTTTTGCTTCCTGTCTCAACGTAGATGTAGAGGTCAATGGCTGATACCTCCACTATCTACCCAAAAATATTTCAACCAATCAAACCAAACACAACCACATCTATCACAACTCCTTCCACGACACCTATCATAGCTCAAACCGCATCCTTACCCATAGCCCAATCTATATCTAAACCCAAACCCACACCTATGACATCATCCTCAAATAAACCTATTACCACTTTAGGGGTCACCCCGACTACCAGCCTTACTCATCCACCTATCAAACTAGATCTATCTATATCCTCCAAAGACAACACCACACCTACTCCGACACCCAAACAGAAGCACCAAACCCATAGAATTCATACCTTGGCTATGCCAACCACACCTGCACCTGTCCCATCAATCTTAGGATCTCAGCTTCCCAACATGGCCAAGAAACCTCCACCCACTAATAAACCAAAAGCACAACATCCCATTCCTTCCTCACAAACCTCTAACCTACCCAGACACCCAACAAGACTTATACCCACATCTGTAGCATCTTTACCACCCATACCTCCAATACCCTCAGTTATTTCTTCACTACCCACTACACTTCAATCGTTGTCTCTCACACCCCAAGCATGACCCGCGGCATCTACCTTCACAACACCTCCATTATCCCCATGGGTAACTCACCCTCTTCCCCCATCTACCTTTCCTTCTAAACCCCATACACCCACATCGCCTTTACCCAAGAAGGTGCAATCCAAAAAAAAAACTCCACTACCCCACAATAAGGTAGTCAAAACAACCACAAACCCTCCTACCCATCCATCTACTATACCTCTACCTAAACAATCATGACTTACACCCAAAACCATGCCAACACCCAAACCTATAGCTCGACCCTCTCCTCCTCTTCCAAAGACCGTTCCTCAACAATCAACCACACCTACACCCAAACCCATGTTCACTTCCCATTGCGATCCACTAGCGAGGTCCTATGCCAAAATTTTAACCAACCTCATTGAGACTTCTGTCATCACATTACCGCCACTTATGCCTTATGACCCCCTAAAACCCAAGCTAAAAGGGTTTTATGATACTAAAATTTTTTCATACCATTGTGTGCCAGGGCATGATGTGGAAAACTGTAAGGCATTGAAAACCGTCCTTATCTAGTTGTGTCCTCCAGAGGCCAAATTTGACGATGACAACCTTCTCAATGAGGATCCTACTTCACCAACACCCATTCCCACACTGCCCACTCAACAACCACAACCTCCACCCTCACAGCTCCTAGAACCACCCCCAAAATTTGAAATTAACATGGTTCGCATTAGAGAACTTGCCACGCCACCACCCAAATGTTGTTTCGCCCAATTCACCTCACAGGGTTTTTCTCCTCCAGTAGGTTTTTGTCTTTCATGTTGTTATACCACTCACCCTACACCTCCGTTTTCCAACTCCCCTCAGATCAAAATGATTAATGTCACTACACATGCTCATAAGGATAAGGGTAAAGAAAAGGCAACTGACCCACCAACCAATCCTATACCCAACATACCATCTGCACCCATACCTAAAAACACTATTTGTGGCCCCACATACCCCATTTCTAATGGTGTCAGACATCACACCATGCTAAAACAATTACACCAATCTCCCCTCAAAATGTTGTTATATGACCTCATCCAAACCTCAGAATCCCATCGTCAAGCTCTCATGGAGATTCTTCAATCTATTGAGGTTTTACCCAATGACCCTACACCCCTAGCCTCCATTATCATACCCCATCATGTAGCCTCCCTCACCAAATTACCACCTTCATCTTCACCCCACCCTATTCACCAAGTTGCCTCCCTTAGCTTCTCATAGGAAGATATCGTACCACACCAAAACAATGACCCAGACCCATCCCTCTTCATCTCTGTTTACATCGATGACATACAGGTACGCCATGTGATGATTGATGGGGGTGCTAACATTAACATCATTTCATCCCATACATTCACTCAAATGCACATACCTGATAATTGTATGCATAAACATTTGGTCATGTTGCATTCATTCAATGACGCCATCACCTCTACACTAGGCACCATCATCCTCCACATTTGTGTGGGCCCCCACACTATTCTAGAATTGTTTTATGTTTTAGAAGGGGAATTCCAATATAACCTGTTGCTTGGCAGACCCTGGATTCATGTCATGGGTTGTGTTCCTTCCACTTTTCATTGTTGTGTAAAGTTTGAACATGAAGGACAAACCTATACCATTCTAGTTGATCCATCACCTTTCAAAACATGTAACATGTTTTACCAACCCAATGATGTACCCATACCCATTAAAGTGTCTACCTCCACGACCACCACCGCTTCACCTACACCTCCACTTACCAGTACAGCCACAGCTTCTACCACACATACCTCCTCCATTCCTACCGCTTTCATAACCTCCATGGTTGTCCCATCAGCTTCCTAATCTGTTAACTCCACCTCCGCATCGACCTCTGACACATCATCCATTCCAGCTACCTACATACTAAACATTGATCCCTTGAAATGTGTTTTTCAACACCTCACTATGGGGGAGTACCGCCTATATAGTGTCAACACATTCCTTACTCCACAAGAGTACGGAATTCTTTACCAACACCCTCACTATTATCATTACATTAGAGAACACCTCCTCTATGGTCCTCCTCACCTTTGTACTAGTCTCACCTATGGGGGACCTTATCAGGGAAAATTTTAGTGGTGAATATTTGTAATATGGCAAATATTCCATTTTTAAAATTTTTGAAAAGGAAAATTTTCTAGCACGGTTCAGTGACCTGTTCACCTAAAAATTACACTTTAATTTTTTTAGGGGTCAGCTTCACCTACCCTTTAAAAATATCCCCTATATAATCTGAGATTATTCACCAGGTAGAACACTTCTGCTTCACATTTTGTCAACAATATGATATATCCCGTATTGCAGACACGTGACAAGGGGGTAAGTTATTGACACGCGACAAGGAGGGTTTACAGACATGCAGCAATGGGGTTATTTTTTAACACGTGACACTAACAGATAGTTAATGCATGATAAGGAGGTACTACAGATATTGACACATAGCAGATGCATGATAAAGAGTTTTTTGACGTGTGACACGAAGATTTTTTTGATGCGTAAGTAGAGGGTGAAGGCTGCAGAAACACGACAGGAGATTTTTTGTCACACGTAAAAAAATGCATTGGCATGCATCAACAGACCTCATTGATGTACGTCAACAACCTTTTTGACACATGTCAATGAGGTCTTTTGATGAGTGTCAATGGATTTTTTGACGCGCAACAGCAAATCTCCCGTCGCGCGTCTATAGCCTTCTGCCACACCACTTGAAAATCAGGAAAAAAAAATTTTACAACCCCTAAAAAGTTCACCTTCCCGCAAAACCAGTTCCAAGGATATTCACCAAGTATTTTCCACCTCCAATTTCCAAGAGGTCTCTTAAAATGAACCCTGGACTTGATACTACCACTTACACACCCGAACCACTGCCACAAACTCGCCCCTTTTCCACTAACTTCCAATCACTTACCAATCGCCATTTCACCCACACCTTCCTGTATCAATGTGCATGGAAGGGTTTTAGTTTTGGATTTTATGAGAAAGGTCACCATACCGTTATTCCATATACCACCCACAAACATAACGACCGTAGTGGTATCGTCTTTCTTGAACCACCTACCAAAAAATCCCGCTTTGAACTCATTAAGGACACTAGCTCTTCTCCACCTTCATCACCACCCTCACCAACGGAATTGATGGATCTTGAATCTATCCCTCCTAAATTTTTTTTTCATAAACACCATTTCATTGGGGCCTTTGACTTATCAATGTGAGGGTGAGGCCCCTTCCTCTCTTCCCTTCCTATATCCTGAAATGATCGATGACGATACACCTTCAATTAACATCATTCAATGTCAGGATGATGAATCCATACTCACCTACCTTGGTGTAGAAGACTCATATATTCATCAGTTGTTACTTTCTGAGACGTAAACCATGTTGAATGAATTGACTATCAAGATCAACATTCATACTCAAGATGGCCCCCACATCCTAAAGATCAGACAATCTTTAGATGATGTTGAATAGGAATCCATCACTTCTTTTCTCAAAGATCATAACCACACTTTTGCTTGGTCTTATGCAGACATGCCCGATACTGACCCCACCATAGTGGTCCATAATATCGTCACTATTCTTGATGCCAAACCCATCAAACAAAAGCTGAGGAAAATGTACCCTTGCATTGCTCTTCTCATCAAAGAATAACTTCAATACCTTCTTTTCGTTTCCTTTATATTACCCATTGATTATCCTCGTTGGATTTCTAACATTGTCCCTGTCACTAAGGCAACAGGGGGACTCCACATTTTCATAGACTTCTGTGACCTCAACCTAGCCTACCCAAAAGATGACTTTCCCTTACCTGGTATTGACCAGCTGGTTGATCTTACCACTGGCCACGAGATGTTGTCACTCATGGATGGCTTCTTAGGTTATAACCAAATCTTTCTTGCCCCAGAAGATCAACACAAGACCTCGTTCATCACCCCTTAAGGGACCTTCTTCTATCGAGTCATGCCTTTTGGCCTTAAAAATGCTAGAGCCACATATCAGCGGGCTATGACTTATATCTTCCATGATATCATGCATCGTATATTGGAAGATTACGTGTATGACCTTCTTACCAAATCTAAATGCCACTCCGAGCACCTAACTGTTCTCAAAACCATATTTGACCGTCTCATTAAATATTGCATCTACCTTCAGCCTAAGAAATGCATCTTCGCTGTTCTCTTAGGAAAGCTCCTGAGATTTATCGTTTCCCTCCACGGTATAGAAGTTGACCCTATTAAATTCAAGGCCATTCTTAAAATGCCTCCGCCTACTAACCTTCGACAACTCCGTATCCTGTAAGGCAAGTTATAGTCTATTCACCATTTCATTTCACAATTATTTGATCGATGTCAACCATTTCATCATCTACTCAAGAAGGATGTCTCCTTTAAATGGGATGATGACTGTCATAAGGCTTTTGAGGCCCTAAAACAATACCTTATCCAACCACCTGTACTCATTCCACCTAAAGATGATCAAACTTTTTACCTATACATATCAGCTACTGATCATTCCCTGGGAGCCATGCTCACTCATCGTAATGAATAACACAGGGAGTAGGTAGTTTATTACATACACCGTACTCTTTTGGACTATGAAATCCGATACACCCATCCTAAAAAACTTTTCTTAGGCTTATTTTTTGTTGCCACCAAACTCTGTCATTACCTACTGAACCACAAAACCTATGTTGTGACCAACACTGACCCCTTGCACTTCATGTATGCCAAACCTTATCAAAATTATCACGCTGCATGATGTCTTATGCTTTTGGCTGATCTTGACCTCAAATTCATTCATCAAAAGTCCATCAAGGGCCAAGCTATTACTGACCAATTGGCCGATGCACCTATTTCCGAGGATCAACCCTCTAATTTTGACTTTCCAGATGAGTCAATTGCTACCCTTTCCCTAGATGAACCTCCCTGCCAAATGACACTCTTCTTCGATGGTTCTAAGTGTCAATGTGGGGGCAGGGCTGGTATTATCCCCATTCCTCTTGATGGTGAACCCATGCCTTTGTCGTTCAAATTAGATTTTGAATGTACCAACAATATTTCTGAATACAAATCACTTGTACTAGGTCTCTAAGCTGCCTACGCCCTAGATGTCAAATCAATCAACATCTTTGGTGATTCTCAATTGGTCGTCAACCAAGTAAATGGTATGTACCAATGTCATAACGACATACTTCAAAAGTATAAACATCATGTAGACATACTTTTGACCACCTTTGACCGTTACACCCTTCAAAGAATCCCACATTCAACCAATAAATTTACAGATACCATGGCCTGCTTAGCTTCCCAAATACCCACTTCTCCCACCGATTTTAAAATCTTTGTCACTTTCCAATGCCTTCAATCACCTTCTTATCTACCTCATGATGTTTACTCGATCGGAACCGCTACCCCTGACCTGAGTGACCTTTGGTATAAAAAATACTTCGACTACCTTTCTCTCTCCATATTACCTCCTAATCTCACCCATAACGGACAACACACCTTCCTTAAAAATGCCTCTCGTTACGTCATTCTAGGGGACCTCCTCTATAAGCGCATCTTTAACGGTATTCTCTTACGATGCCTCACAAGTTCTGAAATCCCTTATACCATTAAGGAAGTTCATGATGGTATATGTGGAGGTCACTTCAGTGGCCTTGCTGTTGCTAAGTGTATTCTTCACCTGGCCTATTATGGGACAACCCTTAACCATGATTTTTGTGATTACACCAAATGTTGTGTAAATTTCCAACAACATTCCAATCTTCATCATACACCCAGTCATACCTTACAAGTCACTCGAGACCTTTGGCCCTTCTCTCAATGGGGTTTGGATCTTGTTAGAGAAATCAATCCTCATTCTTCCTAGTTCCATCAATGGATCATCACTGCTACCAAATACTATACAAAATGGGTGGAAGACATCCCACTCATATCCACAAAAGCTGAGAAAATATGTGAGTTCATTAACCACCACATCATTTTTTGCTTTGGTGTTCCACATCACCTCATCACTGACAATGGAAAACATTTCAAAAAAAAAACATTGCAGAAACTTTACAAAACCTTCGGCATTCAGCGTAGTTTCTCATCACCTTATTACCCACAAACCAATGGCCAAGCTGAATCCACTAACAAAACCCTCAACAAAATTCTTATGAAAGTGGTTGACGATACTGGGAAGGATTGGCATACGTACATTCCTTTTTCCCTGTGGGCATATCGCACTAGTATGTGCACTTCCACTATGGTTACACCATTTTCTCTGGTTTACGGTACAAAAGTAGTTATGTGTCTCAAAGTATAGGTCCCCTCACTCCACATATCTCTCCATGGCATGCTCAATGATGATGACTTTCATCAGGACCGTTTAGCACAGCTAGAGTTATTAGACGAACGTCTTCTTAATGCTCAAGATCACCTTCAAGTTTACCAAAAACATATCAAATGTGCCTACAAAAAACATGTCTATGAATGAACCTTCCAAGTCGGTGACCTTGTCCTGAAAGAAAATCAACATGTAACCAAAGTAGAAAAAAGTAAAAGGGGAAAATTTACTCCTAATTGGCTTGGACCATACATCGTGACTCATACCTATGGATCAGGTGCTTATCGTTTATCTCCACTCGATGGTAAACCTGAACATGAGCCCCTTAACACCGTACATCTTTAACCATTTTATTGTTGATTTGTAGCCCTACATCACTTTTTGTCTCTTTCCACGCTTGTCCCTTGAGCACTATTTCACTCCATACACCTCACCAACGATTAAAAAAGAATCATATGAGTAACCATCACTTGTTATCTTCTCTAGAATATGTGTCCCATGGCACTGCACACAACATAATTCTCATAGATGCTTTTTGTCTACCTTTAGATGAGATCCCATGGTCGTTCCACTTTGCCTTTTAAACAAGAGTCTTATTCTCCACCTTGGTCTTGTCCATGACTTCAAGGCCTCACATGGGGCCAAACTCCTTGAGTCAAACTTCTACTAAATAGATGACTCCCTCAAAAGGACATCTTCCTCTCAATTTTTTTTTACTATCAATAGACTACTCCCTAGAAGGACAGCTATGTAAAGATCTTAAAAAAAGAACAACCGAAGCTTTCCACATCGATCAGCTTCATGAAGACCTCAAGGAGTTTAATTTTATTCATCTCATATAGACTTCCCACATCAATCATTCTATCTCAACTTTAAGTCAAAACACTCAACCTTTTTTGTCATGGACTTGCCCATTGTGAGCTAGGTTATCTTGCTCAAAACGCATGCTACCTATACCATATGCAAAATTATCCACCTTTCACCCTTCAAACCATGCCCATTCTCATTTCCTACTGCCCCAAGGGGATTCTTGGAACTTAGACATTTGGTGATCATGCGACTACTTTTCACCATAGAAAAGTCAATCATGTAATGTCTTTAGGGTCTTACGTTCATCACCTCTGCCAAGGTCTTCTCTACTCAATATTATCCTAACCAATCAGGTGGCTTTATTGCCCCCTCTTATCTTTTGAACCATCTTTGTTTACATTTTGATTACCTTATACAGGACTTGGTCCTCGACTCTTACTTTTGGGGTAATCTCCTTCTTTTGTCACAATCGCCCTCACCTAAATCATTTTACCTATAATCTACCAACACCTAACAAATATAAACCCACAACATGCCTAAAAACCTACCAACTCATTTTCATAACCCCTCATATTCTTCTCTAGCTCATGGGAGAACTACATTGGACTGAGGTCCCTTTTCACCGGGACTATGTAGGTAGCACTCTGAGGGCATGTGACCCTTGGAGGTTAGCTTGGCCATCCTCCACCCTAAACAATTCATCTTCCATGTACCTCACATTACATCTCACCTAACTTTGTCTCCCTTTTATACCCAAAATTAGAAATTACACCACATACATAACAACTTGTTTCATACTTTAAACATTATCACAACATACATTTATTACACCTACCATTTCTCTATCATCAATATTCATAGATTATACCACATCTCACATATGACCCATGTTATCATTCATTACATAAAATAATGAATCACCACTTCACCTACTTTTGACTCAACCATGCCTAAACCAACTTGACTTGATCCATGCCTATAACCTAACTCGAACCATGCCTATAACGTAACTCCATCCATGCCTATAACCTGACTCAATCCATGCCTATAACCTGACTCGATCCATGCCTAAACTAACCTGACTCGATCCATGCCTAAACCAACCTGAATCCATCATGCCTAACTCAACTACTTTCCATCCATATCAAAATAATAAATCAACAAATTCGTATCTCATAAACTCATCAACAAATCTAAGAAATATCATGTATCTCATCATATATAAATTAATGTGTATCTCAAATATGCATGGCTATCTCATCATGTCCATCATCTCAAAATCGTCAACACGCAGGTTGATATATAATACAAAATGTCATTAGCACGTAGGCTAGTCTCATATATACAATAAAATAATTAATCAATACAAAATCTCTTTAGCACGTAGGCCGGTATATGCTCAAAATATACAAAAATCTCTCATACATCTTCACTGTCATCGGCACGTAGGCTGGTATGTGATCAAAACTATAAATATCTCTCAGCACGCAGGCCAATATATATTACACAAAAACTATCATAAATAAAAAACCAGGCACCTTATCAAACATCTCAGCATATGTCCTCCATCTCGATATCACCTGTACCCTCGGCCTCCTATGTCCCTATTGGCGCCTCAACCAGAGCTAGTCTCTATGCGCTAGTAGCCTCTACCTGATCAAGCCTCAGAGCTCACTACCCCTATGCTCTCCACATTATGAGTGTGGGATATCATCCTCTCACTAGATGCTTGCTATGCTCGGTACTCGGCATAGGATATGAAGTCTATCCCAGCCACCATCATCTGGTCTTGATAGTACCTATCCTCACCTAGGGAATCCCATAACTTGGATACAGACATAGTCTGTGGTGGTCCCATAGGTCTCAAGCCCTGTACCTTCCTTACAAGACCCTACCTCGTGCCTACCTATAAACTGAGACCTACTCTCGGTGTTTATGGTGGTGCCCCCTGCCCCTGTGCCTGTAAGAACCCAATCTGTGCCTGGGCTGTGGCCAACTGGCCCTATAAACCTACCACCTAAGCTTGTAAGGCTGCCACCTGACCATGCCCCTCCTCTCCATCTCCATCTCCTCCACCAACCATCTGGGCCTGTAGACTGGCCACCTATACGTGTAGCTCTGCTACCTCCACCTCTTAGCCCTCCAACTATGTCTGTAGTATACCTAACTCGGTAATGAACATGGCTACCTACCCCTGTAGGACCTCTCTTTGTACTACAATAGTAGCTAGATCCAGCTACCCCGTCTGGGTGGTATGGCTCATAATTGAGCCGCCCACCACTATATGTACCTTTCTGTACACCTGACGTCATCTATCCGCCGATCCACTAGCTGCTCCTCCTACCCTATGGGCATTTTAGGTTGTGGTAGAGGTAAGGGCCTCTCCATGTCATCTCTCTGATACTGTGGCAAGGGCAGAGGTATGTCATGTACTAGCTTGAACTATCATTGGAATCTGTCTACCAGGATCATCTCATCCTCCCCGGTATGGTGACCCTGTATCCATCTCTCTAGCTAGAGCTTAGCTAGATCCTCATGCATATGCATATATGAGGGGAATCCCACATATGGCCTCTATATAATGTCCACTCTAGACAAACCCTCCAGTAACTTCCAGAAATGGGCCACATCATGTGTCGGCCTATCAAATCTCCACTCTCCTATCACTGACACCCATCTCCTGTATCCCACCCGCATAAATCTCGCTAGGAATGCATATGCTCAAGGCATCCCTATAGGATGCATATAAACTATGTGCTCATAGGCCCAGTAGTGCAGTATAAATGTACAACACAGGCTAAACTTGCGTAACCACCCATATGCCCAAAACTCCCTATACAGTTGTACCTAGAATGTTAGTGCCCAAGTAAAGCGGGTCTCATACACCATCATATCATGGAGTACCCCCATCAGTGATTGGGGAAAGCCTCCACCCTCTGCATCTGGCAATGCATAGTAGTAAACTGCCTCCATCAATAGAACCACAAGCCTCGTCTCCTCTGGATGGGCTAGGTACATCTCTCCATAGCTCAAACTAGCGCTATGGAATCTCAGATCAACCATCCCCTATCCAAAAATAGACACAATCAGCTCCTCTGAGGCCTTGGAGGAGATAGAATAAACCTAGGCACCCAATATGGGTAACCGAAGAATTAGGAACAAATTCTCCAGGCTGATAGTCATCTCACCCATTGGCAGGTGGAACATGTTGGTCGCAGAGTCCCATCTATTAATGAGCGTGACCATCAAACTGGGCTACCAGACTACATGTCTATAGCAACAAACCCCACTCAATCCCATTACCTCCACATGTTGTAGCTCTTTCGGGGTCACTGTGCCATGCACTATCACTAGTAGAGGTAGAACCCTGTCCCGCATATGTAGTTGCACTCTCCCCTGCATCTAATATAAACAAAACATTAATTTACATGTATCATCCATATTCCACCACTATCATTTCCCTATACCTTATTCTCACCCTACCCATCTCAACTACCTAGCCCACACCACTTTTTGACCCTTGTGCCCAATAATCCGACCGGTACCGATTCATCCTAACTAACCCCGGGCCACCCTTTAACCGGCACCAGTCACCTGTTTGGTGACCGATGCTAGTTCACCCTTACAGACCCCGGTTACCCCTTAACCGGCATCGGTAACCTGTTTGGTGACCGATACCGATTCCACCTAGTTGATGCCAGCCAACCTTGACTGATGCAAGTCACTTTCGCAAAAAATCCCATGATTTCCCAAAACCCCTCTTTCTAAAAAACCTCCCCCTGCCCCTTTTACCCACCTACAATGACCTAAACTACCCTTGGACCTCCACCTACCACCCCCATCCCATTACATTACCTTACCCATTCATCCTTTTACCCAATATTTCCCCCCATTCCCAAATTTAATTTGTGCCCACCCACCAAACCGAAAAAAAAAATCCCTAAACTAACACTAAAATAATATTCTACTCTATCAAATCAACAACGTAGAGTAGGGTGCTTACCTCATCACACTGCCACCATCTCAGTGGCACATCTGGCCACCGTACAGGTGGCCTGCCTGATCCCTCTCCTGCCTTTACCATCACCGAATGTCTACGCGCAACCTCCACCCAATCGAATCCCTCACAATGATCACATGGACCCACTACTCACCAACCAGTCACTCATCAATCACACTGCCCGCTCACTGTTCCGTTTCATCCAGACACTTTTCTCTCTTTTCTCTCTTTTTTGTCATTTTCTCACTTCGCAAAATAACAAATGAATAATAAAAAATGCATATTTTTGTTGTATAACAAACCCGACCTAACCGACATCAGTTACCCTTGATCGACATCGATCGCGTGCTCTACCTAACCATCATCGGTTTATCATATACCAATGTCGGTTATCCATGACCAGCATCGGTCACCCTCACCTGCACATTGCTATCAAATTTAACCCTTTTTACCCTACCCCTACTTCCTTCATTTACCTCACCCCACCTTTACCGTACCCATTTACCTCACCTTTCTTGACCAAATCATTTACTACCTCCATTAGTCCTCATTTGGGGACTCATTATTTTACCCCTACCTTGGCCTTACCCATGCCATGACCTCAATATTTGGACCTTGACCATCGCTAGTGACCTTTGATCTCATGTGTTTGCTATACCTTGTGGTGATATTGCCTGTGTTGTTGACCTAATTACCTTACCTAGCCTATTGTCGTGACTGTTTATCCTGACCTTACCTTTGGTGTACCAAAACATACCTACACATTCCTACGCCTAACCTATGTTGTATCTCCTGACCATATCCTATACCTTAGATACTGGAATCACTTCAACCTTGTTTGTATAAGCCTATCAACCTTAGACGATGTAGAGTTTGCCTGCTCTTCAACCCGGTAGTGTGCTACAATTTATATGTGTGTGTACGTTTAACTGTTGCTACCTTTGACCCAAACCCATTACCTAGAATTACCTAAGTAAACCTTTCAACCTTTTTCCCCCGTGCCCACTTGCCTTTTCCTCACATTCACCCTGTTATCAAACCACTCGCCAATTCCACCTTTTTCCTCGTCAGTTCCTAATTTGAGGGGGATCACCTTCACCCACACATGGGGCAACCACATCATATTTTTGTTAGCGTCGCTTACCAATACAAGCTATGCAACAAAAAGGGGAAAAATGTAGACGCTAAAATTAGGTCACACTCCCTTTTGGTCCCTCAACAAATAAACGCCCTTTATCACATTAACCTAGCCATGGCCCCCTTCACTCCACTAATATTAATTTAATTAATTAAATTAAATTAATTCATTATCCTCACTATATTTATTATTTAAATATCTTAATTTAAAAAATATCCACATACACTTCACTTAGACACCTCATCAAGCTAACTCAACCTAAAACCTATTCTTAGTAAGTTGTCATAACTAACTAAGACTTACCCAAACCCTAAAAATCAATGCCTAGATTCCCTCTAACCACATTCCCGCATGCTTAGACGAAGCTTCTTGTTCAATCTGTGGGTCAATGGCATGAGATCTGAGAAAATCAAGAGGATCTCCCTAGTTTAGTAAACCTAGGAAATTCCGCCTTGACCGACGCTGGTTACCCCTAACCATCGCCAGTTAAGCTAGAACCACCGTCGGTTACCATTTTAACCCCAAAACAACCTTATTCTCAAGGTTTAAAGAAGGTTGGAAAATGATTGGAAAGTTGGCAAACATTAGCGAATTCCAGCGAGAACATGCATACAAGGAAGGAGATTAAGCATCTTTTCCTGCGCATCCATCCCAACAATGATCTGATCTAACCAAGCAAAGAGGAATGTACATGTAGCCCATACAGAAGCTTTGCTTCAGTTGGTGATCACCTGCAGCCTTCAAATCCTCTCATCAACACCTCCAACCCTCTCTCACAGGCATCCAGGACCAAAATCTAAGTAAGTAAACATTATACTTCTCTGGTTTATTCCATTTCATTATTATATTATCATATTTTGTTTACCTAGCCACCCATTGACCTCCTCCAACACTCACCCCTCCATATACCCATTAAAACCTCACCAAATCCCACCTAAATCACCCAATACCTCATCCTGACCAACCAACGTCCTTTGTGTAATCACAAAGGAAACTTAAATCTCATTATGCGGCATTTCTTAAACTCTACAATAATCGGCACCTGTTACACCTAACCATCGTTTGTCACCCTTAACCGACATCGGTCTCTATATTTTCCCATACAACCCAGAACAGTGACCTACCCACCTAATTCCCTCTCACCCTCATTCATATGTGATCTACATGAGACCTCTATTAGACCTGCAGAGACCAAGAACCAGTTATTTGACCTTCGGATCCTATTCTAACCTAGCATGTTAGATTAGATCTATTTCTTATTGTGTTTTAAGTGAGATACCTAAATCATTTCAAATTACAATAGGATTTTCCTTATTTACCGCATTAAATTGTTTAAAACAATGGACTGATAGCCATCTAGGAAGTATCACACTTCCCAAATCTAGCACACGCTAGGCAGTTCACTGCACATATTATTTAATTCCTTCTGGTGGTCTTGCTTTACATTACAGGTAGTTCCTCCTAGCCAAAAGGAAGCTCTCATAATCAGCTATGGAGTCAGAAGTCATACACGTGCAACAACCCATTAACCAACATTTGAATAGGTATTCCTCCTACGCCGATTACCCTATTTATTTCGTCAATACTTTAAAGAAACGATCTAGAATCAAGTGAAACAGCTCCTTGTATAAATTATCTACCTACAGGATAACAATGCTTGTGAAAAGTAGAGTATGAAGTTGTTTCATATGTATCATGATAGTATGATTCAATTTTGAGTTGACATGATGCTCCATAAATTTTTCTAGTGATTGGTTTGATGGAAAAGTCAAATTGTTGTATGGAAAAATATGTCATAGTGGTCTTAGAACTAAAAGTGGGTCCCCTATAGGTATGAGCAGTAACTTTTTGTATTTTTTATGAGTTTGAGATCTTGAGAAGATGATCTATACTTGCACTAAGATGTTATGATGTCTTGAAGTCATGAAAAAGTGTTGTCAATGTGATTTTATTGCTCTATGATAAATACTAGCTAGCTATAAGCATAATCTTTGCAAGAGGTGGAGTACTACTATATCTCAGGTCTGTAAGTTCCTAATGAAGTGTGTTGGTAGTATATGAGAAAGGTGAGAATGTATTTGCATTTCTTCTCAAGGTTGATCAGTTAGATTAGGTATGAAGAAGTAAGTCTCATGGCATAAATTGATTTTATTGGATAAATGTTATATTAAGACCACAATTTTGTCTGCTACAGTAACAAGAAGAAGGAGCTTATAAAGGTGAGGAAGACTTTGTGTGCCTATTAGGATAGGGGGAGTGGATGATATCACTCACTAATGTTGGTACTGGTGATATATTATGTTAAGGAGTCATCTTCTTAACAAATTGATGCCTTGTTTTAGTGGTTAATTGATAATTGAGATGTTGTCAAACAAAAAAAGGTGTTCCTACAGGTGTGCAAATGTTTCTTAGATGTGTTTAAGTCCAAGGGGTCTATGAATTTCATTATCGAGGTGTGTATGAGGTTTTAGAGCTTGCTAAAATTGGTCCTAAATGCACTAAGAAGATTGTTTTGGGCTCCTAGTCCTAATGAGGTATGAAAAGAAAGAAAAATGCATTGTAGAGCTGGTCTTATGCCTAGAAAAGATGGATTTTGATCAAGAAAGATGGTATGATAGTTTGATATGCTTAGTTTTAAAATTATTGGCATGGTCAAGGTGTGAATGGCTTAGGTTACAGTCAGCTACAGTGATTTTTGAAGGCTAAAACAGGGTTGAGAAGTAAAATGGAAACTTATACATGCTTAGAAGATGAAGTGTGATGTTTTGGCTCCTAACAAGAAGGTGTTATGATGTTGAGGAAGGTGAAGAATATGTTGCTACAGGTATGCCTATTTCATTAATGTAAAAAGGGGGAGAAATTCAGGTAGTTTCCCATCAATGATAAAAGGCGATATTATTGGCATGAGGTCCTATAGTAATACCTTTTTCATTAATGCAAAACCACATTAATGACAAAGTGAATGATGGTGTATGGTCATATGATGTTGTAGATGATACTGAAATGGTGGTTCATATGTGTTCATGATGCTATAGGGATACTCAGTGAGAATCGTATTCTTTTGCAAGCCCATCCAGGTGCCTAGGTGATGCTACATGATGTATGGGATTCTTAGATGCTTTAGAAGCATGTTGGAATGATGGATATTGGGTTTGGAGAGTTATTGGGCACTCACACCAATTACATGGTGCAAATATAGGTGATTCACTATGTTACAGGTGCTCATTTGGATTAGGTATGAATGCTAGGAGGTGTGAGATTGAGTTCCATAGCTACATGAGCTCATGGATTCATGTATTCAGGTGAATCATGGTATACTAGATATGTTTGGGTCATTTTAAGTGATTTCATGATGAGTCATAACATTATTTAAGTTAACCCTAACTTATACAGTTTGAAACCCTAAGGGGTTACTATGAAAGTCTTAATGTTTGGAGATTTTGAGGTATGGTGATGACATTATTATGATTGGAGATGTTAGTGTGATGTTTCATGGTGCTTTCGGTAAAATTTTAGATTTCCATGATGAGAATTTTGTAAGTTATGTCAGTTTTTATGAGAAAAGGTAAAAAAAGGTGTTTTTCTAGCTCGTATTTGATCTTTTGATGCTCACCCTGAATTGTGTGCTATTCATGGGACCTTTTGGCTTTCAGGGATGTTTCTACATTGAGTTATAACAATTTTTCAGTCAACCCTAGCTTATACAGTGTGAAACCCTAAGGGGTTGCTAGGAAAGTCTCAATGTCTGAAGATTTGGAAGTTTGGTGATGACATTATTATGATTCGAGATGTTAGTGTGATGTTTAATGGTGTTTTGGGTAAAATTTCATATTTCCATGATGAGAATTTTGTAAGTTATGTCCGTTTTTGTGAGACAGGGTCAAGAACAAGTGTTTTTCTAGCTCAAATTTGATCTTCTCATGCTCACCCTAAATTGTGTACTTTTCATGGGACCTTGTGGATTTTAGAGATATATCTAAAATGAGTATAAAAGGTTTTCAAAAAATAATTAGGTCATTTCATCATCATGGTTTTATGAACGAATGTTAAAAAGATAAAGTGGTCTAAAACCCTAGCTAAACCCTAGCTAGGAGCAGCTTGCAGAAGAAGAGGTATAATGAGCCTTTTTTGATTGATTCATCAACTGTGATGATTTTATGTTGTAGAGGACTCCTCCAAGATTTCCAAAAAGGTATGGTAGTGTTCATGGTGGCAAGGAGGCCCCACTCAAACAGATCAGTTTCTAAAGAAGAGTTTTGGGACTAGGTTATCTAGAGAAGTAACATGCTAAATTGATGGTGCATGATGTATGTGAGTTTTTTATTGATGGAAAAGGAGGTTTCAGGACATTTTCATGTAGGTACATGGTCAAATGAGATCCATTTAGGTTGACTAGTCAAAGGGTAATTTTGAGGCCTTAAAAAGTAGTGCTCAGTAAATTGGTCATAACTATAGCTATAGGTAGATTTTTGAAATGATTAAAAATGGGTTGGAAATAGGATTTAGATATATTTTCATTGATATGAGGTTTAGCTAATGATTAGTAGTTTTTTTTAGGTTTCTAGGTCATTCTTTTGACATGAATATTTTTTCCAGTGCAAGATACGATGTGTTTTACTAAAAGTTTTGAGTTTTTTAAAACATGAAATGGATTAGCTGATGATTTCTATCACCTTTAATGTGAAGAGGGATGAATTTTGCATCTAATGAATCCACCTAGAGGTTTTTATTGTTCATATAATTTTTTTTATGAGATAATGTTTTGAAAGAAATTTGGTTGTGGTTTGAGCAGGTGGTTGATTCAAGGTTTCTAACTTGTTTAGAAGTGTTATATATGTTCTGGAAATTCCATAAGGTGGTCACATGGAATGTTTTGGTTGAGTTGAAGTGATTTGATGGCATAATGAAGTTTCCAGGGTGCCGAAGCTTGTAGGAAACAACAATTTTGAGAAATACAAAGAGTATTGGGCCCATTAAATGAAATAAGTTGATTGGTTGGGATAAATTATGACCATGTATGAATTTTAAAAATTATTTTAAGCATGTGTAATGATTTATGGGTCATGAATATGTATGGTTTTGATGTAAGGGAATTTATATATTTATTCCCATGGGGTTTTGAACCATTATTTACACATGTAATGATGTTTTTAGTTAGGCCAACCTAATTAGGTCACTTGTGACTGTTGCTTAAAATTTGGGATGTTTCCTTGATGTACGGGTCAAGCCAAATGAGGTAAAATTTTTGTGTTTGAATTTGAAATCAAGAAGAGCTTATAAAAGCATAGTTTTTGGTGCTTTTGCAAGCTAGTTGTGTTTGTGCAAGGTGTGTGACCTAAGTGAGTGAGTTTATCAGGTGTATGAGCATGAAGTGAGATTAGATCAAGTGTGTGACAGGTTGAGGAAGATCAGTATGTGTGTAATATGTTGACGCATTGAGAAGTGAAGAAAGAGGTAGATTGTGTAAGTTGAAGACCTAGGGTTTGAGCAATGGTTTGAAAGAGTTTGGGGCTGAATCTTTAGATCACTATCACCTGTGGTATCAACATATTTTCAATTGTCATACTTCATAAAAATCTTGTGTGATGTGTCATATTCGTGCAAGTATCTTGTTGTGATTAATATCAACAAGGGTTTAGGGGTTGGTGCTCCTTGTGGGGTTATTGCCTCACTAAAGAAATCTTTTCTGATGTGTAATATTCAATTAAGTCTTTGTTGTGTGTAATATCAACAAAATTTTCAGTGGGTTTTCTTCCCCTTGAGGGTTTTCGACTTACATCTTGTGTTATGGTGTTACTTATCTTGCTCTTGGTTTATTGAATGAATGTTGTATGTTGTTGTGCACACATTAATGAATGGATAATTGATTAATGGTTTATGTGAGTGATTTGAAATTGAAGTTGAATTTGTAAGGACTGATTCAACTTCCCTCTCAGTCCATTATGCTTCCAACACAATGACATTCCTAAACATTTTCTCTTCTCCTTCACTCAACTTGTGCAACTTTTCTTAGAACACTTCTCCATTAACATAGCACATAAGATAACCATCACTTATCTCTATGCCATCAAACAATTTGAGGATGAATCGATCATTGATTTCGTTGCTAGGTAGTGCGGAATTATCAATCAATTATCCTTCTATCTACCCCAAACCAAATTAATCAAACTCTTCTCTAGAACATGTGTTAAACATATCTCATGTACCCTCTGAATTCATTCCTTTTAAACCTTTGGGGAAGCTTTCACTATGGCTCACAAAGTAGAACTTCGTGCCCTTGAGCAAGGCCATGTTAATCTTCGCTCCAACAAGCCCAATACTAAATTCACTAAATCATTCACCCATAATGACAAATCCAAGAATGCAGAAAATGCCATTGTTGTCAAAACTTCCTTCACATCCACATGTCATGTCGAGCCTTTGTAAAAAGCTCTTCAACCAACCCCCCAACTATACCCCTCTTGGAGAATCATACAGCTTTGTCTTCGATAAGCTCATGGCTACATTCCTTTTCAAACTTCCTCCCATCCACCCTATTAATGATTCGTGTCCCAAACCCACATGGTATCGTGAGGACCATTATTGCTAACATCATCAAATCACGGGCCATGATATCGAGAAATGTCGTACCTTTAAGGACCTAGTGCAATGGATTATCGACCGCGGGGGACGTTCAATTTGAAAATCCAAATGCTTCCCCTAAACAACCATTGGGTGTCTTCAAGCAACCCTTTTTAACCATTCACCAAACAACCAAATCAACATTCCCATATCCCAAGCACCAAATGCCCATGCAATCAATACTTTAAGTTAGGCTTCAATATTGCCACCCACATCTACATTACACCTACATCTATACCCTCCTCTACTTCAATATCTACTTCCACAACTATTCCCACACCTACACCTTCATCTACAACCATATTCATACCTACGTGTGCTTTTATACCTATATCTACATCCGCCTCCACATCCAAATCTACATCTATATCTAAATCTACTTCTATACTAACATCTATATCCGCATCTACATCTGAATCCACGATCACATCTATATCTTCTTTTGAAACCTTAACCAAATGAGCATCTCCTCCCAATTCTATCACGAGTAATATCTCAATCTCATCTTCACTTCCACCAAGTACAATCACTTCTATATCAACATCCCCAAATTCCACATAATCTACCTCTTCTCATCTTACTAGTCGTGTTATCCAACAACCATCCTCGTCCCAAATCCTCACATCTACAATGCAACCCACATCCAAATCATCTAATCCCACTTCCAAAGACAACCCCACTGTTGAAAGCATTTTGATCCCTACCAAAGGTAAAAATTCGTAACAGACATCTAAAAACCTTGGCACCCCTATCCAAAAATCTCTTACCCATCCATACAAAAAATTAGAGCTTCCACCTTCGAAGCCCCCATCAATCCAAACAATCCAACATCTAATCATCTATCTTAGGACCTCGACCATCCATTTTGGGACAGTGCCCTTCAACCAAATCCCTTATCACCACCAAATATGAATCAACATCATTTACTCCTCCCCCCAAATCCAAATCAGAACCTAAGGCCCCATCCTCCTCTCCTAAACAAAAATCTATCCACAATCCACGAAACTCCCTTTCCTAAAATTCTTACATTGAAATCCATGATCACCCAACCACCATCACTTTTCGGTGTTGTCTTGCTCCCCATAAGCAACCATAACGCCGTAAACCCTTGATGGGCCTAGAGGGAGGGGTCAACGTTTTCATCAAAGGTGTCATGTAAACAAAATATTGGGTGATATTCCGAACCATCCCTTTTACCTCATTAAGATGTCATCTTTATTTAAAAAAAATATGCTTGTCGAGATAAACAAACGAAAATCTTCCAAGTTCCGACATGTTTTGTTTTTAAGGCAGATGTGCAAGACTAAGAAGGGGATGTTAATCGAGTATAAGTTGTTCCGCACCACTTGCTCCGAAAGTCCTGCCCTTTACGAAAACAAAAGCGATTGCTGAAAGGGGGTATAAATAGTACCCAAGGACCTGACTGTCCGGGTTTTCCCTATTTAGGATCTCAATCCATTAAAAGCAATCATGTGTGGTGGGCATTGCCCCACAACAAAAGGTATTGTTTTCAAAAGAATAATACAGACAACAACCGGTGTGCCGCCACTTGAGCTCCTTTCATGTGCCCGTAGACTTTCTCCAACAAACCGGCGACCATCGGTTACCCGGTCTACACGTGCGATATCCTCTCGCGCATTGGCGAAGGAAAGGTAAAGGATTTGGCTGGTAAATCTTTTTCCCTCAACCGGGGGTTTCATCATAATTATTTTCAGTGCACTGCTCATGTAAGACATCCATTATTCTTGTGCAGGCGTAGATCTCGCTTGGAGATGAGGATCCGGAAGCGTTCTATTGCTTCATTATCTACTTGTACCAGTGGCGAGGAGGAGGCGGCGGCGGTGGCCAAGGGAAAAGGAAAAGGAAAAAGAGTTTCTTCTCCCTCTGATTGCAGCAGTCATGGACGTGCAGGCGAAGGCGGACTTCAGTGGAGGAGAGGGTGCACTACTTCCTACAGCCAGTCACGAAATTGCTGAGATTCACACGCTTCCCGTGCACAAATGGAGGAATACACTTGTTCGATGCAACGCAGAAAGCGAGCTTCTCCAGGTATGCCTTAGATCTTCTCTTTCATTTTGGGTTCCGTGCTTGTGAAATTCCATACTTTGCCCCCGCCCCCGGTTGGTGTTTGGGAGGAATCATTTTTGAGAGAGAATAAGTAATTAACCCCAAAATAAGATGAGACGAACGATGGGTTGGAGCTGAAAAGGGAAATTCATACTTAACATCATGGATTATGTGCCAGAAACACCGCAAAGTTTTAACTTTACACAAGACTGTGCAGCCGAAAAGTGTAGGGGTTCCATGTAGGCTAAATACATTTCATCAGTATTATTTCGGAGAGCACGTTATTCTCTCTTGTATCTGGTTTTCTTCGCAGGAAATAGAAGAATGGGGTAACATCTGTTGCTTTGTTAAGTTTCGTTTCGGCACCGCTCAAGCCGTTTGGGGGGTTTTGTCTTGTTTGTGCAGGTGAGCGGGGAAGCCGATAAATTGATTTACGGATGGAATGAATTTATCAGGTAGTTGATACACCAAATTTTCCCCGCAATTTACTTAGGGTTTTATTTGAACCGACTCACACGACATCTGATACCTACATGTGAATTTGTCCGTGGTAGCAGGAATCGAGAATATAAATCTCAACCCCTCCAAAGCGAAGGTATTCCATTGATTGTCACCGGAAATCTCATATAAATTGGTTATTATTGTTGTTGATAGTAGGATTCCAAAATATTATAAATACTCACCCTAATTGTTTCTAAAACTGAAACAGCGTGTGAAAAGAAAGGAAGGTGCATTAAAGAGACATCACGCCAGGTGGAGGAGTTTCAAGAATCAGGTCGGTATAGAAAGATGGATCTGGATGCAGCTACAGTCGAGAAGGAAACACGCAAGATTTACATCACCCATGTTAATGAAGAAAGGGACGATGACATTAGGATGAGAAGAAAGGATGTCGCAAACAATATTCCCAAAAAGAAACACAAGGCTCATGAAAACGATAGTAATGTGCACGCAGGATCACAGTGCAGGAGGAGGAACGGAAGGGGGTGGCGTTGCTCGGAGAGGACTCTTGTGGGCTACTTGTTGTGTGAGCACCATCTGGGCAAGGGCAGATTCAAAAGTATTAATTGTAACGACACCAATGATCCTGCTGTAGTGAAATGTAACAAGGCTACTAAGTTCAAAGAATTGCACCTTATACACGCTGCTGCTCCTCCTTTGAAAATGTAAATTTGTAAGTTAATGTTTACAAACTGGTATGATGATTACGCTACATATCCAACTGTCACATGGATGGCTACATCTAGGCTTAACATGTATTTAGTTTTTTGTATTTAAAATTTTCCAAACTCCACTGGTTATTTTCTTGAAATCCTTGTATGCTTAATTTTTATTTTTTAAAAAAATTTGTTTGCCGTAATGATTTTTATTTTGTAAATAACAAGAATGCACAAGTTACCTTGGTTGAGAGAATTTAAACATGCACACCCTAACTGAATAGGGGTATCTACGGATGCCAGATACAAGAGCACTCTAAGGAGGTCTTTGAGCTCAACATTGAAGCATTTTTCCGTTAAAGCATATTCTAGTAGTGTTATGAAAATATGAACATATACATCCATTGTTTCCCTATATCATATCATGCACAAAATTTTAAGCCAAACATTGTTGTGAACTTTTGAGGGAAAATCTAGGGCTCAACTTTTATTCATACTTTTATTGCATTGGTATGTAATGCAAGTTTCCTTGTGTCAAAGGGTTATATTGAGGTTAGTCTAGAAACAAATGATGAAAAAACCTCTTGTAAGTAAATAAAGTCTTGAAGACAAAATAATTCATATACATGTACAAGAGATTTAATGTAGAGATTAAGACACCGAAAATATATAGAGACACTCTCGAAGTAAGTGTTAGAGGAAGATTGTAGATCAAATTAGTAGAGGACACATTTGTTGGCCCTAGAACACTGCCATCCATCAAAAAATTATAGGCAAACACAATTATCATGCACCTTGAAGCTCCTAGATTTCCCAAACTAATTCAAACTACACACACACCCCATCTTCATCTAGTTTTGGATCACTATGACATAGCTTGAGCCCCATTTGGGGTGAATATGTTCCAAATAATAACTCTAATTTATTTTATCTAGTTTCGAAAAGGGTGTTTTATTGAATATATCATCCTTTCATAATCCAAGCTGTTGGATTTATTTTATTTATGTAATCACTATTATGGATTAACGTAATTAAAATTCATGCACTATCTTAATTAGATTAATCCTAGTATTTTAATTACAAAATTGTAGTAATAACTATTGAAGCAACCAATATTATGTCATTTTTTCACAAAAATGAAATTCTACAAATTAAAAAATTGAAATAATATAATCATTTAACAATGCATTTATAGATGACATCATTTTCATGGTATCAAAGAGTTTATGTAAAATAAATAAAGTATATCATGTCACAATTTTAATCATCATTATTATATTCAATTTTTCATTATTATAGTTATCATCTACATCATTTTCACTTTTGTTTTCCTAACTATCATCCTTATCATAAGTTGTTATCTACGTTAAACATTTGTATATATGAGAAAATACATAATAACAGAAGAAAACAAACAAAATGTGCAAACCTGATTCTTCCTTCACATCTCCTTACAACCTCAGATGAGATTGGTTGAAGCTTGGAATTAAACACTGAGCTTATTGAATCTCTACGATCGAATGGATGTGGCTACTCCAAAAGTGTTCCGAATGGAAGTAGATTTGAGCTACGAGCAATACAAATGAATGATTGGATGGATTGATAGATTTTTTGATCAAATGGATAGCATAACGGCGTGTAAGAGTGATTTCCAATGGTAATTTTCCAGAGTAACACAACAGATTCTCCAAGCTTCTGATGATGATTTGAGAGGAATGAAGCTTCTTGTTTATAGATGTAGAAGAAGTCATGGGTTGAGGAAGGTGGAATTGAATAAATTGTGAACTATTGATTTCAATTTCCTTATTTAACATGGTTGATTTATTCTATGCAATTGGCTCTTTAAACGAGAAATTAAGAGGCTTTATTTCAAATTAATTGGATATTGAATTCTTCCAAAATTGATTTTACGTGCATATTTGCTTCCATGTTTGTAGGATTTTAGAATTAGTCAACTTGAGTGAGTTGGCTAGTGAAGTCATGATGAGTGTAATGTGAGTAGATAATTGATTCTTATTTATTTAAATAACTAATTAAATTATTCAAAGGGGTGTATAGTGTATAGTGAATGTAATAGAATTAATTAAATTAATTCTAGAAGTGGGATATGAGTGAATAACGAGCCAAATGTTATTGTTGGACATTGTAAGATGTATGGTGTCTACATTTTCCCATATTTAAAGTGTTATTACGCAGTAAGATAGTAGACACATTTAGATCAATGAATAAATGATAAAGAAATGTTTTGGACTTCTAGATTTTACCTAGTGAAGCATTTGGATGCCCCGACGGATCTCGATTGTGTTAACGGAGTGCCCCTCGAGCAGATGTGTGATGTGATAAAGTGGTATATAGTCACTTGATAAGAGGAATAAGATACTGCAAGGTGAGTGACGAGTAAAACAAATGTAGAAAATCAGGTACAGATGGTCAAAGGCCAAAATTAGGGATTTGGGAGGTGAATGATGGTTGGAAGAAATGTTTAATAGAAGGGATATGCTATTGAGTTGATGATGGTATATGATATATGATATACATATGATGATGGTTGTTTTGTTTTTGATTTGATATTGACTGTGATGAGATGAGGATGGGACTGACCTTTCTCATAGCTTGAGCTTCCATTTAGATTTTGTAATTTAGAGAAGCTTGTGTTGCTATTGCACAATATGAATTGCACCATGATTATTTAATAACCATGATGAGTAACCCATAATGTGTGTATACAAACACACACATCAAACATAAAGTAAATAAAGCCCAATATACATAGTAAATGTTTGCACCCTAGCTATAAATAAGCCAGGACGACTAACAATAAACTTGTAATTGGTCAACGATTCAAAATAAAAAGTGACAATGCAACACAAATTTAGATAAAGAATTATAAATTTTTCCATAATGTGTTCCACGATGATGATTGATTGATTTGTTTTTCCCCCAACCAAGGATATATGCAAGGGGCAAGATGATTTGAAATTGATTGATTCATGTTGCCTCGAAGCAAGGATACACGCGAGAGAAGAAATGAGAGTCAAGATTACCCTACGCGAGGATACATGTAAGGGATTTGGATTAGGATGTTGATATTGATTGATTGATATTTGGAATGGACACTAGGATATGAGCCAATGTGCATATTTTTGGTTGCAAATGTTTTGGTTTCTTGGGTGATTTTTCAAAAAAAATGTAGATTTTTTACTGATGTTATATGTTTATTTGTAGATTTAGATTTTTTTTTGGATTGTTGGTTTTTGCAAAATTTTAGGCTTTTTTAGATTTTTTTTAATAAATTTCATTAGATTTTTGACTAGTTTTGTATGTTTTTGAGTATTGTTCTTTTTTGAATTTTTTACCAGGTATTGATGTGAGGGACCTATTTGTGATAGTGAGAATGAGAAGTGAAAGTGACCATGGACGCATTCTGAACTCTCATAAGAGCGAAGATGGATGATACAATAGATGGTAAACCTCCTGAATTTTTTGAACATATGATAAGAGAAGACATGAGAGGCAATATGATAGGATAGAAAAAAGGAGATAAGGGAACATACATTTGCAAACGTTGCACGTTGGAAAATCATTTTAAAAAGTATTAGACAGTTCATGCCATTGGGAAAATGTAACATAAATGATATAGATAAAGGATGTATTACTCCACCCTTGACTCCACGTAACTAGTAAGATGCGAGAGCTCAACATTGAGAGCCAATAAGGACATGAGGCACATGAGAGAGTGATATGAAAATGAAGATGATAGATGCAAAGACACAAGGTGTAACAATGGTTCAGTTAGGAAATTGTGATTCATCTCTAATTAGGATTACTCGACCGGTTATAAGATGATTTTCACTTTATAGGTCTTGACTAGACTTAGACTTAGATAAGATTTGGTTTCGGGAATTTGGTTTTCTCTTTTATCATGGAAATTTAAATTGTTTCTTTGGAATTTTGTACAATTTATCACTTTTGATGCATATTGTCTCAAGGCATTCTTTCTCTTTCCTTTTTTCAAAATAACCCTTATGTTTTTCCTCATTCCCCTAGTAAGAGGTAAGGGCTCATCACCAAAGATAAAACATATATGAGTAAGGGTACCTTTATCCTTTCCCAACCTCACACTACCAGTAAGAAGTGTAGGCTCATCAGCAAATACAACAAAGGACAAAAGGTGTAATTATTTGTTTTTTTTTGTATTTTTGATTGATAGTTCCTATTTTTTGCATTGTTCTTGTTGGGAAATGAACATTTTCCAAAAATGTTAGATCCATGTGACTAGTATGATATGAGGGCTAATCACTGAAGACTGATATGGGAAGTCAAAAGATCTAGGAAAATTATTTTTAAATATTTCGTGTTATGGGGAGAACTTCTTGGAAAGGAGGATTTGCCATCAGGAAGCTTCTAGATAGGACCATAGGTGAACATATCTAAAATGGGAGAAACCACAAATGGGATGAGATGCAAATACCTACTAGGAGAAATATTAGCTTTTGTTGCATGAATACATGAAACAAATAGGTAAAGAGAGAGAAAAATCATGAGGACGCTATGATTGGGATATCTGCTAATGTATGAAAAATATTAGAATTATTTTTAGATGAGCTAGATGGAATTATTGTACAAGAAACATCCCTCAAGCTAGAGATTACCTATTGATAGGTGGTTATTTCTTTTCTTTTTTTGATTTTCGAATAGCGCCTTGGCAAGGCATTGGTGATGGGAGATATTTTTTCCTTTTTTCACTTTTTGATTTTCTATTTTTGTGGACTAATGTCTTCAATGGACTCATTATTTGGGAAGAGGTCCTTGGATATGTGATTTTATTATTCCTGAGTTATGAGACTAGGATGGATGATGCCAAAGTTTATGATGTGGATAGAAAGGTATTCAATGAATAGGTTTGTATCAGCTAGGTCATCGAAGAGGATTTATGTGGAAGTTGTCTCAATGTTCAAGTTAATATCCTCATCACTAGTCAAGACATCAATCAATACATGCATAATTTCAAATGAGCCGAAACTAGAGCATAATGATAGAGGTTTTCTGTATACATGATAGGATCAAGGTGACCTTTTTCAATTTTTTTGAGTCCTTTAAATTTCCATTACATACTCTTTATCATTTTAATATTTTTACTATATTCAGGAGATTCATAACATGTGGCCAACCTATCATCATTCAACCTATATTTTTTTCATCTTCTAGATATCTAAATCCCTTACAAAAGGATTTACCAAGATTGTAAATGGGATCCACTTGAGAGGGGAAGAATTAGGGTTTCCATAACTCCGTAGAGATAAAAGTAATTTTCCAACGTGGAAAACATTTTGGAGTTCATATTCTCCAATGCCTTTGTCAAGGATCTTGATTCTAGGTGAAGTGGAAGATGTAGAAGGTTAGATTTTTAGAAGGATATCAGGATCAATGCAATTTGCATTCATGAAGGGAATGATGCAGGGAGACAATGATTTATCTATAAAAGGGAAAACATTTCGTGTTTTTATATACCCTCTATAAGTTTGCAATATTTGTAAACACTAAATCATGCACTTTGGGTATATTATTAGGTCATAATCACATACTACTATTCATATGCTTCTTATGGAAGAAAATTACAAATTGATCATTATATTTGGCTTCTTAGGTTCCCTTCTAGTCACCCTTTTGACCTTATGGACCTCAATGCCTAGCCCGACCCTTCACATTTCACCTTTTCTGGATCTGGACACCAGCGTCCAGTTGGGACGCTAGTGCCTAAGCGTCCTCGTCCCCTCTAGGCACCCTAGACCTCTTTGTATTTAGCTCACTCCTTTTTTGGTCCTTTCTAACCGTTGGGCATCCTTATCTCTCAGGGGTCGGCCTTTTAGTGATCAATTACGAAATGTGAACAAGATAAGCATATAAATATAAAGTTATATAACCAAATTAAAGGACCAAACTATAAGCATCTATACAATCAACACATAAGGTTGCATCTCACAAGCAACTAGGAGAATCTTTGCATCCATATAGCTACACACAAGGGACAAGGGTTGGTTTTCTACATCACATGCATAGGAGGGAAGTTCATTTTATTCCATGCACACATCAATTACATATTTTTACATTTAGCTACTTTTCTCACTATCAAGTGTGAAACACATAAGAGCCACCAAGGGCATGATTCTGTACACACACATAGAACCACATTGGGTCTGAGATGGAGTGTAATGCTCAGTTGTAAGATCTCCTTTGTGACAAAAGAGGAAAGTCTGAACCCTCATTTTGCATCTTTCATTTTTAGGATGTAATGTTCTTTTGAGGGTTTTACAGGTGATATCTTCATTACAGGATATCGACAACATCCAAAGGATTTGTACAACATACTAGCGATAAACATTGAGGGTTTCAAATCAACCATCGACCATGAAAAATTGACTTCTGGACCTCTTGCGTAGACCCAGAGCCTAGGAAGGGATCCTAGTGCCGAGGCACCATAGTACCACTCCAGGCGCCCCAGTCTTTGATCCTCTTGCATGTCTGAATTTTTCTGTGCTCAGACACGATCTCTTATGTTCCATTTTGACCAGTCTTCCACCTTCGCATATCACCAAAATTATTTGAAAAATAAGCTAAGTGATCTAACTCTCTCTTGCACTTAGGGTTTTACTTTTATTGCTTGTTCCTTGAGTCATCTCGTGTAATTTACTGCCATATCTACTTTTTGTAACATACATAGGAATTTAACATAAGTAATACTATCCATAGTTTAGTTTTGTTAAATCAATATTAAAGAGGTTTGACATCAGTAAGTTAGGTAAACCTAAGAAGGGATCCTAGCACCCAAGCACCACAATACCACACCAAGCGCCCTAGTCCTTGCTCCTCATGCACGTCTGCATTTTTGTATGCTCAGCCGCAATCTCCTGTGTTCTATTTTGATCAATCTTCCACCTTCGCACATTATCATGATTATTTGTGAAATCAGTTAAGTGATCTAACTCTCTCTTGCACTTAGGGTTTTACTTTTATTGTTTGTTTTTTGAGTCATGTAGTGTAATTTACTGCCATGTATTTTTGTTGTAACATACATAGGAATTTAACATAAGAAATATTGTCCATAGTTTGTTATTTTAAAATCAATATTAAAGGGGTTTGACATTAGTAAGTATGGTAAATTCTTTTCCTTCGTCAGATAATTTAACACACTGGTGGAAAGTGGAAGGAACAACTTGCATGGAATGGATCCATGGGTAACTAAGGAGAATCTTATAGGATTTTTCAATGTCCACAACATGAAAAAAGGTTTCCAATGTTTGCATTCTAACCTTTATGGATAATGAGATTGTTTCTGAGTATTGTCTTTAACTATTATCATAACCATGAATAATGATGACATTATTTCCTAGGCTTTCCTCAGTATAACCAAAACATCTTAATAGTTTCATGGTGTAAATATTCAACACTACGAGCCATTGTATATAAGCACATTGTTAATTTTATGATGAGTGATGAATGATTCAATATACAAGGAATTTTTATTTTACATATTTCAATTCAAAATGTCATGAGGACCAAATTATAGGATTGAAAATTTGGGTGAAAGATTTGTACTCAAAGATTGGAATTATTAGGTGTTGATATCGTTAGGAACACATGCATCATGAATTGCATGAGTTAGGATATCTTGAAGTATAAGTGATGAATTAAATATCTCTATGGGGGATATTTATGTAAATGTCTTCTCTAATTTTTTGATAATACCATAATAATTGAAGATGATGATTTAGTATTAGATGCCTGTTTTGGATAAGGAGTAGAATTTGGACTAGATGTTTGAGGTACTCTAGATGTGGACAATTTTTTTGCTATAGGTACCCAAAAAAATTTATTTCGCGTTGTTATTGTGTAATTAGGAGCACAAATTTTGATGATTCCCAAAAATTTAGGAGTATGTTCTTTAAATGAAATGATAGAATTATTGTTTGAGGATTGACCCTTGTTTTTAGATTTATTGTTCGTACCTTTTTTTGGAAATGGGTTCTTGAATACCTTTAGTTTCTCATTTGGTGTTTTACTGTTGGATGTGTTTTCAATCTCAATATTTCCACAATAAACTAAATATTGAATGAAATGGAGTAGTTTCATACAATGATCTATGTGATGGTTGTTTATATGATGATACTTGCAATATTAATTTTCTTTGTACCATGTCATTTTTTGTTTCCATTCTTCAAAGGGTCTTGATATTGGGTAAAGATCATATCCACACTTGATAAGTGAATGAATACACCATAATGAATTTCTCTAAGTTGTGTGAATTATCGTCATTTGACTTCATGAGGAGTGTTTTCTTTACTAGGAATTAAAATTGGTTGATTAGTGGATTTGATTGGTTTTTATTGATTTGTTTGAACATTTTGAGCATGGGGAGAACCATTGATCTTGTCTTTCACAATGTTACAATTTCTCTTGATGAATTTCGATTTGTCTTAGTTTTGATAAGTATCCTTATTAGGTTGATATTTAAAAGGAGTTTTGATGAGGCGTTTATCAATGATGTCTCACTTGATTTGTGTTCCCTTCTCGATTAAAATTCTTCAAAGTTGATTCATAAATGAATTTACAATTGAAATAATAATTTTGGATGGAGATTTGGTCTAGAAATGGTGACCAATTATTTCTCAGGTATTGAATAAGGGAATCTTCTTGTGATCCATAACCATTTTGAGGGAAGGATGTGAATGTTTCATTATTTGTTTGTTTTTTATTTTAAAGGTCCATCATAGTGACTTAAAAATATAAGTTACATGAGAAATGTTTGATAAATTTCTCTGATAAATTAAAAAAATTAGTAATGGATCCTTTTGGAAGATGTAAAAAATATATTCAAGGTTTTTCTTCATAAAATTTTAGGGAATAGACGTAAGAGGTATATATGATTGTAAGAGACTTTTTGGAAATCTACGAAGAAATTTTTCATGTGTTTTGTTGGGTCGTTATTTCCTTTATATTTATCAAATTTTGGGGTTTCCAATGATGGAAGAAATGGTATGCACATCATGTATTTATGAACTGAATACGGAAAATTCTCTTTGAATTTGAACTATTTGTTTCATTTTTACATTCACATTAGCATTTATTTCATGCTCTTCCACTCTTGTGTGAAGAGATATTTTAGTTGAGGGGTTTCCATAACGTCATGGGTTTCATGACTAGGTTGTTTTTCTCTTCATCGTTTATGTTTTTGATAACTTTAGAAGTTATATGGAAAATTCGTTGTGTCATCTCATGAAATTTTCTAACTAAGGATTCATTGGATGTTTTTGTTGAATTGCTATATTTTTTACTTTAGTTATTAGATCCGAGTTTTTCTAGAAGATGTATCAAGTTATCATCACTGAAATCTGAGTGTAGTTTTGCCCCATTTATAGGATAAGAAGAAGGTATTCGTTTATGCTTTTTCTTAAGAGTTTGTATATTTGTTATTTTTATTCTTAAGTGATTTCAGGTTGTCTAACTTTTTCCTCTTCATTAGAACTATATTTTCCAAGGGGATTGGTTCTATCAAAAGTATATAATAGATATTATGGGTTTTAGTATGAGTAATCACAATTTTCAAAAGGTAGGAATATAGGAGGAAGTTTGTATGAAAAGTTATAGTAAATTAGGAAAATGGATAAGCGTTGGATTTTGGATAGGTTTGTGTTGTAATAGTGTTTAAGATAGCCAAATTGGACTAAATGTTCAAGGTTTATAGACCAAACGATAGGATTTTTTTGACAGGTTTGGTTGGATTGGATTTAATTTAGATTGGATTGGATTGGAATTTTTATTGGAATTGTGTTGTGAAACACAAATTCTGATTTTGATTAGATTTGGATTGTGTTGTGGAATACATGTTTTTGATCTACAAGTTTTGATTCATTGTAATGTTTATAGAAAACAAGCAGACAATGATATTGTTTTTGATTCGTTTTGGCTTAAAGGATAAAAACCGCCGGGAAATGGAAATTTTATGATAATGAAAACAATCAAAATGCCATGAAACTAATGAATGAAATGGTATTATAAATCCAATAGATGTATCTTTTGATATATCTGATAATTGATATACCAAATATGTACATGGAAAGAAGTGGTATGTGGAACCCATTGAATATTGAAAGTGACCCACCTATTAAATACTAGCCCTCTTAGAGGAGTGAATCACCACTCTAATGACGAGTTTTTGTGATTAGGTGGTAGTGTAATGAGGGAATGATATGTGAATGGTGTCCCTTTTTATCCTTAGATAGTTTATAGGGAAGATGCCACATACTTCATTATTACAACTATTTTAGGCATATGCTCATAGTAACATGTCACAAAAAATTTACCTATAAGAGGGGGAAAAAGGCGAGGAAAGCACCAAACGTTGTTAAATAATAGGTTTGACATGCAATGCAATGTAATATGAGTTGTGTATGATAGTGAATTTGACATCAATAGAGTAACTAAGTGGTGATGAAATCCACGTTACTATGTGTAAATATAAATATGAGTGTTTAAAAGGTAGGTTCTTTCTGACTTTGAAATGTGTACTTGACAAACATAAATGAAATTATACATGATTTTTATCAATTTTTAGCAATCTTTGACAAATGAATCCTACATGCAAACTAGTTACTAGTTTTTTCTTTGCTTTTTGCAATCTCTACAAATCCTAGAAAACCAATTTAGCCAAGTACAAGAAAAGAAAATTCAATCATTTCTAATTCTCAAGTTCACCCAAAGGGAACGAGAGAACATTATACATGGTTTGGTTGTGAAAATATAAAAAATAGTAATAAGATGAGTTATATTAGAATCTGAAAATGAAATGATTTAACTATGAAGTAAATGAAAATTTGTTTTGATTCTCAAGATCGTCCAATGAGGGTGCGAGAGAAGAAAATACAATTTTTTGATTGTAGAAGTGAAATGTTAGAAATGAAATAAAATAAGGGACATAATTGCAATTTGGAAAGAAAAATGATCAAGAAATGTGTTAGATTTTTTGTGTAAACCTACATGAAAAATGCTAGAAAACTAGAACAAGAAAAAAAATGAATTAACTGAATTCTAGAAATTTGTAGGAAAATTAAAATATTACAAAAAAGGTAATGCAGGGAATAAGAACGGTAACAAAACTAAAATGCACATATACACACCCTATTGATACAGAAACAAAAAAATTAACACACAAACACACAAAATGAAATTCTAGTGTAGGGACTGTGACAAAAAAATATTATATAGAATGCAGATGCACTAGAGGAAGTACTAGTGAACTATGTGTATACACTTGGATTTAGTATCTTTACCCTTGTCTTCCCATGTGCGTATATTTCACCATGGTCCAAACTAGACCCCTTTTATTTAATTCATCCCCTTAATATTAATTTAATTAAATTCCCATCACCTTTAATCTTTATTAATAAACATTTATTAATTAATCATTAATTAATTAATATCCATTATGCTTAATGGAATTTATTTTTAGGATGCTTTTATCCCAAATATGCATCCCTATGCTTCTTTTTGTTTTTATCCTACCTATCTTTATCCCCTAACTATTGATGACACATCCCTAAAAAACCTCCTCTCGCCTACAAGATTTAAAGCACTTTTCCCATCCTTAAAAACCCAAAATATTGACTAAATAAAAAAATCAACCCCATTGGGGAAACTTTCCCAAAGTTTGAGGTGACCTAGCTCAATCACTGTTGACCCTATAAAATTGAGTTATTCCTTTCTAAAATAGGACAAATGCATGTGAATATCTGAGCTTTTTTGTGATTTTGAACTCTTTCCCATGCCTGAGCATTCCTGTAACAGTTATAAACCTCTTAGATATCCTTCTAATGTGTTCACATCACTTGTGAACATCCTTCATGAGATTATCATCATATTTGTGTTGTTTTATTCAATTATTATCATATTATCCTTGTCTTTCTTCCATCTAACGTTTTGCAGGACCAGATCATCTTCGACAACACTCAGAGCTTCGACATCAACCTTCTCTTCCAGATTCTTTGCTTATAGTTAGTCCATCCAATCCATTTGTCCCTGGCCTTGTGTTAATTTGCTACAACTGCCATCTCCCAGCCCCAGTCATCGTCGACCTAGTCCCTTATCACTATGATTTTCTATCTCTAGATCCTTTCTTTATTTGTGTTTTGAATATGCCATCCTCCTCAGGCTCCACAACCACCATTATGATTCTCTGTCACACTGAATCAACCCTTTCTACACCTAGTCATTGTCTCCCCACTCTAGTCGCCATCGACCAGAGCCTTGTTTATCAACCAATTCTTCCTTACCTATGTTTTTGTCCTTTTCTAGTGTTTTCTACCTAATATTCTCTTCTGCAGGTTACATCCAACATCTACAAGCTTCTGCTACATCTAGTTTGCACTAAGACCTCTGCAGGTATGCATATCTACATTATTGTCCAGATCTTCACATACCCTAGTCACCATTAATCTGCTTCTGGACAGTATGGGTTACCATTGACAAAGGAATTTATATTAGATTTGTATGTTCCTTAAATTTTTGCATTTTCAGTTTCTGTGTGCATCAGATTCTGCATATTATCCTGTTCATTATTATTTATTTTAATCCTATCTTATCAAACATGGGGGTGAAAATCTACCAAGGAATTTAACACTTCTTGGATTCAACTTCATCAGGAAATCCCCCATCTATTATTTAATCCTTATCCTTTTTATTCATTCTTATATGCAGGTTATCTAGTTGTAGCAAGGATCATCCACTTTTGCGCCTGTTCATCCACATCACACATTTGAGGTATCTCTAACCCTCCATTTTCTGAGTTATTTAGTTTTCTCTAGTACTAATCCATCAAATTGAAAAGGAACGAAAAATTAGATCAACATTCCTGGCATGCATGGTGGGACCACCCTTTAGGTGATCCCTTCCATTTTTTATTTTCTGTTTCTTCTGTCTTCTAATAACATTGCAGCAAAAGACTTCACTTTTTGCTTTCTCATGTTGGGTTCGGTTGCTTAGATCACTCTTCACTTAAAGTTTAGATAAAAAGTAAAATATTTCTACAGGTATTCCTCATTTCCCCCTATTTTTGCATCGTATTTTCCCTTTCCTATGTTTCTCTTCATCATAATATCACATTTGGATTTAGTTTAAAAAAAACCTTTCTTTTCTACATCCTGCGTGGTCACATAGCTTAAGTAAAGGTTTAAATTGCTTCATCTCACATTCTATCACACACAACCTAAAATTCACACATCAATCAACACATCTAGACATCTTCCTACCCGGTGAACTGATTGAGATTTCATCACCCAACAGGGATCCGCCCGAGACTTTCCTAGCCATAACAAAATGAAATCTGACATAGATTTCCTTTTCCTAGGAACCTTTTTTATCCATTCCCCTTTTTATTTTTCACATTTTATTAATAAATAAAAACAAAAAAATATCTTTTTGGTTGAATTGCTTGATTTAGTTAATATAATTTTTTTTCATTTCATGCCCATAGTTACTCATTCAGTAGCCAAGAAAATGGAACAAAATCTTTCCTCAAACAATTATGTAGTCTCATCCTAACAAACATCTGTCATGACCAATGCTACATATGTGCCCTTAGTTGATTCTTCCATAGGCACCCAACCTCTCATCAATGTTTCTCACTAAGGATCATTTATTCAAACTACTGCCATAGATGAGACTAATCCATTCTTTTTTCATCATCCCATCCCGTCTCGACCAGCCACCCCTCCATCTCATATATTTGAACCTTTTGGACCTAATGTTATCCCCCATGGTAGTTTAGAATTCCAAGATCTTCTTGATACCAATCCAATATACCTTCAAGACAACCCAACTTTCTGTTGATGGTCCACCACTTCAACAACTTTATCCTTACCAGTCAAATACCAAAATCACCCAATTTCCTTCCTCACAACTTGCTACATCCCAATGTGATCTTGCTTCATCCTATACCAATATCCCACCTTATCAAACCAATTAGTTAGTCACACCCATTCCTCCTCATCTTCCTCCAATAAACACAACTATCACCATAACCATTCCCATTACCTCTTCGTCCACTATCTTTACTAGTGTCCCTACCCAATCTAACCAAATGTCATATCCCATGTCCAGAATGTATAAATATTCTCTGCCTCTCACATCACACATACATATCATTTCTTCCCAACCTCCACCTATGATTTATTTACATTATGCGGTGTCTAATCCGCCTCATCAACAATTTCTTCCTATTCATACCTACATTCCCATTCAACAACCAACGCAATCCAAACAATCATAACATCAAACATGGAAAAAACCACCTTATCAAATGATTCCTCAGACCCCCACACATCCACAAACTTATCAACTGCATTATTAAGATAATTTCCACACCACACACTCAAAATCCCAACCTATCATCACAACGAATAATCCTATCCATGCCTTAATGAATAGTTTGACTAGTTTTAGAGGCCACTAACTTGGGACCCAAGGTTACCTTATATTACAAACAAATATATAATGAAACTATTCATCCTTTAGTCCCAATCAAACCTTATCCTCCTCATTGGGAGCTTCTCAAGTTTAAAAATGTCAATAGCAAGGAAGATCCCCAAAAACAACTACATGCATTTAAACATGCATGTTACCTTATCGCACATGATTAGGAACTTATGCTTCACACCTTCCCTATGTCCTTGGGATGGGCCAACATTGGATTGGTACAATGGGATCCCTCAACATTCCCTATTCTATTTCACCCCACTTCCACAATTATTTCTGGAGAATTTTTTGATTAATATTGCACGTAGAATCACCATCAATGATTTGTATACCATTAGAAAATTTGAGGATGAATCTATTTCATATTTTCTCGCACGATGGTGTGGAATTATAAACCAACTATCATTTACTCTTTTGCAAACTGAACTCATCGAACTCTTCTCACATTATTGTGTGAAGCATATTTTTTTCTACATTTCAAAATTAATATTTTAAAACATTCAAAGAAGCCTTCACCATGACTCGTAAAATTGAAACTCGTGCCCTTGAGATATGCCACATAAAACTTAAATCGAACAAACCCAAATCTGATTTCACCAAACCATCCACACATAAGGATAAATCTAAGAGTACGACCAATACCATGGTCAAAAAATCTTCTTCTGCACCCACATCTAACATGTGGTCTCAACAACGAGCCCCTAGACCTAAGTCCAACTACACTCCCCTTGGAGAACCATATATTCCAATATTTGACAAGTTGATGGCGGTTAATATTATCACACTTCCTACAACCCAACCATTTGATGAATCTATACTGAAACCCACGAGGTATCATGACGATCATTACTCTAAATACCACCAAGTCTGAGGAAATGACATAGAGAGGTGTCGAGCCTTTAAATACCTAGTCCAAAGACTCATTGATTAAAGTGATCTTCAAGTGGAAAATCATAATGCATCACCCAACCAACCACTTGACATCTTTAGACAACTGTTGGTGAGAAAATTTGTCTTGTGGACAAATTGGTGGGTTTTTGGCCAACACTATGGGAATCTAAGTCCCTCTACTTGAACGGTGCAACTTCCATATGTGCATGCGTGAAAAAGTGGATTTCAATGGTGGCCTTTCGACCAGAGATCCAACAGGGGCACTCCACTGACCCTATGAAAAATCTAGAAATTTCTCACTAGAGAAGAACTTTGTTTGAGAAGGGAAAAGGGAATGAGAATGGAGGTAGGAGAAACTAATGTTGTGAGTAGAATTTCAGATGCCCCACACACATTAATTAGAAATTTCATTTACATGCATTTATATTCAGAGGAAAAACAAATCCACGGGAGAAGGTACAAGACCAAATGAAACTCATTGGTCACAAATTACCAATTAATTCCTCAATCAAGGAGGAAAAAATTCTTTCTTTTATTATTGAAGCTTGAGCAGAGTTTGTACATAGTTTGAGAATGGAGGAAATTCAAGGAAGAAGAGAAAATAGAAGAAGAATGGCATTTTCTATCTTTTTCCAGGTACAGAGCAATCTGTTATTTTTTGAAATCAATCACCCCCCTTGGAATGGCTCGAGAAGCCATTATATTCTTCACAAGAAATCGTTACAACTTCAAAAATCCTTGACACCGTTTCAAATTCCTTTATTGTGAAGAAAACACTCGTGTCGGGTTAAAAACCAGATCTTACAAAGTAACTGTTAAATTTAATTTTTCAGTTTAAATATAGACCATTTGATTTTCTCCTCTAACTTTGAAATTGGGCCGTCCATTGTGGTAGGAAAGGATTTGAGTGGTTATGGGGAAACCCTTTGCATTTTGTGATTTTTTAAAGATTTGGCAATTTGGAATAAATTGGCTTGCAACCCCACTTTGAATTTTCAACTTAGACACGTGGCACCCTTTGATTGGAAACGGGGTCGTGGCTCTTTTCTCAACATTTTAACCTTTTTTGGAAAAAGGCTCAAAAACTTAATTTCCTTCGGCAGCCCACTCTTCTGCTTTGAATTTTCAATGGTGGGCCCAAGACCTTGATAGATCCATGGATCATTCTAGAACTTTTACTTTGCTTTGGAAATTTGGTTAAATTTCCAAAAGTACCCCGATGGCTTGCTCGTCTGCTTGAAATTTTCAATGGTGGGATTCACCTTTGAATTTTTCCCTGCAAGCTCAAGATTTGACCTTTTCCCTAATAGCCTATTCGGGGCTACCGGTTACTTTTTAAATTTTCACCTTTTTTACAAAGAGACTCAAAATCTCAAATCCCTGTGATGACCCACTCTTCCGCTTTGAATTTTCAGCGGAGGGCTTTTCCTTTCCAATGACTCCGACCATGTGGCGATCTGGCACTGATTTGGTAATTGACCCTTTCTACCCCACCCTGAAGTTGCGCTATTGTGACATGTGGAGCTGTCCACTGAGCCTTCCATAGCTGATTTTGCCTTTATTTTGTACATGGGACATGTGGAAAACTCATGCTTAATTAAAGACTGTCCCTTGGAGTATTCCCCTGGAGTTGTGCCATTGTGACACGTGGAGCCGTTCAATGAGGTTAGAATTTTCAATGGCGATTCAAATTTTCAGGTCAGCGCGGAAAATTTACCATTTTCACCAAAAGTTTTAAGTTTTCCAAAAATCCCATTCCTCCCCATCCAGTAGGATCTAACCACATACCTTCATTCATTGGGTCCAAAATTTGACAAGGAAAAGACACCCGTCATCCTGACTGTGGGGAAAAATACATAGAGGAAGAGAACTTTTTCATTGTGAGTCCAATTTTTGAATTTCCTTCGTGAACAAGAGGCATGGAGGTAAAAAAAAGATTTGAAGACCTAGGCCATAGAATAAGTGAACAATTTTGATCACAAAGGAGATTATAAAGAGGATATTTCGTGTATAGATTGAGAGATGGATAATTTCTTAAAATGAGCACAACAGAGGTTTAAATAACTCTAGGGAACTAATTTTGATAATTTATTGAATCTATAACTTGGTTTTTAAACACCAATAAAGGGCATGAGCTCAAAATATTTGAATCTGGCTATAGAAACGCAGAGGATTTTTCCAGAGACAACAACTGGGCTCTAGCTTGAGGACATGGCGTGAACTGGGTATGGCTAGGGCACGACATGAGGATCTAGAATCTCAAGTTTCAAAACATATTACATTGACCAGTGCCTTATCCATTGGGCCTTGCCGAGTCATGTACAATTATGAGAAAGAATGGAAGGAGGAAACACACAAGCCAAACCACACACAAAAACAAACAAACAAAACCAATCCAAAACCACACAACAGAAAAGGAAAAAAAACACACCTATGAAATCACCTATGGTGCAAGGTAGGGGACAACTTGCTTTCATTGATGATATAGTTTCAAGTATTTCCTGCTTTGAGACAATTCCAATGGCATTCCATCCAAGTATGAGAGAAGAAAAACATTCTCACCACAAGCTCCATGAATTTGGAATGAGCCCAGCCACAATGAATCAAACTTTCCATGACTGCCCTTTGGTTCTCTTCTCTTGTCCCAAAGCAGGAAGAAATATCTAACCTTGAATTATCTTTCCTTTTCCCTCTTATAAAATATCTTCTTCACTTTTAATTGGTGTTCTTTAATTATATCCACCACTTGGCATCTGATTTCCTCCAGCTTCTCTAGGAAGAGGATTCTCTTGTCAATGGAGTCTTTATATTGACCATCTTCTATTTCTTGCAACAACTTGAGAGCTAGCATCTCAATTGTGAAAGGAATATCTACCTCAACTCCATACAACATTTGGAAAGGTGACATACCTATTACCTTCTTAGGAGTGATCCACCTATCATCCCACAAAGCATCATATAACTTCTTGTGCCAGTTCCTTTGATTCTCATCTACCAACTTACGGACAATGGTCACAATTTTCTTGTTGCTTGACTCAGCTTGCCCATTTCCCTGTGGGTAGTAGTCAGAAGAGTGAGATAGGGAGATTCCAAATCCATAAAAAAATATGTGAGCTCCTTGGAAGAGAAATAGGTGGCATTGTCTACAAAATATTTCTGTGGTATTCCAAAACGAACAATGATATTCTCCTTGATGAAGTTGCAGACTGTTTCAAAGTTGGCTTGCTGGGTTGGGATGGATTCCACCCATTTAGTAAAGTAATCAGTTGGCAGTGAGTACATAAGTATGCCCTACACTATAATGAGGATTCAAAACACCAATAAAATCTAGCCCCCATTGCTGAAATGGTTCTTCAATCACCACAGGCCTGAGTGGCAATGCAAACTAGTTGTGGCTTTCCAACAAATTGTTGGCATGCTTTGCATTTGGAAACCCAATCCTGAGTGTCTGCAAAGATGGGAGGGCCAATAATATCTCCATTTGAGTATCCTATGTGCGGTGACCATTGCTAAGAAATGTCCACCATAAGCTTGATCATGGATATGCCTTGAGAAAATTTTCTTGCCGCTCCTTATCTACACACCTGAGGAAACAACCATTTAGGCATCTCTTGTAAAGTGCATGATTCCAGATCACAAACTTGTCCACCTTTAGATTGAGTGTCCTTTTTTGTTTTGCAATCAAGGTGAGGAGGGCATTCTCCATAATTGAGGTAGTAAGAAATTTCAGCATACCACTCATCAATAGTGGCGATAAAGAAGGCCTGTGGATTGTCTTCTGAACAGGTTGAGAATGCACCCAAAATTTTCAGTCCCTACTGAGCTATGAGAGCTTCATCTTCGGATAACCATCTTACATAGAAAATTTCCCGCTTATTATAATGATATGTATGTTGTGTTTAATATCCAAGTCATACTCTTGCTTGAATTTAGCACATCTAATGACTTGACATGCTAACTTAGTACCAAGATCGGGATATGAGTGGGAAATGGACTAAAAAGCACTTCCAGGGACCATCACCACTATATGGGAATGGAGAGTGTAGAATATGAAAGATTTACACAGGTTTGACCTAGGATGGATAAGAGTGTCTGGGTGCTAGTGTCCAGTTACTGGGCGCTAATGATTTTTCAGAGGACAACTAATGAAAGCAATATGTGCTTCCAAAACTTAATCATTTTTCTGCATAAGGACATCAGAGAGTGTATGTTCTAGAGCATAACAATACATGGTGAACTCCTTGTTGAAATATGGAGATACAAGAGTTGGAGCTTTGGAAATGGATTTCTTGATCTCCTCAAATGTTTTTTTCCTTCCTTATTCCACTTGAAACTTGCTTGAGGCTTCATCATGGAAGTTATATGCTTAGTCAGTTCAGAAAACTCAGGCACAAAATGACGAAGGAAGTTTACCTTTCCAAAGAATGAATGGACTCCCTTCTTGCTGGTTGGTAAGGCTAGTGCTTGGATAGCTCTGAACATCTTAGGATCAATATGTGCTCCATGTTCATTCACAATGTGTCCCAGCAACTTACCTTCTATGAATCTAAAAATGCACTTCTTTGGATTCAAAGAAATTTCATGTTTCCTACACCTTGCAAGGACTTGCTCCAAATGACAAATATGATCTCCCCTCCTCTTTGAAAAAACCGTGAGGTCATCAAGGTAAATAACAATGCAATGTTTCAAGTCTTTGAAGGCCAAGTCCATTTCTCTCTGGAAAGTGGCTCCAACATTGATTAAGCCAAAAGGCATTTTGTTGTAGGAAAAAATTCCCCCAAGGTGTTGTGAAGGATGTTTTATTGTAATCCTTGTTAGGAAATAAGAGATAAAATATGCGAAATAATCCCTTACAGAATCGTAACAGTAGAACCTAATACGCAGAAAATATTACAGATCTCAAATAAAACTGTAGAATAAATAACAAAACACAGAGAGACAAGATTTAATGTGGTTCACCCAATTTGGGCTACGTCCACCAAGAAGCACTTGCTCAGATTTTATTACAAGCCTCCACTCTCTCAATATAATACCTAGAACCGTTTGGAGCTATGCTCAACAAACTCTACAAAATTTACACCTGAATTCAAAACACATATGAAATACATTTACTTGTTCATCTATCATATGCATAAGACCATATAAATAGACAACTACTTAAGCATTTTGATACAAAACCGTGGGTATCAAAACCAAGGGAAAAAACCATGGGTATCAAAGCAATGGGAAAAAGACCGAAAAAATCATGGGCCCAAAAACAGGCCATAACAGTTACCCATTACCCATGGGTTAATAAACCACCAATCAAAATTTTCTTCGGGGGCTTCACCCCCAAACCCCCCTGACCCGCTCACCGACGAGTGGGACCGCCGTAAAAATACCCGAGTGTAACACATAGAAGGTGTACCACATTCTAACATGCAAATAGGCTCCACAAACATAACAATCTCACACTTGAAGACTGATTTCCACTGAGAAAGATTCTCAACCCTTCACTGTCATCTGTGAAGGCCAACCAAAGATAAACATAGCTTTAGTTTATCCCTTGTGACCACCTTGGTCATCATGTCTGTAGGATTTTGACCGATATAAATCTTCTCCAACTTTAACTTGTCTTCCTCCAAAGCTGTCCTGATGAAGTGATATCTCAACTGTATATGCTTCATCCTGGAGTGGAAAGCAGAGTTCTTAGCTAGGTGTATAGCACTATGACTATCACTATATAGCTTACATTCCTCCTGCTTATGCCCCAACTCCTTAAGAAATTGTTGTAGACAAATCATCTCTTTGATTTCCTCTGTGGCAACAACATACTCAGCCTCTGTGGTTGACAAAGCCACCAGCTTCTGTAGTCGTGAAATCCAGCTCACTGCTATCCCACCTACAGTGTAAATATAACCTGTTGTGATCCTCCTACTGTCTACATCTCTAGCCATGTTTGAATCTACATAACCACGTAAAGTGGTGTCTGATCCACTGTAGCACAAAATTATCCCCATGGTCCCTCTCAAATACCGAAGGATCCACTTTACTGCTTGCCAATGCTCTTTACCTGGATCACTCATAAATCTACTCATAGCTCCCACTGCATGGGCAATATCAGGCCTATGCACACCATAGCATACATCAAACTACCAACTACTGATGAGTAAGGTACCTTTGACATCTAGTTTCTTTCTTGCTTTGTCTTGGGACACTGCTCCTTTGATAACTTGAAGTGGCCTGCCAAAGGAGTCCCAACCAATTTAGCATCCTGTATATTAAACCTCTCCAAGACCTTCTTAATGTACTTCTTAATGTACTCTTCCTGAGATAAAGTCAGATTCCGTTCCTTCCTATCTTGAGATATCCTCATACCAAGGATTTGTTTGGCTGCACCCAAATCCTTCATAGCAAAGGATTCACTTAGCTGCTTCTTGAGTACTTTTATTTCCTGCATGTTTTTACTTGCAACCAGCATGTCATCAACATAAAAACACAGGATAATATAACTTCCATCGTCAAATTTCTTTGTATACACCCAATGGTCAGAATGGCATCTGATATAACCTTGCTCCATCATGAAGCTATCAAAATTTTTATACCATTGACTTGGAGCTTGTTTCAGGCCATACAAGCTTTTCTTCAGTTTGCAAACCATCTCCTCTTTACCTTTGACCTCATAGCCCTCTGATTGCTGCATATATAGTTCCTCCTCCAAATCACCATGGAGAAATGCAGTCTTTACATCCAACTATTCTAAGTGCAAGTCTTCTACTACAACTATTCCTAGAACAGTTCTAATAGAAGTCATTTTTACTACAGGAGAAAAAATATCATCAAAATCTATACCTTGTTTCTGTGCAAACCCCTTGACCACCAACCGGGCCTTATATCTTTTCTTTCCTCCTTCTTCGTCTTTCACTCTGAACACTCACTTATTCTATAATGCTCTTTTGCCTTTGGGTAGCTTCAACAAATCCCATGTCTGGTTCTCCATGAGAACTTGATGCTCCTCATCCATGGCTTGCCCTTACTTCTTCCTGGCATCTACCTACATTGCTTCATCAAAGCTCTCTGGCTCTCCACTATCAGTGAGTAATAAATAATAAAGAGAAGGAGAAAAATGTTCAGGTTCTATTCTTACCGTAGAAGACCTCCTCAATATAGGAGTTTGGGGTTCCTGTTGAGGGGGTTCCTGAATTGATTCATGTGTCACTTTCCCATCCGGAAGATCCTCTACCGCTGCATATTATTTCTTGGATTCTTCCCTATTTTCATGCAACTGCTACTTATACATGACTTTCTCATTAAATACCACATCCCTAGATCGAATGATTTTCTTGTCCTTAATACTCCAACATTTATATCCAAAGTCATCACCACCATAACCAATGAAAGAACATTTTTTTGATTTGCTTTATACATTACACAGCCATTGGTAAATACATAGTTATTTGAGTAAAAAATCACATACCTCTAACGGTGTAACATCATAAAGGACTACATCTCAAAAAGGCTTGATTTTTTTACACAACTAACTCTACCGAGTAACACATTTCTCAAAAACCAAGTTAAATCATCTAATTGAGTATGGTTATAATCAAGGCATTAGTGGCAAGTTTAGTTTGCAAACTGCTTCAAGAGAAATCGAGGTCTTTTGACTTTTCTTGTCAACTATGAAATGTAGTGCTTGTCCATTTATCCACATTTGAGATTGGAATAAACTTTCTACTTCCTCCAAATCTAAAATAGATGAAGACGCAATGTTCATGATGATGACCATGGCATTAGACTCAAAGTACTTGACATCTTTACCCTTAGTCAAGTGCAATGGAGGTAGTACTAGCTACTTTAGGTTGTGTGTGGAGTCTTCTTGGCAACGACACTCATTTGTGAAGTGTGTGTTAGATATATGAATTGTGCACCACATACCAATTTTGGATTGTTTATTCTAGTCATTTGATGATGCATCCTTCTTTTGAGTTTTACATGAAGGGCCATTTTGTTGGTTTAGGCTTATGCTTCATTCTAGACTCGGAATTCTTTGACTACAGTTTTTCTTGAGACTTGGATTTTTCTAGCTTATACTTTAGCTTGACTTTCACTTCAAATTTTCATGAAAATTTGTATGCTTTCCCCAAAGAGGTGATCTATAGGAATTCCATGTCAAATTAAACGTACGGTCTCAAGCTTGACTAATATTTGAAGATGTTGTTTTTCTCAGATTATTGAATATTTAATTTCATGACAAGGGAGTGAAAAGTGTATATATTTTTTAGGAAAATTGACCGTAGACCTTCACATAATCGGGAAAGCTTAATGTATTGGTCAGTTTCTAGCTAGATAATAGGAATTCTTGAGTGCTTAAACAAAATGGTTCCATGTGTCTACAAAATTTTCTAAGCTCACATCATCTTCATGTGTAATTGTAGTAGTACTCCCACCATTTCTTTACAAATAAGTAACTTTTAGAAGGGATTATGTAATCTTTTCATTGTTGGAAAAGTGATATACCACATAATATGAGTAGACAAGATTATTTTAGCTAGTTGTCTAGGACATTTTCATCTATCTTTCCCTTAAACATAGGAATTCCTAAATTGATGTTTACCTCATATAGGATGTGTCCACCAAAAGTTTGTTGTGGAAGCGTACAATTGTGATTTGTTTATACATGTTTGAGAATTTGAGAGAAGTGATCAACAATCCTTGCTCTTTCCCATCCATGGTGTTCTTCCAATTATTCTCATTTATTTTGTAAAGCATCCTCTATCATTTTCTTAACATATTTGAAGTTATGGTATTTCAAAAAAAAAAATTTCCATCTGAGGAGATGAAGATATGGAGAAGGATTACGGGTTTCAATTCCTAACTTCTAGTAATCATACCTTGTGTGAGTGGGCTAAAAATAAAGAGATAAATCTAGTATGAAACTTCAATACCATTGAGATAAGATGAAGTGGGTATGTGCTCTGATACTGTGGATCCGATACCCATGAGGAGACTTGGTGGATAACACTCTAAATGTGAGTATATATTTTGTTATATGTAGAAATTGTATTATGAAATGACATAGGTCGAATGATGTATTAGGGTGCTTATGCAATAGATAAGAAATCAAATGTAGAATTATATTACAAAGTTTCTTTAAAAGATCCAAGAGGTCAAATGTAGGATGTCTATGCAATCCCTATTCTCTACTCTAATGAATAGCTTGTAAGAATGGATAGATGTCTTTATACAATTAAGGAAGATGAAACATTTCTTAGACACTTATAACCAATCCATGACTAATCATCACCTTCAATTGGCATTGCTATGAAATTACATTGTATAGCATTGACACTACAGAGTTGCGTAACTTGGAAATTCCACATAGGAGTTTGTAAGGAAATAAGAGATAAAATATGTGGAATAATCCCTTACAGAATCGCAACAGTAGAAACTAATATGTAGAAAATATTACATATCTCAAATAAAAGTGTAGAATAAATAAACACAACACAGAAAGACAGTATTTAATGTGGTTCACCCAATTTGGGCTACATCCACCAAGAATCACATAGCTCAGATTTTATTATAAGCCTCCACTCTCTCAATACAATACCCAAATCCGTTTGGAGCTATGCTCAACAAACTCTACAAAATTCACACCCAAATTCAAAGCACATTTGTAATGCATTTGCTTGTCTATGTATCATATGCATAAGACCATATAAATAGACAATTGCTTAAGCAGTTTGATACAAAACCGTGGGTATCAAAACCATGGGCAAAAACTGTGGGTATCAAAACCATGGGCAAAAAAACCGTGGGTATCAAAACAATGGGTATCGAAAAAACCATGGGCCCAAAAACAGCCCATAATGGTTACCCCATTACCCATGGGTTAATAAACCACCCATGAAAATTTTCTTCGGGGGCTTCGCCGCTGAATCCCCTTGACCCACTCACCGACGAGCGGGGCCATCGTAAAAATAACCAAGTGTAACACATAGAAGGTGTACCACACTCTAACATGAAAATAGGCTCCACAAACATAACAATCTCCCACTTGGAGACTGATTTCCACTGAGCAAGTTTCTCAACCCTTCACTGTCATCTGCAAAGGCCAACCAAAGTTGAACATAGCTTTAGTTTATCCCTTGTGACCACCTTGGTCATCATGTCTGCAGGATTCTGACTGGTATGAATCTTCTCCAACTTCAACTTATCTTCCTCTAAAGTTGTCCTGATGAAGTGATATCTCAACTGTATATGCTTCGTCCTGGAGTGGAAAGCAGAGTTCTTAGCTAGGTGTATAGCACTTTGGCTATCACTATGCAGCTTACATTCCTCCAGCTTATGCCCCAACTCCTCAAGCAATTTTTATAACCGAATCATCTCTTTGCTTGCCTCTGTGGCAGCAACATACTCAGCCTCCGTGGTTGACAAAGACACCAGCTTCTGTAAGTCATGAAATCCAGCTCACTTTTGTCCCACCTACAGTGTAAATATAACCTTTCGTGCTCCTCCTGCTGTCTATATCTCCAGCCATGTTTGAATCTACATAACCACGTAAAGTGGAGTTTGATCCACTGTAGTACAAAACTGTCCCCATGGTCCCTCTCAAATACTGAAGGATCCACTTTACTACTTGCCAATGCTCTTTACCTAGATCACTCATAAATCTACTCACAGCTCCCATTGCATGGGCAATATCAGGCCTAGTGCACCACCATAGCATACATCAAACTACCAATTGCTGATGAGTAAGGTACCTTGGACCATCTGGTTTCTTTCATGCTCTATCTTGAGACACTGCTCCTTTGATAACTTAAAATGGCCTGCCAAAGGAGTCCCAACCAGTTTAGCATCTTACATGTTAAACCTATCCAATACCTTCTTAATGTACTCTTCCTGAGATAAAGTCATCTTCCATTCCTTCCTATCACGAGTTATCCTCATACCAAGGATTTGGCTGGCTGCCCCCAAATCCTTCATATCAAAGGATTCACTTAGTTGTTTCTTGAGTACTTTTATTTCCTACATGTTTTTACCTGCAAACAACATGTCATCAACATACAAACACAAGATAATATAATTTCCATCCTCAAATTTCTTTGTATACACGCAATGGTCAGAATGACATCTAATATAACCTTGCTCCATCATGAAGCTATCAAAATTCTTATACCATTGACGTGGAGCTTGTTTCAAGCCATACAAGCTCTTCTTCAGTTTACACACCATCTCCTCTTTACCTTTGACCTCATAGCCCTCTGGTTGCTGCATATATAGTTCCTCCTCCAAATCACCATGGAGAAATACAGTCATTACATCTAACTGTTCTAAGTGCAAGTCTTCTGCTGCCATTATTCCAAGAACAGTTCTAATATAATTCATTTTTACTACAGGAGAAAAGATCTCATCAAAATCTATACCTTGTTTCTGTGCAAACCCCTTGACCACCAACCAGGCCTTATATCTTTTCTTTCCTCCTTCTTCGTCTTTAACTCTATACACCCACTTGTTTTGCAATGCTCTTTTGCCTTCTGGTAGCTTCACCAAATCCCAAGTCTAGTTCTCCATGAGAGATTTATGCTCCTAATCCATGGCTTGCTCCCACTTCTTACTGGCATCTACCTGCATTGCTTCATCAAAGCTCTATGGCTCTCCACTATCAGTGAGTAATAAATAATAAAGAGAAGGAGAAAAATGTTCAGGTTCTTTTCTTACCCTAGAAGACCTCCTCACTGTAGGAGTTTGGGGTTCCTGTTGACTAGGTTCCTGAACTGATTCATGGGTCACTGTCCCATCCGGAAGATCCTCTACCACTGCATATTATTTCTTGGATTCTTCCCTGTTTTCCTACAACTATTGCTTATACATTACTTTCTCATTAAATACCACATCCCTAGACCGAATGATTTTCTTGTCCTTAATACTCCAACATTTAAATCCAAAGTCATCACCACCATAACTAATAAAAGTGAATTTTTTTTATTTAGCCTCTAACTTGGTCCTATCATCCTTGTCAATATGAACAAACACCTCACATCCAAAGACTCTAAGAAATGAGTAATCGACTTTCTTACCGTACCAAACCTCCTCAGGTATGCCTCCATCCAAGGAACTTGAGGGTCCTCTGTTTATTAAGTACACAGTTGTGCTCACCGCTTCTACCCAAAAATAAAGAGGCAGTCCTGCATGTATCCTCGTGCTCTTAGCACGTTCCATTATTGTTATGTTCATCCTTTCTGACACCCCCATTCTGTTGCGGGGTTCCTGGAACCATCTTTTGCCTGCAGATTTCATTCTTAGAACAATAATCATCAAATTCATTGTTGCAATACTCCCCTCCATTATCTGACCTGAGACATTTTAACTTAAGACCTATTTCATTCTCTACCAAGGCTTTCCATTTAACAAAAGTATCAAATACATCAAATTTGTTTCTAATACAATAAACCCAAACTTTCCTTGTTGCTATCATCAATAAAAGTAACATAATAACTTGAACCCCCAAGAGATGATACCTAAGCTTCCCCCCACATATTTTTTTTCCTTTCAGTTTGATTACTCCCTCTTCATCAATTCCCTCAATTACTTCCTTCTCTTCTTTGGAGATTGATTCACTGTGTGGGTTTTCACTTCCTTCAAAGAACAGATTATTGAAGTTGTCCCTTTTTTGTAAGAAGGATGGGATCTGATTATCATCATTGAAGACTTTCCAATGATTTGCATTGTCTGGTATGCTGGGTCTAAACACCATCTCAATGGTCATTTTATCCTTGCCAAAAGAAGGATGAGGTATCACTAATGAAGCTGACACTGCCAGAGAATCAAACTTTTCATTCTATTACCTAAGGATAAATTCAATGGAGTCCCACACTTTGTTTCTATACTATCTGAGCCTTGGATTTTTCACCTAATATTGTCGGTGGACCTGCTTCACGATAATCTCAACATCACCTTTGCATCTTAGCTATTTTATTCCCATGTCCTAAGCTACATTCATGCCTAAGAGTAATGCTTCATACTCTGCAGTATTGTTTATATTATCAAATTACAGCTTGTAGGAAAAAGGATATACCTCATTGGAGGGAGAGTATGATACTACACCAGCTCCAAAACCTGCTTTGGAATGACTTCCATCAAACTCCATTATTCAAATTTGATCTTCCTCTTCCTCCATGAGAAGTGGAAAGTTCTCCTCTTTTTCTTATGTGAGGAAGTAGTTTCCTAGCCCACAATCTTGAAAGAGAACGTTAGCTCTTGGATCATCAGATTTACTTACTATGAATTTCATTTTCCTGACTGGTAGCAACTTCTTCATTTCTCCTTTCACTGGGATAGTTGCAGATGACCAATCCATTTTTATTTCCCCACCTATATATTTGTAAAAACTTCTACTCAACAACATACCAAAATATGCTGGGATATCTGCCACCAAAATGGTCAGGAGCATATTCTTGTCAGGGTAATCAACTAGTGCAACCTGAGCATCCTTAATCCTTCCCACCAACGGAACTTGTTTCGATTCCACTGAGTAGCATGTTCCATTTACCTGGGTCAAAGTGAGGCCAAGATCATTTATAAATTTTTTTGGCATCGCATTATTTGAGGCTCCAGAATCTATAATGTAATTGTTCAACTGGAAGCCTTTGATGAGGAGTGATAGGTAAAAAGGCTTAACTCTGTTGGTGGTGGAGGCACTGAGGGCTAACATGTTTTAGGAAGGTGGTATGGATGGTGTGGGTAATAGGCCTTTAGAGATTGGGCTTGAAGAAAAATAGTTACTACCACAAATTTCCTTGATGAATATGTCAAGTTGAGCAGCATGTGTTTGTAGGTATTCAATCTTAGAGAGATGAACTTTGGTTTTACTTGCATGCTCCACAAATTCAAATGGAGTTATGGTAGATGAGGAATAGGTTCCAACTGTGGGAGAGGATTTAAATGACAGGTCTTTTTTTACTTTTGATGCTAGGTTCTCTTTTTCAAATGTAGCAATTGGCTTTGAGGGAGGTGAGGGTATAACCTTTTATTGAAGTTTAGATGTTTTTGCAAAACTAGCATTTAGAGGAGAATTTATCTTAACAACTTTTGAGTTAGGAGAAGAATCATATAACTTAATTGGCACAATAGTGTGATCCTTGACAATTGGTGAATCTAATTTCTCTCTAGCTGATTCCATAGAAGGTGGCAATGGTGATCCCCTGCTGATTATCTTGTTTAGTGGAGGCTTTGAAGAGATATCTTCTTTATTCTTCCCACTCTCAGTTGCAACTGATGAGGCTGATACACCATTCTTGGATTGTGCACGAGTGAAAATAGGATATGAAAAACTTGGAGCTTCTTCATCACCCTCCTCCTCATCAATGTATTCAATCAGGCCATTGTGTGAGCCAATCTCTTCAATTTCAAGATAGTTTTCATAGTCATCCATGCTTTCTTCTTCAGTTTCCTCAATGTCGGTTCCTTCTTATGATTCCTTAGTTTTACAAATGGCATTAACTGGGGGTGCTTAAAGAGCAAGGCTATGAGGAGGTGGAGCAATTCTTGGTCTATCAGGAAGATTTGGTCTCCTTGGAGCATTCCTCATTGTGATTTGTGATAGCTGCTTTTTTAAAGCAACTAGGTCATTTGCCATTTTTTGGAACATTGGATCAGTGTTGACTGAATTTGAACTCTGACCTTTTTGTTTCCCATTTGGTCCTTTCACTTTTCCAGAAAGAATTATTGATTGACACTTTGTCTATTATGCCAAATAGCTTCTCTCAAATCAGAAGCAATGTCTTCTTAGATGTGAAAGAGTAAATCAGGTATCTCAATAGGAGGATTTCCCAGAATAGCTATGATTTGCATCCATATAGCTCATATGACTATTCAATCCTTGGAAGTTTTTTTTTAATTTTTTTTGTATTTTTTGACCTTAAGGTCATTTTTAGGTGTAGATGTTGCAAAATTTGCCCCATGGTGGGTGCTAAAAATTGTTGGCGAGAAAATTTGTCTTGTGGACAAATTGGTGGGTTTTTGGCAAACGCTATAGGAATCTAATTCCCTCAACTTGAAAGGTGCAGCTTTCGTATATGCATGCATGAAAAAGTGGATTTTAATGGTGGCCTTTCTACCAGAGATCCAACAGGGGAACTCCACTGACCCTGTGGCAAAGCTAGCAATTTCTCACTAGAGTAGAACTTTGTCTGAGAAGGGAAAAGGGAGTGAGAATGGAGGTAGGAGAAAATAATGTTGTGATTAGAATATCATATGCCCACACACATTAATTAGAAATTTCATTTACATGCATTTATATTCAGAGGAAAAAAAATCCACAGGAGAAGCTACAACACTGAATGAAACTCATTGGTCGTAAAGTACCAATTAATTCCTCAATCAAGGAGGCAAAAATTCCTTCTTTTCTTATTGAAGCTCGAGCAGATTTTTTACATAGCTTGAGAATGGAAGAAATTCAAGGAAGAAGAGAAAATAGAATAAGAATGGTGTTTTTTGTATTTTTCCAAGTATAGAGCACTCTGGTCTTTTTTGAAATCAATCGCCCCGCTTGGAATGGTTCGAGAAGCTATTATATTCTTTGTAAGAAACTGTTACAACTTCACAAATCCTTGATGCTGTTTCAAATTCCTTTTTTATGAAGAAAGCACTCATGGCGGGTTAAAAACCAGATCTTGCAAAGAAACTGTTAAATTCAATTTTCCAGTTTAAATATAGACCATCTGATTTTCTCCTCTAACTCTGAAATTAGGTCATTCACGTGGCAAGAAAGGATTGGAGTAGTTAATGAGGAAGCCCTTTGCATTTTGTGATTTTTTAGAGATTTGGCAATTTGGAACAAATTGGCTTGTAGCCCCGGTTTGAATTTTCAACTTAGACACGTGGCACCCTCTAATTGGAGTTGCGGTTGCGACTCTTTTCTCAAAATTTTCACCTTTTTTAGAAAAAGGCTCAAAAACTCAATTTCCTCCACCGGCTCGCTCTTCCACTTTGACTTTTCAACAGTAGACCTGAGACCTTGATGGAGCCATGGAGCATTCTAGAAATTTTACTTTGCTTTTGGAAATTTGGTTAAATTTCTAAAAGTGCCCCGATGGCCCACTTGTCCGCTTGAACTTTTCAACAGTGGGCTTCACCTTTGACTTTTTTCCTATGGGCTCAAGATTTGACGTTTTCCCTAATAGCATTTTTGGGGCTATGGGTTACTATTTAATGTTTCACCATTTTTACAAAGAGGCTCAAAATCTGAAATCCCTCCAATGAACCACTCTTCCATTTTAACTTTTTAATGGCAGGATTTTCCTTTCCAATGACTCTGACCATGTGGCGATCTAGTGTTGATTTGGTAATTGACCCTTTCTAATCCACCTTAGAGTTGCACCGTTGTGACACATGGAGCCATCCACTGAGCCTTTCATACTTAGCTGATTTTTCCTTTATTTTGTACCTAGGACATGTGGAAAGCCCACGCTTAATTGAAGATTGTCCCTTAGAGTCTACCCTTGGAGTTGTGCCGTTGTGACATATGGAGCCGTCCGCTGAGGTTAGAATTTTCAACGGTGATTCAGCTTTTCGGGTCCGCGGGGAAAATTTACCATTTTCACCAAAAGTGACCAAAAGTGTTAAGTTCACCAAAAAGCCCGTTCCTCCCCATCCAATAGGATCTGACCATGTACCTGCATTCATTGGGTCCAAAATTTGACAGGGAAAGACACCCGTCATCCCGAATGTGGAAAAAATACATAGAGGAAGAGAACACTACATCATCTATCTTAAGATAACATCCATCTCTTCTTGGACAAATTCCTCAATCAAAGACACTTCAATCTGCCAATCAATTCAAGAAAAAACCATTGAACGTTTCTTCTTATAGAGCACCAATCAAAACTAAAACTAAGACAACAAAACCCCAAAATACTCCAACTTCACATTTGACATCCAAATCATCTCAAGTATCTGATTCTTCTTTCAATACCAAGACGTCTCAAAAAGACAAGGTGCCTTATAATATTTTGATCGAGTCTTATTCAAAACTTCTCCAACACTTAGTATGAATTTCCACAATCATGCTTCCACCTATTAAGGCCTTTAACCCAAAAAACAAGAAGTGATCGTGATTCAATTCAAACCTCATTTGAACCTACCATCGTACCCCTAGACATTGTAGTGCCCACTTCCCTTCGACACTATTTTTCTGATCGTCAGACTATGGATTATGTATTAGACACTATTTTGGCTTGGTTTAGTATGATGTTGGATTATGGACTTCATTGCTGATTGGACTTATACAAAATGCATGATGATATATATATATATATATATATATATATATATAGATGTTGATGCTTTATTTGACATAGTTATATCATTGATGCTATCCAGATATGTGATGTTTAATCATTTGATTATATATAGAAAATGAAATTTTAAATGATGATAAAATGATTGATTTAATTTATAAAATGATATAGTCGCTATTTCAATGTTGTGTTATGCAGTTATACTTACGATGCTTAGATTTATATTATATTATTTTGGAGTGTTTTAATGTGGCCACGAGGTCGAAGGAGGTATTTGTACTTTGCAGGATATTTTATATCACAACAGACAATGGGGGGATTGGAGACTAACTACAACAGAATGTTGGATGGATTCAACATGGTCACCATGGAAATTAAGTCGTTTGCATGTTGTTTGTTGTTGGGGGGTTCCCATGGGCGGAGATCACCTTTATATGTGACCATGGGGGTTAGTATGTGGTCCTTCTTTTATTTTTGTCTAGTATGTGTTTTATTTTTGAATGTGTACATTCATTTATTTAAATAGAATATGAAAGATAAATCTAAATAAGATTTAGTTAAATATAATTATTGATGTGTTGATCCTTACATTTAATGTGTGTAAGACAGTTGATCTTTGGAGTATAAAACACTTCACCATCTTGAAACTCGGATTTGTACTTGGAGGGTATTTTTGGAAGCTTATGGGACAAGATAAACTCGTCCCACACCCATTAAAAGCTTCATACCAGCTTTATCTTGATTGAAGTGTTTACTTTTGCCTCTTAAATGCATTTTTTCTTGTCACTCTTGCTTGTGTAAGTTTATTTTCTTACAAAAATTTAATTGGGCTATCCTTGAGGTGTAAGTGGAGGCTTGCAAGTAAAGTGGAATTAATTGGCATAAAGACATTACATTCCTCTTTTTTGGATTTTCATTTTTTTGGGGAGGATGATTATTTTCGGACTTGCATTTTTTTGGAGAGGGCTGGGAAAGAGTCACATTTTTTCTCTTCTTCTTCTTTTTGTTGTTTTGAAGCTGCATGTTGTTTTTGGAAGCTATGGGGAGTTCTTCTCTTGCTGGCATGTTGTTGTTAGATTGTTTCCTTGGCATTAGAGAGAGATGCTATTTTGGTGGACTATCATTTCACCTCCAGTCGAGCTTTCTATTGGACTGTCATTCTTGACATTTGAAGCTGCTGTGTTTAGAACTTTGATTTGGGCATTCTTGTCAAGCTTGTTGTTGAGGACTATATTTGGTGGACATTCAAGCTGACTGTCTTTTGGACTTCCATTTCACCTTGATTTGAAGCTTTTGTTTTTGAATTATCTTTTTGGGCATCTATGTTGTTGTTTTGAAGACTGTTTTGGTGTACATTCAAGTGATTGTTTGGCTGCACTCTTGGCATTTGAAGCTGCTAATTTTGAACTATGATTTGGGCATTCTTGTTGTTGTTTTGAGGACTATTTTGGTGGAGATTCAAGTGACTGTTGGGGCTGCATTCTTGGCATTTGAAACCTGTTGTTTTTGAACTGTTATTTGGGAATTCTTGTTGTTGATTTGAGAACTATTTTGGGTGGACATTCAAGTGATTGTTGGGGATGCATTCTTGGAATGTTGAAGTGATATTTTTGAACTGTGATTTGGGTATTCTTGTTGCTATTTTTAGAATTTTTTTGTGGACATTCAAGTGACCGTTGGGGCTTCATTATTCTATTTGAAGACTGATGTTTCTAAACTGTGAGTTAGAAATCCTTGTTTCTATTTTGAAGACTATTTTGTGGACATTCAAATTAATATTTGGGGATGTCTTTTCTTGCTTGTAAAGGTACTATCATTGCTATGACAAGGTAAGAGCTTGTTCATCTCTATACTATGTCATTTTCTTGCATGTTATTATGGAATGTAAATGTGTGTCTCTTCCTCCATTTGTCTAGGTTGAGTAGACTGCATAGGGATGGTGAAGGAGAAGGCTATGTGGAATCATTATGGGGGGGGCATAAGGGAATTCCATGGGCATTAGAGTTTGCTGGAGGGATTTTTGGGTTTGGGGATCCACCATGGAAAAGAAATAGCTTGCATTTCTTACTCGTGGGGGGGTATAAGGGAAAACTGGTGGGGGGGGCTTACATTTCTTACTTGTGGGGGTGTATAACGAGGGATTGGGAGGCATAAGGTTTATAGGATATGATATGTTATATTGGTGGCATGAATATAGGTGGATTCCCAATTCCCAATTGGGAGGCATAAGAAGCTTCCCCCATAGTCCTTGCTCCTTCGGATTAATTAAATGGAGCCTATGTGTTGTTTGATTGTGAAATATATTAGAAATATATATGTGTGTCTTGGTTGTTTTTTTTGTTAAAAATCTATACCTGTGTGGGTTATGGAAGCCTATCGATGTTGCCATGCATTGAACCCCATTTTTCACTGTGTTGTGGGTTGGGGCTTGAGGGCCAATGATGAGAGAGGATTCATCTCTTCATTAGATATCTTCATTGGATGAAGAGCATTGCCTTTTCCCCTCTCTTCTTGCTGTAATCAATCGAAGGAAACATTTAAAGCATGTTACTTTTTTGAAATCAGTCATGGTGTAGAGTTAACATCCATCATTGTTAGTTTAATTCTTGCTGTAATTTCCTTTAACCACTCTTTATGGATGGACTGTAACTGTCATTATATTGTAAAGATGTTGTATTGACCATGCAAAATGTATTTTGATTCAAGAAATAGAAACAATCTTGTCTTCTTGATATTGAGAGAACTCTTATTGTAGTGTATGTGTGCATTCATGGCATAATGAAAAAAAGAGACATGTTTACTACATCCATTAGATTACATTTTTCTAAGGTTGATTTCTCAATCATAATGTAACTTCATGCTTTAAAGGATGTAAAGGGATCAAGTTGTGTTTTATATATTAAATTTGAAATGATTAAAAGAATTACGTTGTTGCATCCATTGGTATGAGTTGGTGTAAGTAAGAATCATTAAAATGCATGTAATTCTCCTATTTTGGAATGTTGGAAGCAAATCTTGCATAAGGGAATTATGTTATTCTTGTTACTTGTCTTGTGGGAAACGTTCAATCTATAAAGAATAAGGACTTTGTTTAGATCTTGATATTCAATTGTTGAAGAAAGAAGTTTGTTTTAAGATAGCATGAAATGACTTTAAATGATGTTCTTACATACTTAAGAGTTTTGTTTCAGTCAGTTAGAACACAGTAATATGATCTTCCCTTACTTCACTTTGCATGCATGCTTAATCAACCAACGAATGAACCAAACAACCCCTCAAACCGTTAAGTAATGAATGAAGTGAACCAACTAAGCCTTGTAAGACCAAAACAAACCCAATATAGACCTGCACACTCAAGGAATTCACCTTAGAAGCTTTCAATCAAACAAATCTAATAAAAGGATTCACCCAGGAAATTGTCAATCTTGACTGTAGGATCCTGCAGGACTTGTTTTGCAAAACATTACTATCTAAACCTCATCCAATCCTAATTTTTATGATTGATTTGTGATAAATTAGACATTGTCGACCTTTCCAAAAAGTCCAATTTTATCAAAAACCGAGTTCCCAGTCAAAAGTTATAGCATTTTGAAGTTCTTGCTGCAGGTAGTTCTGGAAGATGCTTGTTACAGGTTACTAGGCCTAGAAGTTGCTACGGGTAGGTTTGCAGTTGTACGGGGACATCTTAAAAGTTACTACATGGCAGGTTTTCAGTTGCTACGGGTAGGCCTAGAGCTGCTACGGTGCATGTTTGCCGAGTTGCTACGGGCAGGCTGGAAGTTGCTACGGGCATGTGTGTAGGTTGTTATGGGAAGCCTAGAGTTGCTACGGGCAGGCTGCTTACTAGGCTGCATAGCTAGAGTTGCTACAACCAATTGCTACGGGCTACTGTAGGAGTACAACTAGTTGCTACGGGCTGTTGTAGGAGGACAGACTAGTTGTTATGGGCTGTTGTAGGAGTACATCTAGTTGCTACGAGTTACTGTTGGAGCACAACTAGAGTTGCTATGGGCTGGGGCCTACTACTTCAAAAGGTTATGACACCTTGTATTTTTTACATAGAGACATTAGAAACATCAATTTTCATGAGAGACAAGATTCACCAAAGTAAATAAGTATATTAGATCTTAATGAACATATAAAACTAAATGTATGTAAAATCATAACTTTGATCTCCTCTTGTGGTAGACTCAAATGTGTGTGTGTCTTAGACTATGCTTGTGATAGTTTAACATTTTTTTAAAAATTACTCCTCTTTCAGCTAACTAAACCTAGGTTGTTCATGGGTCTCAAGTGGGTTGTTTAAGTGGGCGTTACATTTTGGTATCAGAGCGAGTGGTTCAAAATCTTGGGCCATTGGACACACTAGAAAACTTGAGACATGAACTGTAAACTTAACACACTTTTGAATCTAAGAAAACAATCTTGTTTGAAAATTGAAAAGAAATAAGTATGAAGAAATATTACATTACTCTGTTCATTTGAAACTACCAGAATTAAAATGATAATAAAATAATAATAAGTTGTTTGAGTTGTTGTGCTTGTTTAGTGGCATTTGTCTAAACTTGGGGTAATTAAGGATGATCAGCTTAGAATTGATTTTGGTGAGCTTCTAGTATAGTGGAAACTTGTTTCCATCTTTGAAAATGTGTTGATTTTACAAGTCCTAAAACTTGATTTAAATTATAGGATGCATTAATCCCTTTGCTAAGACCCATTTCTTATTAGAGTTGGAATGATAAGTGGTATGTTATGATGATTTTCTTGTGATTAGACAGTAGTGGTTGTGTTCTGGGTTAGGAAGAGCTAATTAGGATCTATTTAGAGCTTCCTTCCTTGAAGTGGTTAGGAAAGAGGGTCTGGTTGTCAGTTTTCCATGTTGTTACCCATATGAGAGGGTGGACACTAAGTTTGGGTGTCATCTAGGACCCAATCATGTGTATGTGTTCTTGGAACTAACCTCGAGGTAGAGTACCCCTATTGGTGGCCATGAAAGGTTATGGAGTGAATGTGGTGTTAAATTTTGTGTTTTACATTCATAATCTTTTGTATTTTATCAAGGACCAACATCTTATTTTATGATTGGATTGAGAAGCTCTGAGAATCTTTTATTTATTTATGATTTCTGCAAGAATTTTCAAACTTTGCAATGCAGCTACTTAGCCACTTTTATTGATTGTCGATATTTCTTGGACTTTATTTGATTGATGACTCAGAGCTCATGATGTTGTTGGCTACTTGGCTAAACGTTACGTGATTCTCACTTACATGTTGTTGAGCTGGCCCTATGTTTTTGTCTCGTAATATTTTGTCGTATGGGGGTACACCCTAGGTGTCTTGAATGTCCTTTTAGGTGCTTAAAGTCATGTCTTGGTTATGGATGCATGGAACCTTGAGTGTGTCTAAGGTCTTAGAGCGACCCTTTTGTTGCTTGACCTTGCTAGAAAGAAATTTTGTTGTGTAGGGGTGGACTAGAGGGCAGTCTGACAGTGGTAGTGGTGATTCTATTTCAATCTGGTAAGAGTCTTGGCCCTTGTCGAAATAGAAGTGTTTATTTATGGGATTTTAGATTTTGTTAGGATTGGATTGCCTTTGGTTGACTGTAAATGTTACTGGAAAAGTTTTTGTTTTGATAGTGACTTTTCATCGATGGCATGTTAAATTTTATCTTGGGTTCCTGGTTGCATCATAAAAATTTTTGACTCGTGGAATGTATGCATATTTGTAATTATGGAATATATCTAAGCCTTTTCAGGAAGTTTGTTTATTTAAGTGTACTTGTTTTACTCTCTTGAATTATGAATAAGTTTACCCTTACATTAAAATTCCTTTACTATGAATAACATTTTATGACCTATTAATCTTTGGGTTACTTGGAAACACTTATGGATGTTTTGAGTCTTTTGGATCTTTCTCTTAGAAATGTTAGTTTGGTAGATCTTAATAGATAATCTCAGTGGTGCTTATATTGTACTTCCTCTTTTAAAAAAAAAAATACTAACTCTTGGCTATTAAGTTCATGATTTGGTAAATTATTTGGTTGCCCCATTGCATTAGATGCTTTTAGTGTGGATGTGGTTCCTTGGAGTAAAGTTGCATTGTCATCTGGTTACTTGGCTAGTGTTATCTTGTGGGGACATGAGTATTGATTGGAAAACCTTCTTTGGTTATTAGGGGAGTAAAATGTTACCATCCTAAACAACAATATTTTTTTTGTAAAACCTTAATAGATTCGTAAAAGTAAGATTATACCTCTTTAATGAGCCTTTCTTGAAAATTTCTTATGAAACTTGTGGAGACCCACTAAGAATGTTTAATGATGCTTGAAATTATTCGGTGAATTTTTGAAATCTTGGTGTGATTCATGTTGGTTCATTGTTTCCTAGTTCTTACAAAAAATTAATAATGTGTTTTCTATGATTGAATGTCTCTTGTTCCTTTAGAATCAAAATGTGGTGTGTTGATTTATATCTCCTTCCCATAAAAAAAAGAAGTAATTTTGCGATGTGTTTGAACCATCATTCTCATAAAAATTTGATTGATAAGATGACTCAACCAAAACACCATGAAACTATAATTAAGGAGATTTGACCTTGGAACTTAACTGGAGCATAGAAAAAGGGAAGTGATCCTTGTTATACCCTTGGTAGATTAATAGAAGAAATAATTTTAAAAAAAAAACATGTAGAAGAATAGAAGGGAAATCTTGTCCATCCACCTTCCTTGCAAGTAAACTAAATGCTCTCTACCTATATAGAATGGTGAGACATCATGCCCACCTTAGTGGTGCTCTTTATAATGTAAACTGATAATGTCATAATAGAAGGAAGTTTGTAACTAAGGAAGCATGAAAGGAATGTTCTTAACAATCAAATCTATAAATTTTGACTTAATAAGTTAATTTATTAAATGGGTAAAATTTATGTGTATTGAGTGCAATATATAGTTGAACTTGTAGTTTTTTCACCTACCTGAAATTGTGAAACACCCGGTGGATAGTAATGTGTTCTAGTTGCTTATTACTTCTTATCCATGGATGTATGTGCCTTCTTGTGGGAGTTTTGGGTCATCACACCCTTATCATCTCGTAGCTCGACGGATGTGAGTTGTGGTCCTTTTGGATTGAGACTTATCTATTTTTGAGAAGCAACCACTGTGTGTGTTGTCTTGTCCTTGGAAACCTAAGTTGTTGTAATTTTAAGGCAACATATGTTAAGGATATAAGATAATTTGGGAAGTCTTCTTTTCTTCATATCTTCTTGGGTCACCTTGTTGTTGTAGCCCTTTTTCCCATTAGGATGGAAGTGAAAGATGATGTTATTCACCCTTGGATTTGATTGGACCCCATGTTGCTTGATCTTCTCCCTAGCAACCTTGAGTGGTCCTTGATGTTTCTTGTGCTCCCTTTATGGTTATTCTGAGCTTGAGTAGGAAATAAGATAAATAAATCTCATTGTGATATAAGGTATGGTACTTGTATTGTTATGTTAGTTGTTAGGGGAGATATAAATGTATATGTATATATTTTCCTTTGCTAAATGGTTGAATTCTTTAGTTTGGTTGTTTGGTGTGTTCGATTCTTAAAACAAAAGTGTAAAATCAGACTATAGGAAACCTTGTGGTCATGAATTTTCTTAGTATTACCATGAAAAGTTATTTGTACCCTCTCGAGATTATAGAAGTGCCTTCCGAGAATAGTTCCTTTATTTTAAATGCTTGTTGTTTTAGGTGTCCTTGTTGGTTAACCTCATCCTTTGTGACCCTCAAATTGTGGACCTTGAGTAGACTTGTTCATCATGCAAATTTGGTCATAGTTGATTTTTGCTAGCCTTGTCTAGACAACGAACCTTGAAATCATGGCTTTAACATGTAGAAAACTTAACCTTTATTAATGTGGTATGTGTATCAGTGGGAAACTGTGTGGTCATCTCAAGTTATGGAAATTCTCCCCGTAATTCTCTTACTTGGTGGTTACTCTTAATAATATTTTGGAACTCTTCATGTTATATTGTTATATGTTGTATCTTGTTTGATAACATAAAGTTACTCCTTAGATTTGATGTTCGTAGTCTTGCATGCTTGAAATTTTAGAACTCATCCCTTGCAATCTTGTTAAATTACATTGGACCAAACTAGAGTTCTGTAGACCCACACTTGTTGAAGCAAAGCAATTCCAAAAAGAGCATGATCCTTTCTCTATTGCATTATTTCCATATCTTGTTCCAGTTACTTCTAGGAGGAAGTCGAGTCTAAGGGGAGGGGGATGTAGTGCCCACTTCCCTTCGACACTATTTTTCTGATCGTCAGACTATGGATTATGTATTAGACACTATTTTGGCTTGGTTTAGTATGATGTTGGATTATGGACTTCATTACTGATTGGACTTATACAGGATGCATGATGATTATTATAAACATTATATATATATATATATAGATGTTGATGCTTTATTTGACGTAGTTATATCATTGATGTTATCCAGATATGTGATGTTTAATCATTTGATTATATATAGAAAATGAAAATTTTAAATGATGATAGAATGGTTGATTTAATTTATAAAATGATATAGTCGCTATTTCGATGTTGTGTTATGCAGTTATAATTACGATGCTTAGATTTATATTATATTATTTTTGAGCATTCTGATATGGCCATGAGGCTGAAGGAGGTATTTGTATTTTGCAGGCTATTTTATATCACAGTAGACATCGGGGGGATTGGAGACTAACCACAATGGAATTTTGGGTGGATTCAACACGGTCACCATGGCAACTAGTCATTTGCGTGTTGTTTGTTGTTGGGGGGTTCCATGGGGGGGGGGGGGGGGGGGAATCACCTTTATATGTGACCATGGGGGTTTGTGTGTGTTAGTATGTGGTCCTTCTTTTATTGTTATCTTGCATGTGTTTTATTTGTGAATGTGTCCATTCCTTTATTTAAATAGAATGTGAAAGATAAATTTAAATAAGACTTTCTTAAATATAGTTATTGATGTGATGATCCTTGCATTTAATGTGTGTAAGAGAGTTGATCTTTGGATTATAAAACACTTCACCATCTTACAACCCGGATTTGTACTTGGAGGGTGTTTTTGGAAGCTTGTGGGACAAGCTAAACTTGTCCCACACCTATTAAAAGCTTCATACCAACTTTATCTTGATTGGAGTGTTTAATTTTGCCTCTTAAATGCATTTTTGCTTGTCAATCTTGCTTGTGTAAGTGTACTTTCTTACAAAAATTTAATTGGCTGTCCTTGAGGTGTAAGTGGAGGCTTGCAAGTAAATTCGATTTGATTGGCATGAGGAGATTACATTCCTTTTTTTTGGGGTTTTCATTGTTTGGGGAGGATGATTATTTTCCACTTGCATTTTTTGGAGAGTGCTGGGAAACAGTCACATTTTTTCTCTTCTTCATCTTTTTGTTGTTTTGGAGCTGCATGTTTTTTTGGAAGCCATGGGAGTTCTTCTCTTGATGGAATGTTGCTGTTAGATTATATCCTTGGCGTTAGAGAGAGATGTTGTTGTTTTTTGGACTATCATTCAAGTCACCTCCATTCAAGCTTGCTATTAGAATGTATTCTTGGCATTTTGAGGCTGCTGTTTTTAGACTGTGATTTCATCATCATTCAAGCTTGTTGTTGGACTGTATTTTGGCATTGAAGCTGCTATTTTTTGGACTGTCATTTCACCTGGACATTCAAACTGCTGTTGGACTATATTCTTGGGCATTCTTGTTGTTTTTGAGGAATGTTTTGGTGGACATGAAAGTGACTGTTGGGGTTGCATTCTTGGCTGATTTGAAGACTTCTGTTTTGGTGGACATTCAAGTGACTATTGGGGCTGCATTCTTGGCATTTGGAGCTGTTGTTTTTGAACTGCGATTTGGGCATTCTTGTTGCTATTTTGAGGACTATTTTGGTGGACATTCAAGTGACTGTTGGGGCTGCATTCTTCCATTCTGAGGACTGTTGTTTCTAAACTGTGAGTTGGGAATTCCTGTTGCTATGTTTTGAAGACTATTTTGTGGACATTCAAATTAATATTTGGGGCTGTTCTTTTCTTACTTGCAAAGGTGTTGTCATTGCTATGGCAAGGTAAGAGCTTGTTCATCTTTATACTGTTGTTTTATTGCATGTTATTATGGAATGTAAATGTGTGTCTCTTCTCCATTTGTCTGGTTGGGTAGACTGCCTAGGGATGGTGTAGGAGAAGGCTATGGGGAATCATTATGGGGGGGCATAAGGGAATGCCATGGGCATTAGAGTTTTGTGGAGGGAGTTTTGGGTTTAGGATCCACCATGGAAAAGAAATAGCTTGCATTTCTTACTTGAGGGGGGCATAAGGGAAAATTTTTGTGGGGGGGCATAAGGAGGGGTTGGGAGGCATAAGGTTTACGGGATATGATATGTTATATTGGTGGTATGATTATAGGTGGATGCCCAATTCCCAATTGGGAGGCATAAGAAGCTTCCCCCATAGTCCTTGCTCCTTTGGCTTGATTAAATAGAGCCTATGTGTTGTTTGATTGTGAAATACATTGGAAATATGTATGTGTTTCTTGGTTATTTTGTTGTTATAAATCCTACCTGTGTGTGTTGTGGAATCCTATGGATGTTTCCATGCATTGAACCCCATCTTTCATTGTGTTGTGGTTGGGGCTCAGGGAGCCAATGACGAGAGAGGCTTCATCTCTTCATTGGATATCTTGGTTGGGAAGAGAGCATTGTCTTTCCCCCTCTCTTCTTGCTGTGATCAATTGAAGGAAACATCTAAAGCATGTTGTTGTTTTGAAATCAGTCATGGTGTAGAGTTAACATCCATCATTGTTAGTTTACTTCTTGCTGTAATTTCCTTTACCCACTCTTTTTGGATGGACTGTAACTTTCATTATATTGTAAAGATGTTGTATTGACCATGCAAGATGTATTTTGATTTGAGAAAGGGAAACAATCTTGTCTTCTTGCTATTGAGAGAACTATTATGGTATTGTATTTGTGCATTCATGGCATAATGAAAAAAAGAGATATGTTACTACCTCCATTGGATTACATTTGTCCAAGTTGATTGCTCAATCGTAATGTAACTTCATGCTTGAAAGGATGTAAAGGGATCGAGTTGTGTTTTGTAATATTACATTTGAAATGATTAAAATAATTACTTTGTTGCATCTGTTGGTATGAGTTGGTGTAAGTAAGAATCATTCAAATGCATGTAATTCTCTATTTTGGAATGTTGGAAGCAAATATTACATAAGGGAATTATGTTATTCTTGTTACTTGTCTTGTTGGGAAACGTTCAATCTATAAAGAATAAGGACTTTGTTTAGATCTTGATATCAATCGTTAAAGAAAGAAGTTTCTTTTAAGCTAGCATGAAATGACTTTAAATAATGTTCTTACATACTCAAGAGTTGTTATTTTTGTCAGTTAGAACACAGTAATATGATCTTCCATTACTTCACTTTGCGTGCATGCTTAATCAACCAACGAATGAACCAAACAACCCCTCAAACCGCTAAGTAATGAATGAAGTGAACCAAATAAGCCTTTCAAGACCAAAAACAACCCAAGATAGACCTACACACTCAAGGAATTTACCTTGGAATCTTTTAATCAAACAAATCTGACAAAAGGATTCACTCAGGATAATTACCAGTCTTGACTATAGGAGCCTGCAGGAATGTTTTGCAAAAATTACTATCTAAACCTTATCCAATCCTAAGTTTTATGATTTCCGTATAAATTATACATTGTCACCTTTCCAAAAATTCCAATTTTATCAAAAACTGAGTTCCCAGTCAAAAGTTATAGCATTTTGAAGTTCTTGCTATAGGTAGTTCTGGAAGATGCTACGGGCTGCTGTAGGTGCACAACCAGAGTTACTACGAGCAGACCTGGAGTTGCTACGAGTGACTGTAGGTGCATAGCTAGAGTTTCTATGGGTAGACATGGAGTTGCTATGGGTGGTTGTAGGTGCACAACTAGAGTTGCTACGGGAAGGCCTGGAGTTGCTACGGGCGGTTGTAGGTGCACAACCAGAGCTGCTAAAGGTAGGCCTAGAGTTGCTACGAGAGGCTGTAGGTGCACAACCAGAGTTGCTATGGGTAGGCTTGTAGTTTCTACAGGCCATATTAGGTGTATATCCAGTTGATATGGGCTGCTTTAGGAGGACAGCCAGTTACTATGGGCTGCTGTAGGAGCATAGACAGTTTCTATGGGCTGCTGTAGAAGGACAACTAGTTGCTTCGGGCTGCTATAGGAGCACATATGGAGTTGCTTCGGGCTGGGGCCTACTACTTAAAAATCTTATGGCACCTTGTATTATGTACATGGAGACATTCGAAACACCATTTTGCACAAGAGACAAGATTCACCAAAGTAAATAAGTATATTAGATCTTAATGAACATATAAAACTAAATGTATGCAAAATCATAACTTTGATCTCCTCTTGTGGTAAACTCAAATGTGCATTTGTCTTAGACTATGCTTGTGATAGTTAAAAACAAATAAAAATTACTCCTCTTTCAGCTAACTAAACCTAGGTTGTTCATGGGTCTCAAGTGGGTTGTTTAAGCTGGCGTTACAGACATGATACCAAACACTGCAAAGCACTCCAAACTCTTGTCCACAACATCATTGAATAAAATGATATTCTTCATGAAAAAAACCAATCTCATCCTTCCACATCCACACCTTCGACCTCATCCATCTATATTCTATAGTACCCTCATTCACCACAAAATTTTATGGCCATCCCACCTCTTAATGATGATTATTTCAAGGATGACCCCCCTTTGTTCAAAATTTTGTTTAGATATCCATCCAATCCAGCCCACATGATCCTAAGTCAAAATCCTAGCCAAAATCCAAGACCTTTGTTACCATTCCTCCTTTTAAGGATCTGACATCATCATTGAAACCTAATGTTTCCATCTTAGCTACCCCCTGGCCTATTGAACAAAGTATCATCAAACAAATTCATCAATCCCTAGTTAAGATGTCTCTTTACAAGTTCCTCTAAAGCTCACTAGACCATAGTCAGACCCTTACTGAATCATTGAAGCGTATTCCAACATCCAGTGCTGAGGATCAACCCTTTGCATCACTTGTAGGAGCACTCACAGATTTCATTTGATAATACTAAAATTCTGGATGTCACACCAAATGATCATGACCTTCCTCTTTTCATCATGGTTATGATCAATGATAATTTGATTTGACGATCCATGATCAATAATGGGGCAAGAATTAACATCATCCCATCACATACCTTCGATCAAATTAAGATCCCAACGTCTAAAGTCACCCAAACACCTATGGTCCTTCATGCATTTAATGATGCAATCACTCCTACCTTAGGAATGGTTATCCTTCCCATCTAAGTTGGTGAGAAGTTCATCCATGAGGTCTTCTACATCATAGAAGGAGAATTTAGTACAATATTCTCCTTGGATGACCTTGGATCCACACTATGCAATGTGTCACCTCTACACTTCATTGTTATCTTAAATATGAGAATGAGGGGAAGATCTTGACACTTCTAATGGATGTTCCTCCCTTCTAAATGTGCAACATGACCTATCAACCTAATAATTTCCTCATTCCCAAGAATTATCCATCTGCACCATCCACCAGCTCATCCATCCCTTCATCTAAATTTCCCAATGATGAATCCCTGGATAAAGTGAAGTATAAAATCACACTGGGGGAGTATCATCTTCTTACGCTCAACACCTTACCCACTCCTCACCATCTCATAGACCCAACCAAGCTCCAATATACCAACCTAATGATGGGGATATAATTCCTTTTAGTCCACCACATCTTCAAACCAACCTCATCTATGGTGGTTTCAATACCCCTTCTTCTCACATCACCAATATTCCACATGCCAAACCTTAAACCAATGATTTTGGATTTCTCAAAAAACCATCCTTCACCCAAATGTACCTTCATTTTTTGCACACGAAAGGGATTCAACATGTGACATTATGAGCATGGGCTACATGGCCTATTTATTGATCATTACTACAAATGTCATGAAAGGTTTGGGTTAGGATATCAGGAGAAACCTGCTGACCCCATCCCATCATGTGAGATGTGCATGGACATGCCCTCTCCGTATTCTCCATCCCATGAGTCTATGGATAAATATGATACCATTTATATTGCCTCTATATTTTCTTAGTCTCCACCATATCTTTAGGACTGATCACTTATCAGTTTGAGAGCCAGACTAGATCCCTACCCCTCCACCATCTGGAGATAATAGAAGAATATTCTCCTACCATCAACATTCTTCAATGCACTGATAACGATTTGATTCTTTACCACATGGGGGAAGAGGATTCTCATCTTCATAGGAGATTAGAATCTGACACATCCACCCTTGTCAATGAATCCACCTTTGGCATTAATATCAAGACTCCCTAGGAGCCTCACATCATCAACATAGGTCAATACCTTGATCCAAAGGAGCTTGAGTCTTTCACCACATTCCTCTCTCATCATAATAAGGCATTCACATGTTCATTTTCAGACATGCTGGGCCTTGATGCTTTTATCTTGTCTAATAATATTATCACCGTTCCCAACACAAAACTGGTAAAGCAAAAGCTTTGCCGCATGCACCCTCAAGTTTCCCTCATTTTCAAAGAGGAGTTACAATATCTTCTTTCTACCAATTTCATCATCCCCATTGAATATCCTCAATGGGTTTCTAATATCATACCCATCGCTAAAGCATCTAGAAAACTTCGTATATGTACCAAATTTCAAAATCTCAATCTTGCTTTCCCTAAATATGAATTTCCTCTTCCCAACATCGATCTACTTGTGGATATTACTGATGGTCATGAGATGCTTTCTCTTATGGATGGGTTTTATGTTTACAATCAGATTCTTATTTCCCTAGAAGAAAAACATTAGAATTCTTTCATCACTGCTTGGGGGACCTTTTTTCTACCATGTCATACCCTTTGGATTGAAAATTTTTGGAGCTACTTATCCATGGGCCATGAATTAAATTATTCATGATATCATCCAAAAAACCATAGAAGACTATGTTGATGACCTTTTGGGTGAATCTAAATATCACCGTGATCATATTTCCATTCTTGAAATCCTTCTCGAGCACCTTATTCACTTTTATCTTCATCCCAATTCAGCCAAGTGTGTGTTTGGAGTATTAACTAGAAAACTCCTTAGATTTATTGTTTCTATTAGGGGTATTGAAGTTGACCCATGAAAATAAAAGGAATCATCAAAATGATTTCTCCTTCCAATAATAAACAACTTCGTAGTCTTCAAGGCCAACTTCAATCGGTCCATTGTTTAATTTCCCAACTTTTAGATCATTGTCAACCTTTTCCTCATCTTCTTTGAAAAGAAATAGATTTCAATTGGGATCATAATTTTTAGAAGGCTTTCGATGATATTAAACAATATATTTTGTCTCCACTACTACTTACACCTTTATGCGAGGGGGTGCCCTTTTATCTATACATATTTACTATTGATCACGCTCTAGGGGATATGTTGGCACATCGTGATGACCAAGGTTGTGAGCAGACCCTTTATTACATCAGTCACACCCTCCATGATTGTGAAACTCACTACACTGAATATGAAAAGCTATGTTGCACTCTCTTATTTTCTACCTCTAAGCTTCGACACTATCTTCTCAATCACAATACTTTTGTTGTTACTAAATTTCATCTTCTTAAGATGATGCATTCTAAACCATGTCACAATGATCATATTACTCGATGGATCATGCTCATGACCAAGTTTGAGCTCAATTTTATTTCTCAAAAATCCATTAAGGTCCAAGCTATTGTAGATCAGTTAGTAGAATCCCCTCTTCCTAGTTTGCATCTACCTCATGAGAAGTTCCTAGAAGAATCCATTAATCAATTTCATCATGAGCATGCAAAACTTAGAATGGTTCTCTTCTTTGATGGTTCTAAATGTTAGCAAGGGGGAGGTGATGGAATTTTTATCTTTCCTACTGGGGATGATCCTATTCAACTCGAAAAAAACTCAATTTTGAGTGCACGAATAATATGGCGGAGTACAAAGCCCTTATCTTAGGTCTTGAAACTGCTCTCTTTCTAAGTTTTAAAATTCTTGACATCGATGGGCATTCTGAACTTATCATTAAAAAATCACATGTGATTATCAATGTAAAAAGAAACTCTTCAAAAATATTGAGACATCATTCATCTCTTCCGTGAGGCCTTCGATTCTTATACTATCCAAGCCATTCCTCGGTCATCCAATCATTTCCAAGATACAATGGCATCCTTTGCAGATCTCATCCCATGGACCACAAAAGAATCTAAACTTTCCGTTGTTGTTCATTGTAGTGATAAACCATTTCATGACTTACCTCATGTTAATATTGTTGAATCCACTTCATCAGACATTTGGTGTTCTCGAATCTTTGATTATTTATCCAAATCAATCATTCCACCCGATCTATCTAAGAATGCTAGGAGGTATTTCCTTCAGTGTACTAACCGATATGTGATACTTGATAACATCCTTTATAAGAGCATATTTGACATTATTCTTCTTTGATGTCTTAAATCCCATAAATCTTCTCGTCCTATCCAAGAAGTCCATGACGGTATTTGTGGTGGAAACTTTAGTGGCTTAGCCATTTTTAAGTGCATTCTTCATCTAGGATCTTACTGACCTTCCCTCAATCATGATTGCTGTGAGTATGTTAAGAAATGTGAAAAATTCCAACAATATTCCAATCTTATTCACATTCGTAGTCAATATTTGTAGCCAACTCATGACCTTTTTCCCTTTTCACAATGGAGTCTTGATCTCATTTGTCTCATCAATCCTCAGTATTCACAACAACATCACTCTATCATTACTGCAATCAAATATTTCACTAAGTGGGTGGAAGAAATCCCCCTCACTTCCACTAGATATGTTCTAATTATTAACTTCATCTACTAGCACATCATTTGTCACTTTGGCATCCCTAAAAAACTCATCACAGAAAATGGAAAGTCCTTTAAAAACAAAGATCTCAAGACATTTTGTGACTCATTCAATATATAAATTAATTTATCTTCACTGTATTATGCTCAAGCTAATGGCCAAGAAAAAGAGATTAATAAAACCCTTTAGAAAATTCTTGCAAAGGCCATTTGCCAGTCTAGTCGTACTTGACATCTTCATCTCCCTTTTTCTCTTTGGGCTTATAGGACTAGCATCCAAACTTCCATGGGAGCTACTCCCTTTTCTCTCATGTATGGCTATGAATCCTTCCTTCCTCTTGAATTTCAAATTCCATCCTTGTAAGTGTCTCTTCACGAATTCATCTTTGATGAATATTATCACCAGGTGCATCTAGCATATCTTGAATTGTTAGATGAACGGTACCTCATCTCTCTTAAACACCATCATGTTTATCAAGTGTGCACCAAGAGTTCTTACAATAATAAAATCAAAGAGTGTAACTTTAAAATTGGTGACCTCATTCTTAAAGAAAATCAAAACTTCAATACTCTAAAAAGGATCCAACGTGGAAATTTTTCCCCTAATTAGATTTGACCATACATTATCACACATAAGTATGGGTCAGGAGCGTATCGTTTGGCCTCCCTTGATGGTAAACCAGAAGTGAAACCTCTTAACGCTTTGCACTTGTGACCATTGTATTATTAGCACATTACTCATGAGCTCTTAGTCATATCTTTATATCATACTTCCATCATTAGCCTCTTCTATATATAATTTTACTAATTTGAAATTATGTTGTCTACCGTCAATTTCCTTTGCATGACCTTAAATATGGGCACCACAGTTCTACCCATAACATTTTACGTATGGATAGGTTATCCCTTCTTAAGAATAACTCCATGATAATTATGTCCATCACCCCCTTATTTAACTCTTAAAACCAAGTAAGGGATTATGGGTGTCTCTTGTACATTCAATGTCCCATCCTAAGTGGTCTACTTAGCTATTCCCAACTCTTCCCCTTGTTAAAATAAAAAAAGATCCTCTTATCAAAAATCAAAGCTATCAAAAATAGATTTCTCCCTCGAAGGATAGCTATTAATGCAAAAAAAAGAAAAGAAAATAAATAGATTGATCTCTCGAAGGATAGATATCATGTATATCATTCCTTCTATGTATATCATATATGTGTAAAGTAGACCATAACCTTGAAGGATGGATACTCTTTTATTATGGCATTGAAGGCTTCCCGTATTGATCAACATCCTAACAAAAGCTTCCCACATTGATCAGTTTTCTCTTTCCCCTTTCCAAAGTTGGGGAATAGATTAAGGGAACAAAAGTCATGGAGAAATCTCTTCCCATGTACAAGTTACATCATAAATCTCTTTTTCGTGTTGAAATTAGGTTTATGATTTCATTCCATCCTTATTTTTCTCATGATCTTTGGTATAGCTAAATATTGTTGGTTATATGTTAACATCATGTTTTGGTCGCATGTGCATTGTGTTACCTAGAACCCCTTCTTGTTTACCTATAATGTGGATGGTGGCATTGTTTTCCCGTGTACTCCCCGATATGACATAACATCGTTTGTAACTTTTAATTGCATCTAGTTTGATCAATATCTATTACCTCATCTCATTAAACCTTATCCATCTCATCAAATCTTATCTAATCTACCTTATCTCAAGTCCACCTTTATGGCCATATTTATTCCTCCTTTGGGAATTTTATGTCATCATTTCTTATTTTTCCTTTTCGAACTTTTAAAATTTTTTGTGGCATTATCAATCCCTAATTTGAGGGGGAGCTCATCATCAATCCTACTCTTTTTCTCTCACCATTTTTATCTCATGGCTTGCTAGCGCAAATCACTCGATGAAAAGGGGAAAATGTAGACACCTAAATTCAGTATCTCTACCCTTTTCTGGTCGTGTGCATACATTTCACCATGGTCCTAACTAGACCCCCTTTATTTAATTCATCCCCTTAATATTAATTTAAATAAATTCCCATCAAATTTAATATTTATTAATAAACATTGATTAATTAATTAATTAATATCAATTATGCCCTAATGGACTTTCCTTTTAGGATGATTGTATCCCAAATCTACATCCCTATGTTTTTTCTAGATTTTATCCTACCTATTTTGTATCCCCTAACTACCCATGACAAATCCCTAAGCAACCTCCTCCCGCCTAGAAGCTTTAAAGTGATTTTCCCATCCTTAAAAACCCAAAATCCAGACTAAATAAAATATTCAACCCCATTGGGGAAAGTTACCTCGAAGTGAGAGGTGGCCTAGCCCAATCATCATTGACCCTATAAAACTGAGTTATTCCTTTCCAAAACAGGATAGATGCATGTAAATATATGACATTTCTTGTGACTTGCGAACTATTTCATGTGCCTAAGAATTCCTGCAATAGTTACAAACCTCTTGGATCTCCTTCTAACATGTTCACATCACTCTTGAACACATTTCATTAGATTATCATCATCTTTGTGTTGTTTTATTCAATTATTATCATATTATCATCTTATCATTATTTTTCTTACATCTAACATTTTGTAGGACTAGATCATCTTCGGTAGCACTTAGAGCTTTGTCATTAACCTTCTCTTCTAGATTATTTTCTTGCAGGTCATCCATATAATCTATTTTTCCCTGACATTGTGCTTCTCTGCTATAATCACCGTCACTCAGCCCCGATCATCATTGACCCAGTTCCTTTTCATTGTTATTTTCTATCTCCAGATCCTTTCTCTATTTGTGTTTTTTACTCTAACATCCTCCTCAGGCTCCACAGCCACCATCCTTCTTCTCTGTCACATTGAATCAACCATGTCTGTACCCTAGTATCCATCACCCCACTCTAGTCATCATTAAAAATATCCCTATTTATCAACCAATTATTGCTTACCTCTATTTATATCCTTTTCTAGTGTTTTCTACCTCATATTCCCTTCTACAGGTTACTTCCAGCATCTACAGGCTTTTGCTACACATAGTTTATGCTCATACCTATGCAGGTTTGCATATCTGCATTACTGTCTAGATCTTCACATACCCAAATTGTTGTCAATCGTTGCCCTAGTTGGGTATTCTTTATTTTATAATAATTTAGATCATATTTGTATGTGCCTTACATTTATGTATTTTCAAATTATGTGTGCCTTAGATTCTACATATTATCTTGTTTATTGTTATTTCTTTTTATCCTATATTATTAAACATGGAGGTTGATATCTTCCAAATAAGTTAATGCTTCTTGGAGCCGAATTCATCAGGAAACCCCCATCTATTATCTAATCCATCTCCTTTTTAGTCATTCTTATTTGCAGGTTATCCAGTTGCAATAAGGATCATTCACATCACACATTTTAGGTACCTTAAACCCTTCATTTTATGAGATATATATTTTCTCTATCACTATTCTATCAAATTGAAAAGAATGAAAAAATTATATCAAAACTATGTGGAACAAAAATGCATTAGAGGAAATGATAGAGTAGGTTTTGGATAGAAACACAGACATGTAGAAAGAAAGAGATAGATCAAGAATGCTAGCGCATGGAATATAAAAAATGCACCTTGAGTCACACTAAATAAGGGAACTAAACGGAGATATAGACCTAGAACCATAGATTTTGAAAAATAATGCTAGCACATATCACATGATACGCTAGGGGACATGAAGACACAAAAATGGAGAATATGTAGTTATATGAAAAAAGAAAATTATGGCCAAAAATCTTAATTTTTAGAAAATGATCTCAACTTGATCCACCGAATGTGTTTAAAATTAGTCAGTAGTCCTTAAAAAGCACAAAAAACATGAAAATGAGATTATAATCACAAAAAATCAATAGGAATTCATGGGTATCTAATTTAACAAAAATATATCTATGTTAAACCCTAATTACAGAGTAACTGAATGTAAAGTATGATATACAACTACTAGATATAGTTTGACATAAGCAATACACTAATAAAATAGGAAATCCTAAGTATAATAGAAAGAGGAACAAACTTAGTTTATTTGTGTGTTGTCTAGGATAGGTCTAAGCTTGGAAAATTGCTGAAAATGAGGAGCTCTATGTCGTCAATGCTCAGAAAAATTTTTTTAGGTCATGAAATAGGCTAGACATGGGTTCTTGGACTAGGTCAAGGGTACTATATTTTTCTACTAGGCACCTGTGACTATGAAGATGATCAGAACCTAGATTTTACTATGTCACACATGTTTCACAATTAGCTCCAGTTGATTGTTTGCATGCCACACCTTGATCACCAAGGTACCTGTAACTTGCAAAACAAATATTCACCTACAAAACTGACAATACCACATCAAATATAAAAATAAAGGTGATATATGGGGAGTTATATTTCCCTTAATGATCACCTAATAAAGTGAGATTACAACCTTTGTACTACATCTTGGAACCCATGTAGTTATGGTGTGTGCAAGAATCCTACCCTAGGATGCCCTTGTGCAAGTGCATAGAAGATTATAGCTTTATGTAACAATGTAGATATATGTGTAGATGGAATCATGAACTTCCCCTTCCTATGATGGGTATGCAGAAAATGTAATTCCTTATCCCTTGAATGATGTTAGATGGGTACCTTTAGTGCTCTTAGATTCCTTTGAATACATGCTTAGGTGACAATAGTAGATACTTAATGCTTGAACCCCCCTTATTTTGAACACATAGCTATGTATTTATATGATTCCCTTGTTTGAATTTAGTAATTGACAATTGGAATTCTGACCCATAAGAAAATAAGATGCCCAAAAGATAAAAGAGACCCAAAAGGAGGTGAGTAAGATAGAGAAGGGTCACGGGCACCCAGAGGGGATAGGGGCACCTAGGCACTCCCGTCCTAGATGGGAGCTTGTCTCTAAAGCCATAAAAGATAAATAATTAAAATGCTGACCAGGTTAAAGGTTGTGTAAGACCAAATAGAAGAAAAAGAAACAAATGAAAAAGGCCAAAGATAGTCGTTAATAACTATTTTTCTTACTTAGGAATCACATGAAAAATAGTATGTTTTTACAACCTAGAAATTTACCTAAGTGCATGATTTTGTGCCTACAATGTCCCACTAGGTGTGCCAGAATGTATACAAGAGAAAATACAAAATAGCACAAGAAAACAAACAAAATGTAAAAACCTGATTATTCCTTCGTATCTCCTTACAACCTCATATGTAATAGAATAAATATTGGGATGAAACACAAAAATTATTGAATCTCAATGATTAAATGGATGTGGCTTCTCCAATTTTTTTTCAAATGGAAGTAGATTTAAGCTATGAGCAATGCGAATTAATGATTGGATTGATTTGGAGATTCTTTGATCAAATGGATAGAATAATAGTTTGTAAGAGTGATTTCCAATGGAAATTCCACAGAGTAAAACTATAAATTCTTGAAGCTTCCAATGATGATTTGAGAGGAATGGATATTCTTATTTATAAATGTAGAAGAAGATACAAATTGAGGAATGTGAAATTAAATGAGTTGCAGGATATTGATTTCAATATCCTTATTTAACATGGTTGGTTTATTATCTAGAGTTGGCTCTTTGAATGAGAAATTAAGTGGTTTTATTTCAAATTATTTGGCTCTTGAATTATTCCAAAATTGGTTTTATGTGCATATTTTCTTCCATATTTGTAGGATTCTAGAACTTGAGTGGGGTTACTAGTCAACTTGAGTGAGTTGGCTAATGAAGTGGAGATGAGTGGAAGGTGAGTAGATAATTGATTTTTATTTATTTAAATAGATCATTTTAATTATCCAAAGGGGAGTATAGTGTATAGTGAGTGTAATCAAATTAATTAAATTAATGCTAGAAGTGGGATATGGGTGAATAAAGAACCAAATATTACTGTTGGAAATTGTAATGTATAATGAGTATTTTAGGGTGTCTACAACATCAAATACTAGGTCTAATTTCAAATAAACAATAAAATAATAATTTAAAAGTGAATAAGATAATACTTTAAAAATTTACAACATTAATTTAATATTATACTTATATATATGATAACATGAATTTAGTACTTCTATTTTTTACCAATATTATTCTTCTACATCAATGTTTTTTTATTACTGATGTCTATCCTTTGTTCACTACCATATGTATGTGGGCATATGATGACTCAATTTTGATTTTTTTTTTGTTGGATAAAACAAAAAAATTTCATATCCAATTACAATAGAGTATATGAAATTGTTTCACCGCAAAGTAGAGATAAAACAAATAAGAGGTAACAGAGAGGAAAAGTACTAGTACATAGTCGAAGAAGGTTGCACACGTTCGAATGTTGACCAAACTGATTGTGAGGATTTTCCCTTTGGCTAGGAGGAATGACCTGTAGAAGAAAAAAAATATCACTAAATAATATTAAACAACATATGACAATGGATTTCCAAGTGTATTGTAGTATTTAGAAGTATGAAACTTCCAAGAAGGATATCAATCCATTGTTTTTAACACTTTAATGCAAGGAAATAACATAAAAAAGTGAATCCTACTTTAGTTAATATCATTTAGGCATCTCATATAAAACACAATAAGAAAATCTTGTCTAACAGGTAAGTTATGATTTAATTTGGAGGGTTAGTACGTTGATCTGGGTTTGCAAGTCTAACACATGCTATAAATGAGGTATGTGGAAGATTTGGTGTGGTTCTGGGTTGTTGGGAAGGAGTTATTAGCTTGTTGGTTTTGTAAGATCTTACCAGTCATAGAGACCGGTATCAGTTAGACGACCGATGTCGATTACTAGTAAAGAGATGAAGTTTGTTGGGTAATTGACGTCGGTAGGGGAAATTGGGTAAAAAGAATTAAAATGGGTTGATGGGAGCTCTCTGTGATTGCAAAGAGAGTTAGAAAGGTTTGGGTGAGGTCATGGGATTTTCAAGAAGAATCAGAGGTGATAAGATGGGCATTTGGGAAAGGTATGAAGGTTCTTTAGGCGGATGGTTGGATGGAGGTGCTATGGGAGAGATCTGGGTATGATAGGGGTGAAATGAAATAGATAATTAATAAATAACTAATCTATTAAAACAAATAAAAAATAAGAAACATACCTAATTGTGAAATGGAGATAAATAGTAGGAGGTGGTGATGGTTGCAAGAGAAGGTGGTCCCGAATGAATGTAGTGTCAGTAAGAAGACACAATGTTTCCCTATGAGTGCATTCAAGCTCTAGATTAATCTGATAATGAATGGTGTGGTGTTTAAATGTTGTAAGGGTCTTTCGTATGTCACAAAATCACTGGAAAAATTGAGAATAAGGATGCAAGGTTGCAAGAGCCATGAAGCGAGATTCAAGAACCTAGGTAAAGGATTGGAAATTTTTATTTAAGGTAATCAACAAAGGTTAGGTGACTGGCACCGACTGAGGAATAAAACGTCGGTTAGGGAGAAAAGGTCATACCTATCAAAAAATAGCCTTTCCTTCCCAATTTTAGTGTGATTCAGAATTGATTTTGGGTTAAGAGTGTGGGAATGATGCTAAATGGAGTGAGAAGTTGATTCGAGGAATGATTGGTGATTAATTTTAGGGTTGGAATGAGTCCTAGTTAGTTAAGGTTAGTGGGGAGTTAGTCTAGGATAATAGGCTTGGAATAGGTCTAGGATGAGATAAAACAAATAAGAGGTAAAGGCAAGGATGGTCACATGTAGAGAGTTGAATAAGGTTATGTACCATCAAATGTTGACCAAGTTGATTGTGAAGAGATTCCCTTTGGCTAGGAGAAATGACCTATAGAAGCAACACAATACCACCATATAATATCAAATAACAGATGACAGTGGACTACCTAAAGACTATAAATCGACTATTTTTAACAATTTAATGCAAGGAAAGAGTATATATAAATGAATCCTACTGAAATTAATATGATGTATGTATCTCATATAAAACACAATAAGAAAATCTAATGTTATAGGCCAGTTATGATTAGTCTGGGCTTACAGGTATGACAAAGGCTATGAATGATGTCTGGGAAATATTTGGCGAGGTTCTAGATTGTTGGGAAGGAGTTATTAGCTTTTTTGTTTTGAGGATCTTACCAGTCATAGAGTATGGTATCGATTAGGTGACTTATGCCAAACATTGGTAAAGAGCTGATGCTGGATGGGTGACCAACATCGGTAGGGGAAATTGGGAAAAAAGGATTAAAATGGGTTGATGGGAGCTCTCTTTGATTGCACAAAGAGTTGGGAAGGCTTGGGTGAGGTTGTGGAATTTTTAAGAAGATTCATAGGTGATAATATGGGTATTTGGGAAAGGTATGAAGGTTCTTTGGGAAGATGGTTGGATGGAGGTGTTATGAGAGAGATCTAGATCTAATACGGGTTGAAATGAAATAGATAATTAATAAATAAATATTCTATTAAAACCAATGACAAAGAATAAATATACTTACTTGTGAAATGGAGATAGATAGTAGGAAAGTGGTGATGGTTGTAGTAGAAAGTGGTCCCAAATGAATGCAGCAACAACAGGAAGGCATGTTGTTTCCCTGTGAATACAATTGAGCTATGGATTAATCTATTGATGAAGGGTGTGGTGTATAAAAAATGTAGGGCCCTCTAGTATCTCACAATATTGATCTTAAGTCAAAGAGTTAGGATGTAAGGTTGCAAGAGCCAGGAAAAAAGATTGAGGAATCTAGTTAGAGGATTGGAAATCCTTATTTAAGGTAACCGACTTTAATAGAGGAATAACCAACATTGGTTAGGGAGAAAAGGTCATACTTTTCCAAAAATATCATTTTCTTCCTAATTTTGGCGTGATTCAGAATTGATACTGGCTCAAGAGTGTAGAATGGCACTAAATGGAGCAGGAAGTTGGTTGTAGGAATGATAGGTAATTAAGATTAGGGTTAGAATGAGTCCTTTTTAGTTAAGGTGAGTGGGGAATTAGTATAGGTTAATTAATAGGCTTGGAATAGGTCTAATATGAGGTCTCTAGGTGAGGTGGAAATTAATTTAATTTAGGTAATTAAATTAATAATGATGTGAGGAGGGGTCATGATTAGATGTATGTTAATCGTAGGGGAATTGGTAGGGTGTGACCTAATTTGGGTGTCTACATTTGCCCCTTTTTTTCACATAGCTTGTATTGACAAACAACAATGATAAAAACAATAGGTGGTTATGCCAGGTATGGGTGAAGGTTAGGTTTCTGCAGGTATGGGTGAAGGTGATCCCCCTCAAACTAGAAACTGATGAAGTAACATGAAGAATTGGTGATGGGTTTGATAAAGTGTTAGGTGATGAAAAACATGGTAAGGTGTGGGTGTAGGTAATGGTGATATCAGTGTGGGTATTAGGTGGGGAAATTCAAATGCATGCACACGCGTGTATAACTTGATGAGGCACGAGGTTGAAGAGATCACAAAATATACACCGTCAAAGGTCAATAGTTTATCCAAACAAGATTGATGTGGTCTAGGTAGCCAAGGTATAGGATAAAAAAATGAGGCTAGGTGTAGGAACGGGAATTAGGTGGGTTCCAAAGTACCAAAAGGTTTAGTCTGATCAAGATAAACATCATGACATAAGGAAAGATAAGGTTGGTAGGATAAACAACACGAGCAATGCCATCACAATGTATAATGAGTAAGTGAATTCGAGTGTCAAATGTTCAGGTTCAGGTCGGATGTATAGGTAAGGTCAGTGGTAAGGCCGTAGTGTAGGAAAAAATGTGCCCCTAAGTACATTTAAGGAGAGGGTAAGGTGATAAGGCCATTAGGTGAACCTGAAAGGTGGTGGTATGGTTGGGGGAAGCAAGAAAATGGCATCTTGAAGTAACATTTTGGGAAAATGAGGCATATTTGGTTGAGTTGGGGTGACCGATACTGGTTGAGGGTAACCGATGCCAGTAAGGGTGACTGATGTCAGTCACCTAGGGCATGACCAGACCAACATTGGTCATGTCAAATTTGGGTTAAAATGGAAAATACACATGAAAGTGACTCATTTATACATTTACTAATTTAGAAAATGAATGTGAATAAATTTTTTATGAGAAAAATGACAAGGAGGGTCAAGAGGCTGAGTTGGTGAGAGGTTTTGTGGTGGAAGGAGTTTATTTTATGGGCCCACGAGATATACTCAAGTGATTTGATTATCTGAGAGATTAGAGAGTGATTCGGACATGGAAGAGGTAGGAGAGGGCACCAGAGGACCTCCAATATAGATACCTGACATCCAACCACGGAGAGAGAGCCAAGTAGAGGTAGGATTCGAGCTCCATTAGTGATTTTGGTTAAAACTAAGGTAGAAAAAGGAATAATTTGGATTTTGAGATGGAATTAAGATTTTGTTTAAAATTGAATGAAATGGGGTTATGGGGAGGGTGGAATCTAGTCTAATTAGGAGGTAAATTGAATCAAAAAGAAAATGAGGGTGATTTGGGTGGGTTGGGTGATGGTTTTAGTTAATTCTTAGAAAATGGGGACGTGGTGATTCAGCTCTAGGGCCAAACTAATGAAAAATTTCGGTTAGTGCCCCATGCCCTTAGAGTGTTGCCTACATAGCCCTTGTGAAAGGGGCCTAAGGTAGATGTAGTTCTCCCTTAAACCGGGGATAAATGAGATTAAGTTAGGTAAACTGAGTAGGTAGGTTGGGAAAGTAGGTTAGAAAATGAAAATGTTGGTGGGGTAAGGTATGTTTGAAAATAGGAAAGGTCAAATGTTGAATAGGTAATGGGCAAGGTGAATTAAGCATAGGCATAGATGACAGTGTTATGACTGAGTCCATTTCAATGGTCTGGTCCTGTTTGAAGAAACAATAAGTAAAAAAATAAAAACCAAAAAGAAGCGGCATGCCCATATTTGTCAAGGACCATAGGTTTCATACCCATAGAATTATCAAACATAAGTCCCTAGATACATTGCATGAGCGATAGGTCCATAGGTGAAAGAAGTTGTATGATAACAATGTGTAGAATACATACCACATCCCTTGAGTGGATATGAGAAAATAAAAAGAAGGTAGGGTGTAGGGGTTTGTTAAGCATAACCTTATTGTGGGACAACATGCCCCTTCTGCAAGATACCCAAAACTAGAATAGGCAAGTCCATGACCAAAAGTTTGTATTTTTTGTTGACTTTTTTCCTATTTATTTGTATAGACTAATTGATGGGGGAAGTCTGTATTGGGATAAATACATTCTCCTTGAGGTCTTTGTGAAGTTGATTGATACAGGAAGCTCCAGAATTGTTTTATTTTTGACAAGTATAGATTAGTCTTCTTTTTGGATTAGACTAATTACAGTAGGTGGCTGGATTTTTATAGCTGTCCTTAGAGGGAGTAGTCTACTTATAACAACATGAGAGAGAAATATACCTATCCTTTTTGAGGGAATCATCTATTTGCAAGAAGTTTGACTCAAGGAGTAGAGTTTTTGTTATCCCTTATATTTTTAATTTTTGGACTTAAAGTCGTGGACAAGACTATAAAGGAGTATAGGCCTCTTTTATGAAGGAAGAAACCATAGCACAAAAATCTTAGGCATGCAAGATGGGTTTCAAGTGACGAATGACCATGGGACTCCATCCTGAATAAGAAAAAAATTATCCACGAGAATCATGCCATGAGTAGAGTCTTGGTACTCATATTTAAGAAAAGGATGAAATGATGATGGATAATCAAAAAATTATATTTTGAGTTGTTCCTCCTTAATAAAATGTAGGTAAAAGGAAAGATTCACTCAAGGGAGGAGCATATAAGTGACATAAAGTGATGTAGTAATTTATTCAACAATAAAATAGTTAAAGATGTAAAACATTAAGGGGCTCAGGTTTGGGTTTACCCTTAAGAGAGGATAAACAATAAGCTCCTGATCTAAAGGCATGGGTAAAAATATAGGGTCCAATCCAATTAGGAGAAAACTTCTCTCGTTTAATTTTCTCTTATTTGGTTACATGTTGGTTTTCCTTGAGGAAAAGGTCACCTATTTTGAAGGTTCGTTCATGAACACATTTGTCATATGTTTCACCGCAAAGTAGATATTAAACAAATAAGAGTAAGGTCAAGGAGGTATACATGTTGATGGTCGACGATGGTGAGTATGTGTAGAATGTTGACCATGCTGATTGAGAAGAGATGCCATTTGGCTATGAGGAACAACTTGATATAGAATGCAAGACCATAAAGTATAATTAATAATACCGATTGGTGGATTGCCTAATGGTATCTAGATATGGGAAGTAGGGTGCTTTCCTAGAAGGCTATCAATACACGTTTTAAAACAAGTTAATGTCAATAAATAACATGAAATAAAGAGACCTACTTTCATTGTATAGTTTAGGTATCCTACACAAACAGAGTGAATCAAATCTAGTCTAATAAATGCATTCATGAATAAATATAAGAAGAGTATTAGGTGGTTGATGGTCTGTGGGTGTGAAAGAGGATGTAAATGAGGTTTGGACAATATTGGGTGAGGTTCTGGGTTGTCGGGAAGGATTTATAAGATTGTTGGTTTAGGAAACGTTACCAGTCACAGAGACCGGTATCAGTTAGGTGACTGATACTGGTACTGGTAATGAACTGATGCCAGTTGGGTGACTGGTGTCGGTAGGGGAAATTTGGTAAGATTATTAAAAATAAGGTTTTGGGAGATCTCTGTGATTACAAAGAGAGTTAGGAAGGTTTGGGTGAGGTTGTGGGATTACTAGCAAGACTCAGAGATCATAAGAATAATATTTGGGAAAGATATGGAGGTTCTGTGGGAAAATGGTCAGATGGAGGTGTTGTAGTAGAGATTTGGGTATAAGAGGTGGCAGAATGAAATAGATAACTAGTAAATAGCTAATCTACTGAAACCAATGAAAAATAAGAAATAATACTTACTTGTGGAATGCAAGTAGAAAGTAGGTGGTGGTAATGGTTATATGAGAATGTGATACTGAACAAATGCAACAACAAGAGGACACGATGCTTCCTTGTGAGTGCACTGGAGCTCATGATAAATCTCTTGATGAAATGTGTGGTGTCTAGATGTTGTAAGGGTCTCTGGTATATCACAAGATCATTAAAAAGCTTGAGAGTCAGTATGAAAGGTCACAAGAGCTAGAAAACTAGATTAAAAACCAAAACAAAGATTTAGAAACTCTTATTTAAAGGTAAATAATGGCGGTTAGGTGACCAATGCTGGTCAAGGAATAACCGATGCTGGTTAAGGAGAATTAGTCATATTTATTAAAAATAGCCTAATTCTTGCTAAATTTGACATGATTCTAATTTTGGTTCTGGGTCACAAGTGTGGAATGGTGGTAAATGGAGCTAGAAAGTAGTTAGAGGGATGATAGGTCATTAGAATTAGGGTCAGACTAAGTCCTAGCTGGTTAGGATAAGTGGGGAATTAGTATAAGGTAATAAATGGAGTTGGAATAGGTCTGGGGTGAGGTGGCTTAAGTGAGGTGGCTAGTTGAGGTAGGTAATTAACTTAATTTTGGTAATTAATTTAATTAAAATTTGTTAAAGTGGGAATGGTGCGGGGATAATATTGAATTAATTTATTAAAGGAATTTTAGAGGGTTGCTACCTAATTTTTGTGTCTATATTTGCCCATTTTTATCATGTAGCTTGTATTGATAAGTGAAACTAAAAAAAATAGGAGTGGTTGCCCCAGGTATAGGTGGAGGTGATCGTGGTTTCCCTAGGTATGGTTTGATGTTAAGTTTCCTTGGGTATGGGTGGATGTGATCCCCCTCAAACTGGAAATTGATGAAGTGAGAGGATGAATCAGTGATGGGTTTGATAAAATGGTAAGTGAAGAAAAATAAGGTAGGGTACGAGCATGGGAAATGGTGATTTTGGGTGTAGGTGATAGGTGGGGGACTCAAATGCATGCACACGTGTATAATGCGACAAGGTGCTAGGTTGAAGATCTCACAAACTCTAAATCGTCAAAGGTTGATAGTTTATCCAAACAAGGTTGGCGTGGTTCAGGTATCTAATGTATAGGATAAGGTCCTGAAACACAACAAGCCTAGGTGTAGGAACGTGCATTAGGTGGGTTCCAAAGTAGCAAAAGGTTTAGTCTTATCAAGATAAACATCATGGAATTAGGCAAGGCAAGGTTAGTAGAATAAAGAACATGAGTAAATTTGTCACAAGGTACAAGTAAGAAAAGTCGAGTGTCAAATTGGCGGGTTCGAGTTGGGTGTATAGACGAGGTTGTGGGTAAGGATGAGGTGTAGGCAAAAACCATGCCTATAAGTAAAATTAGGGAGATGAATAGGATAGGAAGGCTACTAGGTGAGCCTGCAAAGTGATGGCAAGGCTTTAGCAGTAAGAAAATGATATTGTACAATGAAAATTTGGACAAATTAGGTTAAATGGATATTACAGGGTGACTGATACCAGTTAAAGGGAAACCAATTCCGGTATAGGTAACCGATGTCGGTTGACTAGGGAGTTGATTAATGTCCTTCTAGTTGATTTGGGTGTAAAAAAGGTAAAAATACATGTGAAATGAATTCATTTGTGAATTTCCATATTTGGAAAATGACAATGCAGAGAGTATTTTGATGGGAAAATGACAAAGAGGACTATGAGGATGAGTTGGCGCATGTGTAGCAATTGATAAGAGGAGAGTTTGACGAGCCCATGCGATTGATATAAGGAATTTGATTGGTTGATAGGTGAGAGGTTGATTCCATCATGGCTGAGGTAGGAGAGTGAGCCATAGGACCACCAGTTAAGAGACCAGACATCCCACCGTGGAAACGGAGCCGAGTAGAGGTAGGGTTTGAGATCCACTAATGTTTTAGTTGAAATGAAGGTAGAAAACTAAAAAATTTGCGTTTTGAAATTGATTTAAAATTTTGTTTAAATATGGGGGAAATGGGGTATGGGGAGGGTGAAAACTAGTTTAATTAGGTGGGAAAATAAATTAGGAAGTGTTTTGGGGTGGGTTGGGTAGGTAGTTTAGGTAGTTTTGTTAAATTTTTGAAAATGGGGACGTGGGGGTTTGGCCCTAGGGCCAAACTAGTGACCAACATCAGTTGGGCATCTGATGGCATTGGTGGGGTCTACCAGTGTCAGTGGGGTGAAAATATGACTGGTATTGGTCAGGGTGACTGATGCCAATCACTATTAAAAATGACTTAGGCTAAAAAAGACTTGGTAAAAATGGTTAAAATGTGAAGGGAAGGATGAGTGAGTGTGTATTTAGGTATGCGTAGGTGAGTTAGGTGAAATTAAAGTAGAATGGGTGGGTGTAAGGGTGAGTTAGGGTAGAAATTGAGGAAAGGTAGGTATAAATGGGTGGGTTAGGGTTAAGTTGGGTAGAAATGAATTGATTAGGATCAAATGAGGTTGGTATGGGTGTGGTAGAAATGGAAAAAAAAAGTGTAGATAAGTAGGCTAGATAGAATATTCATCAGGAGAATAATTTAGGTAAAATATGAGAAGGATAACAAAGGCCATGCTAGATATCGGGTTGGGTAATGTTAAATAGATGAGTAGAAGGGGCAATTGATTACCAGGTATGATCAATGATGTTTCAGGTTAGGTAAAAATTTATCATGAGGGATAGGTTCTTGCCATTGTTGGTGTAGATGAGATCTCACGAGACAGAGGACGAGTGGGAGCATATGAGATCTGTTAGTCTGGGGGCCAGTATGTGATATAGGCTTATTGTGAGGGATCACAATATGATGGTCGCTCTCATCAATATATTGGATTCAACGACCAATACTTTCCATCTACCTACTAGGGAGATGACAATCACGTTGGATGATGTCTACCAGATTTTGAGGCTACTGATTGTTTGAGAGACGATCTATCATATTTCATTAGATGGGGCATTTGAGCCTATGGTTGTGGTTTTTGGATAGGCTATGTTAGATTTATCCTATCATAGTGTGAGCATCAACTACGGAGATATGTATGTTGCACATTCAGAGGAGACATGATTTTCAATGTTGATGATGGTGACAGTATGGTGTTATGCACTTCTTGATTCAAAGGGTGGGAGATACCCATAGGAATTGATGGGGGGTTTTGTAGGATATGATTGAGGAGTGATTCTACTTTTCTTGGGAACTAGATTTTTAGTACAACTGTACAGGGAGTTATGGTCATATCGGAAGATTTAGATATTCGGTGTGTTGTGCACATATCTACTTCATTGTTGGGCCTATGAGAACATAGTGTGTTTGCATCCAGTAGCCTACCATGATAGGAAATGTTTAGAGGTGTACAAATAGCATGTTAAGGTGGTGGCTTCTAGTAGGAGTACATCCGAGGGGGATGAGGTGTTGCGAGATGTGACCTACTATATGCGACTATTAGAGGGCCTATCAAGACTGGATATTTTATGGTGGCCTTATGTTTATTTCCCTTCGTATGGAGGCATCGTAGAGTATTTGGTTGGGTTACAACTAGTTAGGTGGATACAAAGACAAAGGACTAGAGTACACGAGATGATATAGTTGGAGTGGGTTAGATGAAATTTTAGGCTTTGGCAGGATGTACCTCCATCATTTTCATAGTACCACGGGGATGATGTGGAGAGACCATTGTCTCCACCACATCTAGTAGATTCTACTGGGAAAGAGGAGTAGGTGGCCGATAGACAGATTGATGATGTGGGTAATATTAATGGGTACAGGTACTGATGGATAACCTAGCTATAGGAAGCACCAATGAGGCAAGGCCAGCTAGATTTGGCCACTGTGATAGTGCAGAGAGATCAATTACAAGGGTAGGTGATAGCTTTGGAGTTGCAGCTAGCTCCGTCATAGACACAAGTGGCTACTTTTCAAGGACAATTAGCCCAGGCCTAGGCGCAAATACAGGCACAGGTAGGATATGGGGGGCAGGTTATATGACTACAAGCACAAGTGACTGAATTACATGCATAGGTGGAAAATTTACAAGGGTATTTAGTAATTTCATAGGAACATGTGTAGGTTCAGGCACATGGCCCACCTCCACAGGCACCGAGATAGGGTCTCATGTTACAGGTAGTAGGAGAGAGGCCACATGTATAGGGACAAGGATCACTGCTACTGGGACAATGTCCACAGAGTACTATGACACCTCTGTAGTTTATATCCATGCATATATATAAGGATATTGTGAATGAGGCTCGATTCTACCAGAATCAAATTTTAGATACCAATATACACATTTTTTTATGCCGAGCAGAGAGCACAATAGGCATCTCATGCAAGGACGAGTTCATGGAATCATAATTCTAGCAGCTCGGAGATCCATAGGCCTCACAAGAAGGGTGAACAGGAGGTTACCAACTCATGGTGAAAAATTCCAAATGAGGGTACATGAGAGAGAAACAAAGGTTCCGTCCCCTCACATATATGATATTAGACGATAAAGTAATTTTGTTTTTTTGATATATATATATCGGCGTGCGTGCCAAAGATGTGAAATGTGTATGAGAGGTTTTTAGACACTTTATTTATATATGTTTATACATGTATTGACACAAAGACATTCCATTTATATAGTTGATGATGATGGTTATATGTGATGTGGTTGCATTTCCATTGTATTGTTATTATGGAAAATAGATATGTAGGCATGGTTTTGTGATAATGTTTTGGTTGATTTTACTTCCATTATATTTGTGTCATGGAAACTAGGTGTAGGCATGATGTGGGTATGATTATAAAATTTAATGGTTTGATTTCCAATGTATTGATTTTATGGAAATTATATTATAGATATGGTTGAGTCGATGGTCTTACGATTTGATTGCATATCCATTATATTGATGTCATGGAAACTATGTGATTGGACATGATTTGGTTGAGGTTAATGTAAATGAAATGATTTTATGTTGTATTGTTTAATTTCTAATGTACTAATGTTATGGAAAATAGATGATAGGTATAGTTGAGTTTGATTGGCTTCAATTTAACTTCCAAGTAAAATTGGTAGTATGGAAAATAAATGATGATGTATTTAGATGATGTATGATTTTGGTTTAATTTAACTTCCAAATTATTATTTTTATGGAAACTAAGTTTTTGTTTTATGGGGGAAATGATGATGGGGTAAAAGAGTGGCCGAGCTAATCTCAAAGGGCCCCATGCCCTAAGAGCGTTATCTACATATCCCTTGTGAATGGGGCCTCATGACGATGTATTTCTCCCTTAAATGAGGGAAGAATGAGGTTGAGTTAGGTAGGTGTTTGAGGTAGGTTGGTTGGGTAAAGCATGTTTTGGAAAAGTGTGAAGTCAAATGTTAAACATGTAAAAGGTGAGGTGAATTAGGAATAGGCATAGATGAAGGTGTCATGAACTGATATTAATGATCTTGTCTTGTTGAAGAAATCACAAGTAAATAGATAAGAAAACAAAAGAGGTGGACAACCAAGAGTTAGAAAGGACCATAAGTGTTAGACCCTTAGACTTATTTGAACATAAGTCCTACTAAATACACAACATGATTGATAGGTTTAAAGTTGAAATAAGTTGCATGATCAAAATGTGTAGAATACATGCCACGTCCCTTGAGTTGATTTAGGAGATAGTAAACAAAAATTAAGGTGGATGAAGTTGTCTAGCATAACCTTATTGTGGGACAACATGCTGCTTCTCCAAGATACCCAAAACGAGAATAGGCAAGTCCATGACCAAAAGTTTGAAATTTTCTTGACTTTTTATTTTTGTTTATATATATATTTATTGATGTGGGAAATCTATATTTTGATAAATAGATTATCCTTGATGTCTTCATAAAACTGATCAATGTGGGAAGATCTATAATTATTTTATTTAAGAGATATAGATTAGCCTTCTTTTTGGATAGACTAATGACAATAATTGGTTGCTTTGTATAGCTGCCCTTCGAGGGAGTAGTCTACTTATAGTATAAAGAAAGAGAGGTAAATGTCCTTTAGAGGGAATCATCTATTTGACATAAATTTAACTCAAGGAGTAGAGTTTTGGTTATCCCATGTGTATTTTTGTTATTGTATTTTTGAATTTAAATTCATGGACAAGACTATAATGGAGTGTAGGCATTTTTTATGAAGGGAAGACCATAGAACGAAAATTTTAGCTATGAAAAAGGGGTTTCAAGTGATGAAAGAACATGGGAATCCATCTTGAAAATGATTAAAAGTATCCATGAGAATCATGCCACGATTAGAGCTATGGTACTCATACTAAAGACAAGGTTGAATGGAGATGGATAATTACATAATTCTAGTTTAGTCATTAGTTCTTAAAATAAGTAGATGGAGGAAAGGTTTTTTCAAGGGATGAGCATATAGGTCACCAATTTTGAAGGTTAGTTCATGAACACATTTATCATAAGCTCACTTGATGCATTTTTGGTAGATTTAGATATGGTCTATAGAACTTAGACGACATTTGTCTAGTAACTCAAGTTGTGCCAAATGTTCTTGGTGGAAATCATCGTCAGAAAGCATATCTTTCAGTGATATATAAAGAGATGGAATTTGGAGTTCAAGAGATAGGATGACATCTATACTGTAGACCAAAGAGAAAGATGTGGTATTAGTAGAGGTATGAATGATGGTACAATAAGCCCATAAGGTGAAAGGAATGTGCATGTGCTAATCCTTACCAGTGCTTTCGATGAATTTCATAAGAATTTTATTGAGGGTTTTGTTGGAAGAATTGGATTTCCCATTTTTATATGGTTAATAGGGTGAAAAGAAACTGAGTTTAATGCCAAAGTTTTCACAGATTTTGTATAGGTTTTTTTTTTTTGAATTATTTTCCATTGTCAGTGATAAGGTGGCGAGGAACACCAAAATGACAAATGATATGATGATTGATGAATTCCATGATCTTTTCAACTTTGGTAGAAATGTGAAGAATGACCTTCACCCTTTTTTTGTAGTATTCGGTCACTAAGATGATCCATTTATGACATTGAGAATAATGAGGTTTAATCTCTCCGACGAGATCCAAATCCCATTGAGAGAAAGGCCAAAAGTCTTTGGTGACTTGGGGTATGGTGAAGGTTAGCATGATACTAACACTTTACACAATGCTTTACGTATTAAAATCATTCTTGGTTAATGGTTACCCAGTATTAGCAGAGGAAAAGGATATGTTTAGCAATGATGAGGCCACTAAATTTTCCACTAAAAATCCCATCATGGATTTCTTTGATGGTGTATGGAATTTAAGAACTAGTGAGGCACCTAATGAGGATATCATCAAAGCCACATTTATAGAGAATACCCCCCATGATGGTGTAGTGAGAGAAACTTTTGAGGAAGGCTCATCATCCATTGTGAGTGAGATCTAGATGCATAATTGAATGGGAGAGGTAGTTGGTGAGTTAGTTATACCAAATGTCGCATGGGTTAGTTTTGATTATTCTCACAAAATTTACATCTCGAATAAGATAAGAGGGTGACTAAAAATATTATACTATGACAAATATTTTAGAGTCAGAAGGTGAGGCATGTATTTTTGAGGTGAGGCAGGCCTTGGTATCCATGATTTTGTTTGTGGATTGTGGAGTGGTTTGAATGAGGTAGGTGTCAAATGTGGTTAAAAGTATGTTGAAATGAAGTTTATAATTTTAAAGGATATCCTTACGAAACTGGTGAAAACCATTGAATTTGTTCAAAACCTATTGAGAATAACCCAAAATATTAATGCTTTTAACATCTAAGGCTATGACAGTCAGAAGGCCCAAGACAAGTGCTTCATACTTAGTAATGTTGTTGGTGCAATTGAAGTCAATTTTAATTAATAGAGGCATAGGCTTGCCATCAAGAGGAATGAGGATGAATCCTACACCACCCTTGGATTGACATTTGGAACCATTTAAAAATAAGGTTATATGATAAAAAAATGTCATCTAGGGAAAGAGTGGTAATGGATTCGTTGCAAAAATAAAAGTTAGAAGATTGATTTCCAAGAAGAGAGACATCTGCAAGCTGATATGCAATGGTGTGTCCCTTGATAGACTTTTGATGAATGAATTCCACGTCTAGGTCTGCAAGGAGCACGAGTCAATGTACGGTGCATTGGTAAGGTTTAGCATACATGTAATGCAAAGGGTCAATGTTGGTGATGATAAAGGTTTTTTTTGTTAAGTAGGTGGTGGTGAAGTTTATTAGCCACAAAGATCAAGGCCAGGTAGAGATTTTTAGCGTGAGTATACCTAGTCTCACAATCTAAAACAATAAGGATTATGTAATAAACCACTTTCTCCTTGTGTTTCTCATCGTGATGAGCGAGCATGGCACCCAAGGAATGATCAGTGGTAGAAATGTAGTTTGGTATAACTGAGAGGTGTTTGACACGATTTTTTGATTTACCAAGGATGTTGTCAACATAATCTTCCAAAATTTTGTACATGATATCATGGAATATATAGGTCATACTGCATTGATAGGTGGGGTAGTGTTTTTCAAGAAAAAGAGCATGATGTAATAACAAAATTTCGTAATAACAAAATTTCCCCAAAGAGGCGATGAAGGTAGTTTTTTGTTGATCATCTGGAGCGAGTAATATTTTACAATAACCTGAGAATCCATCTGTAAGAGATAACATCTCATGTCTGAGTGTAAGATCAACAAGTTGGTTGATGCTAGGAAGAGGAAAGTCATCCTTAGGGCATGTAAGGTTAAGGTTGCATAAGACCATGCAGATGCAAAGTCCCCATGCCGCTTTGATGATAGGAACAATGTTAGAAATAAATTCTGGATAGTCAATGAGTATAATGAAAGAAATAAAAAGGAGGTGATGGAGATCTTATTTTACAAGAAGGGAAATGTGTGGATGAATTTTTCATAGCTTATGTTTCACAAGTTTGGCTTTTGGGATAGTCACGATGTTGTGGACCATATATTAGGGTCAATACCAGGCATATCAACATAAGACAGAAAAAATGTTACTATGATCTCGAAGGAAAGAGGTAAAGGATTTTTGTTTGGCAGAATCTAAAGAATGTCCTATCTTTATAATTTGAGGGTTGTCTTGAGTGTGAATGTTGATATCTATGGTTGACTCATTGAGCATGGTTTTTTTATCAGAAGGTAACAACTGATGAATGTAATATTATTCTGCACCTAAGTAGGTGAGAATAGTATCATTATCCTGACATTTAACAAAATTGATAGAAGGTGCGTCTTCATATAACATGTCAGGATAAAGAAGAGGAATGGAAGAAATAACCTTGCCATCACATTGATAGGTCATAGGTCCCAAGGAAACAATGTTCACAATTTTTGTAGGAGGGATGGATTCTAGATCCATGGACTTCATGGGTGAAGGTGGCATAATAGGCGAGGAAGGTAGAGAAGGTGAATATGGATTTTCATCTTCAATGAGTGTGACATGAGCCTTCTTAGGAGGAGGATGTATAGAAAAACAAATTCCACAATGGTCTTTATGTATTTGGGTAGTGCAAGGTACGACTGTGTGAAGAACTTGTTCATAAATACTAAAACCAAAGCCTTTCCAGGCACATTGATGAAGAAAAGCATGGGAAAAATGATGGTTGTCGAGGTATTAGAAGTCATATGATAAAGGTATGGTTTGGGTAGTTGGTTCCAAATAATAAGAAGTGTCTAGTCCCCCATATGTCAGGTTAGTGTGAAGGTGGGGATGATTGTATGGAAAACCTATCCTATACACTGATCATAATATGAGTGTTAGTGAAGGATTTCATACTCCTGATGAGTAAGGAAGGTGTTTACATTATATAAGTGGTATACGCCCAAGGAAAGGCATTGAAAAACACCTACCAAGGGATTAGAGGTCAGTACTTGATTAGCAAGAATGGATGAGCTACTTGAAGACTAAGGAGGTGGGGTATCAGTTGACAGTGAAATAGGGGTGTTGATATATGGGCTAGCTATCGAAGCTGCAGAAGTAGAGGGGATAGATAAGTTTATTTATGAAGATGTAGTGCTAGAAGTGGTAGCAAAACATGTAGTGGAAGCAGTGGTAAATGAGGCAATGGAAGAAGATGAAGTGATAGGGGTGGTAGATACCTTGACTTGAATAAGGACATCATTTGGGTGATAGAGTATGTCGTAGGTTTTAAAAGGTGAAGGATCCTCCTTAATGGTGTAGTTGTGCCATTCATACTCAAATTTTACGCAACGGTGAAGGGTGGAAGTGAAACACCCCATAGTGTGAGTCCAGGGTCTACCAGACAACAAGTTATATTTAAATTACCTCTCCAGAACATAGAATAGTTTGGGAATGGTGCGGGGACCCACGTGGATGTTGAGGATGATGGTGCTAAGGTTATAAGTTAAGGAATCATTAAAGGAACACAACATAACTAGTTTTTTATGCATGCATTGGGTGGGTATGTGTAATTTTTCATAAGTACGGAAAGAAATGATAGTAATGCTAGCACCCACATCAATCATAACACGCCAAACATGAGTATCATTGATGTATGAGGTGATGAAGAGAGTAGGATCAAGATCATCTGATTGTAGAGGGAAAATGTCGAAATAATCAAAACTGATAGTAGAGATTTGAGGAGAGGAAATGGGGGCGTAATTTTGAGGAAGATTAGTTAGGGCAGCTACATTATGAGGGGTTAAATATGGTGGCCACATGTGTCAGATCAATCTCTGTAACCTTGATAAATTGTAGGACCTCAATGATGGCCTGATGATGAGACTCAAAGGTTTGAATTAGGTCATACAAAGACATCTTCAAAGGATATTGATGAAGTTGTTTAATCATAGTGAAAAGTGAAACTCTGTCAAAAATATGATAAGTTGGCCCATGGATGATTACCTTGGGGGCAGGTGCAAGTGGAATGGTAGGTGAATGTGCATTGGATGGGCTACCAATTTTCTCTTTTCCTTTATATTTTCTTGATCGAGTGGCTATTCAGACCATGTTTATTTCAAAAATTGAAGGAGGAAAAGAGGGTTGTGGAGATGCAGGTAAAGGTTGTTGAGTAGATATAGGATTAGGCCATGTGGTAATAGGAGAAGGGAGAAGGGAATTCTCCTCCAATAATTCATCTTCATCGAAGATACCATTCAAAGAACAGAGTTGAAGAATAATATTTTTAAGGGCCTTATAAATTTTGACATCATGCCATGGTGAGTGATGATATGCATAGATTTTGGAGTTGTCAAACCCTGCTGGTTTGGGTTTGAGAAAGTTATAAGGCTTAATCAGTGGAATTGTGATAGTGGAGGTTTCTAACAACCTATAAACGATGTTATTATAGGATCCTGCCAATGGATCACAATGGGAATTTAGAGTGGGTTTGGAAGAAGGTGTGAAAGAGGTTGAGTTAGGGGTTGAGTCAGTTTAACTACCTTTTTTTGTAGATAGTGTGGTTTTTGGTTTAGGTGGCACACTCTTGGGTAAATGTTCTAGAGTAGTGCATGAAGAAGAAGGTGATGTAGAAGGTGTAGGTGTACGAGTCACACAAAGTGATAATATAGGTGTGGGTAAGATCTTGGTTGAGGGTAATGCAAAAGGTGTAGATAAAAGAGAAGGTAAAGGCATGGGTAGAATAGGATATTGAAGCAAGAGTGTGGGTTTCCTTACTTTAATTTATCCTTGGGAGAAAGGTTTCTTGATCAAGGTTGATGGATGTAGGAATAATATTTATGGAAGAGGTGAAGGTGAATAAGAAGGTGTTGGAGAAACTGGGGTACAAGGATTAAGAGGTTGGGTCTTCCTCTTAGTTGTTGGAATAGAATTAGTGGTGGTTTGTGAAGAGGTAGTCAAATCTATCTTCATATGGGGGTGGAATAGACTAGGAATCAACAAGACCCCCAATGTAGTGGTAGGTTTAGGTGCAGGTGAAGGTTTGGGTGTGGATGGAGGTTTGGGTGTAGGTGAAGACTGGGGTGAAGACAAGGCTGATGAATAAAAGGCTGATATGATTGGCTCAGGTGTGATAGATTTTGTTGTCTTGTATACTATAGGATACATAGTTAAATTATCCAGGGACAACATCTACATTTGAGTGGATAATGGTAGTCGAAGGTACCCCCAAAGTATAGAGTAATCAACATACTCTAAGCTATCGACTAAATGATAGAATGGTGTAGAGGTAGAGGAAGATGATGAAAACTTGTTGGTAATCCATGTGAAGAATTCTGAGGTTTGTGAGATAGAGAAGTTTTTGGATTCTGGATCTGTAGGTAGAAGTGATGCAAGAAGATTGATAGGATCTTAGAAGACCCTGAGAGAAGTATCACTTACAGGAAGAGGATATAAAAGTGGCTCCTCTATGGGTCGAGAAGAGAGCAAGGTATGGGGTGAAGACTCTTTCTTAAGTAGAGAAGAGGATAAGATAGGCTCTTCCCTGGGTAGGAGCATGGGTAATTCGGGATCCTTGATAGGTGATGGGATAAGTGGAATAAGTTACTCTATAGATGAGGGAGTAGGAGAGGTAGGATCCTCCATGGGTAGAGGAGTACATGAAATAGGCTGCTTCATGGGTAGAGGAGATCTCACAAGAATTTCCTCAATAAATATGATGAGAGAAAACTAAGCATAAGGGACAGGTGTTGTTTCAAAGACGGTATGGACCTCATGATCATTGGTGTCATTACTAGAGGTCTCACCATCCTAGTTTGATGAAGGGGTATGGTTTGGAAAAGGTTTCTTAAAGATATGAATGTTTTGATTCATGGGCACATTAGGGTTATCCAGGATGAGATCCTCATTATCTAGCATTTCCTGGACAATTTTCTTGAATGTTTTACAATTTCCATCACTATGTCCCCTAATGCGGTGATAGTTACTGTAATAATTCTCCTTATACCGTGTGGGTATAGGACAAGAAGGGTAAAAACCAGTATGTGGTTTGACATGTGGATGGGTGACGACTCCCGCTTTTAACAACTTTTCCAACACAAAGGAGTAAGGCTCTCTTATGGTGGTATAATGTTTTTGTTCATACTTATACTAGAAATTTTGAACAATAGACATATTAGGAGGAGGATTTGGTTAGTTTGATGGATGAAAGGGGCCATATTTTAGGACCACCACATTGGTAGATCCTTTTTCCTTAGAATGATTGTTTTGTGGTTTATAATAAGAAGAGGAGTCATTAGACCTAAATGAAGTGTTCTTTTTGTACAACTTAAGATTTTATTCTTCAATGGAACATATATCTATCTTCTGGGCCATAGTGAATTCCTTGCAAAATGTTGGAAATTTTTATACCTAAAGAGTTTGGGAAATGTATCTAACACAAGTCCTAATGAACAACTCTATCAGCTCGAGTTGCAGAAGTTGAAAGATAAGCTTATTAATGAGCCCCCAGTAGCATGTGATGAAGTCAATGAAAAACTCATCATTGTATAGATGAATAGAATATAAATCACTCATGGATAAATTCTTAGATATATTGATGGAGAAGTAATCCATGAAATTCTGGGCCAATTGGTTGAAGGAAAATAATGATTGCCGAGGTAAATCACTATACCAATCTAGGATAGGTCCTGACATTGACATGTGAAAAGTCCTAAGGAGAAAGGAATCATCATGGGAAATCAAATAACAGATATGTTTGAATGATTGCAAATGTTGTTGAGGATATTCCTTGCTATTAAATCAATTAAACTTAGGCAACTCCCAATGTGCGGGATAAGGGTGAATGGGTATGGATGGATGAATAGGCTCATTACAGATTTCATCATAGGTTAAGGCATTTTGAGAGCTGAAAATAGATGCTTCAACAGTCTGAATCTTATCCATCATCATATTTATAAGATCCTTTGTAGGTTTAGATTGAGGGACGCCCCCTGCAGTATAAGGGGGTGGATAAGATGCGTGGGTCATGGAAAGCACGCCAATATATGGTGGTAACGAATAAGAAAACTGATATGGTGGTATGTAAGAGGGAATAGATGACAAAGACATGTACATTGAATAAGAAGTGGAGGTGATGGGCCATTGATGAGGTAGGGTGTAGGTGGGAGGAACTTGTGTAGAGACCATCATGGCTATGGGCAAAAGAGTTTGTGGTATAGAAAGGAACAAATTTTGAAAGGGGGTATAGGATGTCAACCCCATTTACGGATGTGAATTTATTAGTACCGATGATATGGGCATACCTATAGTAGGATCCATAGATGAAGATATGGTAGAAGTCGAGACACTGACAAAATTCAGGGGAGTGAAATACATTGAAGGTGCAGCGGATGTCAAGGGTACAGTAGTTGACATTGACACAGGAGTAGGTATCACTGAATTAGCATTCAAAGATATTTCATGGGGCATGGAGGTAGGCATACCAAACAATGGCTGGCTTGATGAGTCATATGTAGAAGAGTGGGAGAGGTAATGTTGCAAGAACAAGAGGTTGTGATCGAGTAATTTAGAAAAAATCCTTGTCACCTACAAGTACAATCATGATATTAGGATCGATCAGAGATGAGATGGAGGGTGATGAAGAGCTAGTGGGAAAGGGTACACAACTAGCATGAAAAGTGAGGGATCAAACCTGTTGGCGAGTACAAACCATATGAAAGGTGAAAAAGAGGTATTTTAGGCTTTACAAAATTGACAGAACTCAAGAAGTTTTGTGGAGTCTAGAGAATAGAAATAGGTTACCGTTTCTGATAAAAATACAAAACACACAGACTGATATTGTTCAGTTAACTCATCCCGGTTAGACAAGAAGACCGATGCTAGTTTTATGGATAACCAAGAAATTCAGAAATTTGAATTAAAAAGGCATAAAGTGGGTATAATTGGGTCCTGTTAAGGGTGAAAAAGACTCATAAATAAGTGTTTTGAAAGAATTAGAACATAGAAAGTTTATATATAAGAAGATAATGCTGTTTTGGATATTATAATCAAAACATAGTGAAACTGATGGTATTCAGTTGACTAGTGCCGGTATGATGAATAACCAATGCTGGTTGTTAGAATGATACCGGTTATTGATATTTTTGAGAAGATGAAGATTTTTTTTGATTTGGAGTGAATTAAGTAAAAGTAAAGCCAACCCAGAAGATGTGTATGGAAAAAAGATGTCCTATCACACTCAGAAAAACCAACATACACCCATTGTGATTGTGGAGTGTGAAAGGGAAGAAAAATTAATGAATCTTCCTCACAACTCAATGTAATTCAATTAAGAAAAAAATAGCAAAAATCGTAAATCCCAAGTGTTAGATTTTAGTGTTTAATGGCTTATGCCTTTTATAACTAACTGCGAATAAAATAAAGTTTTTAGATAATGAAGGTTACCTATAAGAAATATATGGCTGGTTTCATGTTATTTTTGGCTAAAGAGTCCTCGATATACCTTTTGGTACGTGAGGTCCAAGCTTTGATATGATAAACTAGACAGAACACTGGGTGGGGCCCATTGTCAATAAGTTGTTAAATCCTTGACGACTTATTCCTAGAAGGGAAATGCTTAAAAAATGTGTAAATTATGTAAGAGGTTTGGCTTGGGAGTTTGTGCACAAATGTGAACTATGCTTAATCCAATCCAATCACCAAGTGGTCATGACCTCCACTATGTGATTGCTAATTAAATCTATGTTATCTAATGCAACACTCAAAGGATGAAATGCATATATTTTAAACCCAAATCAAAAAAGATATTCAAAGTAGCAAAAGGAGAACATGAAGAGGAATGATCTTTCACTAAACGTAGTACAAAAGGAAAGAAGACGTGCTCTTTTTAAGCACCAAAGGACATATTTATTTTATACAAATAGAAAGTAACAAATATTTCCAGGGAGATATTTACTGTGAATTTTTTTTGGAAAGAAACAAACACAAAAATGCACCCTATATGAAAAATGAAAAGAATCCACAAGATGGGTCCCATCGGGCATTCCAAAATGTTTCACCGTAAAGTAGAGATAAAACATATAAGAGGTAAAAGTGAGGATGAATACCTGTTGATAGTCGAATAAGGTTGTGCACTATCAAATGTTGACCAAGCTGATTGTGAAGAAATTATCTTTCGCTAGGAGAAACAACTTGTAGAAGAAATGCAATACCACTATATTATACTAAACAACATATCACAGTGGACTGCCTAATCTATGCTAGTTTCCAAGAAGTGTGTAACTTCCTATAAGGCTGTCAATCCACTATTTTCAACAATTTAATGCAAGGAAAGAGTATAAACAAATGAAACCTATTGTAGTTAATATGATTTAGGCATCTCATATAAAACATAAAAAATAAAACATAATGACCCCGTCATAGGCAAGTTATAGATTAAATATATGGCCGGTGCAAGGGGGGAAAGAGTGTGGGCTTATATGGTCTGCCAAAGGCTATAAATAGAGGGTCTGGGCACTTCATGCAGGTGAGGTCCATGTGGTGGTTGCAGAAACAGTTATTGAAAGTGGGGCATTATATATATAGTATATATACCATATCATATATATATATATCAGTATATATGACCGATATCCACCTACTGGTATATATATATATACAGCCAGTTGAGAGAGAGACCAATGTCGATATGGTCGGCACAAGGGGGAAAGAGGGGGCACTTCAAATGCAGGGATAGGATCCATCATGGTGGCTGCATAGAAACAATTGGAAAGTGGGGCATAATGTGTGTGTGTGTGTGCGCGCGCTTATGTGCGAATATTCAAATTTGATAAAATGGGCCGTTACAAAACTAGGTTTGATGAGATAGTTCGGGTAAACTGGTTAGATATAAATGCTGCTGGGAGAGATTATATGTATGATAGGGGTAAAACATGAGAATATATAACTATAATATAAGAACTACTATATTGAAACCATATGTTTTAGGATTTTCTTTTTCTTTTTAAATGTATAGTTCATAAACCATACCACAGTGGTGACCAAACCAAGACAAAAGAAAACATGAATGAATGCTTTAGCATACTAGGTATTAACACTGCTTCTATGTGAGCTGCGCTCGAGCACATAGGTATTAATCATGTTGATAGTTTTTGGACTATAGTTTTTACAATCGAAATACAACCCATCTATTTAAATGGGTACTTAAGGTTGACTGTGATTTCTCACAAGAATCCACATAGGATGGAATTTTTACAAGAGATAGGAAGACAAGTAATTTGGACCGGTCTAATGGAATAGGAATTGAAATCCCTATTTAAGATGAAACCATGGTGGTTAGGTCCTTGGTTGACTTCCTTTAGGGAGGAAAAGGTCATAGTTTTCCGAAAATAAGCCTTAACCTGCAAACATTTGAAACTGATACAAAACATGGAAATTATGGGTCATAAAGTAATAGAATCCTTAACTTTTCTTTTATGTGATTTTCATGCAAGTAAATGGTTCGGAGCCCCTTTCACCTATGCACACACAAGATTATCAAAAAACATTAATACTATGTCAGTTAAGGTGAAGGGATGACTTAGTCTAGGTTCCCAACCAACTATGCTTCCCATAGGTCATATGACTTAGGTAGGATTAGATGAGGTGGAAATTAGTTTAATTTGGGTAATTATATCCCGCTCTGGTACCATGATCAGTGACGAGGGGTCATAAATTTATATGTAACCTTAATCGAATTGGAATATGGTAGGGTGTGACATACATTTGGGTGTCAACATAAATAACAAAGAAAAGAAATATGACTATCATATATACAATAATTCAATATGTTCCCAACGTTTGAAAACCCCAATGGGGCTAAAAAACCATCATTTGGTATTTATCTTAGTGTTATCCTATTTAATTGATTAATGTACTCTTCACCCAAATACATAATAACTCCCTGTAAACTCACCTGATGCTCTCTGTAGGTTAACCTGGACATTACATACTATCCGATGATCATGACCCATGTTATTAAGTAACGTGGCACACCCTGATCATAATAGTTTACCATTAATAAATAACATAATAACCGATGTAATATACCCAGTTTATATTCCCCTAATAACCTAGAATACCAACCTATATTCCAGTATTACCCTAATTATAAACTAAATATTATGAACCTCTTAATATTACTTGTTATTACACAACCTCACACCAGGTCCCAAAAACCTGTTATCTTGGATAGAAATTATGTGTAATGATTTTCCATTCTTCTTCTTGTTGGTGTGTACAAAGTTTGCTTGGTTCAGTCTTGATATATAACTCCCCTTGTGATTTTTCCGATCACTTCTAGGACTAGTCACTTCCATTATAGCCATATGAAATTGGTTTTTCTCTCCCTAAATCTAGTTAGTCTCAAGCTATTTTCCAAGACAAAATTGTTACCCTTTTAGAATGATCACTTTCGAGATCCTAATATTCTCTGTATCAACATATTGTTGTCAAAGACATCAATACTCTTAATGGAAAATTGTTATAAAATCAATTCCACAGTTTGCAATTAGGTCTCTAAGACCATCTACCAAGTATTAGTACAGGGTTGTTGTCATCAAAATGATCAGGGACTTGATAGTTTACAATAGGGTATAAACTATAGTCTGACATCAATATCCTCCGGTAGTAGTCTTCTCCAATCAATGTTTTCATTTAGAAATTTGAGATCAGCTTATCACTAATAATAAAACCTAGTCCACAAGTAATTCGACTCAAAACCCTAATGAGGGTTTACATCAGAGAAGTTCTTGAGAAGTAAAAGTTCTTACACTCAAATGCATGAAATTGATGCTCAACCCCTAACCCCCATTTTCCTCAGAACCCTATAGAATATTGGTCCTTCCTATATCCCATATGGGTTGATATTCACGACTCATTAAGCATTGATTCTTCACTTTCAGTGACTATTTCTTACTTAATCATGTTATCGTAATAGGTAAGGGTTACCAATTTAATAAGGGTTTAATCCTGATCGCCATTAATCGATCTTCTCTTATCCAATGTTCTTGTAGAAACCTTGGGATTATGAACACAAGTGAACATCACCTTCCTTGAGATTCACAGACTCCAATACTCTTCTTAGATTGCAAATTTTAAGCATCATCTTATTACTTTGTACTCTACATTCTCAATCTATCTGATGTAGTTATTTATAGATACTGAACAAGGTATTACAAACCCTAAGAACAAAGATGAGATCCCTACTCATTCACAATAATTTGAACATATTCTAACATTAAATCCTTCTCAATCATCGTGTTATGCTCACAAGGTGTTTACAAGAATGGATTCTCTGTAGATGACTTTTCCAGTTCTGTCATTCATCACATGCTCAGGAATTGCATGTAAAATGAAACAATATCCTATCATAGTAACAACTAGTCATGTTTGCAAACAAAATTTGACATCCTTCTTCATGAACTCACTTTAGAGCTCCATCTTTTATCACACTCAAATGAATGAATTGAAGTTAGTTACAGATAAAGTTTTAAATATTCTCTTTTTAATACGAGAAGTAACAAAGTTTTGAGTTCTAGTAGAAGTCACTTACGAGGAGTTCATTGATTTGCATGCATGATTACCTCACTTAAGAGGTCACTATGGAGGTATTACTCTTAAGACTTAGAGCTTAAACAAATCCATCATTACTTCTATATTTTTTCTGTCAGTGATCTTATCTTACTATCCTTAAAATGACTGTATTTAACCTGAGGAAACATACCTTGTCGGAAGATCCCTTACACAAGCCAAAAATGGCTCAACACAATTCTGAAAATCTCGTTATCATTGATATCTAATATCTATTGAGAAAATACTAGAATTTGATACTTTTTGAGCCTCTTAAGCACAACTGAATACAACATAAAATGACTCCTAGGGACTTCTAAGGACTCTAACTTAAAAATAAAAATTCATGACATGCCTAGACTAGTCATTAGGAGTAGACGCTCTATGCATTAGACAATGGACCCTGCTTCAGGGTTAGAAATCAAATGAATCACCATGATGAATGATAAGACTTCAACTACATGACACTATTGTTGGAAAGTTGATAACCAAGTAATTACAATGGGGTTTGTTGAGTCCGTGAATATTCAATCCAATGCTAGGAAGAACTATCTTAGCTTTGAAAAGAATATGGTGTAAAGAGTCATACAGTGATAGTATGTCTACACCCAGTTATAGGGATAGATTTAGTAAAAGAAAATGACAAGGATTTTTATCCTTTCCTAAGTTGATTTAATAAAAATATTAATTAAATACTAATTTCAGAGTAAATAATATGATAAAATAAAATAAAATAAATTAAAAATTATAAGAAATCTAATGATGAAACCTTGTAAGTAAATAGGAGAGATATAATACATAGTTATTTTACTCTTAATCTAGAATAGGATCTGAACTGGGAAAACTCATGAACATGATAGGTAGAGTGTCATAAATGCTCAATATTAATTTTGTAACTTCACAAACAGAGCTAGACACATGATGCACTGAGCTAGGAAAAGGGCATCATGGGCAACTAAATACCACTTCTAGGTGTCATTCACTGACTATGTAAATGCTCAAAATCTACTTTCTTCCTATGTCTGCTTAGGTTTCATAATTACTTTTTGTTGATTTCCTAGTATTCAGGTTTTGATCATTAGGGTTACCTGTAACTTGTAAAACAAAAACCCTATCCTACATGCAACAATCTCACAAAAACATAAAATTGGAATGAAATATGTAGTATGTGAAGTCATAGACTGACCACAGAGGTTACCCAAGGAGTGAACTTATGACTGAGCAGTTGCACTACATTCTAGACTCCATTTAGTTATTTGTGCTTATGTGTGAGATTGTTATCCTTAGGTTTCCCTCGTACTAACGATGCCAAGATAGCAGGACTATAGTTATCTTTGATGAAAATGTGTGAGATGGAATTCAACATTTCCCCTTCCTATGCAGTGTATGTAGAGTATGTACGGCCCAAAAATATAGTCCCTTTGATAGTAATGATAGTATGTAGATATGCTTTCCCCTTAGAATTTCCATCCAGAATAATAGTGTGTATGTTGTGTATATATATGTATCTCTTGTATGAATTTTGACACTAGTGACATGAAATATCAACTATGACCTCAGGATAAGGATAAGAAAATTGAAAAGGTCAACCAAGAATGTAAAAAAATGTAAACAAGAACAAAGAGGACAAGAGCACCCATAATTGATATGATCTCCTTGGCGCTGGTGTCCACAATGGGAACTGGTGTCTTTGGATAAATGATGACATATTTCAAAATACAAACAGATAAAAATTCTTGTGACCTAGCTAGAACTGGGTATAGAAATGAAATATGTGTGAGAGAAAGACAATAGAAATAATGAAAACAAGTGGATGGAAAAGAGAGTGCATCACCAACGAATAATTTTCTCTCTTAAGATCCATGCATATAGCAACATACTTGATGTAATAGTAAAATAGTAGTACGTGTGTGATTTTTTATCCATAGATATGTGTTATGTGTTGTATTCCATCCACCCTCCATCATTGTCTAAAATAGGAACCTGAAGGTAAACAATTCACTGTTCCATCCAACTAGAACCCTTTAAAGACATGTCTTATGATGTATCGACCTAACGACATGCTCATCCCAAAGACAAACTTAGGATCTCATAATTAAGCCTTTATCAGTTCATCCATATCCACATAAAAATTATCTTATGACACCTCCTTCAAATATTTCATCCACCACCTTTTACTGGGGGAGTATTTCCTCCTTTCCCTTAATTCCCTTCTTAAGCCCAAAATGTACGGAAGGTTGGAAAAACAACCGATGTATGAACCCAATATCAAAGATATCATATCCTTTGGTCTACCTCGTCTTAAGACTAATATTTTCTATGGAGGGATAATTTTCCTTTCACCACATCACACCAATAAACGTCACATTAAACCATTCATATCAGATTTCACCTTCTTATATACACAAGGCTTTACACATATGTATCTCCATTGCTATTCCTGGAAAGGATTTGGCCTATGACACTATAAAAAGGTATTCATGACCTAATACTTGACCATTCCTGTGAGCCTCATGAGAAATACATATTAGGTTTTGAAAAAACATCTCTGGACACTCTGAAAACATTGTGCCTAAATCTGTAATAGAACCATAACCATCTTCTCCACATTCACATGGAAAATTATTTGTCTTCCTACTTATCAAACTGATAACGAATACTAAGACCCTTCCACTCATGTTACCGGAAATGGTAGATGAGGACTACCTTATCATTGACATCCTTTTAATGCCATAATTACCAGTATATCCTCTCCTATATGGGGGATAAAGGATCACCACCTTTAAAATACCCTACCACATGACACATCAACCTTCCTTAAGGACTTTCCTTAAGGAATATACTATTGACATTAACATAGGGACTCCACATGATCCCCACATAGTCATAGTTGGCCAATCCTTAGAATAAAAAGAATTGAAGGACTTCACCACATTCCTCTCCAAATATATTTAATCCTTTACTTGTTCATATAACTACATGCCGGGTATTGACCCTAACATATTCATCCCATAATATTGTCAAAATCCCCAAAGTAAATCACGTTAAACAAAATATACATTGGATGCAACCTTGCATATCTCTCCTTATCAAAGAAGAGTTAAATCACCTTTTCTCTTCTAACTTCATCTTACCCATTGACTATCCAAAGTGGGTTTCTAATATCGTACCCACAATAAAATCCTATGAAAAGTTATGCATCTACACCTTAATATCTCTTATCCCAAAGATGATGATGACTTCCCTCTTCCTAACATCGACAAAATCATTGACCTCATCATTGGCCATGAGACTATTTCCCTCATGGATTCTTTCTTTGGATAAAATAAAATTATCATTGCTACTAATGATCAAAATTAAAATTCATTCATCACTGCTAGGGGAAATTTATATTATTGTGTTATGCCCTTCGGATTTAAAAACATAGAGGCCAATTATTTCCATGAAATCATTTATAAAACCATGGAAGACTTTGTTGATGAGATCTTGGGAAAATCTAAGCAACATAGGGAGCATCTTGCTATCCTTGAAATTATCTTTTCTTGACTCATCCAATATTTCCTTCCCCTTAACCTGTCTAAGTGTGTATTTGGTGTTCTCATCAATAAGCTCCTAGGGTTCAGAATTTCTATTAGAGGAATTAAAAGTAAACACTTCCAAGATCAAATCCGTCATCAAGATTCCTTCTCCATTAGACCTCAGGAATCTTCGAGCATTCAAGGTAGACTTCAACCTTTTTTCCATTTCTTCTCACAAATTTCAGATCACTACCAACCCTTCAACCATCTTAATAAAAAATATGTCCACTTCAAATGGGACCAAAAATGTCAAAATTCCATTGAGGACCCTGTTGTCACCAAATCACTACACCCCCCGAATGGCCAGAATGTGAACAGGACGTTTGGTGTGATCAGGACACATGGGATCACCTCTAAAGTTGTGGGACTTGAATTTTAGGTGAACCTCTAAGAAGATTGGCTTCCTTTTCTTAAACTAAGTGTTGTACTTTTTCCTAGTATAATAAAATGACTATCTAGTCGTAGGCTAACACCTTCGTGAGTTTTGGGTTAAAGATATTTTATAGAAATGAAATTATACTAAGGATGGTGATGCACCAAATAAAGGGATGTTTAATATTTGGAAGGGTTAATGTGGGTAGGATGCTTACATCATTGTCCACCTTCACCTATTGCAACCTGTAAAGGGTATAGAATTCTACAAACTAGGGCATATGTTCCTTTATTAAACTTGAGCATACGTAAAGGATAGATCAAATTTGATTCAACACATAATTAATTTATCATGATAAAGAAACACATGCACTAGTCGAACATCTATTTAAGGAACTACGAATAATGAAAATGAAAATTCAACAATAGAAGGAAAATATAATTTTCACAACTGATATAAAATATAATCACATTACTCACTCACAACATGAAATAGATAACCTGAAATAAAGGTAATCTAACCACTCACACTAAGGAATCATACATTCACAAAGTAAACATTGATAAATCATCTAACACAATAAATTAGATTCCCAATTGTAAGGTGTAACTGTGAATATAATTAAAAGGTTTTTAGAATTCTCTGAAGCACTCTTCCAATCTTGAAGAGAAACCTCATCCAAAAATAATCCATATATCCACTAGCTCAAAGAATTCCACTATTTATAATTTCTTAGGCTGAGCTATTATAGCTAGGCACTTAACTAACATTTTATATAAATAGAAATGTCATTAAATTAAGGGAACAAACTCCCATGAAAATAGAAAATATGTTACAAAGGGTTTAACTCAGTCAACCATGTAACTTCAACTGATCTAGATCTTGGATCTGACCTTTCATGGCCACTCAGCTTTGGCTTTGTCTAGCTACACCATCCTCTCCTGCAAGTTTCTGTTGTTCTCCTTCCCACACAACCATTCGATGACTATAATCAATGAAGTGCTTGATGATTCCATGAATTTCTTCATCTCCAGGCCCACATGTGTAGTGATTCACTATATCTTCCATCTCAATCTCATTTGTGATCTTAGCTAGCACTCTATGAAGTTTATTCATAACTTTCTTCATCCTCCCTATGAAATTTTGGCACAAGACCAATCGATCGATGAAGTCACTATTAAAAGTTTTGGTGACCTCCTCGTTGCACTTCACTAAATCCTTGAAATTTTCCTTAATTTGATCTTCAGGAAGAGCATCAATTTTTTCACTAAAGAATTTTTAATTAGCAATATCAAACTATTTTGAGATGTCATTAAGGGCATCCATGATTTCTACTTGTTTATCTTCTAATTTATTAATTAAATCCTATAATACTTGGCACCAAAATTCCATGGCCTTTTGGTATTCAAATAACTTTGAGGCATCATCGATCACCTATTCCTCAAGGAGTATGTTGGGGTCTTATTCTCTGATCTCACTCCATGTTTCAAAATTTAAATTCAGATTATTATTATCTTCAGAAAAGGCCTCATCTAGTTTGCAAATAGCAGCCTGTAGACACTAACATTAGGTCACACTCCCCTTTTGTCCCTCGACATATAAGCACCCATTATTATATTTACCTAGCCCCAACCCCCCTTCACCCCCACTAATATTAATTTAATTAACTTAATTAAATTAATGCATTATCCTCACTATATTTATTATTTAAATATCTTATTTAAATAATATCCCCACATACAATTCACTTAGACACCTCACCAAGCCAACTCAACCTAAGACCTATTCTTAGTAAGTTCCCATAACTAACTAAGACTTACCCAAACCCTAAAAATCAATGCCTACATTCCCTCTAACCCACATTCCTGCATGCTCACAAGAAGATCCTAGTCTAATCCATGGGATAACGACACAAGATCCAAGGAAATCAGGAGGATCTTCTTAGTTTAGTAAAACCTAGGAAATCCTGCCTTGACTGACATAGGTTACCCCTAACCATCGCTGGTTAAGCTGGACCGCTATCGGTTACCCCTTTTAAGCCCTAAAATACCTTATTCTCAACGTTGGAAAACATGGGGAAAAGTTAACGAGCAAGAACACATCTCAGAGAGATAACACATCTTCGGAGAGAAAAATTCCAGCATAAACTCGCATCTAAGGGAGGAGATTGAGCATCTTCTCCTACATAGCCATCTGAGCCATGCTATGATCTATCCAAGCAAAGAGGAGTGTACATGTAGCCCATGTAGAATTTTTTCTCTAGTTGATGATCACTTGCAACCTTCACACCCATCATCAGCACCTCCATCCCTCACACACAAACATTCAACAATGGAATCCAAGTAAGTACAACATCATACTTCCCTGGTTATTTCATTTCATCATCATTTTATCATCCATTGTTTTACCTTTCCCCCCTATTGACCTTCTCCAAATTTTCACCTCCATATACCCATTAAAACCTCGCCAAAGCCTACTCGAATCACCCAATACCTCATCCTGACCAACCCAAGTCCTTTGTGCAATCACAAATGAGACCCCAACTTGTTTTGTGACATTTCTAGATATGACAGTAACCGGCACCAGTTACACATAACCGCCGTTAGTCATCCTTGACCGACACCAGTCTCTATGTTTTCCCACACATCCTAGAATAGAGACTTACCCACCTAATTTCACTTCACCCTCATTCACCTGTGATCGACCCAAGACCTTTATCAAACCTGCAGAGACCTAGAACCAGTTATTTGACCTTTGGATTCTTTTCTAGCTTAGCCTGTTAGATTAGATCTATTTTATTATTGTGTTTTAAGTGAGATACCTAAATCATTTTAAAATAACAATAGGATTTACTTTGTTTACAACATTAAATTGTTTAAAACAGTGGACTGACAGCCATCTAGGAAGTACCGTATTTCCTGAGTCTAGCATACGCTAGGTAGTTCACTACCCGTATTGTTTAATTCCTTCTAGTGGTCTTGTTTTCATTACAGGTAGTTACTCTTAGCAAAAAACAAGCTCTCACGATCAGCTATGGATCCAGAAGTCATATGCGTGCAACAACCCATCAACCAACATTTGAACAGGCATTCCTCCTACACCCCGTTACCCCATCTGTTTCATCAACACTTCAAAGAAACGATATAAGAAAAAGGTGAACATTTTGGCACACCCGGTGGGACCCATCCAGGGTTCCTTGCATTTCATTCATTCTTGGGAAAAAATTGTGTGTTTATTTCCCTTCTGAAAAGCGTACACACTAATTTTCTTCCCTAGTAATCCACCTCTTGTTTTTTATTTTCTCTAAAGGAAACCCTTCTTTTGGTGTAATTAAAAAGAACCATTACTTCATGTTTTCTACATTATAGTGACAAAGCATCCCTCTTCCTCTTCATATTTTTGTGTCATCCAACTTCACACTTTGATTTGGGCTTAAAAATAAGTGCATTGCATTCTGATTTATTGCATTAGCTCACATTAATTGAGGGCAACCTATACGCTGGAAGTCATGACTAGCTGATGGTTGACAAACGAATCATAGAAAAACACTTCTATCCTTTTCTCTTTCTTCCGAGTCTTACCAAACCACATAAAAATTCAAAATACATACATTCTTAAACAACATCCTACCTAGAAGAAGCTATAGGTGATCACACAATCACGACACAATGGGAACCCAGCTCACTACTCTGTCGAGTCATACTTCAGAGTGAAGCCCACCCCCACCATAACATACCTTAAACCTCACCTTTTAGATCTTCTTCTTTATAGGAAGCCATCCTCACCAAAAAATCTATTTCAAAATTCATGTGTCAGTCCCTAAATAACATAAGCTAAACAAACATAGTAGGAAGGGAACTCCTAGGATCACATTTTCTTAGTGTTTTTGCTTGGATTGCGTTTTGAGGTGAGAGATCACGTTCATCATTTTTTTTTTTCATCCTTGCACACTCCTCATCATAGCTGGTGTATTCCGGCTTCACTTGAGTGTGCATGGGCCATATCATCATCATTCTTAGAATTTTGGGTCTGATTCTATATCAGATTTTAATACACAACCACTTTCTTTCATCATTGTTTCAATTTCACAGTAACCGTCATCGGTTACCTCTGACTGCCATCGGTTACCTCTGACTGCCATCGGTTATACCCAACCGACGTTGTTTCTATCTCCTTTTGCTAACCTACTCAAAAGGACATTTTACTTCACTTTCTCACACTTTTCACATCCTTTGTCACTATTGTTATTCCCATTGACATTTTAAACATCCTCAGATTTGGCATGCCTATCAAATTTTACCTTCTGCCTCACTATTTACTCACTGTCCATTTTCTACAGTAATCGGCAGCGGTTACACCTGACTGACGTCAATTTCCCCTAACTGGCATCGATTAGCCTATTTCACATTCCAGCCATCGGTTGGTACTTCATCCACTTTTTATTATGAGATTCACCTATTCTTGATGTTCTCTGTGTCATTTATAGAGAAGCAACCCTACCTAATCAATACTGGTTCATATGGTGTTGACTTGAAGACATGCAAGCACCCTAGCATTTAATGCCAGTTGTTAACCACTCCCACCTAGTCCTTCACCACCATCTATTTTATCACCATCCATGGATCCCATGCAGCCTACTACTATCGCTACCAGAGATGAGGAGTTCACACGATTCCTTGACCAAAACCCTACCACCTTGTAGTTTTACCTTTCCCACTTGTCCACTCGAGACACCTTGGGTCAGTTGATATATGACATGCCCGTATCTATCCCCTCGACTCTTGTACCCACTTCCACATTGGCCCCATCTAGCTCTGTGCTGCCTGTATCCACCTTACCCCAACCATTTCGCAGTTAGGGCTTATACCCGCTATGACTGCCGGGTCTATTACCTCAGTGGCCCTCGTTACATCCACCATACCCTTGACGAATACCCCAAACACAACCTCATCCACCCCTAATGTCTCACACATACCTGTAGCTACATTACCACCTCCAGTGTCAGTGATCCCTACCCCATTTTAGAATGTGGTTCTTTCCATTCCACAATCATTAGCCCCTATTGCCACTAGGGTTATCATGACCCTTCCACCCCCATATACATACTACTAATAACCTCCTGTTTCATCATTATTCATTATTGGTACGTACCCCCTATTTTACTACCTTCTTCTCCACCACCCTACATGGCAGCCCCATACACTAGAGTGCCACCCCTGTTATATGCCCAAAACCAACCTCCTCATGCTACAGGAGGCATCCAATCATCACAACCCATCAACGACCTAATTAAATTGATGTTGGACAAGATGTAGACATTGGAGGCAATGGCTTCCAGCTCCCATAACACTCTCACCTATGATGAGATTTTCAACAAGCCTATTCAACCCTCCATTTCTATCCATTCATACTTTGCGCATTGGGAAATGCCTAAACTCAATCGTTTCAATAGTAAAGAAGACCCACAACAGCATTTGCAGTCGTTCAAACATGGGTTTTATCTGATCGCTCATGATGATGCTTTGCTTTTGAGAACCTTTCCCATGTCCCTCACTAGACCTACATTAGATTAGTATAGTGGGCTACCTAAACACTCTATATTCTCATTCAATCAGGTAGCCCAAGCCTTCTTGGATCATTTCTCTATCAATATCGTCAAGAAGGTTACCATGACCGATCTATATTCCACACGTTAGTATGAGGACGAATCTATTACAGATTTTGTCTCTCACCTGTATAGACTTTTAAATTCAGATGAGAGCAACGAAAATATACCCCAACTGGGGAACCTTACTCTTTTGTCTTAGAAAAGCTTATTAAAGCTAGAGCCATCACCCTTCCACCTATAAAACCACACACTAGTTTTTACCCTACTTGCCCCATGCCTGCATGGTATAAAGAACATGATTTCTATAACTATCATCGAGTAAAGGGTCATAATGACGGAAACTACATAACTTTCAAGAATATTATCCAGGAAATGCTCGAGAAAGGTGAGTTAACTGTGGATAATCCCAACGCCACTCCCAATCAAAATATACAAATCTTCAAAAAACCATTTCCCAACCATGCCCCTTCATCCAATCAAACCAGTGAGACATCAATTCACAATACCCATACCCACGAGGTTCACGCTATCTTTAACGAGGTATTTGTCACCTCCTAACTACCTCACATCCCTTCCATAGAGGAGATCCTAGCCCAAAATCCTCCTTCCGTATTGGAACCAACCTCCCCTGTTCCTTCACCCACAGAGGAACACCTTTCATCTCCTTCATCACCAATGGATGGGTCTTCCTCTAACATCGAGACCATCTCACCCCTAGCTTCACCACTTAGAGAACCTTTACCCTTAGTACCTCCTCCACCCATAAAGGAGCTCCCATTATCTCCTCCACCCAAAGAGGAGCACCCATTGCCTCCTCCACCCACAAAGGAGCATCCATCTATTCCTCCACTTATAGAGGAGATCCCATCATCTCCTCCACCTATCATAGACCCAATTGAGATACCTTTTCCTCTCAGAGAGCATTCTCCATTTGCTACCCAAAATTCAACATACCTACTTTTGGCTCTCTTACCCACGGAAGCTGAAGCTAGCCAATTCCCCATCTCTATGACTCATTTTATGGGAATTCCCATTAGCTCCTCATCAACTCCACCCACAGACATGCGGTTCTCATGTTTTTCCAATCACTTAGATTATGTGGATATGACTTTACTATGGGGGCACCTTGTACTCCCCCTCTCAACACAGATGTAGAGATACCTCGCTGATACCTCCACTATCTACCCAAACATATCTTGACCAATCAAACCAAATACAACCACTACTTTCACAACCCCTTCCATGGTACCTACTAGTGCTTAAACCATACCCTTACCCATAACCTGACCTACATCTAAACCTAAACCCACACCCATAAACGTTTCGTCAACTAAACCTAATACCACTTTAGGGGTCACCCCGACCACCAGCCTTACTCATCCACCTATTAAACTAGATTTAGCTACATCCTCCAATGTCAAAACCACACCTACTCTGAAACCCAAACTAAAGAAACAAACTCATCGACCTCATACCCTGACAACACCAGTCATGCCTGCACTTGTCCCATTTGTCTTATGACCTCAACTACCCAGCATGGTCAAACAACCCTTCATCCATCCATAAACCAATAACACAAAAACTCATTCCTTCCTCACAAACCTCTAACCAACCCAGGCACACAACACAACTTACACCCACACCTGCAGTATTTCTACCACCAATTCTTCCAATACCTTTAGCAATTGCTTCACTACCCACCACACTTCAGTCATTGTCCCTCACACCCCGAGTACAACACGTGTCATCTACCTTCACAGCACCCCCTTTATCCCCATGGGTAAATTGCCCTCTTCCTCCATCTGCTTTTCCTTCTAGATCTTGTACACCCACATCACCTTTTCCCAAGAAGGTGCAACCCAAAAACAAAACCCCACTACCCCATAACAAAGTAGTCAAAATAACCCCACACCCTCCTACAAGTCCATCTTCTGTACCCCTACCCAAACAAACATGACCGATACCTAGAACCACACCAGAACCTAAAACCATAAATCAACCCATTTCCACTCTTCCAAAAATAGTTCCTCGACAATCAACCACACCTACACCCAAACCCACGTTCACTTCCCATTGCGATCCACTAGTAGGGTCTTATGCAAAATTTTTAACCAACCTCCTTGAGACTTCTATTATCATAGTACCACCACTTCGGCCTTATGACCCCCTCAAACCTAAGCCAAAAGGGTTTGATGATACTAAAATTTGTGCATACCATCATGTGCCAGGGCATGATGTGGAGAACTTTAAGGCCTTGAAAACCATCCTTATCTAATTATGTCCACTAGAAACCAAATTTGATGACGCAAACCTTCTTGATGAGGATCCTTCTTTAACGACACCCATTCCCACATTGCCCACTCAACAACCAAAACCTCCACCCTCACCACTCCTAGAGGTACGCTCAAGATTTGAAATTAACATGGTTCGCATCAGAGAAATTTCCATGCCACCACCCAAATTTCTTTGTGCCCAACTGACCTCACAGGGATTTTCTCCTCAGTAGGTTTTTTCCTTTCATGTCGTTATACCACTCACCCTACACCTTCTCCATTTTACAACTCCCCTCAAATCAACATGATACATGTCACTACACATGCACATAAGGGTAAAGAAAAGGCAACTGACCCACCAACCAATCCTATACCCAATATACCATCTGCACCCATACCTAAAATAACTATCCGCAGCCCCACATACCCCATTTCTAATGGCGTTAAACATCACACCATACTCAAACAACTACACCAATCTCCCCTCAAAATGTCCTTATATGACCTTATCCAAACCTCTGAATCCCATCGTCAAGCCCTCATGAAGGTTCTTCAATATATTGGGGTTTTACCTAATGATCCTACACCTGTAGCCTCTCTTATCAAATTACCACCTTCATCCTCACCTCACCTTGTTCACCAAGTGGCATCCCTTAGCTTCTCAGAGGAGGAGATCGCGCCACAACAAAATGATGAGCCAGACCCATCCCTCTTCATCTCCATCCACATTGATGACGTACGGGTATGCCGTGTGATGATTGATGGAGGTGCTAGCATTAACATCATTTCATCCCATAAATTTTCTCAAATGTGCATACCTAACAATTACATGCATAAACATTCAGTCATGTTGAGTTCATTCAACGATGATATCACCTCCACACTAGGTACTGTCATCATTCATGTTTGCGTGGGCCCCCGCACTATTCCATAATGTTTTTTATGTTTTGGAGGGGGAATTCCAATATAACTTGTTGCTTGGTAGACCCTGCATCCATGTCATGGGTTGCATTCCTTCTAGTTTGCATCGTTGTGTAAAGTTTGAACATGAAGGACACACTTATACCATTCCAACTGACCCATCACCTTTTAAAACATGAAATACGCTTTACCAACCCAATGATGTGCTCATACGTGTCAAGTCATCTACCTCCATAACCAATACCACTTCACCTATGCCTCCACCTACTAGTATAGCCACTGCTTCTACTGCACATACCTCCTTCATTCTTACTGGTGCTATAACCTCCACGGCTGACCCATTAGTTTCCAAATCCGTTAACTCCACCTCCGCATTGACCTTCGACACATCACCCATTCTAGCTACCTACATACCAACCACTGATCCCTTAGAAGGTGTTTTTTAATGCCTCACTCTGGGGGAGTACTGCCTATATAGTGTCAACACATTCCTTACTCCACACGAGTATGAAAGCCTTCACCAACACCCTTGCTATGATCACCATATAGGAGAATGCCTCCTTTATGGTCCTCCTCATCTTCATACTAGTCTCACCTATGGGGGTCTTGATACTACCACCTACACACCTTAACTACCATCACAACCCCACCCATTTTCTGCTGACTTCCAATCACTTACTAATTTCCGCTTCACCCACACCTTCCTACACCGCTGTGTGTGGAAGGGTTTTGGTTTTGGCTATTACGAGAAAGGCCACCATAACATTATTCCATGTACTACCTGTAAATATAATGACCGTAGTGGTATCGTCTTCCCAAAACCTCCTACCAAACAGGCCTACATTGAACTCATTGAGGACCATAGCCTTTCTCAACCTTCATCTTCATCACCACCTTCACCCACTCCACCTTCATCACCAACCTCACCGACATAGTTGATGGATACTGAATCTATCTCTCCTAACTTTTTTTTTCATAAACACTATTTCCTTGGGGACTTTGACTTATTAACGCAAAGACGAGGCTCCTTCCACTCTTCCATTCTTATATCCTGAGATGATCAATGATGAAAAACCTATAATTAACATCATTTAATGTTAGGATGATGAATCCATACTCACCTACCTTGGTGTAGAAGACTCATATATTCATCAGTTGTTACCCTCTAAGATGTAAACCATGTTGAATGAATCGAATATCGAGATCAAAATTCATACTTAAGATGACCCACACATCGTAAATATCAAACAATCTTTAGATGTTTCTTAATAGGAAGTAATCACTTCTTTTCTCCAAGATCATAACCATGATTTCTCTTGGTCTTACACAGACATGCCTGTTATTGACCCCACTATAGTGTCCAACAATATCGTAACCATTCCTGATGCCAAACCTATCAAACAAAAGCTGAGGGAAATGCACCCTCACATTGCTCTTCTCATCAAAGAAGGAATTCAACTCCTTCTTTCCATTTCCTTCATCTTGCCAATTGATTATCCTCGTTAAATTTCTAACATAGTCCCTATTACTAAAGTAATAGGAGGGCTCCGCATTTACACAGACTTCCGTGACCTCAACCTAGGCTACTTGAAAAATGACTTTCCCTTGCTCGGTATTGATCAACTGGTCGACCTCACCACTGGTAATGAGATGCTCTCACTCATGGATGGCTTCTTGGGTTATAACCAAATTTTTCTTACCTCATAAGGTCAGCACAAGACCACATTCATTACCCCTTAGGGAACCTTTTTCTATCGAGTCATGCCTTTTGGCCTTAAAAATGCTCGTGCCACATATTAACATGCTATGACTTACATATTCCATGATATCATGCATCACATATTGGAAGATTATGTGGATGATCTCTTGGCCAAATCTAAACGTTGCTTCTAGCACCTCATCGTCCTTGAAACCATCTTTGACTGCCTCATTAAATATTGTGTCTGCCTTAAGCCTAAAAAGTGTGTCTTTGTGGTTCTCTCAGGAAAGCTCATGGGATTTATTGTTGCCCTCCATGGTATATAAGGTGACCTTGCTAAAGTCAAGGCCATTCTAGAAATGCCTCCACCCTCTAACCTTAAACAACTCCATAGCTTGCAAGGTAAATTGTAAACCATTCACTGTTTCATTTCACAATTATCTGATCTGTGTCAACCATTTCATCATCTACTTAGGAAGGATGTCTCCTTTAAATGGGATGATGACTATCACAAAGCTTTTGAGGCCCTAAAACAATATCTTATCCAACCACCCATCCTCATTCCACCTAAAGATGGTCAACTATTTTACCTATACATATCAGCTACCGATCATTCCTTGGGAGCCATGCTTGCTCATTGCGATGAACAACATAGGGAGAAGGTGGTTTATTACATAAACCATACTCTTTTGGACTATGAAACCCGATACAACCATCTAGAAAAAATTTCCTTAGCCTTAGTTTTCATTGCCACCAAACTCCACCATTACGTACTCAACCAAAAAACCTATGTCGTGACCAACACCAACTCCTTACACTTCATGTATGTAAAAACTTATCAAAATCAGCATGCCACGTGATGGATTATGCTTTTAGTTGATCTTGACCTCAAATTCATTCATAAAAAGTCCATCAAGGGCCAATCTATCGCTAACCAACTGGCCGACGCACCTATTTCTAGGGATCAATCCTCTAATTTTGACTTTCCCAATGAGTCAATTTCTACCCTTTCCCTGGACGAACCCCCTTACCAAATGACAATTTTCTTTAATGGTTCCAAGTGTCAGTGTGGGGGTGAGGCTGGTATTATCCTCATTCCTTTGGATGCAGAACCCATGCCTTTGTCTTTCAAACTAGACTTTGAATGCACCAACAATATTACCGAGTACAAAGCGCTCGTACTAGGTCTCTAAGCTGCATATACCCTAGATATCAAATCAATCCACATCTTTGGTGATTCACAATTGTTCATAAACCAAGTCAATGGTATGTACCAATGTCGTAGCTAGATACTTCAAAAGTATAAAAATCATGTAGGCATAATTTTAATCCACCTTTGATTGTTACACCCTTCAAACCATCCCATGTTCAATCAACAAATTTTCCAATACCATGGCTTTCTTAGCTTCCCAAATAACCACTTCAAAATATTTGTCACCATACAACACCTCCATTCACATTCTTATTTAGCTCATGATGTTCACTCAATCGGAACTGACACCCTTGACCCAAGTGACCTTTGGTATAAATAGTACTCTGACTACCTTTATCTTTCCATCTTACCTCTTGATCTCACCCATAACAAACAATGCGCCTTCCTTAAAAATGTCTCTCGCTATGTCATTCTGGGGTGACTCCTCTATAAATGTGGATTTGATGGTATTCTCTTATGATGCCTCACAAGTTCTGAAATTCCTTATACCATTAAGGAGGTTCATGATGGCATATGTGGAGGTCACTTTAGTGGCCTTGCTGTGGCTAAGCATATTATTTTCATAGGCTATTACTGGCCAACCCTTAACCATGATTGTTGTGACTATGTCAAATGTTGCGTCACATGTCAACAACATTCCAAATCATAAAACTTGTCATGCCTTACAGGTCACTCGTGACCTTTGGCCCTTCTCTCAATGGGGTTTGGATCTTATCAGAGAAATCAATCCTCATTCTTCCCAATGCCATTAATGGATCATAACTGCTACCGAATACTACAAAAAATGGGTGGAATCCATACCACTCATCTCCACAAAAGCTGAGAGTATATGTCAGTTCATTAACCATCACATCATTTGTCTCTTTGGTGTTCCTCATCACCTCATCACTGACAATGGAAAACAATTCAAAAACAAAACATTGTAGAAACTTTGTGACACCTTCAATATTTAGCTTAGTTTCTCATCACCTTATTACCCACAAACCAATGGCCAAGCCGAATCCACTAAGAAAACCCTCAACAAAATTCTCATGAAAGTGGTTGACGATACTAGGAAGGATTGGCATACACACATTCCTTTTTCCCTATGAGGATACTGTACTAGTATTTGCACTTCCACTGTGGCCACACCCTTTTCGTTGGTCTAAGGTACAGAGGTTGTTATGCCTCTCAAAGTATAGATCCCCTCACTTCACATTTCTCTACATGAAATGCTTACTAATGATGACTTTCATCATAACTACTTAGCACATATAGAGCTATTAGATGAAGATCATATTAATGCTCTGGATCACCTTCAAGTCTATTAACAACATATCAAACGTGCTTATGAAAAACGTGTTCATGAATGAACCTTCCAAGTCGGTGACCTTGTCTTGAAAGAAAATCAACACGTAACCAAAGTAGAAAAAAGTAAATGGGGCAAATTTTCTTCCAATTGGCTTGGACCATACATTGTAACTCATACCTATGGATTAGGAGCCTATCATTTATCCTCACTTGATGGTAAACCCGAACCTGAGCCCCTTAATGCATTGCATCTTCGGCCATTCTATTGTTGACTCATTGTCTTACCTCATCCTTTGTCTCTTTACAGGCTCATCCCTTGAGCGCCATCCACTTCATACACCTCCCTAATGATTAAACAAGAATCATGTGAGTACTCGTCACTTGTTATCTTCTCTTGAATATGTGTACCACGACACCATACATAACATGATTCTCATGAATAATTTTCATCTACCTTTAGATGAGATACCATGGTCATTCCACCTTGCCTTTTGAACAATATTCCTATCCTCCACCTTGGTCTTGTCCATGATTTCAAAGACCTCACATGGGACCCAAAACCTTGAGTAAAACTTCTAATAGAAGATGACTCCCTCAAAAGGAAATTTTCTTCTCGACCAAATTGCGCTATAAATAGACTACTCCCTCAAAGGACAACTATGTGAAGAATAAAAAAAATTCGAGAGAAACTGAAGCTTCTCGCATCGATCAGCTTCATGAAGACCTGAAGGAGTACCATATTATTTATCCCATATAGACTTCCCGCATCGATCAGTCTATCAACAAAAAAAACCTTTTAGTCATGGAATTGCCCATTGTGACCTAGGACCCCTTGCCCAAGGGCCTTATAACTTCAACATATAAAATTAACTACCTTTCACCCGCCTTACCATTTCCACTCTCATTTCCTCAATCGCCTCAAGGGACATCTTGGAATTTCGACATTTGGTGATCTTGTGACTAATTTCACTGTAGAACCGTTAATCGTGTAATGCATTTTGGGTCTTGTGTCCATCACCCCCTCCAAGGTATGATCTACTTGGTATGATCCTACCCAATCAGGTGGCTTTATTACCTCCCTCTTATTTTTTAACCATCTTTGTTTACATTTTGATTACCTTATACAGGACTTGGTACTCGATGCTTACCTTTGCAGTAGTCCTCTCCTTTTGCCATAATCACCTTCACCTATATCATTTTACCTATAATCTACCCACACCTATTACACCTAAACCCACAACATGCCCAAAAACCTACCAACTCATTTTCATATTCTTCCCTAGCTCATGGGAGAACTACATCGGCTTGAGGTCCCTTTTTTTCCGGGACTATGTAGGTAGAACTCCGAGGGCATGGGGCCCTTGGAGGTTAGCTTAGCCATTTTCTACCCTAAAAAAATCATCAACTATGCCTAATTGACCATTTACATCACATTTCACTTAGTTCCCCTTTTCTAACAAAATTGGAAATTAAGCCACATACATAACAAGTTGCTTACCACATCATAAATTTATTACACCTACCATATCTCTATCATCACTATGCATAGATTATAGAACATTTCACATATGACCCATAGTGTCAGTCATTGCCAAAATAATGAATCATAACTAAACCTACTTTCAAATAAACCATGCCTATAACCTAACATGATCCATGCCTATAACCTGACTCAACCATGCTTAACCAGCCTAACTGTTCCATGCCTATAACCTAACTCAACCATGCCTAACCAGCTTGACTGATCCATGCCTTACCATAACCTAACTCAATCCATGCCTATGACCTGACTCGATTGATGCCTATGACCTAACTCTATCCATTCCTAAACCAACCTAACTCCATCATACCTAACTCACCTAATTTCCATTCATATCAAAGTAACAAATCCATACATCATCTAACATAAGCCATACATCCAATATCTCATAAAAATATTTACACATCACAAAATACCATGAATCTCATCATATAAATCAATAAATATTTATCTCAAAATACATGCCTATCTCATCATGACCATCATATCCAAAATGTCGGCACACAGGCTGATATACAATACAAAATGCCATCAACATGTAGGCCAGTCTCATATATACAAAAAGAATGAATGAATCAATACAAAAAATCTTCAGCACGCAACCCGATATATGATCATAATATACAAAAATCACTCATACATCCTCACTGTCTTCGGCATGCAGGCTGACATATATATCAAAAAATAACTAGTGACCACATCTCAGGCATCTCACCAGATGTCCTCCATCTTTGTGTCACCTGTACCCTCGGCCTGCTATGGCCCTACTGGCACATCACCTAGGTTTGGTCTCCATGTGCTAGTGGCCTCTCCTTGATAAGGCCTCGGAGCTTGCTGACCTCCTGTGATCTCCACACTATGTGTGCTTGATCTCATCATCTCACTAGACACATGCTGTGCTCTGTACTCTCTGTAAGAGAGGAAGTCTATCCCAGTCACCATGAGCTGGTCCTGATAATATCTCACCTCACCTAGATCCTGTAACCTAGATACATGCAGGATTTTTGGTGGTCCCATAGGTCTTGGCCCCTATACCTACCTTGCACCTGAACTAGGACCAGCTCCCTGTGCCTGTGGTGGTGCCCCCTGTCCCTGTGCCTGTATCTGGGCCTGTAAGGCCCCGATCTATGTCTGGGATGTGGCAAACTGGCCCTGTAAACCTGTCACCTAAACTAGTAAGGCTACCACCTAACCATCTCTATCTCCATCTCCTCCATCTCCTCCACCCTCTCCCTCCACAATCTGGGCCTGCAGACTGGCCACCTATACTTGTAGTTTTGCTACCTCTACCTCTGATCCCTATAGATATGTCTATAGTATACCTATGTGCATGATCAACATCACTACCTGCCCTTGTAGGGTGTCTCTCTACACTGTAATGGTAGCTAAGTATGTCTATAGTATACTTGTAGTTTTGCTACCTCTACCTCTGATCCCTATAGATATGTCTATAGTATACCTATGTGCATGATCAACATCACTACCTGCCCTTGTAGGGTGTCTCTCTACACTGTAATGGTAGCTAAGTTAGGTTGCCCCGGTTTAGGTGGTATGGCTCGTAACTGAGTTTCCCACCACTGCCTATACCTATCTGTGCATCCAGTGCCATTAATCCACCGATCCAATGGCTACTCCTCCTCCCCTTTAGGTACTATAGGCAGTGGTAGAGGTAGAGGCCTCTCAACATCATCTCTCTGATACTATGGGAAGGATGGAGGAATATCATATATAAGCCCAAACTGCCATGGGACCCTACCTACTGGGATCATCTCATCCTCCCTGGCACGGCGACCCTGTATCCACCTCTCTAGCTGGAGCTCAACTAGCTCCTCATGCATGTGCCTATATGAGGGGAATCCCACATATGGCCTCCAGATAATGTCCACTCTAGACAACCCCTCCAACAACTACCGAAAATGGGCCACATCATATATCGGCCTATTCGACTTCTGCTCTCTTACAACCGGTACCCATCTCCTATATCCCAACCACACACATCTCGCAGGAAATGCTTCTACTCAGGGCATCCTTATAGGTTGAACATAGACTATGTGATCGTAGGCCTAGCAATGTAGTATAAATGTACAACACAGGATAAACATGTGCAACCACCCATATGCTCTCTGTATAGCTACACCAAGAATGATGGTGCCCAGGAAAAGCGTTTCTCATGCACCATCATATTGTGGATTACCCCATCAGTGATCAGGGAAAGTGTCCACCCTCTCAATTTGGCAATGCATAATAACACACTACCTCCATCAATAAAACCACTAGCCTTGTCTCATTCAGATGGGCTAGGTACATCTCACAATAGTTGAAACTAGCGCTATGGAATCTCATCTCCACCACCCCATTGCCAAAAATTTACTCAATCAGATCCTCTGAGGACTTGGAGGAGATAGAGTAAACTTGGGCCCCAATATGGGTAACCGTAAAATGTGGAACACGTCCTCTAGGGTGATAGTCATCTCACCCTTCAAAAGGTGGAACATGTTGGTCGCGTAGTCCAATCTATCGATGAGTGTGACCATCAAACTAGGCTACCAAATAGCATGTCGGTAGCACCAAATCCCACTCAAGCCCACTACCTCCACATGCTATAGCTCCAAAGGGGTCGCTAAGCCACACAATGTCACCAGTGGAGGCGGAACCCTGTCCCACATGTGTAACTGTGATCTCCTCTAATCCAATCCAAGTACATCATTAATCTACCTTTACCATGACCATATTCATCACTTATCATTACCCACCACCCTATTTTCACCCTACCCATCTCAACCACCTAACCTACATCATTTTTTTCCCCCTTTTGACCAAAATCTTGACCGGTGCCAGTTCATCCTAACCGACTCCAGTCGCCCTTAAACCGGTGTCGGTCACCTGTTTGGTGAGCGATACCGGTTCATCTTTACCGACCACGGTTACCACTTAACTGACATCGGTCACCTGTTTTATGACCGATCCCAGTTCTTACCAACCAATGCCAGCCAAGCTTGATCGATGTCGTTCACTTTCGTAGAAAAATCCGTGACTTCTCAAACCCCCCTTTTAAAAATAAAAATAAAAAATCCTCCCACCTGTCTCTTTTACCCCACCTACAATGACCTACACTACCCAAAAACCCCTACCCACCCCACCTATACAATTTAACACCCTCCCCCCTATTTTTTTCCTATTTTTTCCCCCATAACCACATTTCACTTTTTCCCACCCACAAACTACAAAACCCTACAACCAATCACTACCAAATCTTCTAATCTATTTAATCAACTGTTATCCAAATTCACCCCCCAGGGTTAATTTGATAACATGCATAAGAATTATCAAGTCCCAGGAAAATGGATTGATTCAGGGAAAAAATCATGTTTCTAGGGTCCCCTCGAATTTTTTCTAAGTCCCCTATCTGGGAGGGAAAGAGAAAGTTCTGAGGAAAAGTGAAAAAAGTGGCAAAAACAAGCTTGGGATGGGAAAAATCATGAAAATTGGCTAATTCCTAGTCCTCGCAAAAGTTGGAACAGTTGGGACATCAAGGCGTGGATCGGCTGAAAAGCCTCTATGCGGCCCGCGAAGCAAAGGGACATATGGGACATCGGGATGCAGAAAGCCGGTTCGGCTGAAGGAGAAGGAAATCGACTAACAGTCTGGGACATCTGGGCCACGAGGAACATCTGGGACACGAAAAGGCGAAGTGGCCGAGAGAAAAGGAAGCCCATTTCGAGTGGTTTGGAAGAATTTGTCCCAGATAGTCTGGGACAGTTGGAACAAATGTACGCAAAGGACGTGAACCAGCCGGTTCGGCCGAAACGGGGAACTTCAGCACTGGGACAGTTGGGACAAAGGGACGTGTGGGACGCAGATAGCTGAAGGAGCCGAAAGCCAATCAAGCAACGCCACATGTCATTGGTTGAATGAGGGACAAGGAAGCCCATTTCAGGTGGATTGGGAGTTTTTGTCCCAAATAGTTTGGGACATCTGGGACAGAGGGACGTGAAGGGCGTGAAAAGCCGGCAGACCCGCAGACTAATCAAATCACGACACGTGTCACAAGGGAGAAAGTCCAAAAGTCAAAGGGCGAGGTTTCAAGAACTGACCCGAGCCAATAAAAAGAGGACACATGTCTAATGAAGTAGGGAAGGAGAGAGAATTACGCATCCACTAAGTGCTTGACACGTGTCATCGAGGTGACAGAGCGCGAGAAAGATTTTTCAAAACACATTTTCACCTGTTTTGTGCCCTAAATCTTCATATCGACATATATTTCAATCCGAAGCTCAGATTTGCACATTCTTTATATCAACAGAAAGCTTATGAAATTCTCTACGTGATTCTAGGGTTAATCTTGAATTTTGGTGCAGTCTGGAGAGAGAAAATTGAGAAACAACTCTGACACATGTTCATGTCCAGAAGTGACATTTCAGCGACCAGGTTTAATGCAGAATGGGTCGCATTCTCCTGTAATTCGGTCAAAGTGATAGGGTATGGGTTTGTAAGGTCCTCCATGCCATTTTAATGCATCTGCAGTCAAGGAGGGATGGGCTCTCATGTTTTTGTACATTTCTATCTCCTAGGCTCGACCCTTGCACTGTAAAAGCCAGATTTGGCTCATTTCTAAAGGGGGCAACATTTTTTGGGCATAGCAGACTTCTTCTTTCACCTCTAGCAAGTGACTAAAGCAAGGATCAGACCTCTCCAAATATTGTAATAGTTTTCTTTTACCTCTTTGAGGGTGTAATGTGTGTTTTTGACACTGAAAAGATAATGCAAGCTCTGTGAATGGGTTTCAGTCCTCTGTTTGTATTATCTGCTTCATTTCAGATCCTAAATTATACCTTATCAGTCTGTGTATGTTTTATGTTGTGAAATTTGGTCTGTGTATATTTGCATGACAAATATGTTTCACCACTCCTTTTGGTGCATCACCATCTTTAGTTAGTTTCAATGTTTTTTTTGCACTTCTACCCCTGTCTCCTTGCAAGTTAGAGTAGGATTAGGATCTGAACCTCTGTAGTTGTGCAAGCATTAGATCTAAATTAGAGGAGTTTGAGGAACCAGCCTCTAATCTGGAGATTCCTCTCTCAGTTTCACAAGTCCCACGCTTGGAGAGAGCTTTCCATATTGTGCAATCACACTGGATGCTAGAGTGATCACCATAGAAGCCTGATCTACATCCAGGGGTGTAGTGAGTCTACAACAATAGTTTTGGCGTGCCCGGTGGGACTAGAGGTTTCATTTTTATTGCAGCAGGGTTGATGTGCATCTGCTACATTTTTCTTTCTTAAAAAGAGCTATTATTTGCATATCTGGTGACTCCAAGGGGAAGAACCAGCTGGTTCCAGGTGCAGGCCTGAAAACTCATGAGAAGAATCACCACAAGGTCAAGAGTTGGAGAAGAAGAAGTGCTGTTTGAATACCTGCAATTATCTCCAAGAAGAAGGAAAAGAGGAAGAAGGATTCAAAGGTCTCCATCTCCACCAAACAGAACTCTCTCAACTCCTCCACCTAGTAGGCCTTTCATTCAGTCAACAAGGGTTTTAAGACCAATTAGAATGGCTCAGAACAATCCCTACGTCAACTTCACAGGCAGCAGCCCACTTGCTCTCAATGCACAACATCCAGTTCCTATTGTAGCCTTGAAGAACATCCCCTACTTCACTGGAGAAAACTAGACTACTCTAGGTGATCATGTTAAAGATATTGCTAACCTTTGTGCAATTCATGAAATCAATGAAATGCAAGTGGTTGTCAAGTTACTGGCATCTTCCTTCAAGGGTAAAGTATTACAATGGTTTTGGAGCCTTGGAGCTGGTTCTATCAAAAACTGGAATCAGCTGTGTATTGCACTTCATGAGCAATTTGGAGAGAAGGGAGACAACTTGTCTCTTTTGGAGCAGCTAACAACCATCAAGAGGGCTCCCAATGAGTAGCTGACCGATTTCAACTTTAGATTCCAAAAAACTTGGGAGAGGATTCCAGTGGCGGTCAGGCCAACAGTAGAAGGTGCTTTTCTCTACTATCTCAAAGCTCTAAATTTTGATATTTTTATGTTGATTCAGTCTATGGGAGGCACAACTATTCCTATGGCATATAGTATTGCCATTAGGGCTGAAAATTGTTTGATCTAAGATGGAAAACTTGCCCCTAGACCTCCCATGCCATTGTTTCCAAGTTTAGAGAGCCCAAACACTAGTCAAGCACCTAATTTGGCTCCCTCTCCTGCTCCTAGAAATCAGAGTTCAAATGAAGCTTCCACTTCATCTCCAAGTGCCCCAAATGAACTTCAAGAGGTCATGAAGCAATTGCAAAACCTAGGCAATGAGCTAGTTACACTCAAGAGGCAACAAGCCCAAGGTTTCAGACCTTCTTATCAACCCCAAGCTCAGCCTAATAGATAGCCATACCAACCACAAAGGCCACCTAATCCAGCTGCAAATATGAATCAAACAAGGCCTCCTGCCAATAGACCTTTCTAGCCCTATAATCCAAATTCCATATCTGCCTCTAAGGCATTAGTGCCAACACAGAACAACATAGCTCAGGAATATGATTGGTGCTTTCCATGCAATGAACCTCATAACCAATCCATGTGCTTCAATGGTGCTCTCAATCAAGCATTGATGTTGACAACTACTGGTGTGGAGGGTGAAGGCATTCAAGGAAACAGCCAACAACAAGAAACATTCTAACAGTAATCAGCCCCCAAATGACACCACATTGGTGAACTGGCAAGCAAAAGATTTCTGTGGCATGAATCAAGTAGTTTCTCAAGGTGTTGCAGCCAACACAAGGTCAAAGAGGAGAAATTTGGGTGAAGAACAGCCATTAGCCCCAGCCAATCCACAACCTCCCATGGCTCCACAAGTGGTTGGCAAGCAAAATCCAGTTTAAAATGCACAAGGGCAGCCAAGAATAGCTCCTAGGCCAACTCAAATGCTAGCTATTGTTGCCCACATACAAGGAGTGAATGTGCAAACCAAGGGACAGCAAAGAGGATCCTTCATCCCCATTCGGTATCATTGATCACATGAAGAAGACAAACGTCAACATATCAATGTGGGAATCCCTATCTATCCCAGGTCAAAGAGATCTGCTACAAGCTACCATGAAGGATTGGCCAACTTCAAATCAGCAAGTTTAGATGCAAGACAAAGTGCTTACAAATGCTGCCCAACCTAAAGGAATTCATGGAAGGGTAACAAGGTAAAATGTTGAAGCCCCCTCCTTTCTATATTTCATTAATCATTGGAGATCAGTTAGTACACAATTTCATGATAGACTCCAGGGGCAAGTAGCTCAGTAATGCCTAAACAGATAGTTGATCAGCTAGGGCTCTAGTATGAAATAACATCTAAAGGGGTAGTATAGCTAGATGGGACATCCATAGCAATAGTTGGAGTGATCAAAAATTTGAGTCTTACCTTACATGCATGTCCAAATGTTGTTGTTTTACAAGATGTATCAGTCATAGACCTTCCACCACTCTTTTCCCTTGTGCTTTTCAAGAGACTTCACTACTAAAATCGGAGGCTATCTTTCGGCGGATTGGTCTCACATGCTGTTTAGAACAAGGTATGGAACTAAGGCTACAATTAGGTCTAAACCTATTGCAAACTTCCATATTGAGCCTTACACTCCAAGTCAAATTAATACCAATTGCTCAGCATTTGACCAAGAAGATCACCCTAGCACTGATGAGGCTGACACCAAGATTGGAAGTATCCCGGATCTAACTCTTGATGAATGGGAAAACAAGATACATGATTTTGATCCCTATCAAGAAGTAGAAGAATCTGCGCTAGGAGTTTATTGTTTACATGAAGAGAATCAACCTCTCCCCAACAATCACCAAGCCGGATCACAAAGACAAGAATGAAGTATGGAAATTGTTCTTTGATGGGTCAAGGAGTAGACAAGGTGTAGGAGGAGGAGCTATGCTCATTTCACCACAAGATGTAAAGTATTACTCGGCCTTCCGTTTCCAGTTTTCCTGTTCAAACAACACAGCTGAGTATGAAGCCTTAATTCATGGACTACACTGGGCAATGAAGAAAGGCATCAGGAATTTACAAGTATTCGGTGATAGTGAGCTAATTGTAAACCAAGTCAAAGGAAAAAAATTCTGCCAAAAATGATCTGTTGAAGAACTACAAAAATCAGGTATGGGATCTTATTGAAGATTTTGAGGCTTTTGGCATCAAATCCATTCCTAGGAAAGAGAATCAAGCCGCTGACAAGGCTTGTAGCAGTAGGGGCAGCCTTTGAAATTGCTGTGGAAAGCATTCAACAGGTGACAAGGTATCGGCCAAACATCCACATTGATTATGAGGCCTTCAGTGCCAGATAACAATGTCAAGTTGGCAAGTGTTTGAAAATGACCAGCAAATCATCCATTTCTTGCAAGAAGAAGCTCAGTTATCTGCCAGGAATCAAGACAAGATGCATCAGTAGTATGGTGACCAAGTGGTGCAGCTAAGGACTAATAAATTACCAAAAGGCCTCATAACCTTGGAGTCAATCTTCAACCTGAATTATCAATTCCGAAAGGAGAAAACGAACATTCAAGTAAAGGGTGAAGATTCAGAGCCTATTTTAGTGGAAGAAGGCAAAACGTTGTAGATTGGCAAAGTAACTACCTCACAAGAGAAATCAGATTTTTTTCAGCTTTTTCAAGAGTTCCCAGATGTTTTTGCTTGGACTTACAAAGATCTAAGAGGTTTCAACCCAAAGCTGGCACAACATACTATTGAGTTGGATCTGGAATCCAAGCCTGTCAGGCAAAAGCAAAGGCCAGTGAATCCCCATATCGAACCTCTCATGAGAAAAGAGTTAAGCAAGCTTATTGAGGCCAATATCATCTTCTCCATCAAACACTCAAGTTGGGTTGCCAACTTAGTCCCCAATCAAAAATAAGAATGGAGAGATCAAGTTGTGTGTCAACTTCTGAGATTTGAATAGAGCCTCTCTCAAGGATCATTATCCACTCCCTTCCATGGAGCAAATATTGCAGGTTGTAGCTGGTTCAGAAAGGTTTTCACTACTTGATGGCTACTCAGGCTACAATCAGATTATGGTGAGAGAGGAAGATCAGTTCAAGACAACCTTCACAACCAAATGGGGCACATATGCTTACAAGAAAATGTCATTTGGCCTATCAAATGCTGGAGCCACCTTTCCAAAGGGCAATGGACATGGCATTCAAAGGCTTGATCAACAAGATAGTGCTGGTATACCTAGATGATATCACTATCTTCTCAAAGAATGCAGCAGACCATCTCTTTCACCTTAGGCAAGTGTTTCAGAGGTGTAGAAGAGTTGGGAGTGTCTTTGAATCCCAAGAAGTGCATCTTTCTTGCACATGAAGGGAAATCTCCTTGGCCATATTGTCTCGAGGGAGGGACTTGCAATTGATCCAGAGAGGGTTGAAGCCATAAGAGCATTACCATATCCAAGTCACAAGAAGGATCTTCAAAGTTTCTTGGGAAGGATAAACTTTGTTCAGCAGGTTTGTCCCGGATTTTACAGCCCTTGTCAAGCCTATCACCAAAATGTTAAAGAAGAGCATGGCTTTTAAGTGGACAGTAGAAGGCAAGGAGATTTTTGAAGCAATCAAAGAAGCTATATCTCAAGCACCAACTCTCATCAACCCAGACTTCTCCAAGGATTTCATCCTCTATGCATTTGGAGGTGCTGACACTATTTCTACCATTCTAGTACAAGCAGAACAAGGATAATGATGAGTAGCCGGTTACCTTCTTCAGCCAGAGCCTAGATGACTATGACGTGAGGTACTCTTTTATCGAGAAGCATGTGCTTGCAGTAATCAGAAGCTTGAAGAAATTCAAGCATTTAATCTCAAACAACAAGGTCCAGTTGCTGGTCTCACATGCTGGAGTTAAGGACTTCCTCCTCAACAAGGATTTGAATGAGAAAAGGGTAGGTTGGATCACCCGTGTCATGGAATATGAAATTGAGATCAAGGTCACCAAGCTGGTAAGAGGGAAAGGATTGTGTGAGCAGCTGGTTTTGGGGAAGCAAAAAGAAGTATGCAACAAAGAAGAAACTGTTTTGACAGTCCAAGACAGCCATGAGCCGAGTGGCAGGCAAGAAGAAGACAATGCTGCCCTGACTCCTTACTGGACCCAAGGTATTATGCACTTCCTAGGCACATGCCTATGCCCTCCAGAGATGAACAAGACCCAAAGGAGACACTTCAGATTGCAGGCTGTCCCGTATGCCATTGTTGATGGAGTTTTGTTCAAGAAAGATGTAAATGGAGTGTTGTTGAGATTCATTAGCATAGGTTAGATTCAAGGGTATTAGAAGAGTTCCATGATGGAGCAGTTGGTGGCCATTTTGCACTAAGAGTGACAGCTCTAAAAATCATGAAGGCTGGTTATTATTGGCCTAAAATCTTCAGTGATTGTTATGCATGGATCAAGAGGTGTAAGAATTGTGCATTCTTCACAGGAAAAGAGAAGTTTGCTGCCCTTCCATTGCATCCAATCTCAGTTGACCAGCCATTCATGCAATGGGGTTTGGACTTCATTGGAGTCATTAATCCCAATTCAAGCCAAGGGCACAAATGGATTTTGATAGCCACAGACTACTTCACCAAATGGACAGAAGCAGTAGCACTCAAAGAGGCAAATGAGTCTAGCATCTTAGACTTTTACGAGGGAATAACAACCAGATTTGGTGTACCTGCTACAATAATCTCTGATAATGCATTTTCATTCATTAGATCTAAGGTGACTGAGTGGGCTATCAAGAACGGTATTTACCTAAGCACTTCATCGAACTATTACCCTCAGGGTAATGGCCAAGCCGAGTCTACAAACAAGAACTTGTTGAGGATCACTAGGAGGACTCTTGATGAGAATCAGAGGTCTTGGCATACCAAGTTGAAATTAGCTTTATGGGCTGATAGGATCACTCCCAAAAGATCCACAGGTAATTCTCCATTCAGGATTGTCTATGGAAAGGAAGCAATCTTGCCCATGTCACTGGAGTTGCCAACATTGGAACTCATGAAGAAGCTGGAGTTGCTTGAATTTGACCCCATGGAGGTGAGGTATGCAGAGTTGATGGAGCTGTAAGAGATTAGAAATCAGGCATCCCAAGCAATGGAAAAGGATCAAGCTTTGATCAAGAAGACCTTTGATAGAAAGGCCAAGGATAAATCTTTTCAAGTTGGAGATCTAGTGTTGAAATGGGATGTGGATAGAGCAAAACCGGGAAGGCATTCAAAATTTGATTCCATTTGGAGTGGCCCATACGTGGTCACAAAGTGCAAGAACAATAATGCTTTCCAATTAGCCTCACTGGAGGGTGAAGAACTGCAGATTATAGTCAATGGAATCTATCTCAAGTGTTGCTTCTAGAGGGAAGTTCACTACCTTTGTAAATATTAGATTATATTTTATTTCCTCCAAGTGCTTGTGCACATTGTTTTGTTGTAGGTTAGTCTTGTTTTCCCTAAGTGCTTTGGCACAGCTTGCTGTCCATGGAGATGTTTAGCAGTCCTTGCTTTCATTAGGTGACATTCCATCTTCCTCCTTACACATTATGAGTCAGTTGAGGTTCTAAACAGAATATTTGATGAATCCATTCCCAATGGACTACTTAAGGCAACTGGTATCTTCTACCTAGCAGGTAGGTAACCCCGCTGAGTCGCCAATTGTTATCCAAATTCACCCCCCAGGGTTAATTTGATAACATGCATCAGAATTCTCAAGTCCCAGGAAAATGGATTGATTCAAGGAAAAAATTATGTTTCTAGGGTCCCCTCAAATTTTTTCTAAGTCCCCTGTCCGAGAGGAAAAGAGAAAGTTCTGAGGAAAAGTGAAAAAAGCAGCAAAAACAAGCTTGGGATGGGAAAAATCGTGAAAATTGGCTAAGTCCTAGTCCTCACAAAAGTTGGAACAGTTGGGACATCGAGGCGTGGATCAGCCGAAAAGCCTCCAGGCAGCTCGTGAAGCAAAGGGACATCTGGGACATCGAGATGCGTAGGACGCGGAAAGCCGGTTCAGATGAAGGAGAAGAAAATCAACTAACAGTCTCGAACATTTGGGCCACGAAGACGCGAAGCATTCGAAAAGGCGAAGTGGTCGAGAGCAAAGGAAGCCCATTTCAGGTGGTTCGGAAGAATTTTTCCCAGACAGTCTGGGATAGTTGGAACAAATGTATGTGAAGGACATGAACCGGCCGGTTCGGCCGAAACAGGGAACTTCAACACTGGGACAGTTGGGACAAAGGGACGCGTGGGACGAAGATAGCCGAAGGAGCTGAAAGCCAATCAAGCAACGCCACGTGTCATTGGTCGAATGAGGGACAAGGAAGCCCATTTCGGGTGGATCGGGAGTTTTTGTCCCAAAAATTTTGGGACATCTGGGACAGAGGGACGCGAAGGGCGCGAAAAGCCGGCAGACCCGCAGACCAATCAAATCACGACACGTGTCACAAGGGAGAAAGTCCAAAAGTCAAAGGGTGAGGTTTCAAGCATTGACCTGAGCCAATAAAAAGAGGACACATGTCCAATGAAGTAGGGAAGGAGAGAGAATTACACACCCAATTAGCACTTGACACATGTCATCCAGGTGGTAGAGCGCGGGAAAGATTTTCAAAACACGTTTTCACCTGTTTTGTGCCCTAAATCTTCAGATCGACATATCTTTCGATCTAGAGCTCGGATTTGCACGTTCTTTATATCAACGGAAATATTATGAAATTATCTACGTGATTCTAGGGTTAATCTTGAATTTTGGTGTATTCTAGAGAGATAAAATTAAGAAATAGATCTGATGCATGTTCATGGCCAGATGTGACATTTCAGCGACCATATTTAATGCAGAATGGGTCGCATGCTCCTGTAATTCAGTCAAAGTGATAGGGTATGTGTTTTTAAGGTCCCCCATGCTGTTTTAATGCATCTGTAGTTGAGGAGGGATGGGCTCTCATGTTTTTGTACATTTCTGTCTCCTAGGCTCGACCCTTGCACTGTAAAAGCCAGATTTGGCTCATTTCTAAAGGGGGGAACATTTTTTGGGCATAGCAGACTTCTTCTTTCACCTCCAGCAAGTGACTGAAGTAAGGATCAGACCTCTCCAAAGATTATAACTTTTTTCTTTTACCTCTCTGAGGGTGTAATGCGTGTTTTTGACACTGAAAAGATAATGCAAGCTCTGTGAATGGGTTTCAGTCCTCTGTTTGTATTATCTGCTTCATTTCAGATCCTAAATTATACCTTATCAGTCTATGTATGTTTTATGTTTTGAACTTTTGTCTATGTATATTTGCATGACAAATATGTTTCACCACTCCTTTTGGTGCATCACCATCTTTAGTTAGTTTCAATTTTTTTTGCACTTCTACCCCTGTCTCCTTGCAAGTTAGAGTAGGATTAGGATCTGAACCTCTGTAGTTGTGCAAGCATTAGATCTAAATCAGAGGAGTTTGAGGAACCAGCCTCTAATTTGGAGATTCCTCTCTCAGTTTCACAAGTCCCACGCTTGGAGAGAGGTTTCCATGTTGTGCAATCACACTGGATGCTAGAGTGATCACCCTAGAAGCTTGATCTGCATCCAGGGGTGCTGTGAGTCTGCAACAACATCAACCATGTAGAGTTTGGCGCTTACCTTGTCACGCTGCCACCATCTCGGTGGCACATCTAAACACTATGCCAATGGTCTGCCCGATCCCTCTCTAGCCTCTGTCATCACCAAATAACTACCCACAACCTCCCACTAATTAATTATCTCACCCTGATCCCATGGACCCATTACGCACCAAACCCACCCTTGTCAAATCTGACTACTAGCTCACTCTTCGGTTTCCTCCAGACACTTTTCTCTCTTTTTTTCTCTTTTTTGTTGTTTCTTCACTTAAGAAATAACCAAATGAATAATAAAAATGTAGATTGTTTATTTTTATAACAAACCTAACCTAACCAACATTGGTTCCCCTTGACCAGCATCGGTCTCATGCCCTACCTCAACGTCATCAGCTTTCCTATACCGACGTTGGTTATCCATGACCTCCATTTGTCACCTAACCTAAGCATTGCCCCTACTTTTCCATTTTACCCCACCCTTTACCTTGTCCCTTTACCCCATCCAACCTTTACCCAAGCCATTACCTTACCTTTCATGTCCTCATCATTTACTACCTCCATTTTTCCTCCTTTGGGGACTCATTATTTTACCCCTAGCTCGGCCTTACCCATGCCGTGACCTAGATATTTGGACCTGGACCATCGCTAGTGCCCTTTGACCTCATGTGTTCGCTATACTGTGTAGCAGTGTTACCTGTGTTGATTGACCAAATGACCTTACCTAGCCTATTACTGTGACCTTTTATCCTGACCCTACCTTTGGTGTACTGGAACATACCTAAACGTTCATGCACCTAACCTACATTGTGTTTCCTGACCATATCCTATACCTTGCATACCATATTCACTTCAACCTTGTTCAAATAAACCTATCACCCTTAGATGATGTAGAGTTTGCCTGCTCTTCAATCTGGTAGCGTTTTGTAGTTTATATGTGTGTGTGCATTTGAATTTTGCTACCTGTGACCCTGACCCATTACGTAGAATGCCTAAGTAGACCTTTCACACTTTTCACACTTTTCCCCTATCCCACTTTCCTTTTCCTCACATTTACCTTTTATCAAACCACATCGTTAGTTCTTGGTTTGAGGGGGATCACCTTCACCCACACATGGGGCAATCACATCTTATTTTTGTTAGCGTCGTTTACCAATACAAGCTACGCAAAAAAAAAGGGGAAAAATGTAGACACTAAAATTAGGTCATACTCCCATTTTGTCCCTCGACATATAAGCACCCTTTATTACATTTACCTAGCCCTGACCCCCTTCACCCCCACTAATATTAATTTAATTAACTTAATTAAATTAGTGCATTATCCTCACTATATTTATTATTTAAATAATAACCCCACATATACTTCACTTAGACACCTCACCAAGCCAACTCAACCTAAGACCTATTCTTAGCAGGTTCCCATAACTAACTAAGACTTATCGAAACCCTAAAAATCAATGCCTACATTCCCTCTAACTACATTCCCGCATGCTCACAAGAAGCTCCTAGTCTAATCCATGGGATAACAACACGAGATCCAAGGAAATTAGGAGGATCTCCCTAGTTTAGTAAACCTAGGAAATCCCACCTTGACCGACATTGGTTACCCCTAACCATCACTGGTTAAGCTGGACCGCCATCAGTTACCCCTTTTAAGCCCTAAAATACCTTATTATCAAGGTTGGAAAACATTGGGAAAAGTTGACGAGAAAGAACACATCTCAAAGAGATAACACATCTTTGGAGAGAAAAATTCCCGCAAAAACTTGCATCCAAGGGAGGAGATTGAACAACTTCTCCTGCATAGTCATCCCAACCATGATTTGATCTATCCAAGCAAAGAGGAGAATACATGCAGCCCATGCAGAAGCTGTTCTCCAGTTGGTGATCACTTGCAACCTTCAAACCCATCATCAACAGCTCCATCCCTCACACACAGACATTCAACAATGGAATCCAAGTAAGTACAACATCATACTTCCCTGGTTATTTCGTTTCATCATATTTTTATCATCCATTGTCTTACCTTGCCTCCCCTATTGAACTTCTCCACATTTTCACCTCCATATACCCATTAAAACCTCACCAAAGCCTACTCTAGTCACCCTATACCTCATCTTGACCAACCCAAGTCCTTTGTGCAATCACAAAGGAGAACCCGACTTGTTCTGTGACATTTCCAGATCTGATAGTAACCGGCACCGGTTACACATATCTGCCATTGGTCATCCTTGACCGACACCGATCTTTATGTTTTCCCACATAGCCTAGAATAGAGACCTACCCACCTTATTTCACCTCACCCTCATTCACCTGTGATCTATCTGAGACCTTTATCAGACCTGCAGAGACCCAGAACCAATTATTTGACCTTTTGATTCTATTCTAGCTTAGCCTGTTAGATTAGATCTATTTCTTATTGTGTTTTAAGTGAGATGCCGAAATCATTATAAAATAACAATAGGATTTACTTTGTTTACAACATTAAATTGCTAAAAATAGTGGACTGACCACAATCTAGGAAGTACTGTACTTCTCGGATCTAGTATACGCTAGGAAGTTCATTGCCCATATTGTTTAATTCCTTATGGTGGTCTTGTTTTCATTATACGTAGTTCCTCCTAGCCAAAAGGAATCTCTCATGGTCAGCTATGGATCTTGAATTCATACGTGTGCAACAACCCATCAACCAAAATTTGAACAGGTATTCCTCCTACATCGATTACCACATCTATTTCGTAGACACTTCAAAGAAACGATCTAAGAAAAAGGTGAAACAAAGCCTTCTGAACCTACAGATAATTATATATTTTTATAGCCTCCTTGATTAAGGGATTAGCTTCCTGTAGTATGCATTCAATCCATCCATTTACCAATCTCCCTTTCTGGCCTAGCTTCTTGAGCTGATGATAAGAAATTTCATCGATGCTATAAGAAACTGTCATGGCCGTAGTAGTTGAGACTTCAGTAGATGGAATTTGTTGGGTTACTTTGCATAACAATGAAGTGAGTTGTTCGACCTTGAGTTTGAGCTCATCTTTTTTAGTCTTATCTTTGTCATAATTTTCTAGCAGAGCCCCAAAAGCAGTGTACACATCTTGTTTGGCTCCTTCGTGAGTAGATTTTCCCAATGAAAATTGAGATATCTGATAATCTACCGTAGTAATTGTCTCCTTAGTTTTTCCCTCAACAGGAGTAATAACCTCTATAATTCTCTCTCTAGATGGATTCATTGTCAGACTTGAAATATTTCTTGGCCTCTTGACCTATCTTTTAGGCATCTGTTCCAATATACTATGATCTATGACATCTCCCATAGGCACCTTCTTCTTCTACTTTGGATTTTTCTAAACAACCATTCAGGAATAGCTAATGCTGATGAATATGGGATAGTAGATCAGATACTTAAAATGTTAGTTATGACAAGATCACTAGAAAGATTAGTTGACAGTTGGGTAGAAGTGGCCATGATGGATGGGGTGGGCGTAAGGACAACCATAGGAGTTGATAAAATGATGTTTGGGAATGAGGTGGAGGGAAATGGAAGTGTTAAGGGAAGTGAAGAAGAAATGGGTGACCTGATAGTTTCTCCAGCTAAGAGAACTAGAAGGAATGAGAAAACCTTGGCCATAGAAGGAGATGGGAAGGAACAAATGATTTTGGTAGTGGAAGGAACTAATATTGGAAGTGACAATGGAGGAGGAAGATGTGATGGATCTTGATGAAATATTTTTTAGAGTCATATGGAGAGAGATGAACCACCAATAACAAATGTTTTTTGGGTCAACCTTTTCCCATTTGTGAGTGTTGATTGACTTATGGTTGGTTTGACCTTGGTATTTATAGGTTATTCCACTCCCTTGGGTGAAATTCCTAAGGTAGCCAACCAACTATAAGTTACCTATAGAATGGGCCCCACTCTCTCCATTGTATTGTAGCATTCCTCTACATACCAATCAATCCATGGCAATGGATGATTGGAAATATTATCATTTTTGTATGCCAAATCTAAAACCTCATCACTATCTTAGGCCTCCTTTGGGACATCGAACAAACTAAATTTCCAAACCTCATCCAAGGTCAAACTCTCATAATCCCTTTATCACACAATGTATTCATCCTGATAATGAATCTAGATATCATCCAGCTGGGTCATGTGGGCGCTGGACCAATCTATTTCACCAAATTTACCCTAATAATCGAAATTAGTTTATGGATGAAAGGTTCGCAAGGTCACTTCGGCCAATTCTACATCCACATTTTTGGCCTTATGAATATTCATGAAGGTGTATCTGCCAATTGAAATAGGGAAATGCATTCCTGATTTGTGGGGCTTGTTCTGAATTCGATGATAATCCAAAAATTGTCAGACCAATTCTAGTAGAACCCATTTATAAGTGGGGCACCTTGGCCATTTGTTGGGGGCACCTATAAAGCCTGGAACCTGAATGTAAGTGAATGTAGGGAACTGTAAATAGATGGCTCCCCACTCACACACTTCTTTGAAGGATTCATTGGAAATCCTTCAGTTTTATAAATCCTTATCAAAATGGTAGAGGATAACTGAAAAGAAGGCATCATTGACCCTACAAAAATGTCTGCTCCCTTCACTCAGTGCTGAGTTGGGGATATAAATAGCAGATTTGGGAGGTGCTGTGAATACTTTTAGTATTTAACCCATAGAAATCTCCCATAGCAGTGGTTACATAAACCAAGAAGGATGTCATATAGAAATTATTTGTGGAAAGCACCTTTCTCAATTGATAGAAAATGGAGCTACTGATATGCTCCCCCCATTGGAGATAAACTTATTCTTCTTGATGGTAGTGATGTACAAGAACATCCATTCCTAGAATTCATTTATAGAAGGGAGACGTGAAACTCTTATTAGTAGCACAATAAGGTCATTGACCTCCTAAAAAAAATATGACTGATGCATGGTTTTGGGTAATTTGGTGAAGCTCTTGGCCAGATAAGTTTTCGTCATGATTTTTGTGCATACTTCCTTTTCCTTGTCCAAATGTTCCACTGACCTAATTTGGTTAAATTGTGGCGTAATCTTCAACATCAGGAATTTTGAGCATATCTTTGAAGAATTCTTGGTCCAAATGGATTACCACGTTATCATCATCATCTTTGAATGACACTGGATTCTTTGTCAAAGTGGGATGCTACAGCTAAAATGAAGTCTGGACAATGCATGGATGTGAGAAAACCGGCAGCAAGGGAAAGAATACTGTTGTAGATGGCCTATATCCACGATTTCTTATTTGGAGCATTTAATCTTTTATAGAAATTTGGAAAATCAATTTTCCCTCGGTCGGTATCCCCTATATTCCCTAAGTCAGAAGACAGGAAGGAGCGAGGAGAAACTCCGAGAAATGAATACTTCATATTTTCTTTTCCCTTTGATGTAGAAGTAGACATCAAGCTCTATATGCCGAAATGAAAGCCAAAGTTGAAAAATCCTGAAAAAAGAGAAGTCTGAAACTCGAAGTGCAATACTCTAAAACACAGGTCCCGAACCTGAAAAATATGAAAAACATGAACTGAAGAGTCCCGAAGAGAAAAACTTTGAAGTTCCAAAAAATTTCTTTGAAGTGAAAGTTCCAAAAAAATTCTCCAAAGTGAAAGTTCTGAAAAATTTCTCCAAAGTGAAATTTTCGAAAAGTTCTCTGAAGTGAAAGTTCTGAAAAATTTCTTTGAAGTGAAAGTTCCAAAAAAAATTTCCTAAGTGAAAGTTCCAAAAAATTCCAAAAATTTCTGAAAAAGTTTCTCTTGAAGTGGTGACTTCCGAAAAATTCAAAATCAAGAGCTCTGAAATAGAGACTTACCACCAAGTCCTTGAAATCTAAGAAGGAAATTACCAAACAATGCTAATCTCCAAATCCCAAAAAAGTATTGAGAGGGAAAAATGGAAAACTTGAGGAGCTCCCTTGAAAACTTTGAATGCCTATGGAAACTCAAAACATGTAGAAACATGGTGGACAATGAGTTTTTCATTCCGAGAGGTACATAGAAGAGGAACCAAAGAAAACAAACAAAAATGAAAATAAGAGATCTTAAACCAAAAGGAAAATAACCAAGTTAAAATACCTCAAAAATGACGTTGAAAGGTACAAGAAAATGGAATGTCAGAGAAAATGTGTTAGGTAAAAATGATGATAAAAATGAGTTTAAATAGAAAACCTGATATTAATGGAAAAAATCTGATCCGTACGGGGGTTGGTGAAAAATTAAATGCACAAAGGACTCTGAAAGTCTGAAACCCAAAAGCCCAAAATTCCAAAATTTTAGAATTTCGGGGTTTCAGACTTCGAAGATTGGGAGATGAAAAATGTGAATTGGCAATGAAAATTTTTGAAACCTAAAAGCCTGAAAATTTGAAAATTTACTTTCAGACTTTTGGAAGTTCTGAAAGTGAAAATCTTAAAAATGACTAGGAGAATTTTGAAAGCCTGAAAGTCTGAAATTTCAGACTTTCAAACTTTCAAAATTTGGAAGTCCGAAAGGGATTTAACCAAAAATGTGGCCAAAAGTTCTGAAACTTGAAAGCCTGAAATTTTGAAATTTCAGACTTTTAGGGTTTTGGACTTCAGAACTCCGGGTTAAAAAATTGCCAATTACATAGTAAAAACTCCGAACCCTGAAAACCCAAAAGTTCTAAAATTTTAGACTTTCAGGGTTTCAGACTTTGGAAATTTGAAAACACAATTTCAAATACTCAGGCCATTAAAATCTTGAAAGAGAAAATCTCTGAAATCTGAAGTCCAAAATTTGGATTTCGGGTCTTGGAGAATTTTCCATTTACAAAGGATTTTCTCAAAAAAAAATCTGACCACTTTCGACATCTACTTTCTCAAGGTAGATTAAAACTTTAACATTTTTGGAGACCTCTAGGGAATGACTTTCCTGCCAAGATTTTAGACCAGTAGCCTTAAGTAAAACATTGGGAAAAGGAGTCCTAAAATAAAAATAAAAAGAACACACACAAGAAATGGAAAAGAAAACAAACGATGTGCAAAGCACTTGGAGGAAAAGAAAAGAACATTGTACAGGGTGGAACAATCTCAAAAGAAAGCTTTGAGATGTATCCCATTCACATGAATGGGAAATTCTTCTCCATTGAGTCTAGATAGATGAAATGAATTCACCTCTTTGCAACTTGTATAATATAAGGCCCACTCCAGAGAGCGTCAAACTTGGCATGGTTTCCTGGTTTGGCTCTATCTTCATCCCATTTGAGAACCAAGTCTCCTTCTTGGTAATTCTATCAGAAGCTTTCTTATCGAAAGGATTTCTTAACTTGAGCCTGATGTTGGCTTAAATTTTTCATAGCCTTTTCTCGAACTTCCTCCAATTCCATGAGTTTAGAAAACCTCACTGTTAAGGAGCCATTTTCCATAACTTCGAGTTGATGAGCCAATTCCAAATAAGGTAATTCCAAGGAGGTTGGTAGATTTTCCTCCCTTCCATATACCAGCATAAAAGGTGAGTTTCCAATGGCCTTTTTAGGTGTGATTCAATCCACCCACAAGGTATTCTTAAGTTGTGTATGCCAGGTCCTTTTGTTAGCTTCCATCGTCCGTTTGATGATCCTTATGAGATTCTTGTTACTAGATTCAACCAACCCATTTCCCTGTGGATAATAATTGGATGAAGTCTTGAGATAGACCCCATTCATAACTTCCCACTCACTTAACTTTAGACCAAGAAAATCCATTGCATTATCAGAGATGATGGTAAATGGAACACTGAACCTTGTCATTATATTTTCCAAGAATTCAAGGACGGTCTTTTCATTTCTCTCCTTCAAGGCCACTACTTCTATCCAGTGAGTGAAATAATCTGTTGCAGTGAGGACCCATTTATGTCCACTCACTGAAAGGAGGATTGATCATTCCAATAAAATCTAACCCCCACTAAATGAAAGGTTGATCTACCTGAATGGGATGCAAAGGGAGAGCTGTCAACCTCTGTTTGCCTACAAAAAGAGCACATTCTTTACATTTCCTTACCCAGAGATGAGCATCTTTGAAAAATCCTAGCCAATAATAACTAGCTCACATGATCTTGGTAGCAGTTTTGCATGCAGAGTAATGCCCTCCAGACAGACCATTGTGAAATTCCTCTAACATCTTGTTCACCTTGTCTAGCTTGATGCAGTGTAAAAGAGCACCGTTCAAATATTTTTAGAAAATAACATTATCTACCAAGGCATATGGAATGGACTGGAGATGGAAAGTGCATCATTGAACTTTATCCATACTTGGAGGATATACCCCTAAGAGGAGGAAATTTTTCATCTTAGTCAACCAATCGATTTGGTCATTGCCTTCCTTAGCATTCAGGAGCGTAACATCTTCCGTATCCTTAATCTCCATGTCCATAGCTAGCTGTTGACATAAACCCTTTCCCCTGACAAGCTTAGTGACTTTAATGTGTACATCATACTCCATTACTTTTGTAATCCACCCAGCACGTTTCTCATTCATCTCTTTATTCAAAAAAAAGTCTTTGACGCTAGGATGAGAGACCATTAAGTGGAATTTGTTGTTGGACAACATGTACCTAAATTTTTTTAGAGCTTGAATGACTACAAAGACCTATTTTTCAATGAAGGAATATTTAAGCTCGTATTCCTTGAGAGACTAACTGAAAAAGGCAATTGGTTGTTCCATCATATCATCATTTTGCTGAGTTAGAATTCCTGAAATACTTTCCTATCCTACGAAAGCATAGAGGATGAAATCTTTGTCAAAACTGGGATTTACCAGTGTGGGAGCTTGGGAAATGGCCATTTTGATAGCCTCAAAACTCTCCCTCCCCTCTTTTGTCCATGAGAATGGAATGTTCTTTTTTAGCATGGCCATGAGTGGTTTAGCCAATGTTGTAAACTGAGGGATGAATCTCCACATGAAATTTATGGTTCCCAGGAAACTTTGGAGACCTTTCTTGTGACTTGGAAGAGATAAGGACATAATGGAATGAATCCTAGCTGGATCAATGGACAATCCCTCTGCTGAAACAATATGTCCCAACAATTTCCCTTCCTGAACTATAAAAATGCATTTCTTAGGGTTTAGTGAGACCCCAAATTCTTTGCATCTTCGAAAAACCTTCCTTAGATGTGTGATATGATCTTCATCGTGCTTGGAATAGACAGTTATGTCGTCAAGGTAAACCAAGGATAATATCATTGATTAGTCCTTTAAAGGCCATATCCATGGCTCTTTGGAAATTATCCCCTGTATTGGACAACCCAAATGGCATCTTGTTGTAAGCATACGTGCCCCACTTAGTAGTGAAAGCTATTTTGAATTGATCAAATTCTTGGACCAGAATCTGATTATATCCTGAATATCCATCAAGAAAAGAAAACCTTTGAGCCCCTGCCACTGTTTGGAGGATTTTCTCCATTGATGGAAGAGGGTAATGATCCTTCAATGAGGCATGGTTCAAATCCCTAAAGTCCACACACAACTGAATCTCTCTGTTATTTTTCCTTACAGGCACCAGATTGGCTACCCACGAGGAATGCTTGATGGGAAAAATTATGCAGGCCTCGATAATCTTGGTTAGTTCTTTCCTCATTAGTGGCTCAATTTTGGGATTGATTGGCCTTCTATTTTTTTACGAACTAGCTTAGAGTTAGGATCCAACTCGATGGTATGTTGAGCTAAACCAGGATCAAAACCATGTAGGTCTTTGTAGCTCCATGTGAAAATATCATGATACTCTTGACATAGTTCAATGAAAGCTTTCTTTTCCTGAGCAGTGCATACCTTACCAAATTTTAATTTTTTTTCACTTGCCACCTCGACCTCTTCAAAATCCTCCTCCTTGACCACCATATTAGTGCTCTGTCATTTGGACTGATCATCTAAATTGAAGATGGATTCCAATGTAACCAGGCCTTTTGGCAGCTTGTTTCCTTTCAGCTGTATAATTTGATCACCATAAGAATTTTGAAGTTTATCTTGATGTTTGGTAGCAAACTCTGCTTCTTGCTGTAGGAAGAGAACAATCTTGTTGATCACTATCAAACACCTGCCAGCTACTTACATTATCTGGTACTGCAGGATGGACCACCATTTTGACTGTCTATTGCTCTTCTTTCATGATGTCCGTAGGTACATCGTACTGGGAGCCAATAGTAGCCAACCTGTCAGCATCTTGATTTTGCTTCCTAGGAATTACATGAATTCCAAAAGCTTTGAAATATTCTATCAGATCCCAAACCTAATTTTTATATGACCTCAGTAGATCATTTTTTGATGCACTACGGGATGTAACTTGGTGCACAACCAATTCACTATCTCCAAAGATGGTCAAGGTTTGGATTCCTCTTCTTTGGGCCAGCTGAATTCCTTGTATAAGAGCTTCATATTCAACAACATTATTAGTGCAGCTGAACTAAAACCAAAAGGAAGAGAAATATTTGTCTCCTTCTAGAGAAATCAACATAACCCCTGCACCAGATCCATTTTTACTTCATGAGCCATCAAAGAACATTTTCCACAGTCCTTTTGTATCATTTGATGCCTTAACAAGTTGAGGTATGATGGTATTTTCTTCATGAATGCAGTATGTACCCAATCTTGTTTCTTCCAGAAGTAGCAAACCTGATTCTTCATCTGCTAATAAATCAGCATAGGGATCATATTGGTGGTTGATACTTACTTCATCAAGCACTATGTTAGGAACTTCCTCCGTGAGAGTAGTTGGCTCGTGATCTACATCTTCTTCATCTGGGTCACCAATGGCATAATTTCCATTTATGGGTTTGGTGGTGTATGGTTCCACATGATTATGACAAATAGGTTCAACTCTTATAGTCACCTTCATCCCGTACCGAGTTCTAAGGATCATATGCGACCAGTCTGATGACAAATATCCACCCATCTTGGCAGTGAACTCCCATGATAAGAAAATGGAAAAAAGGGGAGGGATATCAATAACAAATATGTCTTGCATGAATGTCAAGCTAGGACATGCATGGATAGTAAGCTGAAGCCCCTTAATGACCCCCACAGTTTGGACTGCAGTACCATCTAGTTGAACAAATCCTCTTGAAATTGGAGTATATGGAATTCATAATATATCTGTGATCTGTTTGGGCATTACAGGAACTACTGGCTCCAGAATCGATCATACAATTATGTACCAAATGATCACCAATAATCAACGAGATATAGAATGGTGGAGGCTTGTTGGGCTTAGCAAATACTTTTGTTTTGGGTTGGCATAAGTTGGTTACCACTACTACTTCTTGACCTGATGATCTGTTGGTAGTGCCAAAGTTGTTCAAAGCCTCCCATAGCAAGTTCCTCTAAGAAGGAATCAAGAGTGCATCCCACATCGTGACACTCAAATTGGTCTTCTTCATTTTCTCCACAATGTTGAATGGAATTGCCCCCACTTTGCTAATACCTTTTGGGGCATTGGAGTCTTCTTTTGGAAAATTCCTATTGGGCATTGTGATACTTGAAGTCCCATCCTTCTTTGTAGACTGATCCATGGATACTTCTGGTGATTTCTTTCCCATGCCTTTATCATCTGATATTTGTGTTGGGGACTGAGAAGTAGATGCCTGATCAGTTTTGGAAGATTGTGGGTCTATTGCCCTTTTCTTGGAACGTGTGTTGGATGCTATAGTGGAGGCATCAGTATTCAAGCCACAAAATTCTTCTGCTTTCCAATTTAGTAGTGTAGTTTCATCAGAAGGTTGGTCTTGAATTTTGTGAGTGGATGGTCTAGTAGATGATTCAGGTAGAGCAGATATGCTTTGGACCATAAGGGCCTGACTCAGAACTTTGTTTGGGAAAATATTTTGGTTGTGAGGCTGAGAACAAGGGTAGCACCACTCATAATCTTGAATGAGGTTATTCTGGACTGGCACTATGGCTTTAGATGAACTAGTAATGGAAGGGTTTTGGAAGTTCAAAGGCTTCACACTTGCTACTTGGTTGGTAACCTAGTTCTGGGCCTGATTATTTCCTTGAAAGGGAGGGTGATTTTCTTGATATTGTGATTGAAATGGTTGAGCATATTGGGAATGTTTCCTTTTCATTGCTACAAGCTCATTTCCAAAGGTCTGCAGTAGTGATTTGACTTCAAATAGATCATTTGAAGAGGCGGGACCTATTGAGCTGGCTGATTAGAGGCTGCTGGAATAGGCACAATGATAGGCTGATTATTTGTAAGATCTGAGAGAAAATGGCATGGGTGGTTAAGGAGCTATCTTTCCAGCCTGGATCAAATAATTTTCCACATTTATGGCTATGTCATAAGCATCAGGTAATGTATTCCCCCCCATGGATTGAATCATAACTGCTACATCGCTATTCAAAGCTCATAAATATTACAAAAATGCATTATTTGGAGAGGGCTTGATGAGTTCCAGAAATCCTATTCCAATTCCTATGAAATTGGAAATTGAAATCACTCATGTAATCATGGGGAGCTCTCTTTATGGTGGTGAGTTGTTCTAAGAGTGATAGGTGATCACTCTTGTCTTCAAACTTGTTTGCAGAGCTTCTCTCCTAACTCATCCCAAGTGGTTATGTTGTCGATACGTAACCCTCGAAACCATTGAAGTGCTTTTTCCCTTGAAGGAAGTGGCCAGAAGTTCTGATAACAACATTATCCTCTATGACATTGTGTACTGCATAGATGCTGGATACATCAAGAATGTGTTCTACCAGAGTGACATGAGTTTCTCATGTGTAAAAGGATAAACTTTTGAGTGCCGCAACCGGTATAGGGTCACGTTGAGCCAATAGAAGCAGACTGCTTGCATTGAAAGGGGGAAAAACTTGGTTCTATGCCATAGCAGCAAGAGGTTGATTGTTCCTTGATGGAGGAAACCTTCCATATGGAGGAGTTGAATGACCTCTATGAGATGAAGCTGCAGCTGATGGTTTTAAAATACTTCTACTTCTTCTCTTGGGAGGAGACATGGAAAGGTTGATATGCTGATAACTTCCATGCTTTGAAGAATATCTTGTCTGAATTCTTCGCATAAGTGAATGCACTGAGATTTGGAATCCAGAGATATAGAGTCGGTAGGTACTTTGATTTATGCTAATGAGAAGATAAGTACCAACTCATCCCACCAGGGCATGCCAAAAACTATTGTCACCAAATCACTGCACCCCCAAATGGCCAGAATGTGAACAAGATGTTCAATGTGATTGGGACACATGGGATCACCTCTCAAGCTGTGGGACTTGAATCTCGAGGTGAACCTCCAGAGAAGGAACTTCCTCTTCCTAAACTAAGTGTTGTACTTTTTCCTAGTATAATAAAATGAATATCTAGTCCTAGGCTAACACCTTCATGAGTTTTGGGTAAAGATATTTTACAGAAATGAAACTATACTAAGGATGGTGATGCACCAAATAAAGGGATGTTTAATATTTGGAAGGGTTAATGTGGGTAGGATGCTTGCATCATTTTCCACCTTCACCTATTACAACCTAGAAAGGGTATAAAATGACACAAAACCAGGGCATACATTCCTTTATTAAACTTGAGCATACATAAAGGATAGATAAAATTTGATTCAACACATGGTTAATTTATCATGAGAAAGGAACACATGCACTGGTCAAACATCTATTTCAGCAACTACGAATAATGATAATGCAACTTTAACAACAGAAGGAAAATAATATTTTCACAACTGATATAAAAGATAATCACATTACTCACTCACAACATGAAATAGATAACCCAAAATAAAGGTAAGCTAACCACTCACACTAAGGAATCATACATTCACAAAGTAAGCATTGATCAACCATCCAACACAATAAATCAGATTCCCAATTGCAAGGTGTAACTCTGAATATAATTAAAAGGTTTTTAGAATTCTCTGAAGCACTCTTCCAAGCTTGAAGAGAAACCTCACTCAAAAATAATCTATATCTCCCTACTAGCTCAAAGCATTCAACTATTTATAAGTTCTTAGGCTGAGCCATTACAGCTGGGCCCTTAACTAACATTTTCTAAAAATAGAAATGTCATTAAATTAAGGGAACATGCTCCCATGAAAATAGAAAATTTGTTGCAAGGGTTTGACTCATTCAACCCTACAACTTCAACCGAATCCAGAGCTTGGATCTGACCTTTCATGGCCACTCAGCTTTGGCTTTATTCAGCTACACCTTCCTCTCCTGCAAGTTTCTATTGTTCTCCTTCCCACACAACCATTCGATGCTTATACTCAATGAAGCGCTTGATGATTCCCTTGAATTTCTTCATCTCCAGGCCCACATGCGTAGTGATTCACTACATCTACCATCTCAATCTCCTTTGTGATCTTGGCTGGCACTCTTCACGAAGTTTATTCATAACTTTCTTCAGCCTCCCTATGAAATTTTGGCACAAGACCAATCGGTTGATGGAGTCACTATTGAAAGTTTTGGTGACCTCATCATCACGCTTCACCAAATCCTTGAAATTTTCCTTAATTTGATCTTCAGGAAGAGCATCGATGTTTTTCGTTGAAGAATTTGAAATTAGCAATATCAAACTCTTCTGAGATGTCATTCAGGGCATCCGTGATTTCTACTCATTTATCTTCCAATTTCTTAATTAAATCCTATAATACTTGGCACCGAAATTCCATGGCCTTTTGGTATTCAAATAAATTCAAGGCATCATCAATCACCTCTTCTTGAAGGAGCAAGTCAGGGTCTTCTTCTCTGATCTCACTCAATGTTGCCAAATTTAAATTTAGATTATTATTATCTTTAGAAAAGGCCTCATCCATTTTGCAAATAGTAGCCTTCCTAACCTGCAGATCATTATATATTTTGACAAACCTCCTTGATTAAGGGATTAGCTTCCTATAGTATGCATTCAATCCATCCATTTACCAATCTCCCTTTCTATCCTAGCTTCTTGAGCTCATGATAAGAAATGTCGTCGATGGTAGAAGAAACTGTCATGGCCATAGTAGTTGAGACTTCGGTAGATGGAGTTGGTTGGGTTACTTTGCATAACAATGAAGTGAGTTGTTCAACCTTGAGTTTGAGCTCATCTTTTGTAGCCTTATCTTTGTCATATTTTTCCAGTAGAGCCCCTGAGAGCAGTGTGCACATCTTGTTTGGATCCTTCCTGAGTAGCTTTTCCCAATGAAAATGAGAGATCTGATAATCTACCATAGTAATTGTCTCCTTAGTTTTTCCCTCAATGGGAGTAGCAACCTCTACAATTCACTCTCCAGATGGATTCACTGTCAGACTTGAAATAGTTCTTGGCCTCTTGGCCTGTCTTTTGGGCATCTGTTCCAATATAATGAGATCTATGACATCTCCTCAGAGGCACCTTCTTCTTCTACTTTGGAGTCTGTCTAAACAACCATTCATGAATAGCTAATGCTAATGAAGATGGGATAGTAGATTCAATACCTGAAACATTAGTTATGACAAGAGCACTAGAAACATTAGTTGATATTTGGGTAGAAGTGGCCATGATGGATGGGGTGGATGTAAGGACAGCCATAGGAGTTGATAAAATGATGTTTGGGAATGAGGTGGAGGGAAATGGAAGTGTTAAGGGAAGTGAAGAAGAAATGGGTGACCTAATAGTTTCTCTAGCTGAGAGAACTGGAAGGGATGAGAAAACCTGGGCCATGGAAGGAGATGGGAAGGAAGAAATGATTGTGGAAGTGGAAGGAACTGATATTGGAAATGATAATGGAGGAGGAAGAAGATGTGATGGATATTTTGAGATACTAGGGGAGTCACTGACTTCAACCACTTCTGTCACAGGTGCTCTCCAGGGGACATAGCCTTGGAAATGGAAGCCTTGGAGAGAGATGAGCCACCAACAACAAATGAAATATTTTTTGGAGTCATATGGGTTTTTTGGGTTGACCTTTTCCCCTTTGTGAGTGTTGATTGACTTATGGTTGGTGGGGCCTCTGTATTTATAGGTTGTTCTTGTCCCTTGGGTGAAATTCCCAAGGTAACCAACCAACTGTAAGTTCTCTGTAGAATGGGCCCCACCCTCTCCTTTGTATTGCATTCTTCTACATACCGATCCTCTACATACCAATCTAAAACCTCCATGTCTTACGCTTCCTTTGGGACAATGGTTGATTGGAAATATTATCATTTTTGTATGCCACATCTAAAACCTCATCATATCATGCTCCCTTTATCGCACAATCCTTTATCCTCCAATTGGGACATGGGCCAACCTGTTTCAACTACCCTCTCCTTTGTAACCTCACATACCAATAAATCCATGGGTTAATTGATAATATTATCATTTTTGTATGCCACATCTAAAACATCATCATTTTATCCACCTCCTTTGGGACATCAACCAAACCAAATGAACCTCATTAAAGTCAACCTCTCATAATCCCTTTATCGCACGATGTATTCGTCCTAACAATGAATCCTCCTCCAATTAGGGCACGTGGGCACTGGACCGACCTGTTTCACCAAATTTACCCCAATAATTGAAATTAGTTTCATGGATGAAAGGTTCGCAAGGTCACTTTGGCAAATTCTACATCAACATTTTTGGCCTTATGAATATTCAAGAAGGTGTATCTACCAATTGAAATAGGGAAATGCATTCTTGATTTGTGGCGCTTGTTTTGAATTCGATGATAATCCAACAATTATCAAACCAATTCCAGTAGAACCCATTTATCAGTGGGGCACCTTGGCAATTTTTTGGGGGAACCTATGAAGCTTGGAACCTAAATGTAAGTGAATGTAGGGAACTGTAAATAGATGGCTCCCCACTCATGCACTTATTTGAAGGCTTCATCAGAAATCCTTCAGTTGTATAACTCCTTATCAAAATGGTAGAGGATAACCACAAAGAAGGCATCATTGACCCTACGAAAATGCCTCCTCCCTTCACTTAGTGTGAGATGGGGATAAAAATACATAGATTTGGGAGGTGTTGTGAATACCTTTAGTATTCAACCCAGAGAAATATCCCATAAAAAGCGGCCACATAAACCAAGAAGGATGTCATATAGAAATTCTTTGTGGAAAGCACCTTGCTCAATTGATAGAAAATGGAGCTACTGATATGCTCCCCCCATTAGATAAACTCCTTATTCTTCTTGATGGTAGTAATGTACAAGAACATCCATTCCTGGAATTCCTTTGCATAAAGGGAGACCTGAAACTCTACTTAGTAGCACAATAAGGTCACTGACCTCCTGAATAAAATCTGACTGATGCATGGTTTTGGGTAATTTGGTGAAGCTCTTGGCCAGATAAGTTTTCATCATGATTTTCGTGCATACTTCCTCTTCCTTGTCCCAATGTTCCACTACTGACTCTGGTTAAATTGTGGCATAATCTTCAATGTCAAGAAGTTTGAGTAGATCTTCGAAGAAGTCTGGGTCCAAATGGATTACCACCTTATCATCATCATCTTTGACTGACATGGATTCTTTGTCAAAGTGGGCTGCCACGGATAAAATGAACTCTGGGTAATGCATGGATGTGGGAAAACCAACAGTAAGGGAAAGCCCACTATCGTAGATGGCCTACATCCATGATTTCTTGTTCAGAGCCTTTACTCTTTCCCAGAAATATGGAAAATCAATCTACCCTAGGTAGGTGTCCCCTATATTCCCTAAGTCGGAAGACAGGTAGGAGTGAGGAGAAACTCCAAGAAATGAATACTTCATCTTTTCTTTTCCCTTTGATGTGGAAGTAGACATCAAGCTCTATATGCCAGAACATGAAAGCCAAAGTTAAAAAATCTTGAAAAAAGAGAAGTCTGAAACTCGAAGTGCAATACTCTGAAAGACAGGTCCTGAACTCCCAAAAAATATCAGCTTCTGAAAACCTGAACTGAAGAGTCCCAAAGAGAAAACTCTGAAATTCCAAAAAATTTCTCTGAAGTGAAAGTTCTTAAAATGTTTTCCGAAGTGAAAGTTCCAAAAAAGTTTTTTTCTGAAATGAAGAGCTCCAAAATAGAGATGTACCGCCAAGTCCTTCAAAATATGAGAAGGAAATTACCAAACAATGGTAATCTCCAAATCCCAAAAAGTATTGAGAGGGAAAAATGGAAAACTTGAGGAGCTCCCTTAAAAAATTGAATGAATGTGGAAAATCAAAATGTAGAAACATGGTGGGAAATGATTTTGTCATTTCGAGAAGTACATAGAAGAGGAACAAAAGAAAACAAACAAAATGAAAATAAGATATCTTAAACCAAATGGAAAATAGCCAAGTTAAAATACCTCGAAAATGACATTAAAAGGTACAAGAAAATAGAATGTCAGAGAAAATGTGTCAGGTACAAATGACAAGTAAAAAATGAGTTTAAATAGAAAACCCAATATTAATGGCAAAAATATGAGTCTGTACGGGGGTTGATGAAATATTAAATGCATGAAGGACTTCGAAAGTCTGAAACCTGAAAGCCCAAAATTATGAAATTTTAGAATTTTGGGGTTTCAGAATTTGGAGATTGGGAGATGAAAAATGTGAATTAGGCAATGAAAATTTTTGAAACCCAAAAGCCTAAAAGTTGGAAAATTTAGAATTTCAAACTTTTAGACTTCGGAAGTCTGAAAGTGAAAATCTTAAAAATGACTCGGAGAATTCTGAAACTTGAAAGCCTGAAATTCCAAATTTCGGACTTTCAGAATTTCAGACATTGGAAGTCCGAAAGGGATTTAACTAAAAATGTGGAAAAAAGTTCTAAAAAATGAAAGCTTGAAATTCTAAAATTTTAGAATTTCGGGGTTTCAGACTTCAGAACTCTGGGTTAAAAAATTACCAATTACATAGTAAAAACTCTGAACCCCGAAAGCCCAAAAGTCTAAAATTTTAGAATTTCGGGGTTTTGGATTTCAAAAATTTGAAAACACAATTTCAAAGAATTACACCATTAAACTATTTAAAGAGAAAAATCTCCGAAATCCAAAGTCTGAAATTCAGATTTCGGGTCTTGGAAAAATTTTCATTTACAAAATATTTTCTTAAAAAAAAATAAAAATATTCTTACCACTTTCAACATCTAATTCTCAAGGTAGATTAAAATGTTAATAGACCCCAAAAAATATATTTTATAACCTCCATTGCCTACACCTCCATGCAAGGGGAAACCCTTTTATTTATACATATCTACTACCCTGGGTGCTATGATAGCACATTAAGATGAGAAAGATCAAGAACAATTCATTTATTATACAGGTTGCACTCTTCATGACTATGAGACCCATTACACTGAAGAAAAAAAGTTATATTGTGCCATTTACTTTTCAACTTTAAAATTTTTCCACTCTCTACCGAATCATAAAACTTACATTGTCACCATTTTAAATCCCCTTAAGTCCATGCATTCCAAACCATACCAAAGTGACCATATCCCTCGATGGCTTACTCTCATGAGAATTTTGATATATAAATCATCTGAAAAAAATCTATTAAAGGACAAACCATCACCGATTAGCTCACAAAACCTCCTCTTCCTGATAATCAATTACCCCATGAACAATTTCCTTACGAATCTATCAACACCATTGATCAATAATATACTCTTATAAAAAATGATGTTTTTCTTTGATGTATCTAAGTGTCATCAGGGGGAGGTTCCGGTATTGTTATCATACCTCCCTGCGGGACTCCTATCCATCTATCCTTCAAATCAAACTTTGAATGCACTAATAACATGGATGAATATGAAGTTCTCATCATGGGTCTCCAAACATCAATTATGCTTGGTGTTCAAATCCTAGATATCTACAGAGACTCTAAGTTCATCATCAACCAAATAAAAGGAATTTATCATTGCAAAAATGAAACTATAAAAAAATATAAAACCAATATCAAATTCCTCTTATAATCCTTAGATCATTACACAATCCAAATAGTTCCAAGATATTATAATAAATTTGTAGAAACCATGGCTTCTCTTGCATCACTCGTCCCCTATCAACTGATGATTCAAAAATGTTTTTTGTTTTGCATGTAATTAATCAACCATCACAAACCAATGAACTTCATTCTATAAATCTCACTGAAGACAATCAAATTGACCTCTGGTACACTCAAATTCATGATTATCTCTTAGAATCGAAAATTCCATCTGAACTATCTAAAATTGATAATGTAACATTCCCATTTTACGACTTTAGAAACAAGGGATTTTGTTTTTATAATGTACGTTGTTCTAATTAAAGCATTATTTAGAAAAAACATTCCATGCCAATCAATCTCAAATAGATAACCATATGTAGTTGTAAATGACTCAGTGATCCACCGATCTATTCATCTCATAACTTGGTAATCTACAGATCTATTTATTTCATAACTTGGTAATCTACCGATCTATTTATTTCATAACTCGGTGATCTACCGATCTATTTATGTTAACTTTAAGTATTGAATACTTATCGTATACTTCGTATTTTTGGTTTTCCTACCATAAACTGGGTACTGAGTGATCTGTTTAAAGAACATATCTGAATATTTGTTACCAATATTCATTTGATATCATGTTGCTTTAAACTATGTGACATAAGACAACACAACTAATAGCTTACGATACTTTGGCCAAATATTTTTCAACATAATGTGTATGTCACTATTCCTAGATGGCATACTCATCATTTCAGAATACATTCTTCACATCACTCCTTTATTATCAAGAATGGTCTTTACTTACTACCGTCAGTCTAATTGTGCCAAGTTTAACACTAGCCCTAGTTAGAAACATAATTTATTATAGGAAGACGCTCACAATGACTTAGGGTAAATGGGCATACTCGATTGGCCTAAGTCAACCGGATGTGCCAAGGTACCCTGAGCCATTGGAAGCTACTACCTATCCTCAATATGATACTAACTTGACCTAGAGAGAAACTAAGTTCAAGTCCTTATTTGTGTGTAGATTTAGATGATCAATGCAGAAGGGTGTTGCCACATGTCAACTGCATCGTTTTATTCTCGAGAAGACACCTGTCTTCTCGAGGGTATAGCCCTGCAGTTGGCGTGTGCCAACATCCTACAGAAACTACCTCATCATGGTGTACATACCCCAAGGAGGTTAATAATACATTATTAATTTGGATTATTACACCAATTACAGCAACCTTGCTAAACCCTAGTCCAACACTCCATAAGTTCTTCTTCTATACTTGAATCAATTAAGAATTAAACAACTTCCTTTAACTCATGCTTGCTTTTAATGTTCATTTACTTAGTTTAACAAGATGTTAACCAAAACAGGACAGCAATATCATAAATTCCATTCAATGTAACTTAACCATTCAAAGAAGGTGTAGCAACCAAATAGGTTCAGCTATAGTAGACTTTATAGGGAAATGAAGTCTAATGGTTTACGATCATATCACCATTCTTTAGATGACATTCCTTTGAGCGAGGAAGAGTCTTCCTATACATGATTATGTGTTAGGGTTTTTCAAACCCTTCATATCTTTCACATTCTCTATATTTTTACTGACATATTCAATACACATTCCATTACTATGTTAGAATTGTTTAGATAAAAATCGTTATCTTATGCAAGTTAACAAGCAACAACTTATTAAGGGAGATTAAACTAATTCCCTTTTATCTAACTTATCAAGTTTATCCGAATTAAGCATATACCAGATATGAATAATATCATCAAGATAGGAATTCCATCTTCTTCATAAATACAAGATAATTTACACAACCAATGCAAGTAAATCTCAACATTTCAATTCCTCATTATAAACTTACATTTACAATACTATGAATTTCAGGCATGTTGTATAACAAACAACCTCCATTCCAAAAAGAATACAAACTTTTCTTTTTCAATACAATTCAAGAATGAATCGAAACTCTTTACATAAGTTTCAAAATTAAATAAGTCCCAATACAACATGAAAGTTCATGTCTTCTTTAATCACTTATGATGTCCATATGCAAAATTGCTAGCATGGGTCAGTTTAATGAACTGAGCATGATAAGCACTAAGCATTAAAGTAAAGTGCATTCCACTAATTGTTTCATTAAACAACTCTAATTTAATGAAACAATTAATAAACATCATATAAATAATCATAAGTAATAACATCTAGAAAGAAGTATGAATTAAGAAGATCTCCAATTTACTTTTAAGAAAAGAACATATTATAATCTGCAACATCAGAATTATATCACAAGACTTAATTGATCCTATCAATCACTTTAAAACAGTCAACAAGTCTTGTCATTAAATTATTTCATAAATTCATGAGGATAGAAAGACACATTTAACTTTTTCCAATCTGCAAAGGAGTTAGTTACAACATATCTCATATTAGTATGTTTCATCTTTCCATACAGACAAAGAAGAAAATCAAATAACGAGAAGTTCAATCAATGAAATTATCAGTCAACAGAAAAAGGATCTCAAACCATCAAGGACCAAACCATATTTACATTATCATTTCTATGAAATGAAATCCATTATCTAATACAAACTTAGAAATTCTTAAGCTAGTTCCCAAAAGAGAACTCAAAACTAAATGCACAGTCAAAGCATGCATACTTCCAATTTCCACTAAAAATTTACAAACTGATTACCTTTTTCCATTCACCAAGATCAAGTTCAGATTCAATTCTCAAAACAAAATTCACAGCACTATCTCTAAACAGCATACTGTCCCAAGAGATCCTATTCACTTCTCTGACTAAAACTCAGATATTCATTCAAAGAGGCCAACAAGGAAGAGAAATATGCAACAGTGCAATATAGACAAGGGTCAATAAAACTCACAAACCCAAGAACTAAATTTCCAAGCATTTCAAACAGGGATACTGTATCCCTTCATACTACACTAGTATACAGGGTTTAAATTAAACATTCAGATGAAAACCATGAATCGGATGGAAGGTCAGAAGAGATTAAGGAACTAAACAATTCATCAAATAAAAAAACTGTTCCAACTTCTTCTAACATGACTAAACAGAATCATCACAAGATTCTCGAGTTCCATTAAAATCTTATGATAGGTAAGAATTTTATCAACATCAAAGACTATAAAGGAAGTAATTAATTCATTCCATAAACCTCTATAACTGATATAACTGTCTCCATAACAGAATATAGTTCTAGTTCCATTTATTTCTATGAATGAAAGAGTCAATTTTTTCCACAAGACATGGGTACACTTAGAGCAGAGATGAATATAATACACTTCTTAATTCACATGCTCCGTCAAGTTTGAGAACATAGTGTAGTCTAAAAGGCATAAGTAATACAACCAATCCTTCTTAAACTCAAAACAAAGGAGACCTCAAAGAAGTTACATGGTCTACTCTGACCAAACAAAACTCACAAGACCCCTTCCATCAGATACTATTAAATGAGACTGAAGTTTTACAATTCATAATACCCCTTAAACTCCAACTTAGAATACCTGTAAATATTCAACACGTCATATTCCAAATACATAATCAAAAACAACCAACAAAGGAATACCTGTGTTGCATCAAATACAAGCTTCAAACACAATTTATAACAAAACAAGCTCAAAAATGAGTTTATAACGAAACCCATGGCCCTAATAAAAGTTTAGAATAAACACCAACACCCTATTATGGGTTCAAGCCTTCTATTTCCCTAATGAAGAATAAAACCTTGGTTCAGAGCTTAAGTAAAGGGCAAAATGTAACAACTCAACAACAAGTTCAGTATTAATAAGAACTATATACAGGTACATTTGTTGAATACGAAGATTCAACCGAGGTTCAAAACTTCAATAAGTTGAAACACAGTCCAAAACAAACATAAGGACCTAATAAAGCTAAAACAAATTTTGAGCTTCAAAACAAGTTTAGAACCCCTATGGAGCTCCACTTCCAGCTCATGAAACACAAGTCTAAACAGAGATTCAGAACCCAACAAGCAACAATCCCGTTTGATCAACATTAGTCTCAAATGATAGAAAACTAGAGTTTCTATACAAATTCAGACTTCAAGTATAAGTTACAGAGTTTCAATACAATTTGCATGAAAACCTCTAGAAACCAGTACAGTGAAAGTTCCCAAAAACTACCAATAATAGCAAAGGATTCACATTCCAAAACCCACATAATTTTAAAGAATACATGCAAATAAATAACCAAATACATCATGCAAATATAAATTTCTAGTGAGTAGAATTGTTTTAATGAATCATTTAGAAGAAAGCAAGTAATCTTAATGGGTACAGCCTATCATGCCTGATAGTGCCTTTGCCGATTCAAAGAAGACTTCTAGCTGAGTTTCTAACACCTCTTCTTTTCAAAGAAAGATAAAACAACCATATTATTTTTCCACAATGCCACTTATACATTCCTCAAACTGAAAATAGCTCAGAAAATTAAAAAATAGCCACTAAGTGGAGATCAAACTGATTGGTTCGAAAAACCAGATAGTTCCATACAGAGCAAAAATCGGGAAGCATGCAAAACAAAACAACCCCAAACAAATCCATCTGCATGCCTTCTAAGATGGTTTTCTCTCCAGAAATGAGGTAGATTAATGACATTAATTTACATATTCCTAATTCTCCCTCTTTGTCCACCACCATCTAAAGTTGGTGAGACCAAATCAGAATTTCCACATGCATTTCCAAACTTTGTGATGCCTCCACATAGATTCCTCTAAAATTTCACTAGCCCATACCAAACTGGTAGTACATACATCCATTTAAAACCAAATCAAAATCAAATCTCATTAAAATCTTAGGAACCATCGCTTAGTTCCCCACTTGACAATGACCCATAGGTTCCCTTTTATATCCCATTAGATTAGGATAGATAGAATTTTCTTAGATTAGATCTTAGGTTAGTTTAAAATATATAACCTTAGGATATAATCCATAATTAAATAGATTGCCACCCTAGGTTAGGTCTTAGCATAACCAAATAGTATAGGTAATTGACTAGAAATAACTTTACATCCCTTAGGTTATTTCCTTCATACTAAATTAGTGTTAACAACTTAGGTTAGGATGTCATCCCACGTAAAGTGGTGTAGAAAGAGTCAGGCATAATTTACCTGAGTCTCAAATCTATAAGGATAGACCTTATCTAGATATAGGACACATTAAAATCTCTCTTTCTTAAGAATCCTCAAGTAGGTTTCCCCTAACGCCATTAAGTGTTCTGTTAGGGTCAATCAAGAAGAGATGAGCACAACACAAAATAGAATGCAGACATAGTCTTTCGAGATAGTAAATAATTTACAACAAACACAAGTTTAGTCTATTAAGTCTCTTAATCAATGAATGTCAAGTTTTTCATTCAGTTTAAATAAGAAGATTTAAAACATACCTTGGATCAATGGAATTGATCCAAGGATGATTCCAATTACAAAAAATAATTTTACAACCATTCAAACCAAATTACAAATTTCTCATAAGAAGTGAAATAGATTTTTCTAAGCAACAACATACCAACCCTACAATCAAAGAGTAGAAAATGATTTATCCAAATCAAGCATGATCTTCAGCAATCAAAAGAACACATCTTTATTAATAAAATCGCATGTCAACACTTGAAATGCAAAGGAGGAATATAAAATTGTCAAGGGGTGTTACATGCTTCCCTCCTAAAAAGAATCATCGTCCCGATGATTACCTGAATTTCACAGTTTGCATCTAGGAAAATCAACTTATTCAATTTTCTTTTCATATGTCAAAAACATATCAGAATTTTTAATTTCTAGAAATCAGCATTACACCAGCTTTTTATTCAAAATAAATAAATATCTGCCCAAAACTAGCATAGTTATTGTATTATAAAGATAAAATCACAATTTTTTTTATCAGTCAATAGAGTCAATTCTGTTATAATAGATATGGAAAATCAATTTTCATATCATCCAGGTTTTCCCAGGTTACACTTTCTTCATTAAACTAGCCCCATTGGACCTTGCATTGACTTATCTCACGATTTTTCAAATGCAACTGGCAAGTTTCAAGCACTCATATGGGTTTAACCACAATTATTCCTGGGTCTTGCACTTGCAAGGAATTCCAATTTAACACATGTGATAAATCTAAAACATATTTCTTAAGAAAAGAAATATGGAAAACATCATGCATTCATGATAAAGCAGGAGGTAATTCTAAATGATAAGCTACAGGGTTGATTACTTCACACTATCTCAAAAGGTCCCACATAACATGGTGATAATTTAGCAGCCTTGCTAAAAGTTATAGAAATATTTTTCGGTTTAACCTGAAGAAATAATTTCTCACCAAGTTCAAATTTCCTATCAACCCCTCTTTAAGTCAGCATAACTCTTTTACCTACCTGCTGCTTCTTTCAAGAACTCACGAATCAATTTGACTTGTTGTTCCATTTCAGTAATAATTTCAGGCCCAATTACCTCTCTATCCTCCATGTTGTCCCAACTAATAGAGGTTCTACATTTTCTTTCATATAATGCTTTGAAAGGTGCCTTCTTAAGAGAGGCATGATATATATTATTATATACAAACTCAACTAGTGGAAGGTACTCTTCCCACTTATATTGTTGATCCCATATAATACATTCATAACATATTCTCTAAAACTTGATTAACTCTTTCAGTCTGTCCATCCATTTCCTGGATGGTACACCGGAACTGAAAATTCAGCTTAGTTCCTAGATATGCATTAAGCATTTGCCAAAATCTTGATGTCATTCTAGGATCTCTATCCGGAATGATAAATTCAGGTACTCCATGTAATCTGAAAAATTTCATGTACGAATATTTTAGCTAACACAGGAGAATCATCCTTCAGATTACCAGCAATAAAATATGCTACCTTTGTTAGTTTATCCACAACTACTAACATAACATCGTGTTTATTTTTTGATATATGCACAACCCTTATACAAATTCCATGCTTATCACTTGCCATTTGTACTGTGGTATGCTATGAGGATACAAAAAACGGTTGGGTGCATATGTTCCACTTTAACACTTTGACATTCAAGGCAATGTGTCACAAAGTCTATAACATCCTTTTTCATTCCTTTCCAAAAATATTGTTCTATTTTATATTAGCAAGCATTTTTGTAATGTGAGGGTGTCTAGAAAAAGGTGAATTGTGAAATCCTGGTAACAATTTCTTTCTCAAATAATTTATCGAAGGTACATATAATCTATTTTCAAATCATAAAATTCCTTTGTTATCAAAGTGAAAACCTTTATACCTCAAATCATTTGAATCTATAGCAAGCAATGTCTTTTACTTGCAGAAAGTAAGAGTCAGATTCCATAAAACTTTTTACTTCATCCTTAAATTGAGTTCTTAATGTTATAAGAGAAGAAATATGCTTCCTATGAATTAGAGCATCAGCCACTCTATTTTCTTTACCCTAAATATTTTTTATGTCAAAATCATATTGAGAAAAAAAATCTAACCACCTTGCATTAAGATTTGGCTGAGTGAAGATATACTTCCATCCAAGGTGATAAGTTTTCTATTCAAAAGGTTTACCAAGCAAGCAATGCCTCCAAACTTGTAGTGCATGAACAATGGCTACAAGCTCTATATCATGTGGATCATAATTCAACTCATATAGCTTAAGTTTTCTACTTTCGTAAGCTATGACATGACTATTTTGTAACAAAATACCTCCTAAACCTTCACCAGAAGTATCAGTTACCACCATAAAATCTCCATTAGGATCTGGTACTACAAGAATAGGTGTTGAAGTTAACTATTCCTTCAAGGTTTTGACTGTAATTTCACATTTCTCACTCAAAACAAACTATTTATCTTTCTTTTATAAAGAAGTTATTGGTGCAAGCCACCTTAGAGAAATCTTTTACAAATTTTTTATAGTAGCCAACAAGTCCCATGAGAGCTTCTAACTTCATGTACATTCTTGGGTACCGGCCACTTAGTTATAGCTATAATTTTTGAAGGATCTACAAAAATTCCATTCTTACTTATCACATGTCCCAAATAGTGTACTTCTGTGTCATAGAAAGAACATTTAGACAACTTACCAAATAACCTTCTCTTTCTTAATATTTCCAAAACTATCTTCAAATGCTCATGGTGTTCCTCAATACTTTTAGAATATATGAGAATTTCATCCAAGAAGACGAGCAAAAATTTGTCCAAGTATTCTTGAAAGATATTATTCATTAAATTCATAAATGTTGTAGTTGCATTAGTTAATCCAAAGGGTAAAACTGTGAACTCATAATTTCCATACCTTGTTATGAAATCTGTTTTATGAATATCCTCATCCTTAATCCAAAATTGATGATATCCAGATCGAATATCTATCTTAGAATATATCGATACTCCACACATCTGATAAAATAAAATATCAATCCTAGGGAGTGGGGTATCTATTCTTGATTGTTGCTTTGTTTAACATTCTGTAATCAATGCACAATCTAAGTGTTTCATCCTTCTTTTTCACAAAAATTACAGGTGCTCCCCAAGGTGAAACACTTGGTCTAATCAAACCTTTAGAACAAAAGTTCTTGCAACTGAGACTTAAGGTCTACTAATTCTATAGTAGTCATTTGATATGGTGCTTTAGAAATAGGTTCAATTCCAGGCTTGATCTCAATCATGAAATCAAACTCCCTTTTGGGTGGAAGACTTGGAAATTCCTCTGAAAATACGTCACGGAAGTCTCGTAAAAGTGGCTATCATTCCATAAAATTTCTGTTCTCTTTAGTTGTTTAAGTAATTTTCATTGCATATAAGGTACAACCTTTATTTTTGGCCTTTTTAAATTACATAGCTGACAATTTTCTAACAAAAATCTCACGTTTCACACCGTGAATCTCTGTTGTTTTTGTAGGTCATCTAAACAACTAATGTATTTTTCAAAATAGTCCACTTTAGCCTTATGGTATGCTAACCAATTAACACCTATGATTACATCATAAGACCCTAAAGGTGCAACATAAAGATCAACTTCAGTGGAAAAGTTAGGTAAATCAAGGATTGCTCCAAAAAGACACATACTAATTGTATGAACAATATTGTTTCCATACTATACACTCCATTTTTTATCCATGTTTCCATCTTTTCTTTTTATCTTTTGATGCTAATTTACTAGATATAAAACATTCAGTAGCTCCGGTATCAAAAATAATAGTTATAGGTAAACCAAATAACTTACCTAGAACTTCTATAGGCATGGCTTATTTCTCAGCATACTTATCAACTACTGTAGGGTGTATCTTCTGCTATTGATTGCAATCATCCTTTTTCAAATGGAATTGATTTGTGTAATTATATTTACCACAATTATAATAGCCTATTACAGGTCCCTTCTTAGGCTTGGGTTTATTTCCATAGCCTTAGAGTTATCATTCTGACTCCCATTGGACTTTTGTCCGTTATTATTGTTCTTAGCAAAGTTATTCCGTACATTACCAACATATTTGTTTGTTGATTTGTTCTTATTAGTATCAGATGAAAAATTACTTTTTTCATTCTAAATTTATTCCATGGTCCTTTCTTAGGTGGAAGAGATGATGAAGAGGAGTTGAGAGATTTCTTCCTTACTTCCTTCCTTATGAATAGAAATTGCCTTTAATTTTTATTCCTTCCCTATGGATTTTTCAACAACCCCTCCCATGGTGGTTGTGTTATGAACATCCACCTCTCCTCCTATAATAGGATTTAATCCCAAGATGAATTTCCATATCGTGAACTTCTCATCAGTTTGGTATTGAGGTACATACTTAAGAAGTTTTGTAAACCGCTCACTAGTACTTAGTTACAGTTAGCTTTCCATGAGCTAAGTTCTAAAATTTAGTCATTTTCTAAGCATAGTAAAGTTGTGGCAGCCAACGTTGCCTAAAGTAACCTTTAAATTGATCCCATGTGATATTAGTTTCATCAATATTTAAGTTAACCTTACAACCATCCCACCATGAAGATGCTTCATGAGAAAGTTGATATGTTCCCCATATCACCTTTGTTTCTTCTGAGAAATTCCTTATTTCAAAGTATTTCTCCATTTCGCTGAGCCAATTCTTAGCCCCATCTCCTAATTTGGTGGCATCAAACTTGGGTGGACTTATCCTTTTTATATCATTAGTGAGTTCAGCTGTCAGCCTAGCCTTTTTGTTCTCAAGCTGAATAGGTATGTTCACATTGTTATTATCAACACCTACATTAGTGTTGTCCCTAGGAGGTGGCTGATTTTTGTTGTTAGCATCTTCTTCCTCGTCATTTCCCATTACTTTTTGTTTAAGTATAGACAAATGATCTCTTGTGTCTAATAGGGTAGCAAGGATCTCATCTAGTTTCTAGGTAGTTGTTGCTCCTTCCTTAGGTAGAGGGTTATTTGAACATTTCCTCTTGTTCTAAATTTTCTGTTACAAGAAAAAATTAAGTTTCATTAAATTATGGACACAATAGGACAAAGATATGAAACCTTCAGCTATGATACCAAGATGTAATATTCCTATTTTAAGACTTTAGAAACAAAGGAATTTTTTTTACATAATGTACTTTTTTCTAAATAAAGCCTTATTTAGAATAAACATTCCATGCTAATCAATCTCAAACAGATAACCATATGTAGTTATAAATGACTTGGTGATCCACCGATCTATTAATTTCATAACTCATAACTTGGTAATCTACTCGATCTATTTATTTCATAATGTGGTAATCTACCAATCTATTTATTTCATAACTCGGTGATCTACCAATCTATTTATGTTAACTTTAAGTATTGAATACTTATCTTCTACTTCGTATACTTCATTTTCCAACCCTAAACCTAGGTACTTAGTGATATGTTTAAAGAACATATCTGAATATTTGTTACCAATAATTTATATGATATCACGTTGCTTTTAAATTAGCTTATCATAGGACAACGCAACCAGCAGCTTGCGATACTTTGGCCAAAGATTTTTTCAACATACTGTTTATGTCACTATTTTCTAGATGGCATACTCATCATTTTAAAATACGTCCTTCACCTCACTCCTTTGTTATCAAGAATGGTCTTTACTGAAGTACCGTCAGTCCACTTGTCCCAGGTTTAACCCTAGCCCTGGTTAGAAACATAATTTATTATAGGAAGATGCTCACAATGACTTAGGGTAAATGGGCATACTCAGTTGACCTAAGTCAACTAGATGTGCCAAGGTACCCTAAGCCATTAGAAGCTACTACCTATCCTAAATATGCCACTAACTTGACCTAGAGAGAAACTAAGTTCAAGTCCTTATTTGTGTGTAGATCTAGATGATCAATGCAAAAGGGTGTTTCCACATGTCAATTGCATCGTTGTATTCTCGAGAAGACCCCTTTCTTCTCGAGGGTATAGCCCTATAGTTGGCATGTGCCAACATCCTACAGAAAGTACCTCATCATGATGTACATACCCCAAGGAGGTTATTAATACATTATTAATTTGGATTATTACACCGATTACAACAACCCTACTAAACCCTAATCCAACACTCCATAAGTTCTTGTTCTATACTTGAATCAATTAAGCATTAAAGAACTTCCTTTAACTCATGATTGCTTTTAATGTTCGTTTACTTAGTTTAAAAAATTGTTAACCAAAACAGGACATCAATATCATAAGTTCCATTCAATGTAACTTAACCATTCAAAGAAGGTGTAGCAACCAAATAGGTTCAGCTATAGTAGACTTTATAGGGAAATGAAGTCTAATGATTTACGATCATATCACCATTCTTTAGATTACATTCCTTTGAGCGAGGAAGAGTCTTCCTCTACATGATTATGTGTTAGGGTTTGTCAAACCCTTCATATCTTTCACATTCTCTATAGTTTTACTGCATATTTAATACACATTCCATTACTATGTTATAAGTTTTTAGATAAAAATTGTTATCTTAAGCAACTTAACAAGCTGCAACTTATTAAGGGAGATTAAACTAATTCCCTTTTATCTAACTTATCAAGTTTATCCAAATTAAGAATATAAAATATATGAATAATATCATCAAGATAGGAATTCCATCTTCTTCATAAATACAAGATAATTTACACACCCAATGCAATTAAATATCCAACATTCAATTCCTCATTATAAAACTTATTCATTTACAAGACTATATATTTCAAGGCATGTTGTATAACAAACAACCTCCATTTCAAAAAGAATACAACTTTTCTTTTTCAATACAATTCAAGAATGACTCAAAATTCTCTTTACATAAGGTTCAAAAGTAAATAATCCCAATACAACATGAAAGTTCTTGTCTTATTTAATCACTTACGATGTCCATATGCAAAATTTCTAGCACAGGTCAGTTCAATGAACTGAGCATGATAAGCACTGAGCATTGAAGTAAAGTGCATTCCACTAATTGTTTCATTAAACAACTCTTCTTTAATGAAACAATTAATAAACATCATACAAATAATCATAAGTAATAACATCTAGAAAGAAATACAATTAAGAAGATCTGAATTTAATTTTGAGAAAAGAACATATTATAATCTGTAACATCATAATTATATCACAAGACTTAATTGATCCTATTAGTCACTTTAAAACAATCAACAAGTCTTGTCATTAAATTATTTCATAAATTCATGAGGATAAAATGACACATTTAACTTTTTCCAATCTGCAAAGGAGTTAGTTACAACATATCTCATATTAGTATGTTTCATCTTTCCATACAGACAAAGTAGAAAATCGAATAACGAGAAGTTCAATCAATGAAATTATCAGTCAACAGAGAAAGGATCTCAAACCATCAAGGACCCAAACCATATTTCATTTCATTTATACTATGAAATGAAATACATTAGCTATTACAAACTTAGAAATTATTAATTTATTTCCCAAAAGAGAACTCAAAACTGAATACACAGTCAACGCATGCATACATCCAATTTCCACTGAAAATTTACAAACTGATTAAATATTTCCATTCACCAAGCTCAAGTTTAGATTAAATTCTCAAAAAAAAATTCACAGCACTATCTCTAAACAACATACTGTCCCCAAGAGATCCTATTCACTTCTTTGACTAAAACTCATAGATTCAATTAAAGATCCCAACAAGGAAGAGAAATACGCAACAGTGTAAGATAGACAAGGGTAAATAAAACTCACAGACCCAAGGACTTAATTTCCAAGCATTCCAAATAGGGATACTATATCCCTTCATAATATACTAGTATATAGGGTTTAAATTCAACTTCAGATGAAACCCATGAATCAGTTGAAAGGATTGAAGAGAGTAAGGAACTAAATAGTTCGTTCAAAGAAAAATATTGTCCTAACTTCTTCCGATAAGACTAAACAGAATCACCACAAGATTCTCAAGTTAATAAAGAAAACTTAAGATAGGTAAGATTTTGTTCAACAACAAAGACCGAAAGGAAGTAAGTAACCGAAAGGAAGTAAGTAATTCATTCCATAAACCTCTACAACTGATATGATTGTCCCATAACAGAACATAGTTCCAGTTCCATTTATTTCTATGAACAAAATAGTTAAGTTTTCCCATAAGACACGGGTACGCTTAGACTAGAGATAAATAGAATACACTCCTAAATTCTCACATTCCATCAAGTTTGAGAAGACAGTGCAGTATAAAAGGCATAAGTAATACAACCAATCCTTCTCAACTCAAAGCAAAGGATACCTCAAAGAAGTTACATGGTCTATTCTGACAAACAAAAACTCACAACACCCCTTCCATCTAACAGTATTAAATGAGACTAAAGTTTTACAATTCATAATACCTCCTAAACTCTAGTTCAGAATACCTCTAAATATTCAACACGTTGATTCCAAATATAGAATCTAAAAAACCAACAGTGGAATACCTGCACTGCGTCAAATACGAGCTTCAAACACAAGTTCTAACAACACAAGCTCAAATACGAGTTTAAAATTAAACCCATGGCCCTAATAAAATCTCATAACAAAAACATCAACACCCTATTATGGGTTCAAGCCTTTCGTTTCCCTAAGGGAGAATAAAAATTCAGTTTAGAGGTTAAGTAAAGGGCACAACGTAACAACTCAACAACAAGTTCAGTATTCATAAGATTTTTATACAAGTACAGTTGTTGAATACAAAGATTCAACCAAGGTTAAAAAATTCAATAAGTTTCAACACAGTCCATAACAAACACTAGGTCCCAATAAATCTAAAACAAATTTCTAGCTTCAAAACAAGTTTAGAACCCCTATGGAGCTCCACTTCTAGCTCATGAAACACAAGTCTAAAAAGAGATTCAGAACCCAACAAGAAACAAGCCCATTCGATCAACATTAGTCTTAAATGATAGAAACAAAATTCCAATACAAATTCAAACTTCAAGTACAAGTTACCAAGTTTCAATACAATTCACATGAAAACCTCTAACAACCAGTACAAATAAAGTTCCCAAAAACTGCCAATAATAGCAAAGGAATCACATTCCAAAACCCACATAATTTTAAAATACATGAATACATGCAAATATAAATTTCCAGTGAGAAGAATTATTTTAATGAATCATTTAGAGGAAATCAAGTAATATTAATGGGCAGAGCCTATCTTGCTTGATAGTACATCTACCGTTTCGAAGAAGACTTCTAGCCGAGTTTCCAACACCTCTTCTTTTCCAAGCAAGATCAAACAACCATAATATTTTTCCACAATTCCACTTATACATTCCTCAAACTGAATATAGATCAGAGAATTCAAAAATAGCCACTAAGTGGAGATCAAACTACTAGTTCAAAGAACCAGATAGCTCCATGCAGAGAAAAAATTGGGAAGCATGCAAAACAAAACAACCCCAAATAAATCCACCAGCATTCCTTCCAAGATGGTTTTCTTTCCAGAACCGAGGAAAATTAATGAAATTAATTTGAACATTCCCACTTTCACTAACCCCTGCCAAACTGGCAGTATTTACATGCATTTAAAACCAAATCAAAATCAAATCTCATTAAAAGCTTAGGACCCGCCACTTATTTCCCCACTTTCGAATGACCCATAGGTTCCCTTTCATATCCCATTAGTTTAGGATAGATATAATTCTCTTAGGTTAGATCTTAGGTTAGTTTAAAATATATAACCTTAGGATATAACCCACAATTAATAGATTTCCACTTTAGGTTAGGTCTTAGCATAACAAAATACTATAGGAAATTTATTAGAAATAACTTTACATCCTTATGTTACTTCCTTAATACTAACTTAGTGTTAACAACTTAGGTTAGAATGTCATCCCACGTAAAGTGGTGTAGAAAGAGTTTGGAAGAACTTACCTAAGTCTTGAATCTGTTAGGATAGACCTTATAGATATATGACACATAAAAATATCTCTTTCTCAAGAATCCTGAAGCAGGTTTCCCCTAACACCATTAAGCATTCTGCAAGGGTCAATCAAGAAGATCCAAGCACAACACAAAACAAAATGTAGGCACAATCTTTTGAGATAATAAAGAATTTACAACAAAAACAAGTTTAGTTTGTTAAGTCTCTTAATCAATGAATGTCAATTTTTTATTCAGTTTAGATAAGAAGATTTAAAATGTACCTTGTATCAATGGAATTGATCCAAAGATGAGTCCAATTACAAAGGATAAATTTGCAACCATTCAAACTAGATTAAAAATTTCTCATAAGAAGTGAAATAGATTCTTGTAAGCAATAGCATACCAGCCCTACAATAAAAGAGTAGAAATTATTTATCCATATCAAGCATGATCTTCAACAGTCAAAAGAAGAAATCTTTGTCAATAAAATCACATGTCAACACTTGAAATGAAAAGGAGGAATATAACAATTTTCAAGGGTGTTTTGCATATAATTAATAAACCATATCAAACCAATGAACTCCATTCTATAAATCTCATCGAAGACAATCAAATAGACCTCTGGTACACTTAAATTCATGATTATCTCTCATAATCTAAAATTCCATCTGACCTATCTAAAATTAATAAGTGATATTTTATTCAACGTGTTACTAGATACATCATCCTAAGTAGTTCTCTTTACAAATGTGGATTTGAGGACCTCTTACTACGATATCTCAAATCAGTTGAATTCACTAAAGCTATCCAAGAAGTCCACAACACTATATGTGGTGGAAAATTTAACGGTATGGATGTCGTTAAGCATGTCTTACGAATGGGATGTTACTGGCCTACTCTTAATTAAGATTGTTGTGTATATGCTAAGAAATGCATTAAGCGTCGATAACATTCAAATATCACTTACATAACTAGTTAGGCCCTAGATCCCGATCAAGATCTATGGCCCTTCTCATAATTGGGACTTGACCTTTTTGGTCTCATCAACCCTCGTTCATCACAGTGACACCAATCTATCATCATTTCTATGGAATATTTAACTAAATGGGTAAAGGCTATTCCCATGGTCTATACTAAATAAAACATAATTGTTGACTTCATCTATCAACATATCTTATGTTCCTTCGACATCCCTCACAAAATAATCATTGATAATGGAAGGTATTTAAAAAAATACATTAAGAAATTATGTCATACTTTCAACATCAAACTAATATTTTCATCTCCTTATTAACCATAAGAAAACAAATAAGCACAAGCCTATAACAAAACACTCAATGAAATCCTCATGAAAACCATTGACCAAGCTAGAAGGAGTTAGTATCTCCTAATCATATTTTCTCTCTGGGCCTACCAAACTATCATCTGTACTCCTATAGGTGCCACAGGCTTTTCTTTATTTTATGACTCCAAAGTGGTTTTACCACTCAAATTTGAGATCACATCACTCTACATATCTGTTAGATATTTTATCTCTGATGGGGGTTATAATCAAGAAAATCTAGCATTATTGGATGGATATTTTTTTGAGGGAAAAATATGAGGTTCAACCATATTACATAGGACAAAGTCCCTCCTCAGATAAAGGGGAGGCACCTTGTTTATTACTAATCTAGAACATACAAAAGAATATTTTCAAGATTTACACTATCTTAATTGTTTAGGGTTGGGGTCTCACCCTAGTAGATTTATACTATATAGAAAGGAATGTATATAAATAAATAATAAGGAAAGAGACATGATGAAGTTTAGAAGTGTAATAATAGAATGAGTAGAAATGTTATTTCACTTAGGAAAAATCAGATCAAAAGGTAGTAACACCTGATAAAATAGTAATAACTTGTTGAAGATGCAATAAACTATATCTCAAAGAAAAATAACCATATAATTCATTTAACATAAGAACAATTCCTTGAATGAAAAATATATATCCACAAACCAAATTGTATAACAAATATCTCTAATATTATTCATTCATAAGATAGAAAACAAAAAATGTTTATTTCTCTACAACTCCAAGATCTATTTTATGTACAAAAAATTCCAACCCTTAATAATGCCTCAACATTTTACATTTATAGATAAGGGAAACAAAGAAAATGGGGGAAACAATTTTGATTTCATGATAAAAAATAGAAAAATATATTAATAGCTCATTTGACTGGTTTTCACAAAATGACCTAGTCAAAATGTGGAACCAAAATATGTTTCAACATTTTGGAAAAAGGAATGTTAAATGTAAAATAAAAATGATAAGGTTGGTTCATCGATCAAAATTTTATTTTTCCACTCTAGCTTCAAATTTCTCAGAACGGAATTCCTACAACTTCTGAATCATCTCTTAAGTCTCCTTTTCATCTACTCCACAGGAGTATTGATTTAGCAATTCAAAATTATCAAAAACATCACCCATTTTTTGTGGGAGCTTATGATATTTCTTGATCAATTTAGACAAGATACATAAAAAAAATATTTACACAAAATCAACTTGTTGATAGATCCTAAATTGAAATTTTCCTCCACAGAGGACTCCTTTTCATCCAAACATTCAAATTCCTTGAACAAAAAAATCACATGTAGAATATTTAGACTACCATATAAAACCTTCTTGAGGTCTTTGGCTAGATCTTCTTAATATCATTAGTGGCATCAACTTCCTCTTCCCTGGATTGTTTTAGTTTACCACAAGATTCTTGGAGAACCTTTACCCATAATTTGATTGCTTTAAAAAAGTTTGAAGTCCTATTAACATCTGACAGAATTAATTCCTTGATCAAAATGTCATAATGAACCCTTTTGATCTCACTAAGAGCTTCCAATGTTAATTAATAGTCACCATTTTCTTCCAAGAGTTCACCATCTAATTTATCGACATCTAATTTTGAATTCTCAACGTTGTTGTAGGCATCTATGATGTCATTGATTACCATTTTCCCATATAAAATAAGACATTGAATCCAAGAATCTACCAATCTACCTTAATGACTAAAATTATCCATTTTAAGTACAAAAGAGAAATAAAAAATGATGGGAATAGGAGAAGGGGCCTAAATCTGTGCGGGTTGTGAGAGCTTGAGCAGTACAATGGTCAACTGTTTGAATTTTTCTTTCAAGTAGTCCTTCGAAGTGTTGGTTTCTCTAAGATTCTTAAATAATATTATCCATGGAAACCCACGCATCCTATTAAATGACTTATGTAGTAACCTTCCCAAGAACTACCTTTGTGATATTATAATCCAATGCCATGCTTTCCTCCTTGGTCTTATCAACTATCAGTATAATGATATCTATGAACCTTTGAATGGATGAATCCAACATGATATGAGAAATGGTCTTAGGTTTCTTGGATGATATTGAAGGTGCAAGATTCAGAGAACTAAAATTAAAGGGTTTCAGGGGAACACGTGTCTTTATTTTCTTTGGAGTTTGAATGACTAACCAAGAGGGAACTAAGGAAGAAGGTGCCTCTCAAGGGGGTTTAATGATCATCATAGATAAACTTGGGGGAGTGAGTAAAGTAGTTACCACTAAGGGGGAAGTGGAAATGATGACAGTGACCATAAAAAAGGATGTTGGAGGTGGGGGAGGTATGGAATATAGAGCTCTTGTAAGAGATGAAAGGTGAGTGACTTGGTGATATCCTAAAGTCACATCCATTCCACTTCAAAGAGGGGAAAAGGATAAGAAAAAAATTTCAGTGAGAGATAGAGATACAAGTGGAGATGAAGGTGATGGGGGTGAAGATGGGGATGAAAGAGATAAAATTGTGAGGATTGATAATACCTCCAAGGTAGAATGTGGCAGAGAGGAAGCAAGGTGAAGATGGGATGAAATGGAAAGTGTTACTTGAGGTTGCTGGGTAAAAAGTGGAACCATGTGAGTGGTTGAAGAGGAAGAGGAAATGCACTAGGTAACTACATTATTGATTGATATTTATTGTTTATGTGAAGGAGGGGAACAAAATACCATAATAGCTAAAGTGGGAATGAAAGATGAAGGATGATTGGACTTGAATCCATTGCTAATAAACTTGAAATTCAATTTCTTGGGAGAAATTCCTCTTCTATCCTTTTCCACATGAGAGGGGCCTACCTCTGACATGGATGTGATAGGAAAATTTAGAAACTTGGGATCCTTGGGTTGAATTCCCCATGAGTACAACTATGCGTTGGTCTACATAAGGATCTGAGAAACTCTATCTTGAATATATGGGGATTCCTTAATGAACCAATCAACTAGAGGGAACCCCAAATTATCACCATCCATTTTATTTTACATGGATTCCATGATATTTATGTCATCAAATTATTCCTTAGGAATATCGATAAGATATAAAGTTCTTATTTCATCCAAATTCAACCTGTTATTATCTTTTCACCTAATTGCTACTTTATTTCTACAGTAAATTAAGATATCTTTGAGGTCTGGAACATGAATTTGCATCAATCTATGAGCCTTCAGGAAAACTCAATAATCAAATCATTTTCTTTTTGATAATATCTTCTTAAGATGCCTTTGCATTTCGTTGATCACATTCTTAACTTTAGTAGTATAGTATCAAGTGTGTCTTTTAACAGATATTGGAAAGGGAACTCTAACCTTATGTTTATTCCGTTAGAACTTGTGGAAATCCAAAAGTTTCCTGACCAAATCCATGAGAACTAATTTATCACTTGGCTACCTAGGAAGGTAGAGTGGTTATCCTAAGAACACTGCAACTCGTAGATAGGTGAAATACTGGAATTATAGACAGATGCAACCCCATTTTGACATTGTGTTCAATGTGGCATTAGAGATCCTTTTCTTAGAAATATTGGGCTCCAATTTAAAGATGATGTCATAGAGGAAAGCATCATTGACCCTCCTAAAATGTGTTTAGATTCCCCTAGGGGAGAATTGAGGTTAATTCTTGTAAATATGATCAGAGGGCTTGGAACCCACTAGCTTCAATCCATGGTAAAACTTCATTCTAGATGCAGCATAAGCGACATATTACATCATATATAATTTTTCATGATAAAATCCTCTTTCATCTGGGTGTTGACAGTATCACTAATAAATTATCTCCCATCAAAAAAATTATAGTTCTTTCGTATGATTGTGAGAAACTAATACATCCATCCTATGAATTCCTTTACATCAGGGAACACAAACACTCTACTAAGTAGTGTGATGATATCACTTATTTCTAAGACAAATTCACTTCTGGTGTTGATCAAAGAACACTTGATAGAGAAAGCATACAAGAAGTCTATGCGGGAAAGAAATTCATACGAAAAGGCACAAATGAATAGGAAGAACACATGCATGGAAAAGAAGTTCAATTTTCAGGACTTAGCCATTTTTGCACATGAAGATCTATTTTTGGAATATGGCATGCATAACACATCAATGATGAAGAGACATCCACGCCATGCATTGTCTATTTCTGAAGGATCAGATTGAGAGTGATTTTGCATGGAGACAATCTAAGAATAGGATTTTCACCTCAGTTATATATCATTAGTCTATAGATAACACACTTGCATGTGTGGCTATACATGAAAACATTGTTTGGATACTAATAGCATGCGGCCTGTTGTTGGAATAGATAAGTGGTGAAGGGCAAGTCCCCACCCTATATATATGTAGTGAATTACCTGGTAGGAGATGACAAATATAGAGAGATAGATAACATAGTGTATATGTTTCTAGATTACCATATCAAATCCATGCATGCATTGGCATAGATTTTAAGTATTATAAGAAGCTTCTGTGTTATTGTGATAATTAAGATATGGAAGATATTGAATGAACCTAAGTGTTATTCTAGTGTATAATTGAGTAGTGCATGTTATTACTTCTATCATGATTATTATTTAAACCTCTTCTTTCCTAGATCTAGATCTGTCATGTACTATATAATGATGTATTAAGTTATGGATTCATATGCTTTAAGTCTTCATCATATTAACATTCCACTAAAGCAACCCTAAAGAGGAACTTGATACCTTTGCACAGTTTGGGTGAGTTCTCAGTCTAGGCTAAATGATGTGTCAGTGCCTCTAAGGTGTCATCTAGTGAATTCTAGGCTACATCATTGGTTCCATTACCGGGACCTCTTCTTCAAATGTTTTTAGTATGGTTCACGATGAAGATGTACTGGTTAACTCTAGCAAGTATTGAGGATTGGATACATGATCTAGAGGAATAATATGCATGGTGGTTGAGCATTGGAACTGATTTTAACGCACACACTTGGGTAGAACAAAATATGTGTCAAAACTTATATGAAAGATTTTTTTTCATCTTTTCATTAGAATTATATGAGCAGCTGATTGCTTATGCATCTAAGTGGAATTAGAGGTATCGTGCACTAGTTAGGACACATGAAGAATTTTAGGCCCTTTATGATGTTGATCTAATCTGGAATCGCGCTGTGGATACATGGTTTTATGGTGTTCTAAACAGTTATATGGAATATGCAATTTTGACGTATTCTTTCTTAGAGGTAGTTGAATTCCAGTTTTTGTGGTATCCAAGAGGAGCATATCTGTAAGGTATTCCACTGGTGATCAAGATCTTGATGGTAAATTTGAACCTAGAGAATAAACCGATGGCTAACTAAAACTCACCATGCGCAAGGGCGGGAATAGGTTTGGTGAAAGATGGTAGACCTAGTGGCAGAAAGGAAAAGAGAGGAAAGGTGGCTTAAGTATAGTGAGGCACGTGAAAGGGAGATAGAGAAGTAGCGTACCATTATAGAAAGTATGGTGTTGAAGAGAGAGATGGCTTGTGAAGGATTTGAATCTCATGTAGAAGATGTGGAGCCAAAACATTAGGAACTCTGCCATCTTGCAAAGCATGACAGAGATCCACCCTTGGCTTCACACAGAAGTGCACCAGTAGAGACTACCTAGGCCATGAGTGTGCATCTTAATCCACTTGGTGACCTAGCCTTTGTGCTTGGTTTTCCAGTATATAGCACGACAAGTAATTAACAAGTGAATTTGGGAAACATGAGAACTGATGTAAGTTAGAGAGCAATTACATCAATGACAGGTCATACAAATTCAATGTTATTTGGAGGAACATTTTCAGGCACATCATCTGCATAGAATGTAAATGTGTAGATTGTTGGGTTCACCTATGGAAGTGGAAATACCACACAAACTGTAGGGGTTTAGTATAATACTACTGTCAGAGCACAGGAAAATACATATACAATTCATATTCCAGTTACAGATGGAAGGTTACGAGGTATAAGTGGTTCTATTTCCGGTGGATCTGGTGGTTTTTGAGGCAGGGGAAACACATGAGGTTCTGAATAAGGTGGGTAAGGTCCACACCAACCCGAGAATATTTATTTGGAGATGTCTCTTCATCTTCCAGAGTATAGGGGCATAAAGGATGTTGTTGAGCATGTGCACATGTGTGAAATATTGTGGCGCGTAAAAGGGATCATGACTTCTAAGCACAAGGCAAGTCAATTTTCTACTACATTACAGTGATGTGCACATAGCTGGTATAGGAAGTTTGACCCTGATCAAACTTGCATGGATTATGCAGCGCTGAAGGATGTTTTCCTGAAAGAGTTCTATATCCCATAATTTGAGTAGAAGAGTATAAGTACGTTCAAGGATATCAATCAAGGCACAACTGAGACTGTACGTGAGTATGATGCCCATTTTAAAACACTCCTATCTAAGTCTTCTTATGATATTCACACAAACCAACATGCACAATGGTTCGTTAAAAGATTGATTACACCATTCATAAGAGAAATATCACACAAGACATACACCAATCCACATGAAGCACTAGAATCATCTTTGTGTGCTGAGGAAGTAGGGAGCATTGACACTAGCATTAGTCAATTCCTAGAGGCACATATTGTAGTTATGGAAAAATAGTTCAAATACATATAAAAAAAATTAGCCCATGAAACAGGCTCAGGAATTTGGTGTACAGATTGTGAAGTGGAGGGCCACACCAAGGATAGTTTCCCTCACAGATCTATACACTCATTATTGTTATACCGTGAGATCTGTCATTTGAATCATGATGTTAGTCACTGTCCTTTATTATAATGCGTGATAAGGCAGAATGTATCTTGTTACTATAAAATTTACCAATCCACGACACATGATACTAAAGATTGTTGATTTATTGGTCAGATCTAGGATGCTATAGAAATTAGGGTATGATAGACAAGTGTAACAGATAATTCCAAGGGTAAGAATGAGCACCAAGATTGGGATCATACACAAATGTTGTATGACATGAATGAGGGGCATTTTGAAGGAGGACGAGGATATCGTAGTGGATATGCAGGATGAAGCTAAGGTGGAGGAATAAGTGAGTTCCCCCATGGAACATGTTATACATGTATATCTCTTAACCACTATAGGCGTGAATGTCCTCATAATATTGCATGTTATTTTTTTGGAAAGAACTATAGATATGAAGAGTGCCCACACTTATATGAGCATCTGAGTAAGAAACATAAGAAAGAAAACAAAGTCTCAAAGATGGTTAGAATCTAGTGCGTAGTAGAAGATCATTGGATGCCCAAGATAGCACCAGGACCTAAGGCATTAACAATGAATATTACTACATGAGCTGAAGTGGCATGCACAAGAGAGGCATTACAACAGAAACCTACCATCACTAAGGATGACGTCCTTCATGCCCAGTACCCAGAACCTACCTATCAGAACGAGGTTTATCAAGATACCATGGAAGTACTAAGGAATATTCAGGGTGATATATAATACTTAAAGGAGAAGAAGAAAGCATCAAAGATAGTCCAAAATGATATTGATGATCTGAGATAAGTGTGAAAAATGTTGCAACAAGAGAACATCATTCCACTATTAGGAAGTTGGTTAAAAGGGAACACTCCATTTACAAGTATTGAGACCAGAAGACAGATCCTACATGTAAGTCTTCCCCCTGATAGCATTGAATACGACAAGGAAATTACTATGAATATTGTTGTGGATGGATGAATGTTGATAAAAATATTGATTGATATAGGTGCGGAAGTAAATGTGCTTACATTAGATGCATGGGTGCAAATGGGGAGGCATCCATTGAAACCATCCTCTAATGTGTTACTTATGGAAAACTGGACTAAGGTCACTCCCATAGGAGTTTTGAAGGATGCATCTATAACCATACAAGGGGCCAAGTTCACTGGGGATTTTGAGGTATTAGTACTTGCAGAAGCAGATAGTTTTCCAGCCTTGCTTGGACGCCCTTGGTGTTATGTGAATAATACTAACTTGATATTTAATAAGGGGTATAAAATATTTGAGAACAAGGAGGAAGGGTTGCAATACCTTTGACAGATGGGAAGTCTATGCCATATGTTGAGCCTATAAGTAAGGAGGACTTAAACAGAATCTATGTACATGTTATTCAGGACCTATAGGTCAATGAGTCATCAAAAGAAGGCATCCTACAGTGGGGGATTATCATTCTGTTAGTGATACTATGAGTATTTCTTATCACAGTTGGGATCATGGTACATATGAACTAGTAGGTCGTGACGTAAAAAGTGTGGTTGCACACAAGAATGGACTTCATTCTGCTTGACAGATAGGTAGCGCAGTAATTTGGTATACAGGGGCAAAAGATCTTCCTGTATTTTTGAAAGCCATGGAATCCCAGTGGAAATAAAATTAAAAGAAGAGATATGTTAGTGAATACCTTGAGCAGGATAGCAGTGCGCTAGTGAGTAGTCCACAGAGACAATCTTCTAGAATAGGAGGAGATTGGAATCGCCCTATCTACTAGGTTGTTAAGGAGCAATGCACCTATGCAGATCTACACTTATAATGGTGATCAACCTATTCAACATCACATTCAGTAGTGTGAGAGACTCTGGAAAATGGGACAAGAAGCTTTACCACCTTCTCTCTGGGTACATAGACTATACTCTACTCTACAAATATGCACACACGCTTGGTATGTATATGCATAACTACATCGAGAGACTGGGAATTGGAAGAATTTGACTGCATGAATTCTCTTGACCTTTGAATACTTCTCGACTAAATTTCTAGTTGAAGAAGCATTAAAATTTGTCAAGTGCTTAATTATGGGAGAGAGTGCAAATGCAGAAGAGCATATTCACGAATTATTTGGTGTGACAAAGTCCGGAGTGCATTTTGAAAAGGAAGAATAAATGGAATCCATACTACCTAAATGTGCTTTCTTTGAGAGTGAGAAAGGAAAGATGGTTTACATTGTGGATGATGAGGAAGCTGATAACCTATATATTAAACATTTACAAGGGGTTCACGAGGTCTTAGACAGTGCAAACAAGGATACATGTACCTATCATGAACCCATGAAGACAAATAAGGTGAATATAGGTTCGGAGATTGAGCTAAAGAAAGTCATAATTAGAGACTATTGGTTAGAATTATAAGTGGAAAAGAACATTGAGTTACTCAGGGATTATCAAAACTTATTCCCTCTAGGGTATCATGAAATTAAAGGTGTGCATGCATCACTTAGGGAAATGAAGATAAAGCTTAAGGATGGTGCATGCCCAATTAGAAAGAGGCCTTATAGAATGAACCCCAATTTGCACAAAAAGGTCAAAGAAGAGATTGATAACATGTTGAAATCTGGAATTATCAAGCCCCTTGATGAGTTAGAATGGGTTAGTCCAATGGTGATCACTATAAATAAGGATGGATGAATTAGAATATGTGTGGACTACAGGGAGATGAGTGCTACATGTGTAATAGATCCATTCCCTGTGTCATTTACTGAGGAAATACCAGAAGGAGTTACAGGGCGCAAAATATATTCCTTCACAGATGGGTTTTCTAGGTATCATCAGGTTAGGATTTCTCAGGAGGATCAAGAAAAGACCACTTTTACGATTGAATGGGGCATTTTTTCCTATACTATGATGTCATTTGGACTGAAAATGTGCCTGGTGTATTCTCGTGGATATTTGTTCAGGCATTCAAATATTTAATTCACAGCTTTTTACAGGTTTATCTAGATGATTGGATAGTATATGAGCTTGTGAAAGATCATTGTGACAATCTACACTTAATGTTTAAATGGCACAGATAATTGAGTATCTCTTTGAACAGCAAGAAGTGTATATTTTCTACACATTTTCGAATACTGTTAGGACATATAATTTGCAAGGAATGTTTGTTGGTTGATCCAGCTAAGGTTGCAGTCATTCTAGGCCTAGAAGTGCCTACCAGTCAAAGTGAGGTGCACAAATTTTTGGGTCACACAAGATATTATCAAAATTTCATCAAAGGGTATGCCAAAGTTGCTGCACCACTGGAATAATTACTAAAGGGGAAAGGTACATTTTATTAGAGAGAACCGCAGTAGCACGTGTTTGAGATATTAAAGGAGAAACTTACTACCGCACCCATTTTTTGCTTTCCATCATGGGATAAGCCATTTCATGTGCATGTGGATGCCTCTGGCATGGTCATTGGCATTGTGTTAGCTCAACCTGACAAAGGTATTGTAGATAATCAAATTTTTTATGCTAGTAGGAATCTAAATCCTGCTGAATAGGCTTTAGATGAGCGTATTGAGAAGATGATTCAACTGGATGAGCTATGAGCCATAGCATGATGGAGTCAAAAGAAGGAAAAGGATGGGGAGAAAGCATGGCATGATAGAAACATAAGGGATAAAATTTTTGAGATTGGACAAATTGTACTTCTCTATGACTCTAAGTTCTTGCACCATCCAGGAAAACTTAAGGTACATTGGTTAGGGCCATATGTTATTACTTACATCCTTGAAAGAAGTGCTTATTAGTTAGAAGCACTAGATGGAACATGATTACCCAGTTACTTCAACGGGAGTAGGCAGAAGCCCTACTATAAATAATTCTTCTTGGTGTTTGTAATAAGGTAGTATTTCCATTTAGATTAGGTTTCCATTCTATATTTCCTTAATGTATTTCCTTCATTTTTGCTATGCTTTGTCGCTTTAGCTTTTTTTATTGTGAAATAAGTGCGCTTGTGCACATGAAGCTAATTACTACGTGAAGCATGTTTATGCATAGAGGAATGCACATCCTTTTAGTGTGGGGTGGTTGTTGATATCTAGGTACAAGAATGTGGGAATTGAAATATGTAAAGAATAAGTGGCTACTGGTGTTTTTAAAAGTAAAAACATTGCTTCTCAAAAGTGACCAATGGTAGAGATGAAAGAAGGAAAATTATAACATGAGGTAAGTAAAGGCCATGATAACTACCAAGATAAGGTACAGTGATGAGGTACTCAGGTGCAAGGGTGCACAATGAAGAGAATTCTATGACCAGAGGGTAGGAAGACATGTTGGAAGGTTATATCTGTGGCGTGAGGATGTAGCATGTGGAAAGGATGGAATTGGTCAATTAATGAGAGGATATTTGGTAGGTGAAGGAGCAAAGAATGAATCAAAAATTCGAAAATCTATGTAAGGATGGGATGCGAGTTCATTTTTACCATTTTGATTAAGAGTATTAGAAAGAATCCAAGTGTGATGAACCGAGTGATCGTTTTTAGGTGTGATAGGTGTGTAACTAGTCGTGATGAAGAGATCTATGTGCATAAGGAAATTGTGTCCCCCGTGGTAAAGTGTTTGAGTGAAGCAAGGTTGTGTGCATGGTTTTGTTTAGCTAAGTTAGAAAAATGAGAACTAACACCTAAATAGTTCTATAAAAAAGCTAAATCAAAATCTAAAGCACCATCAAGATAAGAGCTAAGAAAGGTTAGACAACAACATTATTTCATTAGAGCTTTGAAGCATAAATCCAACTAACATGCTAATTGTCAAGAACCTCTACTCTTTATATTGACAACAAAATCAAATGGAACTATGTAGATTCAATGGAAATCAATAGTTTATTGTTTGATCTTCAAGAAATTAGGATTCAGATCTCATCAAAGCATGGCTACAAGACCACTTTTATTATTCCCATATGACCTAAGAACTTGGATGAATGCAATGCAAGAAAATGAGGCTTAGCTTTTCCAATGGTGAATTTCTCAAGAATGACAAAAGGCTTATAGTGTATTTTCTATATGCTTGCTTTTGTTTCTCAAGAGTTAGGTGTAAGTGTAAAGGTATGAGGAGGGATCTTTATATAGCCCAATGGATAAAGGAATAACTACATCCTCTTACATGTGGGATAATAGAGATTTAGAGTTATTTATGGATAAGGAGGGTTTAGAAACGGTTGAGTTAACTTTAGGAGAGTTTGACTTGTCCTTTAATGACTCATGTGGATAAAGGGGGTTTATTAATTGATCAAGATGATAAATTAATAGAGGTTCAAGATTATAAAATATTTTTAGAGGACTATTGGCATGATTTAGACTATAGAAGGGGATTAAATCAATTAAATAATGATTTATTGGTTTAATGAGAGGGGAAGCTAATTAATTAATAATAATTAATTACTCTAGATAGAAGGTAGGATTTATTAATGGAAGGTCATTAATTAGAGTACTTGTTGGATAGGCCACTTAATTAATTAGCATAGTGTAATTAGTTAACGACGATAGGAGAGAAGATGAGTGATTTTGACGATATGTCACCAATTTGCATTAAAGGAGATAATTAACACAATTTAAGTATTTAAATTTCTCAGGCATAACTATAGGTGTCTACATTTTACCCTCTTTGGGGTGGCGTAAGTGATTCCACTTCAAAGATAGTAGATGAATGAAATTTTGAAGGGGTGGAAGAAACATTTGTGGAAGTGAGAGATGCCCCATTGAGTGTCGATGGGGTGATGAAGAAATACAATCGATGATCAAAAAAGGTGAGAAGTAGATAGAAGAATGGGCAGGGGCAAAATGCCCCAGTGAAATGGAAGATTAGTGGTGAGAGGAGAGAGATGTAGAAGAAATATGGAGAAGTGGAGGGAAGAACTAGGCTTTAGCCTTTGTATTAGAACAAATTTAGTGTCATCATATTGCCAAAAGATCTACGTCACCAGTCCTTATGAAAAACATAAGCATACGACAAAATTAGAATGACATGAAAATCAATACCATGAACAATTTTCCATTGTTGAAAACACCAACTCCATGCAACATACAAAATGTAATGTAATATGAGAAGGAAACTAGCTCATTTAATAGGGAAAACAAGTACGAAGGCACATATCCAACCTAACAACGGTCAAGATAGTTGTACAAATGTTTTGTTATCAATCTGAAGAGGTCCACATGTTCATGATTGATGACAAGGGTTAAAAATTATGCCCCAAGCAAGGATACATGCAAGGGGAAATGATAATGGACACTCAGTCCAAGTAGAAAGCTTTGTGCACAATGAAATAGCACCAGGCAATAAGACATGCCCTAGATTACAGACAAAGAAAGCAACTAGATTTGTGAATGGTTGTGAATCCGAAGATCTGTGATTCATTTTGATCGGTGAAGATGTGAAACAAACCAGTAGGATATGGAAAGAATACCATGCACAAGACACAAGTTTCAGCCGTAATAAGCGGGTTACTTATTTTTTTGGGTTTTTTAACTTTTTTAGGATTTTGTGGAGAATTTTACCTTGTTTTTATATTTTAAAGTGATATATATATATATATATATATATATATATATATATATATATATATGTATGTATGTATGCATATATATATTGGTTTTGTGTTGTCTAAAATGCGGTTGAAAGTAGAAGAAAATAGAAGAAATAGAATGAAGTGCCTAGATGCAAAAGAAAATGCACCGGGGGGAAGAAAGAAGAAACAAGTGACAAATAATGTCCCTGTATAGTGGAAAAATTACTAAAATAGTTATTTGAGAGAGTGTGGATAAGAAGAAAAATCACCTAGGAGCAATAAAAAAATTGTCCTAGTGAGAAGAAAGGGATACTAGACGGAAAAAAATACCCCAGCATGGTGAAAAATGAAAGAAAAATAATTATTTAAATAAAATAATTATTTGATGGTGAACAGAGGAGAAAATGGCAGTGAAAATAAGTCTCCAAGCACCACGTATGGTGAAAAATAGCTTGATATACCCCACCTAGGGGCGTAAATCACTGCGACCAATTCATTTGTTACAGACCGCTACCAAGTTTTTACCATGAGGCTCTGACAATGATGAGAATGATGGTGAGAGCATGAGACCATGTGAGATCAATAGACATAGTGTGAGAGTACAAGCGACATGTAGAAGATGTCATCTTTGTGAGTAACCTAACCCTCTTCATCAATTTTGCAATTAATGCTCATAGAAGTAGTTAACTAGGGTTAGAGTCACGTTGGTGTGCATGCCAAGGGCACTAGTGCCCTAATGGTGGTGTAGGTACCCTTGGAGCATATGCACACATGCGCAAGCACCCAAAAACATGTATACACTGACACGAAAACACACACACAACACATGTGTGCGCATGTGCATGACCATATAGTAGTGCACACACACAGTGCACACACATGCATGCACGCGAAGATACCCAGATGATGGCGCAAGCATCCATAAGTGGATGCATGCATGTGCATACGCCAAAAGGAGGGCACACATGCCCCAAAGAGAATGAAGGCACAATGAGTAGACATAGGAGAGATAGAAAAAAATGCCAAAAATGATGAAATTTAGAAGAAAATTAAGATTTTTGGGTTAACCCTAAAAATAATAGGTAGAATATAGAAGAAATGTTACTAGCTGAAAAATGGAATGATTTTGTAGAGATGTTTTCCCATGCTTTAGACACGTGAGAAACATTCACGCATAACAGATCTAGAGGGGAGCATTCATAGACAAGATTTGTGTGTGGTGGCGATACTATTATAGGTGATGGGCCTAGGCCCCATATCTTGGATGCCTTTCATTACTTTGGATCACAGTTTACTAAATACATTGGTTGAGTAGTGGCATAGCATGAGCCAATGTTTCAGGCTCCCTACTAGAGAGATGATAGTGACTCTGGAGGAGACGTGGTAGATTCTCCACATACATATCCTAGGCTTTTTGATCGAGTATATGAGCCAACTTGGGTAGATCAGGGTGGCGGTCAGTGACCTATTTGATAGAGATGATATACTGCATAACGGCATGAAAATTTCATTGCATAAGTGCATTGCAGATCCAACATTGGACCGGGGGCCATTATATCTGATGTCACTTATTAGTGGATTTTTACTCACTGATAAGACTTGAACATCCTTTCCTAGTGGTCTGATGACATTGGCACATGGGATTTTGAGTGACGAGCGTTATTTCTGGGGCCAGTACATACTTACACATCTGTACTGGGACCTACATATTATTACATACCAACATCAAAATATGGTGGGGAATGCCTCTTTACTGTAGATTTGGTCATGGGACCACATAGCTATTGGGCACCCTATAGGTGTATTACATGTCTGAGTCCTAGAGGATTTGTCATATATGGCTTGGGTTTCTAAAGGTGATGACACACAAGGGCACCTACGCAGCTTGTACTGATATTGATGAGATTTTGACGAGTAGTTAGACATGGATATTATATGGAGGCTCTACAAGAAGATACAGTGGCCAAAGGATGGAGCAGATCTCATTGTTTGTATGGTGGAACACTTTCTTCTTGGTAGTCGCAGCTATGTTATTAAGCTATACAAAGTAGACCGATGCCAGTGATAGTTAGACATGGTGTAGGGGGTTCCATAGCCTAATTTGTGGTATGCCCACCGAGACTCTGAGAAGCTAATCATGGGGCCATACATATAGGCAACCTGAGCCAGGGCCAAATTTTTACAGGAGGTACCACAGGTATGGAACCCAGCTCAATAGGTCAGAGATTGCTATGCCACTATTACATGGATTGGTACGCCACTATTTTACCATGGCATTTGACTATTCTAGATGAGGCCTGAGAAGCAGGGACTCAACCACCGTGAGAGCTTTGTCATAATGGTGACAAGAGGGAGGATGCAAAATCCCACAACCCAGTTGATCCATTTGATGGGCTGCCACATGATGAGTAGGGTGCAACACATGTGTAGGGACTGAGGCCACAGGGACTAATACAAACACCTACACAAGTTCCCAGGCTTAGATTACAAGAGAAAGGATAATCCTCTAGACTCGTACAGGGGCAAGAAAAGGGATAGGCACATGGATGGGCCCCTGTGGTGTAGCCAATGGCATAGATAACCATGTTACAGTATCAGAAGCACCAAGCCATAGCAGAGAGAGACCAGGTCTGATCCCAGACTTTAGCAATGAAAACAGAGTGAGATTAGGCTTAGGCTTAAGTTGGCCAGGGAGGTGATGGTGTTGTTCACTTTCAGAAGCTATGAAAGATGACAACATAGATGGCTCAAGTGATGAGCCTATATCATCAGACACATGCCCAACTACAGCCTATGCTATTGGAGAGAGATAGGATGAGAGAAGAGCAAGTAGTGGGTCAGGACGAGCTTGCCCAAGCATTATTAGAGATAGTGTCCTTCTGACACACAGATGGCTTAGTGGTGACAACCTAGACTCACTGAGATCTAGCTATAATAGAAGGAAGAGCATCCTATTATAGATCATTATATTATGAGGTAGTTTTGGCTGAGCAGTGGGCACCTTCTTATAGCTAAAAATCAAGTAAAGGGAGCAGGTTAGAGATTCCTCAGGCCTCAGTGGAGAATCCATGGGGGTAGACAGTGAAACCGAGTGATTCTCATGCTATACCTCCACCATGGGAGAGACCAGCCAGTCCATCTAAGGGCTCAAGTCACCTGTGATTATTGTACTGATACATGTACCTCTTTGATGAAGGCTTATGAGTATCTTGTGCTTGATGTACAATATTCTTTATGTATAGTAGTTTTGACATATGCCTCTGATGAAGACATTTGTATTATTTGATCGATGTATATCATCCTTTTTATACACCTCAGATGAAGGAATTTTTGATGTATAACAGATATGTATATCTATTTTTGATACAAATATACCACACACATGTATATATGGACATTTTTGACATGACACATGTGTTATGAGATGATGGACAATGTTTGTTATTTTTTGATTGAGTATATGAATATATTTATGATGTTAGCTTATTTGATTTCACATGTGTATGTATCCTGATTTTTGATGTATCACATGTGCTTTGATTTCTAGATAATAGATCTGTAGAGTATATCAAATTTATTTTCTCATGTGATGTGTTAGACTTAGTGGATGGGATGATATGATGATATGGGTGTGCAGGGGGATATATTTTGATACTTGTGATCCCTCTTGTCCCTATTTGGGGATATAATATGTGGTGATTATCTTATCATTCATGTATGATGTATACTTAGATTTTTTATGATATATGATGTATATATGATGTTAGATGTGATGATATTGATGGAAATATGATGATGTGATAACAAAACGATGCACACACAATATGAAAACATAATCAAATGTTAACAAAGAACATAATGAATCAATACAACAATGTACCATGATTCACCAACATGTAAAAACACACTTCAATATGCACAAGTAAGAATAAATCTGATCTAATCAAGAAAAGATGAATCCTAACAAAGTATGTCTAAGCAACAAACAATAAAAATGTACAAACATGAAGCAACTAGACAAGCAATCAAGCAAAGAAAGAAATAAGACAACACAAGTAAACTAAAGTGAATTTTTTTGTAATATTTTTTTTGTGAAACAATTTTCTATTGTTTAGAGTTTTACAAAACAATTTTCTATTGTTTTTATTTTTTTGTGAAACAATTTTCTATTGTTTTGATTTTATAAAAAAAAATTAGTGTTTTTTGTATTTTTCTGACAGTTTTCTAGAGCTATGCACAGGAAACCAAGAAAGCGTGGATTCCCCTAGGGTTAGATGAGGAATATATAAGGGAAAATGCCATGCACTTATAAATAGGAAGGTAAAGCCGCAGAAGTGCCCCAAGCGTGAGATGGGGAATAGACAAAGACCATGCCTTCATAGATGAATAAATGGAGACAAAGCCATATCAAGCCTTGACAAGATTAGGCTCATAGGGAATCTCATAAGTAGATGTAGAATTATACCTAGGCTAAGTAAAACTATCCTCCAGATGCAAGATGCTTGTGAACAACAAATCCTCCCAAGGACCTATCCAAAGTGCAAAAAATGTGTGGTTTTCACTTATGGATGACTTGTTTTCTCTTTTTATTTTTCTCTTATTTTAAATTTTTTGTATTTTGATTATTTTTTACCTATTTTTTATTTTGCTTTTCTGATTTTTGTGCCATGTTTAACCATAGAACCACTTAAGGTGCATGGCATTCATGGGCTCACAGAGATCATCACCATTGGGGTGAGCAATTTTGTATGATCTTGTGCAATACTTGGCCATGATAACATAAGGTCCTAGCCAATGTGGTTCAAACTTTCCTTTATTCTCTCATTTTGCCCTTGTGTTGAATTGATTCTCCTTCATGACCAAATCACCAACCTCAAAATGACGAGGTATGATTCTTTTGTTGTAATTTTTGGAGACTCTATTCTGATACACTTTGAGATGGTTAAGGGCAGGGATGCACTTCTCATCTAGGAGTTCTAACTCTTCCAGTCTAGCCACTCGGTAATCTTCATCTTTATCGAGATAATCCCTTAGAGAGATTATTAGGGAAGGAAGTTTAATTTCTAACGGGATGATAGATTCCATTCCAAATACCAGGGAATATGGCATCGTACCTATAGGAATGTGAATAGAGGTTCTGTAAGCCCAAAGAGTTGGGTGAATTTAAAAATGCCAATTATGACGTGTCTTACTTACCATCTTCTCCATTATTTGCACCAAATTATTATTAGTGGCCTCAGCCTGTCCATTACCTTGGGGATAATATGGCGTAGACCATTTTAAATTGATTTGAAACCGATGATAGAGATCCTTTACCATTTTATTCTTGAATGGTTTTCTGTTATTAGTAACAATGGCTGTAGGAATGCCATACCAGAAAATAAGATGATTCATGATGAGCTTGGAAATCTGAGCTCCCGTTACATATGTCAAAGGGACAACTTTCACCCACTTGGTAAAGTATTCAATAGTTGTAATGATGTGGGTGTGGCCATCTGATGAAGTAGGGGTAAGCTTCCCTATTAAATCAAGTCCCCATTTAGAAAATGGCCATGGGGTGGTGATGGGTTGCAACGACTATGATAGAGAATGGATGAAATTTCTATACTTCTGACAAACTACACATTTCCTTACATAGTTACAATAGTCGGTTTCCATGGTAGGCCAATAGTATCCTAATCTCAAGAATTTTTTGTCTAGAACCATTTCTTTAGTATGTTCTCCACACACCCCTTCATGTACCTCTTTAATCACTTGGAATGACTCTATCATATCGACACAACGTAATAGATTCCCATCGTAGGAATGACGATAAAGCATACCTCATAAAAGGTTATAATGAGATATCTGGTGAATTAGGATTTGTTTCTCAAAATGGGAGATTTCAAGAGGGAATGTGTTGTCTTTGAGGTAGGTTAAGATGGGCTCATACCATGGGGAATTGGGGACCAACAACATCACAAGCCAGACATGATTCTGGCATGTCGTACGTAGGATGACATAGATTTTCCACAAAGAATGGCATGTCGTTACTTTCCGACGGAATATGAAGCATAAAACCCACTATTTCAATAGCATCTATAGATATGTTTTGTACTCTTAGAATATGTTCAAATGTGATGCACACAAAATAATCTTTCAGATTTTCTACCACCTTCTTGTAAGGGATGAGTTTCTCATCCTTAACTTTGTACTCATCATTGACTTGCTTGATAATTAACTGAGAGTCACCAAAAATCTTAACATGATGAATGCCCCATTTGATGGCGAGCTTCATCCCAGCGATGAGTACCTCATACTCTGTAATATTGTTCATGCAAGGAAAATCAAGACGTAAATCCTAAGGTATGGGGTATCCAAATGGAGTAATGAGGACCACACCTGCCCCTGAACCATGAAAAGTAAAAGACCCGTGAAAGTGTATTCACCACATGATAGATTCTTCAATGTATAATAATGAGGCATCTGGCAGATCCAGATTCAAAGGTTTAGTTCCTTGTAAAGGTGCTTCTACTAATTGATCAGAAAGTACCTATCCCTTGACTAACATTTGATGCACAAAATCGATGTGAAATTCACTTAGTAGAATGATCCAATTAGCCATTCTACTGGTGAGGGCGGGTTTAGAAAGCAAGTATTTGAGAGGATCAACTTTGGATATAAGCTTGGTTTTCATATTCAACAGATGATGATAAATTTTTTGAAAGGTAAAAACTAAAACAAAATTGAGTAGCAGAGATGTAAAGTAGGAGCGGCTCACCAGGAGTTGGAGGCATGAAGACAGGTGAATTGGACAAGTATTGCTTAAGCAAGGCAAAGGAATGTTATTGCTCTAGTCCCCAAATAAAGGCAACATGCTTTTTAAGTAGGTGAGTGAATGAGTGACACTTATTGACAAACTGGGAGATGAAGCGGTGAATAGCCAATATTTTTCCCTGTAAGTTGCACAGTTGATTAATGTTTGTAGGAGGAGACATCTCAGTAATAGTAGATACTTTAGTAGAGTCTATCTCAATTCCCCTTCTTGATATAATGAAAACCATTAATTTTCATGATAGCACACCAAACACACATTTCATTGGGTTCAGACAGACCTTGTACTCTCGTAGGTGTTTAAAGATATGCCGTAAAATAGTAGGGTGATCCTCCATTTTCTTAGATTTCCTAAGGATATCATCCACATAGTCTTCCATGATATCATGGACCATATCATGGAAAATTAACGTCATTTTCCTTTGATAGGTAGCCCCTGTGATTTTAAGACCAAACAAAATTACTCGATAATAGAAGGTACCCCAAGGAGTTGTAAAAGCCTTCTTGTGTTGATCTTCATCGGTTATCTTGATTTGATTGTGACCTAAAAAAACATCCATAAGAGATAGCATTTCATATCTTGCTATTGAATCCACAATCATATCAATATTTGGTAATGGAAAATCATCCTTAAGGCATGCCTTATTTATGTCTCTAAAATTCGTGTAGATTCTGATCCCAACAGGATTTTTCTGGACAAGGATAATATTGGATATCCATTCAGAATAAGCGATGGGCCGAATGAATCCATCTGTAAGAAATCTTTCTAACTCTTCCTTAACCAAGAGAGCCATGCTTGGATGCATCTTTATGATCTTTTTCTTAATAGGCTTAGCGTCTACATGCACAACTAAGTTGTGTATGACCAAAGTTGGATCCAAGGCTAGCATGTCTTTATAGGACCATGTGAACACATCTATAAACTCCCGTAGTAGCATGGTGAATGTTTTCTATTCCCATGTCAAGAGTGAGGCTCCCAATTTGACTATTTTTGGGTCATCTTCTATGCTAATGTTTACATCAATAGTCTCTTCAACTAGTAACTTTGAAAAATTCTCCATACGTGTAGTATCGGGAGGAAGGTTTAGATCTTCATCCAAGGATGTCTCCATGAGATTTTCAGCATTGGCATGGTCACTTTTACTGTCCTTTGATTTTTGCACCTATTTGTTTGCAAGTGCCTCAAAGAGGTTTTCACTATGTGACTTGGACTTTGGTTTATGCCGAGGCTTTGTATTGGAACTTTTTCCCTCACTTTTTCTTAAATTTTTTTGACCACAAATCTCAGCTTCCTCTCTAAATTAGGTTCATGTATCTAAGTCAATATAGAAGCCCTTTTTGTGGTCTCCAATGGGGATTATATCCCAAATTCCCATGAATTCTACAATAGCTTAATCATTCTCAAATAGATCTTGTGACATATGATGTTATTGGTCACATTCAACAAGGGAAGGGTAAACAAGGTCAAGTGTAGGTTCCATAGTGGTTATGGTTAGGACAACGGTATTCATGAATAGTTTCATTGAGGTAAGATTCTCATATTGGCTACAATGGGAATCTGTATCACTATCTAAATAGTTAGAACTATCCTCACGTTCAGAGCAGGTAGCATCTTGATCATTGGGATGTGCTCCATAAGTGTGAATTCCAATTCTATACCTTTCTATTTTAAAATGCGGGAGAGGCACTAGTTCTCGTTGTCCATGCTCATTCCTTCTAAATCCTTGACCATTTTAGCCCATGGAGTACATCATTTGACTAGATTTCTCATATTTAGGGGTTTGGTAGTAGGTTGATTGAGTATCTTCTGGGACCCAAGTTGTAAGTGGATCCTACAATTTCTCTTCAGCCAACAAGCCTCCAGGTAAAAATGACCCAATATTTTGTTGATCTCTAGATCTTCTAAAATGATAGTTGGGTTGACCTCTAGTTTTAGGTGACAACGAGAGGTCTGAAAATAAGAGGGCTTGTTGCAAATTATATTCTCCATATCCGTATTCTAGAACCTTCATCTCCCATGAATAAAAAGGATAATTTGATGTAGAGGCACCATGGGTGCAAGAACTGAGAAAAATTGAATCTACCTGGGACTCCATGGCTTCAGATTGAAGAGGAACAACTATATTGGTAGAGAGACATGCATAAGTACCCTTATGTGAAAAACTATTGAGAGATTTGTAGTGAATGAAGGGCTCTAAATCTCCTTGTATTGTGACAATGTGTCCCTCATGCTTTAGTGTAATGCATTGATGGAACGTTGATGGCATGACCTACATGACGTGAATCCATGGTCGGCCTAGAAGCATATTATACAGGAGTTCTAATTCCAAGACATGAAACTTTTTGTGATGAAAAGTGGGACCGAATTCCATGGGAAATGTGATTGTGCCAGCTAACACTCTTTCCACGTTGTAGTAAGTGGTTATAGTAATGATGTTTGAATCAAGATTTTCTTCAGTATGTCCCAACTACTTAACCAGCTTCAGAGTGCATATACTCAACCATGATCCGTTATCCACAAGCACCCATTTGATCTTCCGGTGGGTGAAAAATACCTCAATATACAATGGGAGATTATGTGTTGGATTTTTAGTAAGGATTTCCTTATGATAAGAGGCAATGTGTTTAGTTGGTATAATGTTTTTTACCATGGCATGAAGATGTGTAGGATCTACTTCTAGTGGCACTCCTGACCCCTGAAGAATTTGGTACAAAATGTCTTTATGTACATTTGATATCTTAAGAAGATCCAAGATCGAAATCTTGGAAGATGTTTTATCAAGTTGTTCTAAGAGGTTGTACCTACAATTTTATGGGGTTGATGGAGAGGGTTCATGAATCATGAGGTGGGCATGCCTTGTTACCATGGCGTAATCCTTTCCATTGATTTGAATGGTGTTCACATGGTCACTAGGAGAGTGAATACATCTAATGAGAAAATCATAATGATTGTTTTCTTTCTTGTTATATAGGTAGTTCACTGCTTTATAACTCTAGGATGAGTCCCCTCAATCCGGCTTTGACTCCTTTGAATCACCATGTTTGGGGAATGGTTCTTTGTATATCCCCATCTTTTCATTGGGTGTATGAGTATTTTCTAGGTTGTTCACTTCTATATCCCCATTTTCGATGAGGTCTTGGTGTAGATCAAGAATTTCGCGCTTGTTACCTGTACAAGTTAATGCACCAAACTAAACACAAAAACCTTGAAAAACTCCAATGAAATCGATACCTGATGGACAAGATCCGAAGATGTAGATGGATAAGGAAGCCGATGTAGATAAGACGGGCACACATGAGCAATTCTGCACAGTAGATCCAAGTAACCTGCGAGACACCGAGGCTTGACAGAAAAAGACCACGTTAAAAGATATTTAGGTGGACTGCCTGAGAAGCGGGTCCGGGAAGTGATAAGCTCCCTCAGTGGATGTCAGCCCACGTTTTCAATTAAGTAAGAAAGTATACCTGATAAAATATGTACGTACAAGACTAGATTTTCTGATCAAAGTAATAAACAGAATCTAAACAGCAGGTAGAAAGCAACAGAAAATAGGGAACTGTGGAAACAAAGCTGGATTTGTGTTACCTGTGTCTTTTTACTTGTCTACAGGATGATTGCCGTCGATTATGTAGAATCAGCGTCGACTGGTTAAAATCGGCGTCGAATGATGTAAATCGGCGTCGACTGATATAGATCAACGTCGATCCAAGAAAAAGTGCAAGAAGATTTGGAAATCGGAAAGCGAAGGCTAGATCGTCAACATCTACTGGATTTGCAAAAGTAGGAGAGATACTGGCAAGACTGCACCTGTGCTGGGTGCAGGAACAGAGTCACCAAAAAATCAATGGAGATGTGTGATGTTAAGAGTAGAGTAACGGTGCTCCTCTCAGGGATTGATTTGGACAAGATCCGCTCACATTTGATAGATAATGTTCACACTAGATGCGCAACGATCTCTCGTTCTCTCTTTTTCATGATCTGTGTTTCTGTGTCCTGGCGATCTGTGTCTTTGCATCCTCCCAGAACTGAGTTCTGGGCTTCTATTTATAATCAGCGCCGCTCAACAAAATCGGCGTCGACCAAGTACCTGTCGGCGCTGATCACGGAACAGACTCCCGAGACGGCCAAAATGAGTGATTTCTGGAAAGGTAAGAGTTATCCCTCCACCTCAAATACGGGAAATATCCCACTTTGGGAGGAGGAGAAATAGGGGGAATATATGGATAAGATAAATATGGGGTAGATAAGTGGTTAAGATACATGTAAAAATGTGTAATTAAATAGTTAATATTTAATTACTCACGAGTAAAACATAATGGGGTGAATTAGACTTAGGATAGGTGTTTAAATCACAAATTGAATAATACCCCAAGGGGATAGTGGTGATATAAATGTGCCCTAGGTTACCTGAGAGAGAAAACGTGCATGAGGGACACTAAATTGGATAACCAATTTTAGGTGTCTACACTTGGATGTAGTGATGAAGTCGCAGACATTTGTCATTTTTATGTCCCTTGACACGATGTAATTCGCAATAGTCATGCTCTTTGTACCATGATGGTTTTGGAGCATTGTCATCAAAGGGTTGTGTCATGGGATAAGTCACCATGTGAGATGCATCCAATTATTTCAATATAACTAAAAAATTATCATTGAGAAGAATTAACATTCTTCATTTAGGTGGTGGTTGAATAGGTCCTTTGGTCAGTTTAAAAGGTTGACTAGTTTGAACTGTTTGCATGTGTTTGGAATCTGTGATCCTATCTCCCACCATGGTTTTGTTTTTGTTAAATATTTTCAGCTTCTCCGTAGGTTCAACACTTTGGTTATCCTTAGATTGTGACTTAAGAGTTCCTTTGGCAACAAGGGATTTCTCTATTTGAATGCCTTTTTCAATGACCTCCTCGAAAGTATGAACATAATGCATTTGAAGGTGGAAAGCAATGTCTGGATTTAGGTTGGGCACAAAGATACTTACCAGTTGTTTTTCAGGGAATGCACAAGGGAAGCAACTGGGTATCCCTCTCCACCGTTGTAGGAAGATGGTGAATGTCTCATTAGGACATTGTTTGGTTCTGCATAATTTTTCCATGGTGATATCACTTTCTATATTGTATGATAAGTGACACACAAACCTCTCTGCCAATTTTGACTAGGTAAAAATAAACCCCTGAGGTAAACAAGTAAACCACTCCAAGGCTTGACCTCCCAGAATCTTGGGAAATATTTGTATGAGATAATTATCACTATAGGACACCTCTTGACATGCCATATAGAAATCTTTATATGATCTCATGGGTCTCCCTTTCCTCTATATTTGTCAAATTTCGGCATGTTGAATTTTTTTAGGGAAAGGTTGAAGTGTCATAGCTTTGTCAAAAGGATGGGGACATAGTTCTTCATATTGATATTTTCTAATGCTCCCCACATTGCTCTCTTGAATTCTTGTGAGTGTTGCTTTCATAGATTGTACTTCTTCTGTGAGTAATTGTTCTTTAGTAGGAGAAATGGGAATATATACACGATGATGATCCATATTGTCTTCTCCTTGATTTTCCCTATGAATTTAACTGATTTTGACCTTAGGCCTTGTCTTTTGTACCTTATTTCTTGTTTCCTTTTGTACATGAGAGGTTAGCAAGGCTAATTATCAACTAAGGTTGCTAATGTGTTGCTGAGTAGTGACTTCTTCTTCCAAAGTTTCCTCTTCTTCTTCATATTGTGGAGGTTCTTCAACATTCTTGTGTACTAATCTGATTTTACATGGAACTTTGATGAAGGGTATTCTATGTCCCACTACATTATCATTTCCCAAGTTAGAGGTAGAAGCATGTCCATGTGTTAAAATATCATCCATGTTAATGAGAGGCCGCTCCTTGTCATTAGCGTTATTTTTAGGTGGGATTGTTTAATGTTCAGTGGGCATTTTGGCCCCCAATTCTACAACCCGTACCAGCATCCTATCCTTGTTTTTAAAAATTAATTCATCTAATAATGTGGGGCCAAAGTCAAAATCCACATATGGGGATTCCAATTCGTCACCAGTATGATATACCATGTCTTCTATCTCTTTTTCTACAGAAAATAGAGGCCCTAGATCATGACCAATAAAAGGGTTTTACCCTTGTTTGTTTGAGTCTTCCCAAGATTTTGCTTGTTGTGCTTTGTATGTTTCCTTCTTGATCCCTAATCATGTTTTATGAGCCATGATGTGTAACAGTTTCACCAAGGTAAGTTGTAAACGTGTTCAAAAATTTGTGATCACAACTAAGTGAAATGAAAAATGAATGTCAAGAATATGAATGAGTACAAATGTGATATACTGACAAATAAATAGTGACACAATTTCTGGTACCTAATCCTATCAATCAAATGAATTATTTGCTAGGTTTTTTCTTCAAAAAATTAGTTGGTGTCGTAAGATAACTAACAAGATGTCCTCACTTATGTCAAGTTAAAGGGAATGAACAAGACATAAGTAAATACAAGAAGTTAATGTGACCTCCTAACAAGGTATACTAGAAGAAAGTCCAAATTCAATTAATACCTATATCCCAAAAAGTGCCAATTACAATTTCTTAGTGACATAACAATGTCACCAAGATATGTTAACCAAAATTTGTGAGAAAGTAAGGTATTGATATCAAGATGATATTGATACAACATGCATAAGTGGTAACACGTAGCACTTTTAAAAATTGAGATAGTAATGGTATCGAACTAAAATATTAAAGTATAACTAAGAATTGGTAAAATGTGTATAGCGTAACCTTACAATACAAATATTTAGGTCAAGTTTACAAGAAACAAGATGTAAATACCAAAATTGTAGTGATACGATATAAACAAGGTAACCTTTCCAAGGAAGCTCAAGATAATGAACCACACCTAACTATGATGACGATCTTGATGTGGGTATCAAGATCACAAAGGCCACCAATGATATGAATACGCCTCTGCACACTTTATATGTTTAACTTACCCAGCCGCAAATATGGATTGGCACAAATAGACAAAAAAGTGGTAGAGATAATCAATTTGTAACACAAAGGTAGTCACCCTTCTTTTGATCAACAAAATGTCAAAAAAATGTGAAGGAATTAGATCAAAATGGGGATGAAAAATGTTGGCTTTAATTCGACATAGTTTCACCTCGCCTTAAGGCAAGTGAAAAACTAAACAAAAGTAACACTTCCCAAGTTTCAGGATGAATGATGGCTCACAACTCAACACTATTTTGAAATGGTAAAAGTGGGCTCCTAGCCAAATAATATCTTCTTAGGTGGTTCTCTCTTCTTAGGTGTTACAAAGTTGTCTTAAGCGAGGTCGATTTATCCAAAAAGTCACATTGACTAGTTTGGGAGTATCTTGGCTTTACTTTAGCCCCTTCAAGAAAAATAGGCAACTAGTGCATCTACATGTACCATCACTGGGGTTGCCATACGGAAAATTGGTAATGCTAATTGACAAGGAATGACTATTCAAGTGGGTTGTGTGGAGCACTTCCCGTTTTGTCCATGAGGTTCCCTCTTGCGTGGACTACTTTGGGGTTCCTAGTACCACCCCCATTGTTGTATCTTAAGGTGTTTATGCTAAAGGGGTTATGTTCTAGTTGATTGGAGATGGATATACCCTTTTCTGAAACCTAAAATATAATGTTTGAATATGGTGTACTTTTTATCTTGTTTAATTTTGATGTGGTTTGCTTGAACACCTTTTGGCAATCTGTACGACAACTGTATTATTATTTTGAGTTTGTTTCAAGTCCACCTTTCTTTGACAAGTGTGTGTTTTGGTCCTACACAATGAGTTAGTAATTTTACCAAAAAAGAGTAAACATCATTTATGATTCTCAAGATTATCCAATGAGGCAAGAGAAGAACATACGTGGCATTTCTAAAATCCAAGAAGATTCCAAATGGAAAAATACTTAATTCAAACACACCAAATTAACTCATTTCAATTCATATATTCTTAATAATTTCAAACCATCAAAAAGACCTAAGAATCATTTATGATACCCAAGATTGCCCCAAGAGATGTGAGGGAAGAGCATACGTGACCTTATTCTTATAAGCAAGTATGAAAAGTCTATCTAGTCTAGTAAAAGCATGTAAACATACCCTACAAAATTAGGCATTAATTAGATCAAACTTATAAAGAAGTTAGCACTTTAACACTTTAATTTCAAGAAAATTGAAAGACACCCACATCCCAGTTTAGGAGTGTGCGTGTGGGTTAGGGAGAATGTGCCCCTCTATGTTTTTTAGACTTATAGTGCACCTATGCCACCTGAAAGGTGTGTGTACAGGATCAAGGCATGTGCGCCAGGGTAGATAAACAACAGTATCAAGTTTTGATAGAGTTCCTATGCCACCAGAGAGGTTCCTATCCCAAGGTTAGGGAATGTACGCCATGGTAGATAAAATTCAGTACCAAGTTCTAACAGAGTGCCTACGTAACCAGATAAGTACCTGCACCACTAGAGAGATGCTTGTGCCTGGGTTAGTGTGTGTGTGCCAACCTTATAGGTTTTTCTGTAGTAGCAAAGGTATAGTATGAAAGAGCGTCTATGCCTAGTTTGGTGTGCCTCCACCCTGGTTAGGGTATGTGTGCCAGGGTTAGTGTATGTGTTCCAGGGTTGGCAAATAGAGATACAAGCTATGACAATGCGCCTGTGCCACTTGTAACATCCCCATTTTAAGATACTAGAACAAGGGAATTTTTTTTTTAATACAACTTTCCCTGTTATGAATTATATAATTCAAACAAACGTTCAAGTTTTAATAATTGTTCTCTGTCCAACTAATGCAGTTTAGATCACACAATTTCCTTTTAAAACCAATGTTCTCTGTTCACATACTTGCAATATGGAACACACATTCAATTCCATTCAATCATATAATAGTTACAATATGCTGTTGTAAATGACTCGAAGAACTACCGATCTCCCATTTTATGGCTCGGAGTTTAAGCCATCTCTCATTTCATGACTCGGCGACTTACCGATCCTTCATGTAAATCCGTGCATTATATAATGAATATACAGGGTTCTCTTACCATTTTCAGTTATCGAAGTGATCCATTTAAGAAGCCTATCTGAATATCTATTACTGATATTCATCTGACATCCTGCATCTTAAACTAGGTGATTAGGACAACGCAACCAGCACTTGTGATACTTTGGCCAAAGATTTTCACATGCTTTGCATGATCATATTCCTAGATATGGTACACATTATTAGAATACATCCTTCACCTCACTTCGTCTGTTATCTAGAATGGTCTTTCCTGGTCTCTTCCAGTCCTTCCGTTTAAGGTCAAGCTCTAATCCCCAACTAGCAATATGAATGAGTATAGGAAGTTACTAATGGTAACTAAAGATACGAAGACATACGACATCGTCCCTAGACAACTCCATGTGTCTAGTTACCTTTATTCCTCCGGAGTCACTTTGTATGCATGATCACATTCCTATCCCCATCTAAGAACTTAGTATCTAGCATATGTAAACTTGATGATTTAATTCGGGAGGGCATTGTAATATGTCAGCTATAACATTGTGTCGTCATGAAGGCCCCACCTTCATGAAGACACTATATTGTAGCTGGCATATGTTAATGTCCTACGAAATCCTCTCATCGAGGGTACACATCCAGCTCAATTGTGATTTGGTTAAGATCTTAATATTTAAGATCAACTTTCAACAGCCATGCTGATCCTTTATTCTCATTCTTGTTATAGTTGTATGTAGCTAAGAGAGACTTAATCCGTCTTCTAGCTTACTACGCATCTCCTCCATACCGAAGGGTTGCATTTTCTCTACTTGGTTCCTTTCTTAATCTTTGGACTAATCAGCCCATTATCGATAAACTTAATAAGTTTAACATATTAAACTTAACCAAGTTTTCCACAACTGTAAACAAATTCAGAATTCCAGCTTATTAAACATCATTTAAATGAGGTCTAATTTTAAATTAATTTATTCATTTATCCTCCTTAACCTTACATAGTTAAGGTCTGTTAACAATAGATATGTTTTCCCATATCCTTATTTTTTGAATTTTAAACATTCGAGGCTATTAACGGAGTCCGAATATAAGGTTCATCTACTCCTAAGTTATTTGATATTCCTTAGCTTTCAAGCTAATCCCGAATACCTAAATCAATTAAGAGATCATGTTTACCTAAATCCTTTTTGATGTCAATTTAAAATTCATCTTAACCCAAGTATGAACTAATTGCACATTTCAACATAAAAGTTACATCTAGGTAAAGAATAGATGTTATTCCCTTTTAAATCCATCTATTAACATTTGAATAATTACAAATCAAGGAATAATGTTATATTCTCAAACTTATTCAACAATATCAAACTGATACAGTCATTAAAAATATCACACTCGTATTTGTATTCATCCATCGGCTTTACAATATATACATTTGACAGTCCAAATGACTGGACTTTGTTTATATTAAACAACATTACAACTCATAAGTTAGAAGAATGTAATTTATTCTTTTCTCATTTCCTCATAGAGGAGTAATAGTTATCAATTACAATCCATCTTCAGTTAATCAAAGAAGTATCAGAAAACAATCATGTCTTTGTTTATACTCAAGTTCCATCTACAAAATTACTTACACGAGTCAGTTCATTGAACTAAGCATATTAAGCACTTGGCATTAAAATGAAGTGCTTTTAATTAACTGTCTCAATAAAAGAACCTTGCTTTTATGAAACGTTAATAAGAATATCATTCAAGAATTAAATACCAAAAAGGATGAACAACATATCAACTTAATCATCTAATTACCATCCCAATCGGTCAAAGGATTACTATCCTCTTTCTGAATACTTATAACAAGAAGTAATTTCCTTCAAACATTTCTAGATTAAAAACATCCATAAGAACTGAAAATACAATTATGCAACTGTTGTTCTAACATAATACTATCAATTCCTTTCCCCTACATTAGTTAGAGGAAGATTCACAATTAGATTTTAAATAAAACTTCTAGCAGAACCATTTTCCTTTCCTTTCATACAACTTGTCTAATCTCAAACAATCAAACGCTGAAGAGAAAAGTAAACAGAAATTTAAATACAAATGCTTAACCAAAGCAATATGAAATTCGTTCCATAACAATTATAGATTTCTTACTATATGAGAGAAAATGATCATTAATTTAATTATCCATTCACACTCTCTTTCCTTTCCTCATAACTGTACTAGAAATTTTTAATCCAAACGTGATATCAATCAATGATAACAGTCCAAAGAGAAATAAATGAAAATTAATAATCGAATAAAAGGAAGAAGGATCATATTACCACTATTCATTGTTTAACCAAATATCCACTATTTAGCACATAAATAATCCAATAGTATGATTCATTCCACATAGTATATTTCAATATGCAAAAACTACAATTTACCCTTCCAAAAGTTGACCAGAGTTCATGGCAACTGGTCCGTAAGCATCGATACCAAAAGAACTTCTGACACAATCATTTCTTTTTTAAAAAATAATTCACTCTACAGACATTTACGTCTATATAACATGTAAGAGTGTACAACAACAACAACAAGTCACACTTTCGTCATAATAATGAGAGAATTCACTTTCCAACAGCAAAGTAAGAAATCCATTCATATTCTGCTCCAATGAAAACAATGAAAGGTTCTCAATCCTTAAAATTATATATATATATATATATATATATATCCTTGAGTTCAGCAGGACACAGAGTAGGATTTGTATACTCTACCCAGTCTATTCTATAGACTGAATTTTTTTTTGTTCCCATTCAGATCAGAACTTCCTTCCAAACAGTCCTATATGAATACTAAGAACCAACATGCAGAACACCATATCTAATTAGAACAACAAAGTAAGATGCTACTATGACCTTATTGTCCCAGGGATCCCGTATTCTATGCAATGAAAAACATATAGGAGATATAACACACACAATAGTTTACCAACATCACCACGAATTTGTTCTTCCCAAACGTTTCCACACACTTAACTCAGAAATACAATATTCGCATAACAATACATTTGTCAATTCAAACCCATATAGTGTAATAGATGCGTATGCAAAACATAGTCAGAAAACAATCTCATACATCAAACACAACTCCCCCTTTATTTCACTTATTTGCAAGAAATACCAAAGCTGTGTTCCTTTTTATTATGACAATTCAAACCAGGCATACAGAATCACCTTATCTTTCCATTTTTACAAGAACACACAAAACTCAGAATTAATACACACATAGCTAATGTATTATTCAGCACAAACTCAACTCATATTGAGTAAAGATCAATTACCCAACATTGCCAAACAACTCACACATCAAGAGCAGACTTATTTCATTCAGCTAATTCACAAAATAAATTTCCCAAGTCGTACTTAGCAAAGGAAAAATGACTCAGTCCAGAGATCATTTCATTCAAAACAACAACATCATTTAACTAAATCACCCCCTCATAAGAGTAAGGTTGTTTTAATGAGATGTTTAAACAAAAGTAAACGGTTTAAGGAGAAGGGATTAACATGCCTGTATTTTTTTTTTGTGGTTTGAAGAAAACCACGTCCACATGGAGATATTTCTCTCCACGGCATCCGCAGCAGGGATTTTCCCAACAGTCCACTAACTTCCTCAAGCTCAAAAATAGTCGTGGCTATTCCAACAATAACAATAATAATAAAAAATAACAGCAGGTTTGATAGAACCATGGAAAAAAAAATGCAGAGCAACTAAAAACCCGATTGCACACAATGACAAACAAATTTTTTCCTCTAACCTCTTTCCAAGGCGAGCTGGTCACTAAGACCAAGGTCATTAAATGCATTGAATGTAGTGTCTTTTTCCTCATTCCTCACGCCACTGCCGACTCAAGTTGGTGATTTTCCTTTTTCAAATTTTGCATGTAATTCCTTTTTAGCCACTTAGCTAGCTTGGATGCCTCCAACTTTTTCTTATTCCCGCCAAACTTGGCGCTGAAATTTTTAAGGACTTCATTTACTGTCCCGTTAAATTTCCTACCTTCCCTTCTTATCCTTTCCATCCACATGGGCCTATGTGTCCCCTTCCTTAGGTTAGGATTAGTTTTAAGATTTTAATAGTCCATATCTAGGTCATTCGCCTAGTTCATAGGTTAATGGAATTTATATCTATTTTCTCTCTTATGAAATCTAAAATCCATATAGGATAGTAGTTAGGGTATAAGATAAAAATTAGGGGTTGATTAGTGTTTAATCCCCTAATATTTAATTAACTAGTTTCCATATCAAGTCTTTCCACCTGACAGTCATATTCAACATTAAGCAGGACATTTAGTCCTAAGTTCCACATACCTGTGCCACTTGCATCCAGGCCCTTATCACCTTAAGCGGTCTAGCGTTACAACGGTGTGTGGTTTGAGAATCGAACCTTTTTCGTTGGCATCTATGTACAAGATATTCATACCAGAAATCAGGTGCTGCAACATATTATATCAACCTAAAATCTAGTTTAAAAGCAACATTTATATCAACCTTCAGATCTAGTTTAAGAAGGCCACATCTACATACCTTGCGATCACAAGGAAGGTATTCACAGCATACGACAAATTTGTTGTCACATCAGCAATCACACAAGCAATAATAACTTCTGTCCCAAGTAAATCAAGTTACAGCAAATAAGGGTCCAGATCAGCAACACATTCCTCTTAAGATCAAAAGATGTGTCTTAACATATTTATCTTCATTTCAGTAGTTACAATATTATGAAAAGTAATTACCATGATAACTTACAAAAATCAAGGCGTTACATTCCTCCCTTCTTAAAGAATCGTAATCCCGATGATCAAATTAACCAATTCAAGGAGTTTTTAGGACAAAATTCAGTTATTATCCTTCCATTCATAAGTTCATACCAAAAATAGATTCACTCTTTAAAACATTGTTTTAAGACAACTGTAAAATAGACCAATAATTGTCTAAATTTGGTAGAATTATCAGTTTTTTGAATTTCAATTTTGATCAAACAAGTATGGAAAAGCATATCTCATTTCTTCGATATTTTCCCAAGTTACACTTTCTTCGCTAAACTGGTCCCATTGGACCTTACATTGATTCACTTCGCGATTTCTTAAGCAGAACTGGCGAGTTCCCAGCACTCAAATGGGCTTAATCATGATTATTTCCTGGGTCTTGGACCTGCAAGCAATTCCAATTCAACACATGTGATAAATCTGTTACGTATTTCTTAAGCAAAGAAAAATGAAAAACATCATGCATTGGTGATAAAGCAGGAGGTAATGTTAGACGATAAGCTACAAGGTTGATTATTTCAACAATTTCAAAATGTCCCACATAATGTGTCGACAACTTGGTAGCCTTGCCAAAAGTTATTGAGCTCTTTTTTGGCTTAACCCAAAGAAAGACCTTCTCACCAAGTTTATAATTCCTATCAACCCGCTTTAAGTCTGCATAACTCTTCTTCCTATTGGCAGCCTCCTTTAGATGTTCCCTAATCATTTTGATTTGTTGTTCCATTTCCTTGAGGATTTTTGGACCAATTACCTCTCTGTCCTCTACGTTGTCTTAGCTAATAGAGGTTCTGCATTTTCTTCCATAAAATGCTTCAAAGGGCGCCATTTTTAAAGAGGCGTGATATGTATTATTGTAGGCAAATTCAACCAGCGGAAGGTATTCCTCCCATTTATACTACTGGTCCATGCAATAAATTCTTAACATGTCCTCTAAAGCTTGATTGAATCTCTCGGTCTGTCCATCCATCTCTGGATGATATGCAGAGCTGAAGTTTAATTTAGTTCCTAAGGTTGCATTAAGTGTTTGCCAAAACCTTGATGTCATCCTCGGATCTCTGTCCGATATGATCAATTCGGGTATTCCATGCAATCTGAAAATTTCATGTACAAATCTTCTTGCTAATATTGGTGCATCGTCTTTCAAATTACCAGCAATGAATTTTTCCACTTTGGTTAATTTGTTGACGACAACCAGGATAATATCATGCTTATTCCTTGACATAGGCAATCCTTGAACGAAATCCATCGTTATCACTTGCCATTTGTACTGTGGAACACTGTGGGGATACAATAATCCAACGGGATGCATATGTTCCGCCTTAACACGCTGACATTCCAAGTAGTGTGTTATAAATTCCACCACATCCTTTTTCATTCCCTTCCAGAAGTATTACTTCTTAAGATCACCAAACATTTTCGTAATGTCAGGATGTCCAAAAAAAGGTGAATTATGGAATTCAGTTAACAATTTCCTTCTTAAATCATTTGCCAAGGGTATATAGACCCCGTTTTCGAACCTCAGAATTCCTTCGCTATCAAAGCGAAATCCTTTATACCTCACATCCTTCGGATCTACAACAAGGGCTGTTTTAACTTGCTGGAAATAAGGATCTGATTCCAAGGCATCTTTCACCTCATCCTTAAACCGAGTTCTTAACGTTATAAGAGCAGAGATGTGCTTCCTTCGACGCAGAGCATCTTCCACTCTATTTTCCTTGCCTTTGATGTAGCCTATATCAAAATCATACTAAGATAGAAATTCTAACCATCTTCGTTGTCTTGCATTCAAATTTGGATGAGTAAAAATATACTTCAACCCCAGATTGTCAGTTTTTAACTCAAAAGGTTTTCCTTAAAGGTAATGCCTCCACATTTGAAGTGCATGTACAATGGTAATGAGCTCTAGGTCGTGTAAAGCATAATTTTGTTCATGTAACTTAAGCTTTCTACTTTCATAAGCTATAACATGGTCATTTTGTAACAAAATACCTCCAAGGCCTTCTCCCAATGCATCTTTTACAACCATAAAATTTCCATTTAGATTTGGTACAGTTAAAATAGGTGTTGTAGTTAATTATTCCTTTAAATTTTTAAAGGTAGATTCACATTTTTCAGTCCAAACAAATTTATTATCCTTCTTTTGCAGTGAAGTGATTGGGGCAGCAATTTTTGAAAAATCCTTAACAAACTTTCTATAATATCCTGCCAAGCCCATGAAGATTCTTACTTCATGCACGTTCTTAGGTGTAGGCCACTCAGTTATAGTTGCGATCTTTAAAGGGTCTGCAACTATTCTGTTCTTACTTATAATGTGTCCCAAATAATGCACCTCTGCATCATAAAAGGAAACATTTAAATAGTTTACCATACAACTTCCTCTTTCTTAAAACTTCCAACACTACCCTTAAATGTTCTTGGTGCTCTTCGACATTTTTAGAGTATATAAGAATTTCGTCTAAGAATACAAGCACAAACTTGTCTAGGTATTCTTGAAAAATATTGTTCATTAGATTCATGAAGGCGGCAGGTGCATTTGTCAACCCAAAAGGTAACACTGTGAATTCATAATGCTCGTACCTTATTCTAAAATTTGTTTTATGAATATATTCTTCCTTTATTCTCAGCTGATGATACCTAGATCAAAGATCTATTTTTGAATAGACTGATGCTCCACGCATCTGGTCAAATAGATCATCAATCCTAGGAAGTGGGTTTCGATTCTTAATATTTTCCTTGTTCAACATTCTATAATCAATGCACAGTCTTAATGTGCCATCCTTTTTCTTTACAAAAATTACCCGGTGCTCCCCATGGTGAGACACTTGGTCTTATCAGCCCCTTGGTCAAAAGTTCCTGTAATTGATCCTTTAACTCTACCAACTCAAGGGTGGTCATTCTATAAGGTGCCTTAGATATGGGTTCAGTTCCTGGCTTGATTTCTATTGCAAAGTCAAACTCTCATTTGGGTGGAAGACCTAGTAATTCCTCCGGAAATACATCACTGAAATCCCTTAATAATGGATATCTTTCCATGAAATCATTATCCTCCTCAGCATTTTCTGTCATTTTTATTGCATACAAGGTGCAACCTCTATTTTTAGCCCTTTTTAGTTACATAGTTGTTAGTTTCCTAACTGCAACTTCACGCTTTACACACTAAATGACTGCCACTTTCTGCAGGTCGTCAAAACAACAAATTTGTTTTTCATAACAGTTGACCTTTGCCTTATGTTCTGCCAACCAGTTAACTCCAATAATGATGTCATATCATCCTAAAAGAGTGACATACATGTCAACTTCGGTGGAGAAACTGGGAAAATCAAGAATTACCCCAAAAAGGAACATTTCGACTGTATGGACAACATTATTCCCATAATGCACTGTCCATGTCTTATCCATTCGTTCAGCTTTTCTTTTTAATTTAATTGCAATTTTAGTAGAAATAAAGCATTCAGCACCTCCAGTATCAAAAATTATCACTACAGGTGTACCGAATAACTTACCCGGAACTTCTAGAGGCATAACTTACTTTTCAGCTTATCTGTTAGCCACCGCAGCATGTATCCTATGCTGCTGATCACGATCATCCTCTTTTCAGAGGACAGTGACTCACGTAATGGTCCTTTCCATAGTTGAAGCATCCTCCAACTGGCCCTTTCCTAAGCTCAAATTTGTTACTAGCTTTGAAGTTATCATTCTGGCTCCCATACGACTTTTGTCCATTGTGACTAACTTTTGCGAAGCTATTACGCACACTATTTACAGGTTTGTTCATTACAGATTTCTTGTTGTTATCTACAACAATTTTGTTTTTCACACAAAAAAATTTCCAAGGCCCACTTTTGGGTGCGAGAGATGAAGAAGAGTTGGGAATCTTCTTCCTTATCTCTTCCCTATGAGCAGAAATTGCTCTCAATTTATGTTCTTGTCTTATTTCCTTTTCGACAACTCCTTCCATGGTGGTTGGACCGTGAACATCCACTTTGCCACCAATGATGGGATTTAGTCCCATTATGAACTTTTATATTCTGAACTTCTCATCAGCTTGGTACTGCGGCACATACTTAAGGAGTTTAGTAAACCCTTCCCAGTATTCTATCACCGTCAGCCTTCTTTGCGACTAGTTCTGAAATTCAGTCATTTTCCTATCAAAATAGAGTTGAGGCAGCCACCGTTTCCTGAAGTAGCCCTTAAATTGATCCCAAGTTATGTCTAATTCGACAATATTCAACTCAGCCTTATGGTTGTCCCACCATGATGATGCTTCATGAGAAAGCTGATATGTTCCCCATATCGCTTTGGTCTCCTCAGAGAAGTTTCTTATTGTAAAGTACTTCTCCATTTCACTGAGCCAATTCTCAGCTTCATCCCCAAGGGTTGTTCCATCAAACTTTGGAGGACTTATTTTCTTTATGTCATTTGTAAGTTCAACTACTAATCTTTCCCTTTTAGTTCCAGGATGATTAGGAGCATTCACATTACTATTATCAACACCTGGATTCCCTCCATTGGTGTTATCCACGGGAGGTGGCTGATAATTTATATCAGCTTCTTCTTCCTCCTCTTCATTGCCCATTGACTGATGTTCCAAAATAGTCAAACAATCTCTCGTGTCTAGTAGGGCAACAAGTATTTCATCCAGCTTTTGAGCAGTAGCTGCTTCTCCACTCGGTAACGGGTTGTTCGCAGCATTTCTTCTTATTCTAACCATTTTATGTTTAATAAGAAAATGTAAACCTTATTATATTGTGGACTCATAAGGTCCAAGAGCTGCAACCTTCAGCTCTGATACCAGGATGTAACATCCCCATTTTAAGATATAATAGAACAAGGGAAAAAAAATTTTTTTTATACAACGTTCCCTGTTATGAATTATATAATTCAAACACACGTTCAAGTTTTAATAATTGTTCTCTGTCCAACTAATGAAATTTGGATCCCACAATTTCCTTTTAAAAACCAATGTTCTCTATTCACATACTTGCAATATGGAACACACATTCAATGCCATTCAATCATATAATAGTTACCACATGCTGCTGTAAATGACTCGAAGAACTACCGATTTCCCATTTTATGGCTCATAGTTTCAGCGATCTCTCATTTCATGACTCGGTGACTTACCGATCCTTCATGTAAATACCATGCATTGTATAATGAATATACAAGGTTCTCTTACCGTTTCTAGTTATCGAAGTGATCCATTTAATAAGCCTATCAGAATATCTGTTACTGATATTCATTTGACATCCTGTATCTTAAACTAGGTGATTAGGACAATGCAACTAGCACTTGCGATACTTTGGCCAAAGATTTTCACATGCTTTGCATGATCATATTCCTAGGTGTGGTACACATCATTGGAATACATCCTTCACCTCACTTTGTCTCTTATCTAGAATGTTCTTTCTTGGTCTCTTCCATTCCTTCCGTTTAAGATCAAGCTCCAATCCCCAACTAGCAATATGAATGAGTATAGGAAGTTACTCATGGTAGCTAAAGATATGCAGACATACGACGTCGTCCCTAGATGACTCCGTGTGTCTAGTTACCTTTAGTCCTCCGGAGTCACTCCATATACGTGATCACATTCCTATCCCCAGCCAATAACTTTGTATCCAGCTTATCTAAACTTGATGATTTAATTCGGGAGGTTATTGTAATATGTCAGCTATAACATTGTGTTGTCACGAAGGCCCCCGCCTTCATGAAGACACTGTAATGTAGCTACCGTATTTCAATGTCCTACGAGAATCCTTCCATCGAGAGTACACATCCAGCTCAAGTGTGATTTGGTTATGATATTAATATTTAAGATCAACTTTCAGCAGCCATGCTGATACTTTATTCTCATTCTTGTTACAGTTGTATGTAGCTAAGAGAGACTTAATCCGTCTTCTAGCTTACTATGCATCTCCTCCTTTGTACCAAAGGGTTGCATTTTCTCTCCTTGGTTCCTTTCTTAATCTTTGGACTAATCAGCCCAATTATCGATAAACTTAATAATTTTAACCTATTAAACTTAACCAAAATTTCCACAACTGTAAACAAATTCATAATTCCATCTTATTAGAAGTCATTTAAACGAGGTCTAATTTTAAATGAATTTATTCATTTATCCTCCTTAACCTTACATAGTTAAGGTCTGTTAACAATAGATATGTTTTCCCATATCCTTATTTTCTGAATTTTAAACATTTGAGGCTATTAACGGAGTCCGAATATAAGGTTCGACTGCTCCTAAGTTATTTGATATTCCTTAGCTTTCAAGCTAATCCCGAATACCTTTCAATTAAGAGATCATGTTTACCTAAATATTTTTTGAAGTCAATTTAAAATTTATCTTAACCCAAGTATGAACTAATTGCACATTTCAACGTAAAAGTTGCATTTAGGTAAAGAATAGATGTTATTCCCTTTTAAATCCATCCATTAACATTTGAAGAATTTCAAATCAAGGAATAATGTTATATTCTCAAACTTATTCAACAATATCGAACTGATACAGTCATTAGAAATATCACACTCGTACTTGTATTCATCCATCGACTTTACAATCTATACATTTGTCAGTCCAAATGACTGGAATTTGTTTATATTAAACAACATTATAACTCATAAGTTAGAAGAATTTAATTTCTTCTTTTCTCATTTCCTCGTAGAGGAGTAATAGTTATCAATTACAATCCATCTTTAGTTAATCAAAGAAGTATTAGAAAACAACCATGTCTTCATTTATACTCAAGTTCCATCTACAAAATTACTTGCACGGGTGAGTTCATTGAACTGAGCATATTAAGCAATTGTCATTAAAATGAAGTGCTTTTAATAAACTGTCTCTATAAAAGAACCCTACTTTTATGAAATGTTAATATGAACATCATTCAATAATTAAATACTAAAAAGGATGAACAACATATCAACTTAGTCATCTAATTACCATCCTAATTGGTCAAAGGATTACTGTCCTCTTTCCAAATACTTATAACAAGAATTAATTTCCTTCAAACATTTCTAGATTACAAACATCCGTAAGAACTGAAAATATAATTACGCAACTGCTATTCTAGCATAATGCTATCAATTCCTTTCCCCTACAATAGTTAGAGGAAGATTCACAATTAGATTTTAATTAAAACTTCCAACAGAACCATTTTCCTTTCCTTTCATACTACCTGTCTAATCTCAAACAATCAAACACTGAAGAGAAAGGTAAACAACGATTTAAATACAAATGCTTAACCCAAGCAGTATGAAATTCATTCCATAACAATTACAGATTTCCAACTGTATGAGAGAAAATGATCATTAATTCAATTATCCATTCACACTCTCTTTCCTTTCCTCATAACTATACTATAAATTTTTAATCCAAACGTGATATCAATCAATGATAACAGTCCAAAGAGAAATAAACAAAAATCAATAATCGAATAAAAGGAAAAAGGATCATATTACCTCTTCTCACTGTTTAAACAAATATCCACTATTTAGCACAGACATAATCCAACAGTATGATTCATTCCGCATAGTATATTTCAATATGCAAAAACTACTATTTACCCTTCCAAAAGTTGACCAGAGTTCAGGGCAACTGGTTCGTAAGCATCGATACCAAAAGAACTTATAACACAATCATTTCTTTTTTTTAAAAATAATTCACTCTACAGACATTTACGTCTATATAACATGTAAGAGTGTACAACAACAACAACAAGTCACACTTTCGTCATAATAATGAGATAATTCACTTTCCAACAGCAAAGTAAGAAATCCATTCATATTCTGCTCCAATGAAAACAATGAAAGGTTCTCAATCCTTAAAATTATATATATATATATATATATATATATATATATATATATATATATATATATATATATATATATATATATATATATATATATATCCTTGAGTTCAGCAGAACACAGATTATGATTTGTATATTCTACCCAGTCTATTCTATAGACTGAATTTCTTTTTGTTCCCATTCAGATCAGAACTTCCTTCCAAACAGTCCTATATGAATACCAAGAACCAACAGGCAGAACACCATATCGAATTAGAACAACAAAGTAAGATGCTACTATGACCTTATTGTCCCAGGGATCCCGTGTTCTATGCAATGAAAAACATTTAGGAGATATAACTCGCACAATAGTTTACCAACACCACCACGAATTTGTTCTTCCCAAATGTTTCCACACACTAAACTCAGAAATACAATATCCACATAACAATACATTTGTCAATTCAAACCCGTATAGGGTAATAGATGCGTATGCGAAACACAGTTAAAAACAATCTCATACAGCAAGCACAACCCCCCCTCTATTTCACTTATTTGCAAGAAATACCAAATCCGTGTTCCTTTTTACTATGACAGTTTGAACTAGGCATACAGAATCACCTTATCTTTCCATTTTTACAAGAACGCACAAAACTCAGAATTAACACACACATAGCTAATGTATTATTTAGCACAAACTCAAATCATATTGAGTAAAGATCAATTACCCAAAATTGCCAAAAAACTCACACATCAAGAGCAGATTTATTTCATTCACCTAATTTGTAAAAGAAATTTCCCAAGTCGTACTCAGCAAAGGAAAAATGACTCAGTCCAGAGATCATTTCATTCAAAACAAACAACATCATTTAACTAAATCACCCCTCATAAGAGTAGGGTTGTTTTAATGAGATGTTTAAAACAAAAGCAAACGGTTTAAGGAGAAGGAATTAACATGCATATATAATTTTTTTTTGTGGTTCGAAGAAAACCCACATTCACAAGAGCTATTTCTCTCCACGGCGTCTGTAGCAGGGCTTTCCCAACAGTCCACTAACTTCCTCAAGCTCAAAAATAGTCGTGGCTATTCCAACAATAACAACAATAACCAAAAATAATAGTAGGTTTGACAGAACCATGGAAAAAAAAATGTAGAGCAACTAAAAAACCCGATTGCACACAATGACAAACAAATTTGTTCCTCTACCCTCTTTCCAAGGTGATCTGGTCACTAAGACCAAGGTCATTGAATGCATTTAATGCAATGTTTTTTCCTCATTCCTCACGCCACCTCCGACTTAGGTTGGCGAGTTTCCTTTTTCAAATTTTGCATGTAATTCCTTTTTAGCCACTTAGCTAGTTGGATGCCTCTAAATTTTTCTTGTTTCCGCCAAAATTGGCGCTGAAATTTGTAAGGACTTCATGTACTGTCCCATTAAATTTCCTACCTTCCCTTCTTATCCTCTCCATCCACATGGGTCTATGCATCCCCTTCCTTATGTTAGGATTAGTTTAGGATTTTAATAGTCCATATCTAGGTCATTCGCCTAGTTCATAGGTTAATGGAATTTATATCTATTTTCTCCCTTATGAAATTTAAAATCCATATAGGATAGTAGTTAGGGTTAAGATAAAACTTAGGGGTTGATTAGTGTTTAATCCCCTAATATTTAATTAACTAGTTTCTATATCAAGTCTTTCCGCCTGACAGTCATATTCAACATTAAGCAGGACATTTAGTCCTAATTTCCACATACCTATGCCACTTGCATCCATATCAAGTCTCATTAGCAATCATACAAGCAATAGTAACTTATGTCCCAAGTATCAAGTTACAGCAAACAAGGGTCCAGATCAGCAACACATTCCTCTAAGATCAAAAGATGTGTCTTAACATATTTATCTTCATTTCAGTATTTACAAAATTATGAAAAGTAATTACCATGTTAACTTACAAAAATCAAGGTGTTACACCACTTGAGAGGTGCCTACACCAGTGTTGGTGTACCTACACCCCGGTTAGTGCACATGTGCCCCTTTTGTAACCAAAGTATGGAAAAAAACACAAAAAATCTCACAATACTTCAAATTTTAGCAAGTTAATTTGAAATTGGTAACCCCCCATTAAAATTACAGTTATAAATGAGAACCTACACATATAATACTAGAAAAAATCCTAATAAATTGAACATTATTTACTATATGTGTCTATCAAAGGTTAGCCTAAAACAATAGAATTCAATCTAAAAATGCTAAGGGACTAAGGATCTGTCCCACCGAGCATGCCAAATGTGTGCATGGTTTTGTTTAGCTAAGTTATAAAAATGAGAACTAACACCTAAATAGTTATATAACAAAGCTAAATCAAAATCTAAAGAACCATCAAGATAAGAGCTAAGTAAGGTTAGACAACAACATTATTGCATTAGAACTTTGAAGCATAAATCAAATTAACTTTCTAATTGTCAAGAACCTCTACTCTTTAGATTGACAACAAAATCAAATGGACCTATGTAGATTCAATGATAATCAATAGTTGATTGTTTGATCTTCAAGAAATTTGGAATGGGAGCTCATCAAAGCATGGCTACAAGACCACCTTGATTATTCCCATATGACCTAAGAACTTAGAGGAATGCAATGCAAGAAAATAAGGCTTAGCTCTTTCAATGGTGAATTTCTCAATAATGACAAAAGGCTTATAGTGTATTTGTTATGTGCTTGCTTTTGTTTCTCAAGAGTTAGGTGTAAGTGTAAAGGTAGGAGGAGGGATATTTATATAGCCCAATGGATAAAGGAATCACTACCTCCTCTTGCATGTGGGACAATGTGGATGTAGAGTTAGTTATGGATAAGGAGGGTTTAGAAAGGGTTGAGTTAAATTTAGGAGAGTTTCGCTTGTCCTTTAGTGACTCATGTGGATAAAGGGGGTTTATTAATTGATCAAGATTATTAATTAATAGAGGTGCAAGCTTAAAAAATCTTTTTAGAGGAATATTAGCATGATTTAGACTATAGAAGGGGATTAAATCAATTAAATAATGATTTATTGGTTTAATGAGAGGGGAATCTAATTAATTAATAATAATTAATTAGTCTAGATAGAAGGAAGGATTTATTAACAGAAGGTTATTAACTATGGTACTTGTTGGATAGGCCACTTAATTAATCATCGTAGTGTAACTAATTAATGATGATAGGAGAGAAGATGAGTTCTTTCGATGATATGTCACCAATTTGCAGGAAAGGAGATAATTAGCACAATTTAAGTATTTAAATTGCTGAGGTGTAATTATAGGTGTCTACAAAGGTGACAGAGATGAGCTAGGGCATGTAATTTCACCTAGGGCATGCTGAATCAAACTAGGGTTTTCTTTACAGCTTGCAGAATTTGAGTGGAAAGGATCTACAAAGGATTGCAAGGTAGAAATGGCACCCAAAAAATTAGTTATAGCAGGAGTGAATGGAAAGAAGAAGGTGGTAGAAGAAGAAGAAGAGATAGCTCTAAAAAGCAATTTTTCTGAGATGTAATATTCAAAGGGGGTTATCATCAGCTAGGAGTGGAATTATCACATAAGGAAAAGTAAAGTGAGTGAGTACAATCACCGTACCGTAGAGAATAAGAATGATCTTGACACATTGCTGAACACAAACACAAATAAATGCACGGTGGAAGACATGTCGGTGTATGATGATTCTTGTGAGAAGATCTTGGAGAGCATAAGAGCTTACCAACTATATGAGATCCCTTACTATGCGAAATATGAGCCTTGATACCAGCACAAGGTTTTTTTCTACTTTGCAGGTCGCAGAGTTAGAATGTCAGCCACACTCATCCCCATGGTAATGGGGTTAAATGGTACATGAAATGATTTATGAGATGATCTGATAGAAAAAACCACAATATTGGAGACTAAGAAGGAGTTGGGGTATACAAAGGGTACATGCGGTATGGACATTGACAAACTGAATAAGTATCTAGTTGTGTAAGTAGTCATGAATCTTGTTACAAAGCTCAATGACCACAAAATATGGTTACAAGTGAACACCATGTGGCTGCACATTTCAAAAAATATTTCTGAAGGAGTAGTCTACAACATGTCACGTTATATTGTAGAGACAATCATTGAGGAAGCGCACACAAGAGGAAAGATCAACTTTGGAGCTGTTATGTTATCGCTGGTGTTCATTGAGATCGGAGTACCTGATGGACCTAAGATGAAGGTATGAGAGTGTATAATGGAACAAAAATCACCTATAGAACACTTCATGAAGTACTTGTGTGAGGGATCCATGATGGATCAGGTTAAGAAATGGGATGAGAAGTGGTATGATAGGATCTGGGTGGTTTTTGAGGAAGAATGGTGTATCCCCAAGGACTTTCCTTTGGTTGTTGGAAAGGAAGTTTATTTTGATGTATACCAATAGTTTTGTATAGCATAGTTTTTCATGAAAGATGGAGCATGGAGCACTTGGTGTAAGTTTCCATATGCATTCGCAATAAGGTACTTTGAGGCATCAATACACATGTTTACAGATGCGCGGTGACTAAAATTAAATGTGGATAAGGTATATTGCGACTACCATACACTAAGAAAGAAATATGTGTATCTAGGGAAGGGTGCATATGTTGAAAGACTCATTTTAGATGTATTGAACATTAAACTAATAAGTCTAGTGGTGGGATATATTAGAGTAGTGTTGGTGTATCTCCAACTAAAGCTAAAGATGGAGAATAACAAGTATGTGGAAGGTGAGTTCGCACTTCCATCACCACCAAAGGGAAAGCATATAATGGATAACTTCCCAGCATCTAAGCCCATAGATCCCATTTGAAGTGGAGGATGAGGAGGATGAGCAAAAAGATAGTGGTGGTCTAGAGCATAAAGGTGGAAGACATCCTACGAATAAGGATGAAGCTGAGCACACCACTACACCACCTCAGCCACAAGAAGGGGATGATGAGGACTTGAATGCAGTTCAAGGGGAGCATAGATTTAAGAGGGTGTTCAGGAGAACAAGGACCAAAGGTACTACTCCACTAATAGTGCACATATCACCTAGACTCTCTCCACAAAAGGAGGTAACCGTGCTAAGGAGGAAACTGAAGTTGAATGAGGAGGCAGAAGAATCTGAGGAAAACGTGCCTGATTCTTCTATAATTTTAGAGAACATAGAAGAACAAAAGGATGAGGAATTGAAGGAAAGAGCAGAGAAAGAAAAGGGACCATAGGAGACAACAACAGAGACTACTTAGGACATAGAGACATAAGTCCCAAATTTAGAAGCTAAATTCCCTAAGTAGCAACGATCTAGAAGAACAAGTGGAGAACACATTCCACCAACAATGGGCTATGTAGAGGACATAGGTAAAATTATCCATGCCCGTTTCTAGAGCACATTGACACAGAAAGACTTATATGGCTGGGAGTTCATGGATGAATATATGGCCACAGTGTGCATGAGGAAGCAGTTATTGTGGTCCATGCACACACACATGGATGAGCCATATTTTTATGTATGTGAGGATTCATACATATCATGGAGGCTGAAGAAGAAACCTCAGGTAAGACACATGACGGTAAAGCCTACTCTCATGTTGGATGAACAAGTGAGTAATGCATTGGTCAAAGTCTCAATAGAGGTGGAAAGGAAAAATATGGACAAGGCTACCATAATTAGGGTGCTTAGAGAGGATATTAAAAATAAGGATGGATACATAACACACCTAACTCAAGAGAGATACTTAACACAGAAGAAGAACACTATATTTATAAGCATTGAAGAGGATATTGGTGATAAAGTCATAAGAGCTAGGCCAAACTTGGAGACCAAGGTACAACAGACATTTCCCTGAGTGATACATTATATAGGAAATTTGGTGGACCTGGTACTTGAAGATGAACCTTTGTGTATGTGAGCACCTAGGGATCCAAAGCAAGATGCAGGGTGAGAGAAAGATTTGGTGATGTGAAAGATTATATTCTATGAAGGGCTTCTACAAGTGCTACAAGAATAATTGAAGAAAGTAGACTAGGATTTAAACATCTACACAGCTCCATAGGTGCTTATCAACATAAAGACCCTGGAAGAAAATAATGAGGTCCAGAGAGAAATGAAGGAAAAAAAATTGGGCCACAAAGAAATATTTTTTATGGTTAAGTAGAAGTACGAGGCCCTGACAGTAGCATAAGATCCACACAAGACTAAGTTGGAAGAGCTTAGGAAGCTCATTGTGTAGAAGATGTATTTTCTAGAGGGTAGAATGACCTTAATTTCCAGCATCGTGTTAGTCTTGCAAAATGAAAAACAGGAGATTGCGAGGGATGAATTAGATTCCATTACGGTTGACATTCTAGAAAAAGTAGAACAAGAACTTGCTGAATGGAAGACCTTGAAGGTTGAAATAAAATAGGAATATCCTTAATTAATTATTTAGGTTGAGGAAGAGACTACAGGGTAAAACATTCTTTCATAAATTCATTCTTTCCATTCTTCTATTATTTACTTCAATTTTTTGAGATACCCATTGTTAGGGTGACAATGAGATTAGTGTGGGGTAATGTTGATCAAATAACACTTGATAGAGAAAGCATACAAGAAGTCCGTGTAGGAAATCAAGTCATACACAAAGGTGTGAATGGATAGGAAGAATGCATGTTGGGAATAACAGTTTAATTTTTAGGACTTAGCCATTTTTGGGCATGAAGATCTATGTTTGGAAGATGGCATGCACAACACACCAACGATGCAGAGACACGCATGCCTTGCATTTTATATTTCTTAAGGATTGGATTCAGAGTGCTTTTGCATGGAGACATTCTAAGAATAGGATTGTCACCTCAGTTAACTATTAGTAGTCTATAGATAACACACTTTTCATGTGTGGTTATGCATGAAAATGACGCGTGGATACTAATAGCATGTGCCTTTTTTTTGAAAAATATAAGATGTGAAGGGTAAGTCCCCACCCCACATATATGCAGAGAACTACCTAGTAGGAGATGATGGATATAAAGATATAGATAACATAGCGTATATGTTTCTGGATTACAGTATCAAATCCATGCACGCATCGACATAGATTGCCAATATTGTAAGAAGCTTCTATGTTATTGTAATAATTAAGAGATGGGAGATATTGAATGAACCTAGGTGTTACTCCTGTGTATAATTGAGTAGTGCATGTTCTTACTTTTATCATGATTATTGTTTAAACCTATTCTTTCTTGGATCTATATCTTTCATGCACCATATAATGATGTATTAAATTATGGATTTCTATTCTTTAAGTCTTCTTCATGTTAACATTCTTCTATAACAACCCTAAAGAGGAACCTGGTACCTTTGCATGCTTTGGGTGAGCACTTAATCTAGGCTGAGTGATGTTCCAACATGTGTAGGGTGTCATCTAGTGAATTCATATGATTATGAGAAACTAATACATCCATCCTGTTAATTCCTTTTCATCAGGGAGCCCAAACACTCTAGTAATTAGTGTGATGATATCACTTATTTCCAAGACAAAGTCACTTCTGGGAATGAACTTCAGAAATAAAGATATAAAAGACATGGGTTTAAATAGATACTTCTTGCTGACATGTTTGACACATTCATCCAAGCTATCATATGATGCTTTCTGAGCCAAATATTTGTTTTGACATAGGTAGTTAAGTTTTAAAGCTTGATAAGATCATCAAATTAGTCAGCGTCTAACCTAACTACAACCTCGCCATCTTGATTCCGAATAGTCCTCATATTATATTCATAGTGGTTAGAACACATTAGGATGAATTCTGGCCATTGAAAAAAATTAGGGAAGGTAACAGCCAAAGGTATCCCGCTATGATAGGCACACTACATCCATGAAGTTTTTGAATAAATGTCTACTTGCTCCAAAATTCTTCCATGTCAACATGCCCCAATTCTATGTCCCTTATATCAACATTAGAGTCAACACTAGAGGGAGGTACAACACCATGGTATTTTTATTTCATTTCCTTCAAATATTATTTATTTCCCTTTCCCTTACTTGAGTCATACATGAGGGATTGAATAATATCACTGTAAAACTCCCTAAAAAACTCTTGGAATAAAATATGGGTTTTTTCCCCTATGGAAAGAACCATGGAAATTATACTAAAGTGATTGAAAAAACAAACCTATTAAGAATTTCAAAAAACCTAACCAATGGGTCTAGGTTTAATTAATTCTTTGAAAATTCTAATACCCGATACAGTTTTGGGATATTGACCTTGTTTTTCAGCTTTGAAAACCCAAAACATAGTTAGAACAACTATCTTGTTCAACACTGAAAAATCCCAACACACGGGAAGGGAATGGGTTTTGTTTTTCAGTGACTAAATCCTAAAACACTCTTTAGAAGGAAACTTGCTTTAGTATGGGAAAAAATTGAAATGCAATTTTAGGTTAAAATCCACTAAGTGATTTTTTTAACTTGTTCCATCAGATTCTTATGAATCCTTTCACCATAGGGAGTGAGTAAAATACTCAAAAAAAATTAACAGTCACTAGGGTGAAAAAAGTTTCAATAAAAGACAAAATAAAAGTGAATTAGAAAAAACACTAGCAAAAAAGAAACACATTATTAAAAAAGTAAACTATGACAGAATTGAAGAAGAACTTGCACTAATGAAAAACTCCTTAATCTGAAGGAAAACAAGATAAAATCCTAACCATGCAAAATGAAAGTGAATTAGAAAAACACCAGCAAAAAAATAAACACATAATTAAAAAAGTAAACTATGATAGAATGCAAGAAGAACTTGCACCAATGAAAAAATTACTTGAGATGTTTTCTGCTATGAGTCAATGAAAGTTTCGTCCCATCAAGATATGATACATAAAAATTATTTTCTCCACACAATTGATGAATCTATAAAGGTCATCTCCATAAGGAATAAAATTTTCCATACATTCTTTGGGATGTCTTATTTTATCCCATAATAGAACAAGGTCTCGAACCTGAAAATATCACTATTTATCTTTCTTATCAAGCACCCTTTTAACCTTGTCTTGATGCTCCATGATTTAGGAAACCACCCTTGGACATTTTCTCCTCCAAATTGGTCAGGTACATGATTCTTATTTCCACAAAATCTTGGAAGGTATCATCTTCAATCATTTTGGCCAAATTTAAGGCTAAAAAATACAAGGAGATAGGAATATCCACATTAACACCATAAAAAACCTAGAAATGTGACATCCCAACTACTCGCTTATGAGTAATACAATCATCCCAAATTGAATCATATAATGATTTGTGACAGGTTCATTGATTCTCATTAGCCAACTTCCTCATTATAGTCACCAAGTTATTATTACTTGATCCAGTCTAATTATTTCCTTGAGGATAATAATAAGACAAGTGAAGTACAGTAATCCCATAACTGTAAAAAAAATAGTGCGTTCATAAGAAAAAAATTGGAAGTGGTATCAACGATAATCTTATGAGGAAAAAAAAATCTGACTGTTATGTTCTTAATTAACTAAAATGTGGTAAAATAGTAGTTAATATAAACTAGGAACATCGTTAAATAAAAGTAGTAAATAAATATAGAAAGTGACCCAAGCAACAAAGCTAATGAAAATAAAAACCCAAATGTGCAAAGAAAGATTGGAATGAGCTTAGTTGATTCGAAGGTTAATCTAGATTGTGTCGTCAAATGGAATGAATATTCTGGAAGAAGGAACGAACATGCAGAGATACCAAAAATGATAGATCTAAGTTTTTTTGGTTGGACTGGGGCACTCGGGAGAGGATCAAGTCACTTGTGGGCCCCTAGCTTGAGTTTTGAGCACCTTGGTCATTGTAGGAGGTCCAGAAAACAAACTTGCAAGTTAAAAGATTATTTGAATCCCTCACAGTCTATTTCATGTAATTCACTACTTTGTACCAAATTTCCTCAATGATCTATGATGAAATATAGGCATGTCAAACCCTAAAAAATAAAGATGCATATAAAGGAGCTAGACTATCCTCAACTACCACAATGGTGGAATTACTAACTAAGCATTGCACTACATCTCAGACCTGGTGTAGTTCTATATTTTATGTGTGAAATCATTCCCTAGGATTATCTTGTGTTAGTCGCACTTTATGAAACTAGAGAGAACTATTTATGTGTAAAAAATGTAATAGAATGGTAGTTGGAATAAAACAAACTTCCCTCCTATACATTGTGATGCAAATGAACCAACCTTGTGCCCTTTTGATGGAGCTAGATGGATGCAAGTGTAGCCTTTGATGGATGTAGCCCTCGGCGATGATAGTAGTGCATAGTGCATGGTCGCTCATTATGGTCACATAACTTTATATTTATATGTTTCTCTTTTTCTAATTTCATAATTAACCCTGAAAGGCCAACCACAAGAAATATGAAATGTTTAAATGACTAGAAAGTGTCCAAAAGTGGTTAGAAAGTGGGAATAGGATCAGGGCACTGCGACTGGGACCAGGGCACTTGTCTGTGCCCCAGTAATAGCCTGGGTACCCCAGTAAAATGTAAAATAACATACAATGACAAAAATAGACTGAGAAAGTATGTGTGAGAGGTTGGTAGTAATGATAGAAAGTAAAGTAAAATGGACAAAAGAAGGGGGTTAATTAGTAATTTATTCACTCATAAACCATATGAATAGTAGTATAAGACTGAGAATAAATAATGTATAAAGTGTGTGATGTTATGACTATATTTTTTCCCAATTTATGTTGGTTAACAAAAAGCTCGGTAACATAAAGTAGATAGAGATGGGTACCTAATAATTTGTGTAGAATTATGTAGAAACATGTTGAAGGAATAGACAAATCGTGGAGTGAAAAAAATATGATGGATCATGGAACTAAAGATGAAAAAGCACAAAAAAAAGTGATGCGAGTGAACCTAGGGCAGAAATACGTGTGTAGTTTCTGATGAATGTGATGTACCTACATGGTTAGTATGTTGTGTGCTACTGTAAAATGTTGTTTTTGTTACCCCCCATTATATTATTTTTTATTTTAGAGTGCTTGTTTATCATACAAACGAACCTACAAGGAAAAAATAATCAAGTAGTCAAATATTCCTGTATATTTAAAAATGCATGTGAAAGAGGCATGTATATGTATGTGAAAGCACATAAATGTAAAATACGTAAATGGAAAATAGAACATGTGCCCCTAATCCATGTCGAGATAAAAAGTGTAGAAAGAGGATATCCTGTCCTGGGTTTTTTGTGCGATATGATTCCATATACTGAAGAAGTGTAGGGAGAAAGCTAGATTACTCTCTAACCTTTATCTGCTTCCTTGAAGTTGTATGAACATATCTCTATATGGCCTGGTTTTTTGGGTGATCCAACGCCACTGGATGAAGTAGTGTAGAGAGGAATTCCATTGTATCCTCTAACCTATAGCTGATACCTATAATGTTAAGGACAACCATGTCCATTAAAATTGGTTATGCACAGGGTTCGTAGAATCATCTAAACCCACTTGTTGTATAACCCAAAATGCTAAGGGCAGAAACTAAACTGAACTAAACTGGTGTAGAAGCATTGTATAGTATGTAAACCCAAAATTATGCCCCCTCTTTGGGGGCACATGTGACATCACTGATAGTAGAATGTGGCCCCAAAAGAGGACCAACCACATGAACTTTGTAACTCTTCCCTGCATGGATAAGGGAAAGTTATTGGTAAAAACTAAGTCATTCACAAATAAGAGGATAGCCAAAGAAAAGTGTTAGTATGAATAACCATGCATGTATAAACTAATGTGTAATCTATGCAAACATTGAATAAGATACCAAGAAGTATAGAAGTGTAAACATGTAATAAGGCAAAGTAAGATACACAAAGCAGGATGCAAACATGGGACATCACTCATGATGTCGCAAGACACACAAGGCCATCATGGTCGCATACAAAAAAATGTGTGCATACACAAAATATGGCAATGCACACACAAAATAGAGAGAAATAGGGCAATGCATACACATAATAGGGAAATGCACAAATGAAAAATAAGTGTACATACAAAAAATAGGGCAATGCCCGCATATAATAGAAAATAAAACAAGGAAGTATAAACAACATATACCCATGGAAAAAAGTAATATTGTGAACAAATTTTGCATATGAAGCACCAATTATCATGTTAGAAAGGTAACCCATATGTCAAAAGCATGTATAGGAAAGTATTGTAAAGTTATCAGTATTAAATGAAACAAAAATGCCTTTAAGATATGAATGTGGATGACCTCAATGACCAATGTAGGATGATTAGAATGAGAACATCTATACTGCATGCAAAAGATATATATTTGTGATCACCACTAAGAAAAGAAGTGAATGCACATGTGTGTATCATATAGGAAAATTACATACAAGATATCTAACTATCATGTGTAATAAAACGACCATATATAAGAAACTGCAAGCAAGAGTAAAAGAAAACAAGATATGCAATATGTTGTGGATAGATGTAATGGAATGCAAGATGGATGATAGGATCCACGTGCTCCTTGAGTGAATGGAAATATATGTAATGAGGTTCATTTGGTTTTCCCCCTCAGCAGTCAAGAATGAATCGTAAATGAGAATGTGTCATCAGGAAATGGTTGAACAATGTTTTGTATCTAACGCGTTGTGATGATTATGTATGTGTATTAATGATATTTGACCTAGAGGTGATGTATACATGACCCTTATAGCTATAGCGTATATCATGAAAAATGTTATAAAGAGTGATGATGTAGCCTAAAATGTATATCACTACAAGATGAATAGAGGGAGTGGTGATGTAGCCTGAAGTGTAAACCACTACAAGGTGAAGGAAAGAGGTGACCATTTAGCCTAAAACATATGTCACTAACCTAGTAATGTCACATGATGGAAGGTCAAGTGATGAATGTGTGTGTATGATAAGGTTCATTTGATTTGTAAACCCTTGGCAATCGAGTATGGAACATGGAACTAAAGCAAGTCATAAGGTAGTGAGTGCAACATGTAAAAGTATATTTAATATATGTGATGAGTAAATGACCATATGATGAGTAGAAATGTGTAAAATTCAATGCATAGTGTGTTAGGTAACATGTGTAGATAGTAATGTAGTATGTAGGATGAGTATTATATGATACTAGAAGTGTAGAAAATAGGAGTATGACATGTATATGATGAACACTAATATGATGTATGAAGTATGTATGATATGTAAATGTGCAATGGTTGAAATGATGTAGTCTAAATGTACGATGTATGATGCAAGATGCATAATGCAAGATGTTTGAAGAGTGTAGTGTGTGGGGTTCATGTGTAGTATGCCCTCAACAGTCAAGTATAAACTAAAGCACAAGAGTGTGTCATTAGGTAATACTAATGCTAAAACATGTGATGAGTATGCCTATGCAAATAGATAACTATGTAAGTATGATATATGTATTGATGCTAATATGAGGAGGGTGGTTTGTTAGATGTTATACCCCCCAAGTATGTGGTTACGTGTGCATTTTCCTATAAATGATGTTGAACAATAAATAGAGAAGTGATGTATCATAGCTTTTGTAAGATTGATTCAATGGTGGGATGAATAATGGGATATTATATGGTAGGCATGATGAGGGATATATTATTATAGATGTATGTATGTATGATTTATCATGTAATAAATAAATATGTTACTGTAAGATGAGTCTAGGTTCTTTATTGTAATAGACCCCCTCAAAAGTCATATAAAAACATAATAATATGAGTGTGTCACCAAACATAGTAGGTTGAAAATATTTACCTACCAAAGACCAAGTTTACATGAAGTGAGGAAAGTATGGTTAGAAAAATTAACAGTAGGACCATGTGGTGGTTGAATTTGCAATGTGTCCTGACGAGAAATAGAAGGGGTATTTTCTTTGAAAAACATGATTGGCTTCTAAAGTGGTGTAGGATGGGGAGGTATCTTGAATGGTCGTAGCCTTGGGAGTATTGAAAACACTAGTGAAGACTTGATAGGAGAGTAAATTTGATTGATTTTGCTAGGTGATTGCGTACTTTAACTTTGTAGTATTGGAGATGTCAGGAGAGGAGGAGGTGTGATATTGATTTTGAGTGGTAGTTTCTTAGGCAGTACTTCAATTTTTGTAGAATGACCATTACAAGTGATGACATGGTGCTCATTAGATATAGATGAGTTAATTTTAGGAACCCATTAAGATGGAGCATTTATATATAGGTATGTAATAGAATGTTGTGCAGTGAATGATATAAATCTATGACGATTAATCTATTTTATTATTCATTATAAAACATGGAAATCATTGTCGTTATGTCTCTTGACTCAATGATAATTGAAATATGGATGAATTTTATATTTAGGTAGTCGATAAGAAGGATAGTAAGGAGTAACTGATAAAGTGATCAATTGATGACTAATGATCTTAGTAATAAGGTCATGTTGTTTAGTATTGTGATAAAAAATGAAAGGTTCTGGTAATGGTATAACTTAAGGCTCACTATTATGAACACATGTAGCAGCTATAGAATGAGAATGAGGTGTAGAAGGAGAAAAAACATGCTCTTTAGAAGCATCCTTAAGCTATTGAATTTTGTATTTGAGAGATATGATCATGGATTAGATGGAGGAGCATGTGGACTAAGGTTTTTAGATAAACAATGGAAGATAGGACTTATTTCGTCTAGTGACGTATCTTTAGGATGACATATAGATTCTAGTTCTCTTTGTTGAACATCTTGATAATCAGGATACATTTTAAGAAAATCATAAAAAAGGAACTTGAGGAGATTTACGACCCATGATAGAAAAAATATGAGGATCCAAAGCACCAAAGATGCGGGGTTCACCAAAATGATTAAGTAAATGTGGTAAAATAGTAATTAATATAAACTAGGAACATCAGTCAATAATAGTAAATAAAAGTAATAAATAAATATAGAAAGTGACCCAAGAAACCAAGATAATGAAAATAAAAACCCTAATGTGCAAAGAAAGTTTGGAAGGATCTTAGCTGATTCAAAGGCTAATCTAAACTATGTTGTAAAATGGAGTGAATATTCTAGAAGAAGGAACAAACATGTAGAGGTCCTGAAAAGGATAGATATGAGATTTTTGGATAGATTGGAGTACCTGAGAGAGGATCAATGTTCCCGTGGGCACCGTAGTAGGATTTTTGAGTGCCCTGGTCTATTCAAGAGGTACAGAAACAAAAATTTTAGGGTTGGAAGATGATATCAAGCCCTTGTTGTTTTTTGTAAGTAATTCACTATTCTATAATGAATGTCATGAATGATCATTGATGAAAGATATACCTATAAAACTCCAAGACAAGCATCAAACCCTTAAAAAAAAAGATGCATATTAAGGGGTCGCATTGTCCTCACCTGCCACAATGGTGGACTTACTAAATGAGCACTACACTATATATTAGAACCAATGTAGTTCTATGTGCTTGTGTGTGTAATCATGCCCTAGGATGATCTTGTGCTAGTCACACTTTGTGAAAGTAGCGAGTAATAACTATGTGTAGAAAATGTAGTAGAATGGTGGATGGAATAGAATAAAATTTCCTCCTATGCAATGTGATGTAGATGAAGCAGCCTTGTGCCTATGTGTTTCTACTCAGCAACATTCCGAACGAGGCTGGGAAGTATACTACCAAAATCATCGCTGAAAATTTCTTGTCTGGAAATTTAGTGAGAGCCAACTATGCACATTTGACCTTCCCTACAAGAAAGACATTTTTTTATTTCAAAGAGTAACAAGATATGCTAGGTGGAGTCATGGTAAGTTTGAGAGCGTCGGTGACCTTCAAAGGCATCAAGTTGTTTGAGGCGTCATAATATATTATGTAATTTTTCAATACATATTCTCCAACAAGAAGGGAGATGTAGAAAGGTTGAACTTTATTAGTATTTGATGCACTCAGAGAAAGCATGTTCTATGAGGGAGGTGTAGGTGAGTTTGGTAGCATGTCTTTGGAACTAGAAGTTAAAACATTGGGTGTTATACTAACACTCATGATATATAAGAAGAACCTCTCAAATTGTTCAGGATGAGTCTACAAATATTCAGTTTCGGTAATCTACACTTTGGCTTTGTTTGCATATTATATGAATTTAAAAGGAGAAGATGTGGACAAGGGGGATGAAAGGACTAATTTTGAAATCTGGATAGGCTTGGGACCAAGATTTGATGTTTGAGGGATGGATGGTATTTTGAACGGAACACTAGGAGCTTTCAAGGTATTAGATTTTAAAGGAGTATATTTAGATTTAGAAATGGAAGAGGAATTGGAAAGCTTACTTGGGATTACAGAAGTATTCTTACTTGCTAAAAGGTAAGGATTTAATAATGTAGACTTCATGGAAGATGGAAGTGGGGATCCTCGAATGATTATTTTGTTTTACAGAGTCGCCATAGGAGGATCATCAACCTTATTTTCATTCAAGCAGTGGAAGAATATTTTACTTTCTCATACTGAAAATGAGTGAATACCACACATGAGAAACTCAGTGCATATTCTTCATCTTCTTCATCACATCTAGAAATATCCCAAAATCTGATTTTTTGTATCATTCTCAAACTCATCATTTTATAGGAAATCACCACATTCACTTTCTTATTCAAGATCTTCTTGACCTTCTTGAAATATGCAATTTATGTTAACGGCTGGGGTATCCAAGGAAAGTACTTGGGGTGCTCCTGAAATATGATTTATGTTTCTTCTTTGAGAATATACTTGTTCAAGTAATTCCCTCTTCAAAGATGCCATCTCATTCACTAAATTTTGCAGCGATGGATTGGTTCTCTCATCTTATGAATGTTGGGTATTTCCCTTTAATGGGTTCATGATCTTTCTAGAGAGGATGATATCGTCATCAATTTCAATGGCCATCCTTTGTGCTTCTACAATATTCCTTGTTTGGGCTCTTCATAGTAGAAATACTACTTCTTATGATTGATCATTGATGAAGAATCTCTTGACATTGTTTTGGGATGGCGAATCCTCTCCAGGTATCCTGAAAACAAATCATTCGAAATGAGCCATAAAGTATCTCATGGTTTCATTTTATCCTTTCTCTATTTGAGCCAACTGCACCAGGAGGTCTTGCTAGTATTCAGTTGATTTAAATATTTCCTCAAAGTCAGTCTTGATGTCATTCTAACTAGTGATGGATTAGGAAAGCACGAGGTAGAACCATTCTTTTGATTTTTCTTGGAGGGAATCCACGAATAGTCTTATAACAAAATCTTCATGTTTGACACTAATAATTCCACATGATGTCATGAATACATCGATGTGTTCTTCAGGATGTTTTTTTTTTTCCTTTGAAATTTGGAAAGTTATTACAGGAACTTGTTGGTAGATCATGGAGAGGTGGTTTAAGAGAAAGCGAGCCTATATTCCTTCGCCATGGAACAATGGGCTGAGGTATTTCTTCTTAATATTCCATTGTTCTTTCTAATTCTTCTCTTCTTTCTACAAATTCTTATTCTTCTGGGAACTGAATGACTAATGGTGGTTGAAAAATGGGAGAATTTGAAGGGGGAGTATCAATAGGAATCTTGACATGATTTCTAGGTGAACTGTTTGAAGAGATTGATGGAGAGGAGGCTTGAGAGAAGAAGTATGAATTATCTCTAATTTGTTCTTGCTGATTTTTTAAATCCTTGAAATTTGAATCAACAACACCTCTCAACTGGCTCAACCTGGTGTATCTTCCTTCGGCCAACTTTTGGAAACTTTTGCGAGTGGGAACATGAAAGGACACTGTGGAATGTGAAAAGTTACGTGCATCTAAGTGCATGGAATATTTCAGCAATTGGGTGGAAAAAATTCTGGATTTATTTCCATTGCTTTGGGAATATAAGTCCCTCTACTTAACCTGTTCAGCTAACATATATTCATGTGTGAGAAAAATATGGATTTTTCTGGTGGCCTTTGAACTGAGAATCCAACAGGGGCACTCCACTGACCCTACGGTGAAGCTATCAATATCTTTCTAGGGAATAATTTTTCTTAAAAGTGGAAAAGGGGAGTGATAAAAAGAGTAGGAGAACTATTGTTGTAGGTAGAAAATCAGATTCTTGCACACACACTTGTTAGAAACTTCAACACATGCATTCATGAGAAGAAACAAACTGCAAATGGAAACAAGATGAGATAAGATTACAAACTAAAAGTTTATAAAATACCCTCATCAAAGAGGCTACAAACTCCTTCTTCTTGTATTTATGCTTGAATAAATTTTTTACATAGTGTTGGAATGGAAGAAATTTGAGAGTGGAGGAGAGTAGGAAGAAAATGGCTATCTCCTTTTCTTTCTCTAGGTACAATGCACTCTTGAGTCTACAAGATCAATTGCCAACACTTTGAAATGGGAATGGTGTTAAAATTTATAGAGTGAGAGGTGACTTATCATTACCCCCCAATGGATTTTCATATGTCCCTTGTGTAACTTGAAACTTTTTGAATTCCGAGGAGAATATTAAGTCCCCTTTTATAACATAAAGGTGACTTATTACATTAGGAATATTAGGACATGTGAAAAAGTGCAACCTCAACGTAAAATTAGAATATTGGAAAGTGAGAGAAAGTTGGGGGGAGAAGAGAATAGAGAAAGAGAGAGAGAAGAGGAGGAGATGTTTATTCCCAATGAATTTTGTTGATCCTCAGTGATGGAAAGCTCCAAATGCAGTGAAACTTTGAATCTTCAAATTCCTTGCGCACTATGAAACTCTTTCAAATTAGATCACGAATCACTCTTCAAGTTGAGTGAAATGTTTCATTGATGATTACAATTATGGTACCATTCTTAGAATGGATGGTTCGTGTCTCAAGATCATAGTGGAAAGAGCAGGATAGGACTAGCTCAAGACTCTGCACAGAAACTGGGTGTCTTGTAGTGGTGAACAAGCCCAGTTGTGAGTATTTGGTCTTCGATCCTCCTCTGGTCCTTAGAGGCCATGCGATTCTTAAGGTCATTCAGGTCCATGTATGAGACATCATGTTCTTCCACATCATACTCATAGGTGAAGGGTTAGGTTAAATTCAGACCCATCCATTTTGGCTTCATGTCTCCCTTAGAAAAATCAACTTACTATTTTTAGTAAGTTTGAAAAATCAAGTCCTCTCTCTTCAACTGGATGTTGCGGCTCAGGTTTCCTCTTTTTTCCTACACTCCTCATTCCTTCTGAAACAAATTTCTATTTTTTAGCAGCTGCTCGAGGGGCCCATTTACTATTTTTAGTAAGTGCAAAAAAATTCCATTCTGGTGAATTCTTAGTTGTAGTGTACCTCTAATGACCTCATCTCCTTCCCAGGTTCTTATGTCGATGACTTTCCCGAAATAGCAGTTCTTATGTAGTAGACCCGGTATTTTTAGAAAGTTTGCTTCTGGGAGTTGGATTGATGTGGATTTTTTTTTTTGATATGGGTTATTTCCCAATATCACCCCTCTAAAATTTCAGGCCCTACCACTTAATAGTCCAAGAGATTTTAAAGTTTTAATTTTCGGACCTGAGAGTGCTTCTAGATACAGGAGCCATTAATGGACCTCAAAATTAAAGGTCTTTTTTCTCCTCCATTTGTGAAAAAATAAACTTCATTGTGATAGGTTTCTTCTTCTCATGCTTCATGTGAAATTCTAATTCATTTGTCCCAACGGTTTGACAAGAAATTGGCTTTTTTCTTTGTTGAGCCAGAAGTGGGATTTCTTCACTATGGATGCTCTATAACATGAGGGGATAGTTTAAAGGTGTTTTATTGATGGCCTTAGGTAGAGGAATGAACATAAAAATATATCTTGTTGTTTCATGCATTCATTTGGGATATTTCTTCAACTTTTCATTTCATGGCCATGGAGTTTTCGTTGTGTTTCTCCTTCTTTGTTCTGAGCTTCTCCTTATGTGATTGTTCCAATTTTCCTTTAAGACCTGCATGAATTTTTGGGGTAGAAGATGAGTACCTATATTTAATTCATATTATGAGCTTCAGCAATGGAGTAATGGAGGTGAGAATTTACTAAGGAAGAATGGAGGAAAATTGTGCACGGGAGTGGAAGCAAATGGAAGCACTAGAAGCACTGAAGTGACAGTTAGATTTTTTGAATATTTGAAATTATGAGAGGAGAATCTTGGGTAAATTTTTCCATTCTTTATTTCCCTTACCTAAGGGATGTGAGAGACATCAAATTCCATGGTGGTTAAGAGGACGACATGCGGCGGTGATCTGACGATAGGGAATGAACATGAGAAAAGTTGCCTTAAAGCACTGAGTGCTGAAAGTAGGTCACATGTATGTCCAAAAGGATTCCCATAGGGGTATGGGAGAATTTTTCCATGTATGATGTCCCTCACTTTAGGTACATAAGGGAAATAATTTCCCATGGTGGTCCTAGAGCTGACACATGGTGCTTGATTCGACGGTAGGGAATGGATGCTCCATAAATGCACCTGGGGGCTGAACTATCAAGTCTGGAGGTCACATGAGGGTCCAAGAGGTCACATGGGGGCTGGAAGAATTTTTAAATGGTTGGTTTACCTTACCTTAGGGAATTCAGGGGCATGAAATCACACCAGGATCCTGGTGTTGACACATGACCTCCTGAAAAATGACTAAGTCATGAACTGCCTTTGAGAGGGTAACTTGTAACGATGATAAATTGAGATCCCGATTGCATTTCTTGGTAAAATTTTATATCATCCTAACTTGAAATGGAATTTGTGATCTAATGTATTTATTCAGACATATGATCCATAAACAATCATATTTTTGATTTGAGAATCTACTTATGCCTGAGAAAAACCGCATGCCAATCCTATGCGCAAAGGTGTTTTGAAAAATATTATTTCACCATCATGTAGGGATTGGAATTATATTTCCGTCGATGTTTTTTTTTTTACTTATAACTCCTTCTGGAGCTCCCATAATATTCTTCTGAATTCCAGATTGACATATTTTTCCTTCTATTTTAGGAGTGTGAACTTCCTAGGCTTGTGAACCCTATTTTTTACTCATACCGCTCTAAGCCTTTCAGAACTTCCCCAAGGCTTCCAAAATTATTTCCATGATGTTATATACGCGCGCTCTATTCCATTCACCTCCATGTTTAATTTGGCCCTTTCATCCCACTCTAGGGGGTTTGATCCAGTCCTAGGAAGGTCGACAATAGCCCTTCCCAATACTTCCAGAAGTTGATCCAGGGAGGATAGCATCTTCCTAGGAAGGTCGACAATAGCCCTTCAGAACTCCCTAAAATCACCTAGGGGACTAATTTTACATCAAATAGTGGGTGACCAGATTGACATATTTTTCTTGGGGTTCTTGGGAATGATAAAACATGAAAAATTACACGCATTCTTCTTTGGGACATGAGGTATATTTTTTGTGCTTGGAAACTTCCAATTTCCCTGTTGCACATTTGCACGACAACATATAGTTTATCTGACAACAAATCAGAAATAAATAAGTTTGAATGTTTATTGTAGGTCTGGAGCTATGTTCATGGAGTTTTGGGACATTTTCTGTATTATTATAATTTCTTTATTGATACATCAATTTATTACATTTAGGTTCTCTGAGGCAAGTTATATTGCACATGGACATATCTCTTCATGTGTATGATGGCATAATTTAATAATCACCAAAAATATAAAAAATAAATATATATATAATTGGCTATGGTGCTACAAGAACTATTTATAAATGTGTTCTAAATAATTATAAGACAATTTCTATAAAGAGCCTGTACATTCACTACCCACAAAGCTTGCATGAATTTCAAACTGAGCTAGAAACAGTTGGAATAATCAAGCACCAGAATCTTGTTATTCCACATGGATATTAGATTCTCCATATGGAAACCTATTGTTTTATGATTACATGCTAAACAAAATTCTTTGGGACATCCTACAAAGTGAGTAAAATTATGATGTTATGAAGATAAACGGATTCTTACATTATATATTCATATTTTGAAATAGAAGAATCCAATCAATCTCTAACCTTCGTATTGAAATGGATTGCTGGAGAATCTAATAAGTGTTTTATTAATTTTTATTTTTGTATAGTATCATCAAATAAGATTAAGCTAGTATGGGACACTTGGCTAAATATTGCTCATGGTGCTACAAAAGGATTCCCATATCTTCATCATGACTGTAACCGAAACATTATTCAAAGGGATGTGAAGACTTCTAATATTATTTTGGATGATAATTTTTAAGAACATATGTCATAATTTGGCATTTCCAAGTGCATTTCCTCGACCAAAACCCACAATTCAACCTATGTTATTGGTACCATTGGTTACATGTACATAGAATATGTAATAAAATAAAGTATTAATGAGAATTTGATGTATACAGTTATGGATTTGTTCTTCTGAAGTTTCTCACTTGAAGGAAGTTGTGATAAATAGCTCAAATTTTCTTTAGTTGGTAAGATTTATGTTTGTTAATTTGGATGGATATTTCTTTGACATTGGCAAGTGAATACAGATTTTATCAAAAGCATACAACATAGTCATGGAAATTGTTGATACAAAAGTTGCAACAACTTCAGGGATTTTGGGATTGTAAGAAAAGTCTTCCATTCAGCCTTACTTTGCACCAAGAAATGGCCCTATGATAGACCCATCATGCATGAAGTATTCATATGTTTTTGTGATATTTTCAAATGAAGATTTTTATTTTCTGAGGTTGTTGATGTCGCTGATTGATGGTGGTGCAGGTGTTAGATTCCAATTAAAGGGAACATATTTGTTTGGGCACTTTGGTATGAAAATAAATATGATGATAGATCAATTGTGTTACTGTGTGATACATCTATCATCACATAACTTAGAGCTTAAAGGGATAGAATTTGATTTTGAACCTACAAAAATATTTTCATATTTATGATGTTCTCTAAAACATACATCATTGATATGGATTTCAAAATCCTTGAAAATGATATTCGAATAAAATTCCTCAAGATAAACAAGGTAATGATAGTTAAATATCCATTGAATCAACCAAGGAAGATCTAATCAAATTTTTCAATACTAAGAGAAAGGGCTACAAGAAGGAGACTTGTGAAAAAAATAGTAGAAAATCACTATTCCACAATAAGGGGTGTGATGCAAATGTATGTCATTCATAAAGAATACTGGTAAAATGGTGGTGGAATTTCTTGACTCACAAAGAATACAATTGTGGGATAATGAGTCTTTTTATTGATGTAAAATATACAATATTGGATCAATATATCTTCAAGGACATATGACTATATTTCTCACAAATATTTTTCTTGCACTATGTCAAGGATTATTTCATTTTATTAGTCATGGAAGTAAGTGACTCGTCATTTATATGGAGAATGGAACAAGTTACAAACATAAATTCTACTATCTTTCATAGTAATTGAATTTGTGATATACATAACTCCCAATTATTATGTCCACTTTTAATGATAACTCTGAGATATAGTTTATAATAATAAATAATAGTGAACTTAATGTTGTGAACAATATAAGAAAAGAATACTTGATTTTCTACAATTTTATGACCAAGATAAAAAAACATAGCATTATTTCTACCAAATAAAATTACTCAAAAAAATAGAAAGATCAACTAACACAAGTTCCTTATTTTACTGCAATAATTTCACTATTATAATATCAAACAAAAATGTCATATTTTGGGAGAATCATAAAAAAATAAGGTATATTTTGGGGTGAGCATGCAATTTTATTGTAAGTTCCACTAGAAATCAAAATAACACAACTAGCACTTGAGGCCAATGCCAATATTAGGGATGCACATAATCAACGTTGAAAGTGCAATCCTCATGATTTTAGAAGTGTGAGGCTCACAATTTCAATGTTGAGAGGCTGTCACATTCAAATTTTTGAGGCAAGCACTTGAAGTTGTGAGGCTCGCACTTTGAAAGTTTGAGGCTCACACTTGAAAATTGTGAGGCTCGCACATTCAAAAGGTGAGTCTCATAACTTTGACAATGCGAGACTCGCAATTTAAAAGTGCAAGGTTTGCATATAACCAACTCATGAATTATAATAGTTATTCACCACTAACCTTACATCAAGGTTGTTTCACATTCATTTAATACATCAGGTTCATGAATTATAATAGTTAGCAGCCGCTAACCTTACATGAAGTCTTTTTCACTTTCAAAGTGCTAGGCAAGTTCTAGCATCGCCATTTAAAATTGTTAGGCATGCAATTTGAACTTGATTTTTCATAAATTTATTGTTAGTTTTTTAATTTTATTAATCCAACATTCTCATGCCTTATATTAGTTAACGGATGCTAACCTTACATTGAATCTAATAATACTGAAATTGGAACTCTAACAAGTATAATAATGACAATATTAGAATCCAATATTGTTATTAATGGAATCCAATAATAGTAACAACAAAATCTAGTCTAGGTAAAAATGGAATCCAATATACATAAAAACGGTGATAGATTTAATCCAAAACTTGTAATATTGGAGTCTAGATTCATTGGAATATGTCCAAATTTAGTGAAATAAGTGTTATATTGATTTATTTTTCATGATTTTGGTTGATGATCTAGAGATTTCAAAAGGATTTCTTCTAATAATGATGTGGGTTTCTTCAAAGGGGAATGCTTTTCATGTCGTGTGTATGATCCTAGGACTAAGGATTTTTTTTAGAACCTAAGTTTTTTTTAACCAAGAAGAAAGAGGAATGGGATTGTGTGTTTCAAATGTAAAAAACAAGAACATATAGCTAGATATTTTCACCAAGTTGTACCATCAATAATTTTTAGTAGGTATAAAACATCAAATGGAAGATTTGTCAAGAGGATAATCAACCCTATGAATGATTCTAAGACTACCATATCAAATCGAAAGGTAAAGAAGGAGGTTTCTCAAGTCAAGGAAGTCAAGAAAACTGGTTCTTATCCCAACATGAAATGTATGAAGTATATCAAGGAATATTCCAGTGATGTCGAGAAGGAAAACAAGGTCATCAATTCTAAAATTGGTTGAAGAAGAACATATGTGCTTATCAGCCATAAAAAACTTTATTCATGATAAGTTGAAGAAGCTAGGTGTGTGGGATAGCAAAAAAGTTGTATCTTATGTCAAGTGATATCTCTATGTGGATTTAATTCATTGTATTTATAAGGTGTTTAAGTTTGTATAAGTATATCATCTATATTTGTCTTCAAGGTCTATTTATCCTATTTGAGGTGTTTCTATGGTTCATGTTTGTGTTTAAATGTAGATCATTATCGATGGACTCTTTGTCAGGCGATGTATTTAGTAGTCTTGGAAGTATGAGTATAATTAAAATACATGTTTCTTACATAGTTTCCTTAAGGTATGTTTTAATGGTTATGTCTTGTTGTATAAGAGTATTCACAAGTTTCTCCTTGAAGTTTTTGGTCTGTGTCATCTCCGAAATTTTTTCTTAGAAGTATATTGATCTCAAAAGTATTCAAGCTTGTATAATGGACTATAAGGTTGTGGTATTATGGTGGTCTACATCAAATGTCATGTCCTTATTTAGGATCAAGTAGGTCTATTATCATTTAGTGTGTCTTGATGTATCTCTTTGGTTTGAGTAAGTCTAAGTAAGGATTTCAAAGGAAATGACTCTATGAGATGGTGTGCATGCATCATTAGTCTCAATCACTATGTTGTAGACAAGGAAAAGTAGCATGAAGAAATCTATTTGAGTAAGTAAAATATGTTATGTCTCTCTGACTACAGTTTCATGTATCCAAAAATGATTTTCCCTTAATAAATTCATTTGGGTCTAGGTTGTTCATTAATGTCTAGTGAATTGGTCTATGACATTATTTGAGTACATATAATGCATTCAAAGGTATAAGGTTTGTTTATGGATGGCTATAGTGAATACTTGTCTTGTATATTAAGGTTCATCAAGTATTCAAGGCAGATAATGAATTTTTGCAAGTTGAATGAATCATATTGGTATTGTGTGGAGAGGTATCAAGGTGAGGTTATGCAGTATGAATGTAATCTTTCAAGTTTGTACATGAAGAATCTAGAGGCCTAGGTGATGTTTTCCTGCATAGTTGAAGTTGAACCTTTACTCAAGGGTGTGCCGAGTATGTTAGGTTAGTTAAATTACGGAAAAGGTGATTCACAAATAGATATTTGGCTATGTGGTTTGTGACAGTGACTTATAGAGTGGTTATGGTGGTGGTTCAAAATTCATGTCAAAGGTTAAACATCAGGGTTAAAGTAACTAACATATTACATTGAATGTGTAAAATTCTTTCTCAAGGTATATAACGGAGTGTGTCAGGGTATGGAGTACTATGATGAAGGATTTTAGTATACAATGGCTCTTATTTTAATCAAAATGTCAAAATTATGAGTGTGCAAGTATTCTTAGCGGATTTTAAGGACTATTTCAAGGCCATAATGTTGAAGAAACTAAGTTAGATTCATGTATTATATGGATTGGTTGGAGCCCTTTAACATTGATATGAAATATTCCTAAAAATTAGTACAAGGAAAGAGTGCACCTATGAAGTAGATCAAAGGTATGTTGAAACTGATAAAGGATTATGCCTCAATGAAGTCTCTGAATATTAAATATTCTTGAAACCTAGTGTTTATAATTGGTCAAGTTTTCAATACATGATTTTTATTGATGTCTCAAAATGGTGATGATCATTTTTCCCTAATTCAAAATTTTTATGTCCATGTTATTGTTTTGACTGAAACTCTATGTTACAATCTACACCATGAAAGCTCTTAAGTGATCATAGGTGTATGTAATTCTCAAAGGTTATAAGTTAGACCATTTCCCTTTATTAGGATTGAGATAAGAAAATTGGTGCTAAAATGTATAAAAGACTACTTTGTAAGACCATAAGAGTTGTAAAGTTTCAAAGTTTGGTTGGAGGGTATGAAATGATAGGGAAAGTAAAAGATTGAAAATTAAAATTCTAAAACTATCAAGAAGGCCTTACTAGAGGTACTATGATTAGAATAAAGAGTATCAATAAGGGCCACAAGCTAAGAAAATCTCATCGAGGTAGGGTAATATTTGTGTAGTCTCTCTTCACCTATGATAAAAGAGGTACAAAGGATTGTTGTTATATTACATAGGTCTATGTTTGTCATTTGAGAATAAAAGAAGTCTTAGAAGCCCTGAGTTTATATAATTATCACAGATAGTGTCTTCTGGTATTTCTCATGATTGAAAATAGTTCCATGTGTCTCATGAAATCTATAGAAGGGGATTTATGTTTATTTATTTCATGTCATGGTCATAACAGTCTCAGGTGTGTAGCAATGATCAAAATTCTCTATTCTTCATAGAATTCTAAGTGTTTCTTTGATGACATAACTATGGTTGAGGGTACTCAAAATTCCATTAAGTAAATATCATAAGTAATAAGAATATTTTGAGTTAAGGAAGTTCATGACAATACTGAAACAAAGCTTTATAAAGTACTAAGAAGCATAAAGATAGCAGGGTACAATGACTGCACACAAAATAAACTTATAGGTATAAAATAATATTATCAAGATAAATAATTTACTTTTGGCATTATAATAGGAAACACTATGTCTAGAAGATGATAACAAAGGGATGTAAAGTATAAAAAATTCCCTAGATCTTGTATGAAATCCATAAATGTGTTTGAGGGAATAGAAAGATGTATCTAGAGGCATCCTATGAGCATTTTCTATAGTGTAATAGTTGAGAGTGTGATTCAGAAGAAGAAAGTATGTATGAAAAATAATGTCTTCAAACCTAAAAAGGATGCAAATGATGATTCTAAACAAGAGTTCAAGGTGTCCTAAGCCTATGTTTGGGAAAATTTGTGTAAGATCAAAAGTTGAGAGATACTTATATATAGACTGTGAAGAGTGTGCATGTTATTATGAAGAGGTATAGGTCTGAATAAGGTCTTTAAAGATAGAATGAGGCTTCTTAGTCTCTTCATGAAGTGATACAGGTGACTTGCAAGCTTGTAGAGAAATAATTCATGAATATTTACAGGTATGTTGTCATGAAAACCAGGTCATATATCAAGAAGGTATATTTGTATGATAAGAAGTATAAGAACACTAAAATGTGTCTATAGGGAAGTGAAAAATTGGCTAAGGCGTATCCATGACTCCTATGGAAGGTAAATGTTCAAATTTTTGGGATCTTAGCTAGATATGGATGTAATGATTCCAGGTCCTGAACACTTGTAGGAAATTATGTTTGTTTGAGTTGAGTTCACAACCTTGAGAAGTTTGTCAAATTTGCACCAAGAATTTTTTTTAGGGACAAGTAATCCTAATGGTTGACATGTTGGGGATGAAGACACATCTTGTGTTTTTGAGTTGTAAAACTTCTTGTAAGTGATTTATAACATAAATGTATGCAAATACATGGTGTATTGGTTATAGTAAGTTTTACCCCCATCACAAAGGAAAGAAATCCCATGCACGCCAGCCTATCACGCAGCAGGCACTGGGCGCTCACCCAAGGCACTTGCAGGTGCTGATTATCTCTTTTAAATGAGTTTGGTGGGAAAAATCATCTATGATCTGAGTTTAGGTGTTTGGAAATGAAATAAAACATACAAGCACCATAGAGCTCAGAACAACTTATAGATCCTTACAGTTATTCTAGACATAAAGTACTTAACAGATTAAAGAAATTACACCAATACAGAAGGGAAATCATACAAGAATTTATACTTAGTTCATAAACATCAATGAAAAAAAACTATGAAGAAGGATGTATGCATCATAACCATTAATGCTCATATTCATATCAACTTGTTAACCTTATTAAATTCATTAGGCCATTACAAAATGTCATAGAAAGGTAGGCCGTAGTCCTACATTATAACTGGATTTACATAGCTAGGCTTTTAAAAGAAAATTTATAATGCCCAACCATTGATACATCCTTTTCTACCCTTATTTTCCCAAACTAATAGAGATCTTGCAGTATTTCTACAGAGCTCCGCCCTTTCTCTATATGTGTTGTTTACTTTAGCAGGTAGTTGTATATATAGCCTCTTTGATCTACCAACTCATTCTCCTACAGCCTCAGATCTTTTGCGAAGTGTCTGAATGTGGTCCTCCAGGAGTGCATGCTCCTCTAGGCCTAAGCTCAGCACTCCATGCCATGATGTCCTTATAGAAGCCTCTACCATAGGGCATATTCCTTCCTGGGCCAACCTGTCACTAGGTTGACACCTTATCCACTCCACATGCATAGTATGGTCACGTTTTGCTCGTATCCTGCCCAAAAATTCCTAATATGGATAAGTCCTGAAACCTTAGTTTTGTCCATGCACGTGCCAAGAGTTTACTTTAACCCTTCCTTTAACCCTTTCCTACATGCCTTTTCCTTGCGTAGATTTATTCAACTAGGCCTTGCACGCCTACGTTCCCTTTTGTACTTAGCCAATATTTCAAGGGCCCAACATCACCCAACACTATGCCTGTTCTCCACCTGTGGGAACACTTCTTAAACGAATAAGGAATCATATTAGGCTTACGCCTTTGGAAAAATAATAAGGGGATGAAGAATTTGGGAAAGAGTAAAGAATGGGAGAGTGATGGCATCACTGTAATAAGCTAGGAAAATATTTTTGTAAGTCATCCTCCAACTTGATCCAAGCATCGACTTCATTTTGCACTCTCTGGAAAAGATCACCCACCAAGGTGCTCACCCGATCAAAACCTAGCCCATCCCCTTATGAGGTCATGGTGTCAACAATATTTTCTAACTCCTTACCTATATCCTCTAGCGCATCCATCCTTCATGTAATTTGTTGGTATAGTTCATTCAACCAGTTTTTGATTGAACCCCTTAAGGTTTCAATGGCCTCGGATTTCTGTTTGACCTCGGTTAGGATATTTTTTTTCTCCGCTCTGTTTCCCTTATTTTTCTCTTGGAAATCCTTAAGTTCTGCTTCATCATTGGTGACCAGCATGCTCGCCACTTTGTCCCTATATGTGCAATTGTCTTACGTGGCCTCAACATTATGGGAGGTAATATTTACATCAGAAAATACCTTGTTGTATTCTGCTATGAGTGTCATGACTTTTAACTTGTCCACCTTCTCTAAGTGCATGACAACTTCTTCTATAGACACGAAAGATAGCAGATGCCTCTCCATGGTGAGGGCTCTTATTAAGTCCTCTAGGCATGCTAGGGCAGATGCATACTTCCGCGTGGTAGGTACTAGGTCTGGATGCTTCAACACTATGGCATCTGTAATGGACTCCACCTGTTTTTAAGCTTCACACACTCTAGCCTTTTCATCCCTTAACTCTTGCTGCCACTGGGAGTTGATCATCTTCTCTTGACTTAGCTCCTTTGTCCTTACAGATATCTCTTCCTCTTTCTTCTTCATTTTATCCTCCAGATCTTTAATTTTATCATTCTGCCGAAAGAGTCTAGCTTCAACCTCAACGGATACCTTGTTGAGTGCATTCAACAGTTGTTCGTCTAAGAGACGTTGGGCATTCACCAATGGGTTGTCCCATTTTGATTCTAGAAATGTTATAATTTCCCCATTTCTTACTTCGAATTTTGGCTCATCAAGATGGGACTCAAATGCCCATGAGAGCATCTTCCTTGTCCATGGGTATGCAACCTCCTTATTAAAAGATGACAACTCCATGAGCTCCTCTGTTGGAATTGTGCTTTAGAATCATGCATGTGACACTTTGTTGGGGTCATTAATATAACACATCCCTAGCCTCTCCTCCTCCACATGCCTTCCTCCCATGTGCATTTCCTTAGGAATAACTACAGTCAAAGTGGGGCCTCCAGTGCTTCCGTGGTCCTTTTCTTCACTCTCTTCCTTATCCTCATTCAACACCAGCTCATCGTTGCATTCCAAATCCTCTTCCACCAAGGTCTCAATGATATTTTCCACTTCAAATTCTTCCTCCTTGGTTATTTGTTCCTACATAAGGCTTGGATTCCTTTTCTTCTGTGCACTGACCTCCTCACTTCTTCCTATGTCTTGGGTGCCTTCCCCCTCCTGACTACCCTTGTGCCACATGAAAAGGAAACCCTACTCTTCTTCTCCGCCTTCTTCTTTTGAATCATTCACATCAAATAAAGGTGGGTCCTGATCTCTTCCAGGATCATCTTCTTCACTTCCATCTTCTTCAACGTCATTGTACTTTTAACCTATGTACCTCTCCCAACTCTCAGTTTCTTCCGAGGTGGTCTCTTCTTCTACCCTGTGCTTCTTCCTAATTGGGGATTCCGGTGTGGGAAACTCTGTCTCTTCTGCTCCTAATGGAATTTCTGGTTTTGGAGTCTTCTCTTTGATTATGGGCTTCTTCTTATGTGAATAAATGCTGGTCCTAGCACTTTTCCTAGGGGAACCTATTACATGTGTATCTACCACACTTGGTATTTTCTTCTCTGGGTCTTTTCCCTCCCACCTAGGTGTGGGTTTTTTCCTGACAGTTGGGTCCTTGGGTATGGATATCCCATTCTCCAAGTACATTCCCTTCTCAACTTTGGGTCTTATGTAGAGGTATACACACACTGCGGATCCTCCTGTAATGGGCAAGGTCATGGGTCTCACCATTTGAACTTCATGTGACATGTACCTCTCCATGTACATGCACCTGTTGGGATAGACCAACCCTTTGCACATTTCCCTATGGTCCTAGTCTAAATTTCCAAAGTTAAACCTCAAATTCTTTTATTCTCTGAACCTATTCACTCCCACTTGTAAGTGTTGAGTTGTGAAGGAAAAGGGGAGGTTGCACCATGGGCTCTATGTCTCATCTATCACTTTGAATCTGACCAGGAAGAAATGTTGGTACACAGGAAACTCAGCCTCTCCCTTAGTGGTCACTAGCAATTGTTCAGGGTTCCTCCATTCCACCCCAAACACGTTCCTTAGGCACATATACCATTTCTCCAAGTGCGCCTTGTGCACGACCATCATACTGTCACAATAATACTTTTCAAATCTCTTCATGGGTGAAGGGTCCTCAGTAGGGTACTCCCACATGAATTTGTCCGATGCATCCGACACTCCAATCTCTAGAAATATGATGGTTAGAAGGACATTATCGAAAAGTATTTTTTCACCTTCCCTCACATTGCTGACAATCTCATCCGCGATGAATGCAGACAAGTTGTAGATCATGCCATTTGAAATTTTCCTACAAACATGCAACCATGCCTTGTTAAAATGGGTCCATATCTCCTGGACATTTATCTTTGTTACAAGGTGCTCGGCCATCTTCATCACCGAGTCCTTGATGTCCATGATATCATAGTACCTTGACCCCTTTTTTTATGCAAATGCAGTGACAATATCCTTAATTGCCTCTTTGTCACTTAATTTGTCCTCCAAACTATCTCCTTCATAGATGAGGCTTGTGAAATGTGAAATGAGATGAGGGGTAATGTGCATCTTGCTCCCTACAAAGTGGAAGTATTATTTGTGCATGCATGACATCAACCATTAGTAAAGGTTCTCAAGCTTCCCAAAGTAGGGCAACTCGAGGAGTTACAATAACCATGACTTCTCCAACTTGACTTTTACGTCATCGTCATAGATGGGAAAACCCTCTAATGTGCTTTTATTTATTGGGTGCACTAACTTCAACACCATATCCTTCTCGATTGTGATCAAAAAATGATTATAGTCATTTATAGACATGTTTCTCAAATGGGACTCTCACTCCTTTCCTAGCAATACTCCATCTGGGTACTGCATTTCTATGTACCACTCTTCATTTATATGCACAACAGTTTCTTGTTGCTCACCCTTGCCCTTGCCCTTCTTAGGTGTGCTAACTTGTTTCTTGGGTGCCATTATCTAGGTTCTCTTATCACTTCAATAACTTCCTGTTACTCTGTTCTTCCGCTCCCTCCAACCTTAGATCTTGAACTTGTGAAGAAAACCCCTTAAACACGTGCCCTAGTTCTTCAAACCCTAACTGGGATAATTCCTTCACAAATTGGGCCTTCTCACTTTTTCTCTTACACCTGTGAAATCCATTCTCTCTAGTTTGCAATTCCAAACTAGTGACTCACACTCACAATTTAAAAAAAATTCTTCACATGGATCAGTTCTGGAAGCCCTAGTTTACAAAGATACACAAGCACTTCTTTCTCCTTGTACGCAAAGTGAATATTGAAATTCCTAAGCCTTTATTTATAATTTTTCCCGCTTTTAAGAATTAAATGATACTTCACCTACCACCATACTTTTAACATTTAAAGCATATTTTTCAAACAAATCCTGACTTTTGTGCCCTATATTACGCGCCTAACTTGTGCGGATAATCCCCAACCTTCTGGGGCACAACCAATGTTAGTGTAGGTTATTATTTATCATTTTATTTATTTATTATGATAATTATTACACTTTTGTTACCCTACACTTGTTGGGTTATCTTGCTTAGGTGTACTAGTTGTGTGGAGTTAGCTTACTAGTTGTGTTGAGTTAGCTTCTCAGTTATGTGAAGTTAGCTTACTAGTCTTTTGGAGTTGACTTAACTACCAGTATCAGTTAGTGGGAGTTATTCACCACTGATTTAGGTAGTAGTTGCACTTCCCTCCTCCTATATGTACATATTTCTTATTGAATAATTCAAGTCATTCTATTGTAATGTATTGAGCATTATGGATTATGATGGATTTCCATATATGGTATTTTAGCTCTTCTACTTTGAAAATATAATGTGGTGTGCTATTATCATCTGAGATCATGGGTTGGAACAATCTTCTTATCGTTACTTTCATGGTATTAGAGCCATAGATGATGTAGACATCCATCTGTAAGTTTTTCTTTGCAAGTAAGGGTTTATTATTTTCATGTATTTGGAATTTGTGAGTAATTTTCTGCAGCATGCATTTTAATGCAAAACGGAGTGTGCCATTGGATTTGGAAGGTGCCAAAACCATGGAATTGACTGTAAACTTGGCCATGTTTTGAGACAGTCAAATCTAGACATTTTAAAGGTTTTTTTGGCACATTTCTCAAAAAATATGTATTATTATGTACAAACATTTTTTGGCTCAAAAATTATATCAAATTTTTGGGTTTTTCGAGAAACTTTCTGGGTTTCTCTCTGTTTTTTGATACAGGTGCTAGAAAAAAAGATATTTGTAGTCAAAGTTTGTATTCCTTATTGTACTTTTTGGGTGCATTCTTTTATCCATTGGATATAAGCGTGTACCTTCTGGATGCATTCTTTTACCCTCTGGGTATTTTGGTTTTGGATGCAGTATTTTATCCACTGGATGCAGATCTGTACCCTATGGGTGCATTCTTTTATCCATTAGATATAAGCGTGTACCTTCCAGATGCATTCTTTTACCTTCTGGGTATTTTGGTTTTGGATGTAGTCTTTTATCCACTAGACGCAAATTTGTACCCTCTGGGTGCATTCTTTTATCCATTAGATATAAGCGTGTACCCTCTGGACTCAATGATTTACCCTCTGGACATTTTAGGTTTTGGGCGCAGCCTTTTATCCTTTGGTCGCAAGCATGTATCGTGTGGATGCACTCTTTTACCCTTTGGACATTTGGGTGTCACGTGTACCTTTTAAAAAGATCAGCATTAAAATATTATTTTAATAGCAAAACCTTGTAGATCTCATAACTTTTGATCTGTAGCTCGGATTAAGGTGATCTTATTTTTGAAATTGTGTATTTTTTCGAGATCTACGCATTGGTGATATTTTTATACACATATTTAAAATGTAAAAAGTACTATTACTCATTGTAATATTTACATGCACTCAATTATAAAGTGCAAAATTCAGGAGGGTGTTGTGATCACTTGTGGATGCATTTTCATTTGAGCCCGATGTCCTAAAATTTTTGGTATTACATTCTTGTATCTATGGGTGTATACATTTCTATCTCTCTTGTTTGTTGAGATATTTTGGATCTGTATTTTCAACACTTTTTTTGGCATGTTGACAGTCTCTCATGTGGGGGAGCTATTCTAGTGGATCCCAATGTTAGTTTTTCAGTGTTCAAGTAGTTGATTTTGACAACTTATACAGATATGTGGTGTCACTGTACCCATTCTATAGTATGGGAGGGTGTGGTGTTGATACTACTTCGGGTTTTGTGCCCTTTCCTTGTTACCTTGTATTTTTCTTGGATCGTGGCACTCCTATGTATTTGGATCTCGTGTCATTTCCTTGTTGACTTGGTTTTTCTTGGATCATGGCACACCTATTTGTAGCAATTGATCAAATTATGTTTTGTTTTTTTTTTTCACTTTTCGACATCACTCCATTGACAGTCTCCTTGTATGGAGCTATTCTGGTGAAGCCCAGTGTCAGTTTTTTTTGAATTATATGATCGAGCAGTGGATTCATACCATAGTGTGCACCACACTTCTTCAACATTGTACAAGTTTTTGGATTCAAGCTTCTGAGGATATCTTGCAGCAAGATTTTGCTCTATACTTTGTTATTACTGGTTTTGGGTACCTTGTGGTGTCCCTTTTTTCCAGTTATTGTACATAGGTACCTCATCAGGCCTTATTACCGGGACCCACATTCTTTTCCACCCACCTAAGCTATGCTTACGGGAGGGTGTTAGTGTAGGTTATTATTTATCCTTTTATTTATTTATTAGGATAATTTTTACACTTGTGTTAGCCCTACACTTGTTGGGTTAGCTTTCTTAGGTGTACTAGTTGTGTGGAGTTAGCTTACTAGTTGTGTTGAGTTAGCTTCTCAGTTATGTGAAGTTAGCTTACTAGTCTTTTGGAGTTGACTTAACTACCAGTACTAGTTAGTGGGAGTTATTCACCACTGATTTAGGTAGTAGTTGCACTTCCCTCCTCCTATATGTACATCTTTCTTATTAAATAATTCAAGTCATTCTATTGTAATGTATTGAGCATTATGGATTATGATGGATTTCCATATATGGTATTTTAGCTCTTCTATTTTGAAAATATATTGTGGTGTGCTATTATCATCTGAGATCACAGCTTGGAACAATCTTCTTATTGTTCCTTTCAACCAATCCATCTTGACAGGAGACTCTTGTGCACACATCACCTATTCTGAAGGCATTTCTTCTGTCATGATTTTTTCTCCCACCTACCTCATGTTGTTTATGCACTTCTTCCTTCTCTATATGTGGGATCTAAAAGTAGCCTTATCTTGACACCAACCATCATTTTCCACCTTTTATTTCATGCACCTCTTTCAACAAGGCCATTCAGCTAGGATTTTCAACAGAATCTTCCTTGGCACTTTACCCATGCTTTCCTTCACACCACTCCACCCCACACTTAAACGATGCACAACCCTTTGTGCATTCAAAAATTTCAAAAAGTAACAAGTTTATCGGTGCCCAAGGTGCAAAACAAAACAACAATGCAAAAGAGGAATACAAGAAAGGAGACACATAAAGGAAATTATAAATTATTTGGCAAAACTACCTTATTTATAAACACCAAGAATCCTTATTTATAGTAGGGCTTCATCCTATTCCCATTGAAGTGTCCAGGTAATTTTGTTCCATCCAATTCTTGTAACTGGCATGTGCCTAAATCAAGGATGTACGAGATTTTGTAGGGGACCAACCAATGGAATTTCAATTTCCTAGGATGGTACAAAAACTTAGAATCATACAGTAAGACCATCTGTCCAACCTCAAACTTCTTGTTCCTAATGTGGTAATCATACCATGATTTTTACTTTGTTTTTTCTGTTCTTTAGCTCCACCTGGCGAGTGATCATCTTTGATTTAGCTTCATCAGTTCCTCAATTCTCTCTTCTAGCACTTGCTCATTAGCCAACCCTCTTACGCACACTATTTGCAAAAAAGGTATATGTAAACATGGATGGAAGCCTGAAATTTATATTAATTAGAATCAACCAATAACATAAAAGCAGGATGCAATGTATATATGTATTACACAACCGGGATACAAACAAAAGAGAAGTTGCAACAATGCAACAACAAATCTAAAATACATTAGATTCTAAATATTATCCCGGGAAGCACATAAATTTTTATAATAATTATAACAATTATCCCTGTGAAACAAAAAGACAAATACAGTTTTAAAACCATATAACAACATATAATAACCATATAATATTATTATTTAATTAATAATATTAATTAAATAATTTATCATATAATGCATAATTAATTTATCCTAACATCCCCCCCTTAATTGTGCATTATCTCAAGGGATGAGGAGAGGAACTCTCTGAACAACTAAAACTTGTCACCTGCAAGTGAATTCATGAAGATATCTACTCGTTGTTCAGCTGTTGGATAATATTGAAGCTGGATGTTGTGCTTCAACACATGTTCGCATATGAAATGAACTTGTACCTCAATTTTCTTTGTTCTCTTGTGAAAAACTAGATTGCGGAAAAGTTTGAGAACACCTTCATTGTCAACATACATGGTGGTTGGTTTGTCCTGTGGTATTCCAAGTCCTTCTAGTATGCGACGTAGCCAAATCACTTCACAGATAGCTTCTCTTGTAGAATGATACTCAGCTTCTGTGGAAGAGAGAGAAACAAACTGTTGTTTCTTGATGCCCCATGATATTGGTCTAGATCCCATAAAGAATACAAATCCAGAAGTGGATTTTCTATCATCAATGTTACCTACATGATCTGAATCTGAATATCCAATCAAGAAGAAGTTGTCATTCTTCTTGTATTCTAGACCAAGATCCACTGATCCTTTGAGATATCTAAAAATGCACCTTGTTTCTTTCCAGTGACAAAATTTGGGTTCCTGCATGAACCTGGATAGATAGATCACTGCAAAGATGATATCTTGTCTAGTGTAGGTTAGGTAAATGAGACTCTCGATCAGCTACCGATAAGGAGTGGCACTTACCTCAAGAGATGGATCTAAATGAGATAAATGCAATCTATTCTCCATGGGTGTAGCAATTCATGTGTAATCCATCATCCTGAATTTATCAAGCGTAGTCTTTGTATATTTCATTTGATAAACAAAAATATGATTCTATTTCTGCCACACTTCCAATCCAAGACAATAGTGCATCAGCCTAAGATCAGTCATGTCAAACGAGTGATTAAGATATTTCTTCGTTGCATCGATCATCCTCATTGAACTACCAGTGATGACTAGATCATCGACATAGACAACAACAATCACCATCTCCCACCCTTGCTTTTTGTGGTAGAGATTGGGATCGCATGGATTTCTAACAAATCCATGTTGTATGAGATGCTCATCAATCTTGATGTACCATGCCCGAGGTTCTTGTTTGAGGCCATACAAAGATTTCCTGAGTCTGCATACCTTTGCTTCTTGACTAGGTACTACATATCCCTCAGGTTGAGTCATGTAGACTTCTTCTTGTAAATATCCATTTAGGAAGGGAATTTTTACATCTATTTGGTGGACTTTCCATCCAAACTGAGCAGCTAGAGAAAATATCATCCTGATCATTTTGATCTTAGCTATGGGAGAAAATGTCTCCTCATAGTCTATGCCTTATATTTGTGCGTACCCCTTTGCTACAAGTCTTGCTTTATACTTGTCCACTATCCCATCTTCTTTGTACTTTGTTTTAAATATCCATTTACATCTAATGGGTTTCTTCCTTGGTGGAAGATCGATAAGTTTCCATGTGTTATTCTTCATGACTGATTGATATTCAGAATCCATGGCATCTTTCCAATATTCTGACTATAGGGCTTCCTGGACTTTAGAGGACTCATCTGATTCAATAACTCTACTCATCAAAGAAAAGTTAACTTCTTCTCTTGCTTTACTGCAAGTCCATTTTCTAGGGGTGGATGTATCCGATGGAGCATCCATTATTGCCTCTCGTAATATGCTTATAAACAATTTAGGCATACACTAAATTGTTCTTGTGGGTCGTGGTTCTATCTTATCAACACCATCATCCCCATCATCAATTTTATCTTCAGAGGGAACATCAGCTTCAATTTTTATAACTGGTGAAAAATATACTTCTTATGAGTCTGGAGGAGGAGTCTCTACTTCCTTCTTCTAAAAAACTCAACATCTCTACTGGTGTAGACTTTTCTGGTCTTACGATCCATCAATCTATACCCAAGAGTCTCTTCATTGTACCCAATGAAGATGAGATTCTGTAACTTCATGTAAAATTCTTTTCTGTTCTATTTGGGTATGTGCATTCTTTCTTTGCACATAAATACTCTATGGTGTGTAATAAATGGTTTCCATTTTGACCATGCTTCTTATGGTGTTACTCCGTTAAGAGCAATAATGGGCACTTTGTTCAACAAATACATTGTTGTCTGTGTTGCTTCTGCCCAGAATGTCTTTGCAAGTCCAGAGTCATCGATCATACATCACACCATTTCCATGATAGTATGATTTTTTCTCTCAACAACACCATTCTACTATGGTGTGTGTGGAGGAGGCATTTTTCGAAGAATCCCATGAGTTTGTAAGTAGTCTCTAAACTCATCACTAGTGAATTCCCCCCCTCGATCTGAGCGGAGAGTTATGATGTGATGACTAGTTTCTTTCTCAACTACTACTTTGAACTTTTTGAAGGTTTCAAATGCTTCACTTTTCTTACGAAGATAAAAAATCCACATTTTCCTTGAATAGTCGTCAACACAAAGCATGAAGTATTGGAACCTAGAATGACTTGGTTGCATCAGACCGCAAAGATCGGTATGAACTAGGTCAAGTTTTCCATGAGCTCGAAATGTAGTTTTCTGGAATAAAGCTCTTTGTTGTTTTCTTGCAAGGTAGTGAGGACACTTTTCCAAATCCTTATGAAGAGATGGTAGCCCATGTACCATATTACGTTGGTGAAGTGTCTCGAGATACTTGAAACTTACATGACTAAATCTCTGATGCCATAATTGTACTAAAGTGGATTTCTTATCCACAAGTGCTTGATCATCTCTGTGAACAAAATCAAGTTGGAATATGCATCCCACATTGGAGGATTTTGAAATTATTTTCAAGCCTCTTGATTTATCTCACATCAAACATGTTTTCTTGCCAGATTGACTATCAAAGTCAATTTTTAGGTTGTGATCTAGGAGTTGACTGATTGAAAGAAGACTATTAGTCAACCTAGGGACATATAGGACATCCAAGAGTCTACATTTACATGAACCAAGGGGTAGAGAAATGTTCCCAATCCCCTTACTTATATATGAAGAATCATCTCCCAACAAAACATGATTTTATGATGGCATGTCCCTCATTGAAATAAATCAGTCTCTATGGCTAGTCATGTGTCGAGTGGCCCCCAAATCAGCACATGTCTAGATGACATGGATGGTTCACTTGTTCGAGTAGTGAACAAGAAATCTTCATTGTCTGACTGTTCTTGTTTCTCAACAATATTACCTTGCTGGTGGGGTCTTCTTTTCTAGTTCCCCTTTTTCTACTCTTGATTCTAGTTAGAACGTCCCTTGTTAGATTGTTTTGTAGGCCTAGAGTTTCTTGATGAACCTTTCTTGTAATTAGTATACCAACAATCTTATAGGTTATGTCCTCTTTTACAGATTAGACATTGCTTCTTTTGTTGTCTATCCCCTTGATACTGATTTTGGTTTTGGGATTTTTGATAGGAATTAGGTTTTCCTTTACCTTTTCCTTTCCATTTTTGATGTGAATAAAGTGCTTACTCCTCTTCATCATCCTTATTGTGCATTACTTCCTCTTGTTGCAGTAAGTTTACCAATTTTTCAAAACTAAATGTCGTATCTGACAAGTTTAGTGTTGTTGCAAAAATATGGTATAAAGAAGGGAGTGATATCAGAACAATAAGAATGAGATAATCATCTTTGATCCCTTCTCCTAGGGCTAGAAGTGAAGCCCTTAACTCTACAACTCTTCTTAAGAAGGCTTCTATTTTTTCATTCTGCTTGAACTTCAATGTGTGTAACTGGCTCTACAAATTCAGTATAACATTCTTGTTCTTGGCCTTGTATATTGTGCTTAGCTTATCCCACACTTCTTTGGCTATTTTGGCATCTTTATTGTGGGGTTGCACATCATTAGACACTCCAAACAAGACGATGAGTTTGGCCTTCTGATCTACTTTATCAAACTACTACTGTTGTGTTGTATCAGTAGTTGATCTGGTCAGAGTACCATTCACAACAGGCCATATTTATTCAAACTCAAGATGTGTCTTTATTTTTGTCTTCCATGCAGCATAGTTATTTCCTCTGAGTAGTGAATCTAGAAGAAATAATTTAGGAGCATTGGTGCCCATTTTATAGAGATCATTGACAGGGTTTGGATCTTATCTCTCTCTATATAAGGTCTCCCAATCTATATAACATCAGTCTGATATACTGAACCTTTCTATATACACACCCTTCCGATTTACCCGGTGGTACATGGAAGAAGCTTGCCATTTCTATATACCCAGTGGTACATGAAAGAGGCGTTAACATACATGAAATAATTCAATACATGGCACCAAGACAGTATTGATGGGGTCTGTGCAATTATTGAAACCGGCTCAAAGAAATATCGTCATACGCGCATGTAACTTCTCTATATACTTGGATAATTTCTTAGTCTGGATTTATGTCGTGCAATCATTCAAAGATGGATTGGATGGTTCATAGTGTGTGTCTTGTGACCTTATTACTCTCTTTAGATTTAAAGGGACGATGCCCACATGATGTTGCTGCAGCTATATTAGGCATTAAGTGTAGCAGTAGTCACAACGAGTTTATCCATAAGTGCTTCCCAGAGGCACTATATATACTTAACGCTGCGAATGAGATCTAGGATATTGTGAGTGTTACAAAATAAATTTGTTATTGTTTTTTAGTATAATAATCTTCAATTTTTCAAGAAGTTACAACTTTTGCATTTGACTATGGTAGCCTACAAATTAGTACAATATATTACATCATGTAATTACATTCAAAAATCTAGAAAAAATTGAATGGCAGGACAATTTTTTTTGTTATGTAGGCCCTAGTGGCCTCTGGAGCCCAAAATGACCCAAAATGCCGGAAACCATAAAAATAATGCCCAAGATGAAGTTTTTGGATAGTCTTCCTTTTGTAAATGTTGCCCAAAATAAAAAGATAGGCTTAATAGGAGAAAAACAAATTGTAGTGCTCACACTTTTTATAGCCCAGTTACTAGTTGTTTTTTTGCTCATAGACATGTTTTGACAAAGATTTGTTATATCTTGGACATTATATTAGATATTTGATCTTATGGGACATGATTGGACATTTAGGCCTATAGTGCCAATTTAGCTTAATTTCTATGTTGTTGCATTTTTATATGTTGTCATGGATACTAATGGATATGGTGTTTTTTATGGAACACAACTATATTGATGGATACTTAGTTGTTGTATGTTGGGATTCTATGGTTATATGTCACTCTATCATCTTTTCTAACTTTGGAGAATCGATTATAATTGTGCACGTTGTCGCATTCTGATTTCAGTAGGATTTTAGGCTAGTTTAGAACTCATTGATATCTTCCTGAGTCGTTGATTTATATTTTATCAGACAGGTGCGGTTAATGTGTGCAGTGAGTGTGCAGGTGACAGGTTTACAGGAGAACGTGACATTCATGCCAGCTACACAATCTTACACAAGCAGCCCACGGGCTAAGTCCTAGACATGTTCCTTGTGTGAAATTGTAGTGTTGGAGATTATTATTTTGGGCACCATGAGTGACCCCAATTTTTGTAATGTATTGTGCCTTGAATTATTAATTTTGTTTAGGGTAATTAGTTATGTTGTAAACTTGTTTTGGGAGTTAATAATCCCACTTTCATTAAAATTCTAATTTTTTTTAATGAGTCACTTAATCACAAGGGTTAGGGTCACATGTGAAATGCTTGGGTGGTCCCCACACCCTCTACCCTTGTGCCAAAAATGCAAAACCCGATATTGGGTTATTTTGGGCATTTTTGGGGACCCCTTTTTAGTTTGGGAGTTCCCCTAACATAAAAATGAACCCTTAGACACTACCTAATGGGTAGGGGGGCTTATTTCCAAGGCTAGAGGGATTTTTCCCTCCCTTTTTGCCTCTTGTTTGGTCACATCCATGTAAGGAGTGTGGATTGGAGTGCTTGTTAAAAGTTGCACTAGTTTTGTCTTGTTAGCATTTAGGGGATTTTGGGAGAAGAGGGCAAAAAAGATATATTTACCCTTTCTCTCTTTTGTTTTGGCATCTTTGACCTTGGAGGAGGAGAGGGGTGACACATGTCACCTCCTCATTTGTAAATATTCTTACTTGCTCCTCTTTAAATTCCTCTTCATGGGAAAAGAGAGGGACTTTTTTTTTGGAACTTCTTACTTGGGATGCTTGTGGGATTTGGAGCTTGAGATTTGCTTGAGTCAATGAGTGGAGAAATTTGAAGTTGGAAAGAGTTTTGGAGAGCTTTCCTTGAGGTAGGATCTTATGTCTTATTGCATGTGTTGTTTTCATTTTAGTTGTTAGATTGGCTACTTGAAATTGTTATTGTTGCATGTGGAATTTGGTTGTTTTTTTTTTAACTCCCTCCATCATATGGCATGATGGAGTTTTGGAGTTGTGGGGGAAGAGAGAGGGATTTTTCCTCTCAATCCTCAAGGCTTGATAGACAAGTCTTTTAGGGTCTTATTGTTTTTCCCATCAAATGGTTGAGATGGGGAAGTTGATTCATTTGGCTTGAATCTCCTTCCCCATTCTTGGTAAGGAAACCCTTTTGGGGTTTGAAAATCCTTCCAAGAAGGACTTGGAGAAAGGGTGGAGGAATAAGAAGGGGTTAAATGATATAGGAGTAATAAGGAGGGTATGGAGGTCTAGTTATTGTGCTTATAATGTTGGTAACTATTTTTGGAGAACTCTTCTCCTCTCTTCCCCACTTTTGAGGAAGAACATGGGTTCTCCTCCTTGTAAAACTTGGAGTCTTCATTTATACTTGTTTTTTTTTCCTTGAATTTATTTTTTGGTTTCTTTACCCCTTTTCTTGTCCAAGAGTGTGGATGGTTGTCATCTTTCCCATGGGATTGGGGGAGGCTAGCATGAATCCCAACCTTAGGAGAGGCATGTAATGATGCCTATGGTTTGGTGACAAACAACCTCTTTCTCCTTGTTGGGTTTTCTTGAAGGCAATGTACATTGGGATCTCATGTTGGAAGTGGGTTGTTGGATTGGAGCTCTTTATCTCCTTCACTCTATTGTGGAAATTACCTCTTGTCTCTTGTAAAGAATGGTGTAGTGGAATATTTTTGTTGTAAAACCTCTTCTTTATAATTGTAAATTTCTTTAAACAAGTGTAACCTACTCTTGAGCAAACTCTCTCTTCAAGCTTGTAAGAAATATAGTAATACCCTTGAGTATCCATGTAATTGGTGTATGTTTTGTATATTTTACATTTACTTGTAAACTTGAGACATGGTGTTGAAATGAGAAATCTCTCTTCAAACTTACAAGAAACTTTTAATACAAAATCTTGGTTGGTTGCACATTTGAGAAAATATCACTCTTTTAATCTAAGCTTGTGGAAATGAAATAATGTAGCTAATGTCCCATTTTTTTGTAACTTGATGTAACTTTTTTTTATATATCACTTTTGCAAAGAAAAAAAATAGTTGTTGGAAAAGTAGTTGCCTTAGCCCTTTTATCTCTTACAATATTGATAGCTTTATGTCAATAAAAGAAATCTGTTTTTTTTTTTGTATTTTTCTCTTGCACCTTCTTTGTTATGTGAAAGTAACGGGTTTGGGAGCTTATTTTCTTTAATTGAAAGCTTGTAAATTAATTTTTATTCTTATGGAACTATGGAACCTCATTCGGAAAGGAAGGCAAGTTATTGGAAAAATATAGGCTCATTAGTCACAAAGTTACTAAATATAAATCTGTCATTTACATCTTGAAATAATTTCTTTTTTTTTTTTCTCTTATTGTAAATGAATAATCCATACATTATTTGTTTTGATACAGCTGAATAGTTGTGTTCACTATTTTAAATTGCTTGTATGAGCTTCTATTATAAAACTATATAGATGTTAACAAGTTTAACTTCCAGGAATATATATATATATATATATATATATATATATATATATATAATAAACCCATGCTTATAAAAATGAAATAACAGTAATTATATATATATATATATATATATATAAAACGTTTTAAAAAAAAAATACGCTTGAAATTTTATAAGCAAAAATTTGTTAAACAAAAAAAAAAAAACTAAATTTTATTTAATACGAATTAAAAATAAAAATAAAATATAGGTATTGGTCGGGGGGGGGGGGGGGTTTCGGCCCACCCACCCCTGCACTGTTTCCCAAAGGGGCACTGCCCCGAAAAAATCCTACGCCTCCCTCCCTACCCCAGCGTCGTCCCTGCCGCGCCCCTGCCGCGCCCTATCTCCACCCCCCTCCTCCCTTCTTCGCTGCCCCCCCTTCTTCCATCTCCAACGCCAACCCCGCCCCTGCCATGTCTACTTGCACCCGCGTCACCACTGTCCCGACCCCTCACCCTGCGGCCATCTCCCTTGCCCCTATGGCTAAACCTTCCCTCTCTAATCCGCCCCACTGTAAATAAAGAGAGAAAAATAAAAACAAAAATAAAATAATCAATATAAATATATATATATCTACATCAATGGAACTTCAATAAAAATTTACAAACAAAATAGGGGAAACAAACTCCATGACTCCTCTCCCAAAAAACCTGCAGATGTCACAAACAAAGTGAAATGAGGAAAAGAAAAAAGGAAAAAAAAACATAAGGAAATTTTAGGGCATCTTTAGGGCAAACTTAGATCAAGGGCTGAGGTGGTTTCTATCCTATGGCTCACAATTAACCCTACATTCTTTTGGAGCCTAGTACATTTAAAATGTGAATGGAAAAATAAAGTTTTAGGGGGGCTTGTATGTGGGTAGATAAAATAAAAGGAGAGGAAAAAAAAATTCAATTAAATAACAAGGGGTGTGTAGAATTTTCAAGTGTGTTCCTACTGGATGATTAGTAGAGAAATCAAACTATGTAATAAAAATTTTGGTTGGAAATTTAATTTGTGTAAATCCGAATTATATAAATTAATTTGTTATTGGGGTCAGAAAAGGGTCCCGCATTAGCATTTATGTTTCAAAAAAAAAAAAATTACCTCAAAATTTCTAGTATCTTCTTGGTTGTTTTCGTCACCCCGAGGCGGGCATGACATTTGGTATCAGATCGAGGTTCACACACGTGGACACTCTGGGTAGTCAGTCAATTAGTCAACAATATTGCAATAACATTGTAGTGAATAAATATATAAAATAATTAAAAAAATTCGCAACCACTTAATCATAATTTAATAACTTCTTCACCCACCTCGTGCACAGGATGGCACCCAAGAGGGGACGATCAGCTAGAGGATTGGGGCGTAGTGCACCTACGCAGGAGCCGTCAGTACCTGAATTGGGGCCCCAGATATTAGAGGCCTTACACCAACTGATAGGCGTTGTGGAGCAGCGTCTACCACCACTGCAGGAGGCGAGAGAGGAGATTCCATTGGGGGACGAGGAGCCGATAGGCGAGGACGTGCATTCAGAGCCACCAGAGCATGATACACTGAGGTGGGAGAGGTTGCGTAGCCCTTCTGTTCATCACGAGAGGGTAGCCTCGTTTCGTTGTAGCCGCTCACACAGTCTCGAGGGACCATTTGGGGATAGGCGACCCCCTTCGCCTGCTGGACTACATCGCCAGGAGTGAAATACAGGTAGTGTGATCAGGGACCTTCTTCGCTTGCAGCCACCCACTTACACTGGCTCTACAGATGGCTTTGGGGCTGAGTCATAGCTCATTAGCTTGGATAGTTACTTTGGCTTGCAGTCTTATGAGAGAAATGTCAAGGCAAGGTTTGCTATACACCTCCTCTGAGACGCAACAGGCATTTGGTGGAGGAATGAGGAGTAGAAGCTCCATCTGACTTGAGAGACAGTGACTTGGGAGATGTTTAAGGAGCATTTCAGGGCTCGTTATATGTCAAAGCATTTCGTGCAAAAGAGGATCGATGAGTTTCATGACTTATGACAGGGATCTGACACAATAGCATAGTATGAGAGTAGGTTCCTGGATCTTCTGTAGTATGTGGACTACCTGCAAGATGAGAAATTGTAGGTTAACATGTTTATTCGAGGCCTTAATTCAGATATAGCAGGAGAAATTATGATGTTATCCCCTCCCACACTTGAGAAGGCCGTTGAGAGGGCCTACTTAGCCGAGGAGAACAGGACCAAGGCATAGGAGCACCGAGATAGAAACAAGAGCAAATTTTAGGAGAGGATACAAGCCTTTCAGAGTCAGAGGTCACGAGGTACTGCACCACTCCCTAAAGGAGGATTTTGGCCTCCGCCAACAGCCGTGAGGGCTCCACCACACCCGCAGCAACAGACACATCAGCAGGGCCACCCGCAGCAGGGGGCTAGACAGACACAGGGATTTCAGAGAGGTTTTTCTAGAGGTGGATTTGGTGGAGCCAGGGATAGGAGGCAGGTTACTCAATAGGCACAACTAGCTCACACACAGTAGTCTACTAGGGTTGGACCAGCAGGATCAGTACACCAGAGTACAGGAGGGACCCCATCTCAGAGGGGTACAGGAGGTTGTTTTATTTGTGGATCTCCATATCACTATGTGCGCATGTGCCCGCACAAACCCAATACCATGGATGCACAGAGAGCTGCTAGATCCAGGCAGACAGTGGGTGATGTGGGATGTGCTCATCGTGTATATGCAACGGTTGACAACTGCCAAGCCAAGCATCAGGCCATAGTCATTGAGATGACAGGTACTATCAGGGGTATTTTTGTCTTAGTACTTTTTGAATTAGGTGCTTCTGATTATTTTATATTACCTTCTATAGTGGACTAGTGTGGGTTAGTGGTGGCCAGGAAACTAGACAGTTGGTAGGTTGAGTTGGCCTCTGGGGCTAAACTTGTCGTGGACTCGTATGTGGAGAGTTGTGTACTTGATTTATGAGTCTTCTCCACTACACTTGACCTCTGAGTTATCCCTTTAGGATCCTATCAGGTAGTGTTGGGTATGGATTGGCTCGAGGCCCATCGAGCTAAGGTGGATTGTAGAAATAAGGTTATTGAGTGTCAGGATGATCTTGGGAGTGCAGTTGTGATATCTGGGATGCAGAGGCCTATCTCCTTGCGCATGATATCGACTAAGAAACTCAAGCGGAGCATGCGTAATGGATGTCAGTTATTTGCTATCACCATCAGTGATCGATCAGAGAGCCTTCCAGAGCATTCACCCTTAGATGATCATGTAATTTTGAGGGAGTATGCAGATGTATTTCCAGGCGAGCTTCCAGGGTTACCACCCCCGCAGAGAGGTAGATTTCACCATTGATTTAGTACCTAGATCTGCACCAATTTCTAGGGCACCTTATCAGATGAAGACTCCAGTGCTTCATGAGCTCAAGATTTAGCTAGAGGATTTGTTAGATAAGGGTCTCATTCGCCCTAGTGTATCTCCTTGGGGAGCACTAGTCATATTTGTGAAGAAGAAGGACAGTTCTCTCAGACTTTGTGTAGACTTCAGACAACTCAATAAAGTCACAATAAAGAACCGTTATCCATTCCCTAGGATTGATGACTTGTTTGATCAGATGTGGGGAGTGAGATTATTCTCCAAAATCGATCTCAAGTCAGGGTACCATCATTTGCGCATATCAGATGCAGACATTCATAAGACAACGTTTCGCACATGTTACATGCATTATGAGTTCACAATGGTTCCATTCGGTTTGACCAATGCCCCAACTGTCTTCATGAGCCTCACAAATGGAGTATTCAGGAAATTTATGGATCACTTTATTTTAGTGTTCCTTGATGACATATTGATTTATTCTCATTCTGAGGAGGAACACGAGGAGCATTTGAGGCAGGTACTTCAGGTTTTGAGAGAGCAGAAGTTGTATGGGAACTTAGAAAAATACAACTTCTTTCAGATAGAGATTCAGTACTTGGGTCATATCATATCAGGCGAGGGTATCTCTGTAGATCCCTCTAAGATATAGGCTATCTTGGACTGGCCAGCACCCACATCAGTTATTGAGGTAAGGAGTTTCATGGGTTTAACAGGGTATTACCGTAGGTTTTGTTCAAGATTTTTCTAGGATTGCTCACCCTATCACTTCTCTTTAGAGGAAAGGGAAGAAGTTTGACTTGTCAGGAAAATGTGAGCATACCTTTCAGTTGCTTAAGGAAAGGTTAACCATGGTGTCCATCTTAGCAGTTCCAGACCCGATAGAGAATTTTGTTGTTTGTACCGATGCATCACTAGAGGGTTTGGGAGTAGTTCTTATGCAGGAGCGTCGGGTTATTGCCTTTGAGTCTCGTAAGCTCAAGGAATACGAGATCAATTATCCTACTCATGACTTGGAGCTTGCAGCATTTTTTTCATGATCTAGTATGTTGGCGACATTTCCTTTTGGGTAGACCTTTCATTTTGAGGATAGATCATCGTAGTTTACAACATATCTTCTCACAGCCGAACCTCAATGCTCGTCAAAGGCGTTGGATGGAATTCCTATGTGAGTATGACATGGAGGTTTAGTGTATCAAAGGGAAGGAAAATGTTGTTGCAGATGCACTTAGTAGACGACAACATGTGCTTCCTTCTTTGACACTTCAGTCAGATTTGAGAGGCAGGATTCTTGAGCACCTTCCAGAGGACATATTTTATGAGGGATCCAGAAAGATGTTGGAGTCACAAGGTTCATTAGAGGGCAGATATTCTAGGTGTGTTTTAGAGACAGATGGTTTCCTTCGGTTCCACAAGCGCATCTACATGCCTAAGTCAGGTGATCTGCGTAACTTCATCCTCACAGAGGCTCATCGATCCCCATATGCAGCACATCTAGGAGTGAAGAAAATGCATGCCAACATGAGACAGTTATATTATTGGCCAGGTCTTTGACACGATATAGTAGATTTTGTTGCACGATGCCTTGAGTGTCAGAGGGTCAATGCAGAGAATTCTCACCCCGCAGGACTTTTACATCCGCATGATATTCCTGAGTGGAAATGGGATGTGATTTCCATGGATTTCATAGTCAGACTTCCTCTGTCTTCTTATCATCATGATGCCATTATGGTTACCATGGATAAGTTGACCAAGGTTGCGCACTTCTCACCAACCAAGGTCATCTATAATGCACAGGCTCGCCAAGGTATTTATGGAGGGCATTGTTAGGTTGTGTAGGATTCCGAAGACCATCATCAATGACAGGAATACCATCTACACTTCATCTTTCTGGACTTCCTTTCAGAGTGCTCTGGGTACTTAGATTAATTTCAGTTCAGATTATCATCCAGAGACAGATGGACAGACAGAGAGGGTTAATCAAGTGTTAGAGGACATGTTGAGGATGTTTGTGATGGACCAACAGAAGAAGTAGGAATATTATTTGCATTTAGTTGAGTTTTCCTACAACAACAGCTATCATAGTTCCATCGGTATGGCTCCTTACTAGGATTTGTATGGATGACCTTGTAGGATGCCTTTGAGTTGGGAAAAACTAGACAATAGGGTTATTCTGGGACCAGTTACCTTCAAGATTTAGAGTAACAGGTTATGCTGATTAGACAACATCTTGAGTAGGCCAGAGCACGCCAAAAGGCATATGCAGACACCAAGAGGATTGATCGTCACTTCTCAATGGGTGACAAAGTTTTCTTGAGAGTTCATCTGCTTAAGAGTCCAATCCATTATGGAAAGGGTTCTAAGCTATCGCCTCATTTTGTGGGGCCTTTTGATATTTTAGAGGTCATCGGTCCAGTTTCCTATCGCCTAGCTTTGCCACCATGCCTTGCAAGGGCCCACGATGTATTTCATGTTTATGTACTATGTAGATATGTACCTGATGCTTCTCATGTTTTGGATTGGTCGGCATTACAGGTAGAGGATGGAGGACAGTGGAGACTGGAGCCCGTACACATACTGGATCACCAGAGGTTGGCCCTTCAGGGTCAAGACTTGGACCAGGTTAGAGTACAGTGGGACCGATACGACGAGACAACAGCTACCTGGGAGGATGTGATACCTTTGAGGGCTAGATATACCTATCTCTTTCAGTGACTTTCAGGAGGAAGTCTAATTTTAGTAGAGGGGGATGTAGTGCCCACACTTTTTATAGCTCAGTTACTGGTTGTTTCTTTTCTTATAGACATGTTTGGACAGTGATTTGTTTTATCTTGGACATTATATTAAGAGATTTGATCTTATGAGACATGCGTGGAAATTTAGGCGTATAACGCCAATTTAGCTTAATTTCTATATTGTTGCATTTTCACATGATGTCATGAAAACTAATGGATATGATGTTGTTTTTGGAACATAAGTATATTGATGGATACTTAGTTTTTTGCATGTTGGGATTCTATGGTTATATGTCACTCTATCATCTTGTCTAACTTTGGAGAATTGAGTATAATTGTGCATGTTGCCGCATTTTGAATTCAGTAGGATGTTAGGCTAGTTTTAGAATTCATTGATATTTTGCTGGGTTGTTGATTTATATTTTTATCGGACAGGTGCGGTTAATGTGTGCAATGAGTGTGCAGGTGACAGGTTTACAGGAGAATGTGGGATTTAGGCCAGCTACATAATCTTGCACAAGCAGCCCACGGGATGATTCCAAGCCATGTTCATTGTGTGAAACCTTAGTGTTGGAGATTATTATTTTGGGCACCATGAGTGACCCCAATTTTTGTAATGTATTGTGCCTTGATTTATTAATTTTGTTTAGGGTAATTAGTGATGTTGTAAACTTGTTTTGGGAGTTAATAGTCCCAATTTTATTAAAATTTTGATTTTGTTTAATGAGGCACTTAATCACAAGGGTTTAGGGTCATATGTGAAACCCTTGGGTGGTCCCCACACCCTCTACCCTTGTGCCAAAAATGTAAAACCCGAAATTGGGTTATTTTGGGCATTTTTGGGGACCCCCTTTTTAGCTTGGGAGTTCCCCTAAACATAAAAATGAGCCCTTGGACCCTACCTAATGGATAGGGGGGCTTATTTCCAAGGCTAGAGGGAGTTTTCCCTCCCTTTTTTCCTCTTGTTTGGTCACATCCATGTGAGGGGTGTGGATTGGAGTGCTTGTTAAAAGTTTCACTAATTTTGTCTTGTTAACATTTAGGGCAATTTGGGAGAAGAGGGCAAAAAGATATTTTTACCCTTTCTCTCTTTTGTTTTGGCATCTTTGACCATGAAGGAGGAGAGGGGTGACACATGTCACTCCCTTATTTGTGAGGATTCTTACTTGCTCCTCTTAAAATTCCCCTTCATGGGAAAAGAGAGGGAGTTTTTTTTTTGGAACTTCTTACTTGGGATGCTTGTGGGATTTGGAGCTTGAGATTTGCTTGAGTCAAGGAGTGGAGAAATTTGAACTTGGAAAGATTTTTGGAGAGTTTTCCTTGAGGTAGGCTCTTATGTCTTATTGCATGTGTTGTTTTCATTTTAGTTGTTCGACCTGGCTACTTGAAATTTTTATTATTGCATGTGGATTTTGGTTGTTGTTTTTTTTTTTTACTCCCTCCATCATATGACATGGTGGATTTTTAGAGTTGTGGGGGAAGAGAGAGGGATTTTTTCCTCTCAATCCTCAAGGCTTGATGGACAAGTCTTGTAGGGTCTTATTGTTTTCCCCTCAAATGGTTGAGGTGGGGAAGTTGATTCATTTGGCTTGAATCTCCTTCTCCATTCTTGGTAAGGAAACCCCTTTGGGGTTTGAAAATACTTCCAAGAAGGACTTAGAGAAAGGGTGGAGGAATAAGGAGGGGTTAAATGATATAGGAGTAATAAGGAGGGTATGGAGGTCTAGTTATTGTGCTTATAATCTTGGTAACAACTTTTGGAGAACTCTTCTCCTCTCTTCCCCACTTTTGAGGAAGAACATGGGTTCTCCTCCTCGTAAAACTTAGAGTCTTGATTTATACTTGTTTTTTTTTCCTTTGAATGTGTTTCTGGTCGCTTCACCCCTTTTCTTGTGTAAGTTGTGTATGATAGTCCTCTTTCCCATGGGCTTGGGGAGGCTAACATGCATCCCAATCTTGGGAGAGGCATGTAATGATGCCTATGGTTGGGTGGAAAACAAGCTCTTTCTCCTTGTTGGGTTTTCTTGAAGGCAATGTACATTGGGATCTCATGTTGGAAGTGGGTTGTTGGATTGGAGCTCTTTATCTCCTTCACTCTATTGTGGACATTACCTCTTGTCTCTTGCAAAGAATGGTGTAGTAGAATCTTTTTATTGTAAAACCTTTTTTTTGTAATTGTAAATTTATTTAAATAAGTGTAACCTAATCTTGAGCAAAATCTCTCTTCAAGCTTGTAAGAAATCTAGTAATACCCTTGAGTAACCATGTAACTGGTGTATGTTTTGTATATTTTACATTTACTTGTAAACTTGAGACATGGTTTTGAAATGATAAATCTCTCTTCAAACTTACAAGAAACTTGTAATAGAAAATCTTGGATGGTTGCACATTTGAGAAAATATCACTCTTTTAATCTAAGATTGTGGAAATGAAATACTGTAGCTAATGTCCCATTTTTTTGTAACTTGATGTAATTTTTTTTTTATATATCACTTTTACAAAGAAAAAAAAAATAGTTGTTGGAAAATTAGTTGCCTTAGCCCTTTTATCTCTTGCAATATTGATAGCTTTATGTCAATAAAATAAATTTATTTTTGTTTGTGTTTTTCTCTTACACCTTCTTTGTTATGTGAAAGTAAAGGGTTTGGGAGATTATGTTCTTTAATTGAAATCTTGTAAATTAATTTTTATTCTTATGGAACTATGGAACCTCATTCGGAAAGGAAGGCATGTTACTGGAAAAATATAGGCTCATTAGTCACAAAGTTAGTAAATAGAAATCTATCATTTACATCTTGAAATAATTTCTTTTTTTTTCTCTTCTTGTAAATGAATAATCCATACATAATATGTTTTGATACAGCTGAATAGTTGTGTACACTATTTTAAATTACTTGTATGAGCTTATATTATAAAACAATATAGATGTTAAGAAGTTTAACTTCCAAGAATATATATATATATATATATATATATATACACACACACACACACACACACATGCACACACACACACACACACACACACGCACACACGCACACACACACACACACACACACACACACACACACACACACATACATATATATATATTATAAAACGTTTCTTAAAAAAATACGTTTGAAATTTTATAAGCAAAAATTTGTTAAACAAAAAAAATAATAAAAACTAAATTTTATTTAATACAAATTTAAATAAACAAAAAAAATATAGGTATTGGTGGGGGGTGGGGGGGTTCAGCCCCCCAACCCTTGCACTGTTTTCCAAAGGGTTGCTACCCCCACAAAACCCTATGCCTCCCTCCCTGCCCTGATGCCATCCCTCCTGCGCCCTTGCCACGCCATATCTCCGCCCTCCCCTGCTCCTCCCTTATTTCTTCACTGCAGCCCCACCTTCCTCCATCTCCAACGCCAACCCCACCCCCTACTGTGTCTCCTTGCACCCTCGTCATCACTTTCCCAACCCCTCACCCTACGGTCATCTCCCTTTCCCATGAGGCTAAACCTTCCCTCTCTAATCTGCCCCACTATAAATAAAGAGAAAAACAAAAACAAAATAATCAATATATATATATATATATATATATATATATATATATATATATATATATATATATATATATATATATCAATGGAACTTCAATATAAATTTACAAACAAAATAGGGGAAACAAAATCCATGACTCCTCTCCCAAATAACCGTCAGATGTCACAAACAAAATGAAATGAGGAAAAGAGAAAAGAAAAAAAACATAAGGAAATTTTAGGGCATCTTTAGGGAAAACTTAGATCAAGGGCTGAGGTGGTTTCTATCCTATGGTTCACAATTAGCCCTACATTCTTTTGGAGCCTAGTACATTTAAAATGTGAATGGGAAAATAAAGTTTTAGTAGGGGGGCTTGTATGTGTGTAGTTAAAATAAAAGGAGAGGAAAAATCTAATTAAGTAACAAGGGGTGTGTAAAATCTCAAGTGTGTTCCTACTAAATGATTAGTAGAGAAATCAAATTATGTAATAAGAATTTAGGTTGGAAATTCAATTTGTGTAAATCCAAATTATATAAATTAATTTGTTATTGGGGTTGGAAAAAGGGTCGCATTAGCATTTATGTTCAAAAATAATAATTTTACCCTAAATTTTTGCTTTACCTTGGTCTGGTTTTCTGGTACCCCAGGAGAGGCATTACACAAATTTACCCTAAATTAGGGATTTTCTCGCTAAATTTATAGAAGGAACTTTACCTATAACTAAGCTATTTAGTGGTGGGTTTTCCACCAAATTTGCCTCTAGGCTTGACTGTTCCACCATTTTTCCTCCAAATTTCAAAATTGAAAAAAATTGTATTGAGCGTTGGGTTTGAACCTAACACCTCACACATGCAAGCATTTTGGTTTATCCACCTCACCTCTTATGATCGCTTGCAATAGAAATGAAGCAAAGTAAATTTTTATTAAAAAAAAATGGACTAACCTTTTGTAATAGTGATCTGACATGAGGGATCCATGTGGCATTTAGGGTTTCCTATGGAAGTGGATTTCACTCTGCAAAGATTCAAATGGCTTTTGTTGATCAGCTTGTCCCTGTGTATGACCTTTAATGTGTTGGATTTGTTGTTGCAGGTTGAATATACATCTTTTGTAGGTGTAGCTATAGGTTTTTGGACAGTACGAATGCCTTGGCCATTGTAGGTTGTCACTACTTGGGAGGCAGAGCTCATTCATGGTGTGCGGAAAAGACCGGGGTCACAGGTGTGTCAGAGGAGGGCTATGGCTCGAGCCTGTTGAGAAAGTCGCTGGTATATGCTCTCAATGTTTTACTTTGATTTTCTTCCAATTGATTTGCTTTTACCTCTACTTGTAGGGTTCTGAGGATGGCTCAGTCTCGTCGTAGGGGAGGATTGAATGTTGTTTGAAGCCTAGGTGTTGTCTGAAACATTACCTCCTATCCTCAGGATGCTAGCTCAGCCATGGTGAAAGTGACCCGGTGTAACCCAATTACAAATGAAACTTGGTCCGTATGGCACGTAACCAATGTATGTAGTGATAAAATGGGTGTTATGGAGCCCCAACGCGTTGTTCAACTCAATGGAGATATATTCAACCAGCTTAGTCAGGGGATTTGGGAGAACTTCCCAATGATGTTTCGGTCCACCAGACACAGCTAGGTTTGGATGCAATGGAAGATAAACTTGGTCTTCAATGTTTTTGGCTCACCGAAGAGCTCATTCAAGAGTTGTGTTAGGAGCTCAGTTACTCCAAAAATATACCAAACTTGGCAGAGTACAACAGAGGTACCTATAACTATCTGCACCTCTAAATTTAGAGGAGAAACCCCTGATGGGGTAATTTTTTTTTAATAATATTCTAAAAATGATCAGTTTCTAGGGAGAAATGTGCCTAGTGCAGAGGGCACCAAGGTAAAAAAAATTGCTTTGTGTTTACCTAGAAATCACAGGAGGTTGTGAAATTACAGGGAGATGTGGGAGGTTGCTGGAGGCAGCAGTGGCTCTCCGAGAAGTAGATTTCTTCTCCAAAATTTTTTCTTCCTCTGAATCCTTCTCCAACCTTTCCAGGAGCTTTAATATGCTCTGGTACCAAATGTAAACAAGGACAAAATCCTAAATTTTATATTAATCAGAATCAACCAAAAACATGGAAGTAGGCTGTAATATATATATATATATATATATATATATATGTATTACACAACCGGGATACAAACAAAAGGGAATTTACAACAATGTAACCAAAAATCTAAAATACATTAGCTTCAAAATATTATCCCAAGAAGCACATAAATTGTTTTACTAATTATAACAATTATCCCTGTGAAACAAAAAGACAAATGTGGTTTTAAAACCATATAACAACATACAATAACCATATAATATTATTATTTAATTAATAATAGTAATTACATAATTAATCATACAATGCATAATTAATTTATCCTAACATCCCCCATGAACTCAACTGGCAGAACAACTTCTATGCCAAACACCAATTGAAATGGTGTGGCTTTGTTCAGCCTTTTATAAGTTGTCCTATATGCCTATAATACGGCTGATACCTTGTCATCCCAATCGTGTCCTCTGACATCACAAATTTTTCTCAAGGTGTGAATTAGTATTTTTTTAAATGCTTCCGTTGTTCCATTTTCTTGTGAGTGATAAGGTGTAGTCTTGTGATGAGCCACCATGAACTCTATTAACAAAATCCTCACGGTCTCATTCAAGAAATGTGTACCCCTATTGCTGGTTAAACTTAAAGTGCATCCATACCTTGTGATAATGTTTTCCCATAAAAATATTATTGTTGTACAGTTGTTGTGCATCGTTTAGTTGGGGTTGCCTCTGTCCACCTTGTTAAATAGTTTGTGTAAGTTATTATGTAGCGTGATCTAGTCCTACGCGCTACTCATGCAATGGGGCCTAGAAAGTATATTGCCCATTTCTCAAAAGGTTCAGTGTTAGGGATAGGGTGCAAAGGCATTTCATCTCTTCTTCCTAGTTTTCCAACATGTTGACAGTGGTAACACGATTTATAATATTCCTTGCAATCATTATATCGATTTTCCCACTACAAGCCTTCCATTAATATTTTACGTGTGGTGATGTCACCTTCATAATGCCCACCTGCACTTCCTCTGTGTGCTTCCTTTATGATAGTGAGGTGCTCATGATCTAGTACACACTTGCGTAAAAATTCATCACACCCTAATTTATATATGTCCCCACTGATCAACATGTAGGTAGCGACGCGTATGGGTAGTTACTTCTTCTCTAATGTCTTCATCCCTTATTACACCACACCTTCCTTTAGAAATACTACAATCTCCTCAAAATCTAAGGGTTCATGCCGCAACATAAATAGTTGTGCATCTGGCATTGTCTCTTCAATGCTCTACGCACCTCCCCTGAATCAATCCTTGACAAATGATCAGGTCCACAGTTACTCTTTCCAGGATTCACATCTACCGTGAACTCAAACTCTTGAAATAACAATACCCACCGACATATGCACCCTTGTAGAATGAGCTTGTTAACCGAGTACTTTAACACCATGTGGTTGGTGTAAAACATAATTGGAGTTTCCAGTAGATATTGTTTGAACTTGTGAAGTGCGTAGATCATTAACAATGCTTTGTTCTCGGTCGTAGTATAATTCTACTATGTTGGTGTCAACTTCCTGCTTACAAAGCATAGGAGATGATCAATAATTCCCTCACTAGGTTGTGAAAGCACTACCCCAAAGGCCATTCTGGAGGCATCTACACGAACATCGAATGGCTTATCCCAAGAGGGAAAATGTAATATCTACGCGGTGACAATCCTATCCTTTAATGTATAAAATACCTTCTACTGCACCTTTCCCCAATGGAAGGCAATTTTATGTCTGAAAAATTATTCTAAAGGCACGGCGATCTTGGAATACCCCTTGATGAACTTCTGATAGTATCCCACATGTCTAAGAAAGCCGCGTACTGTGCTTTGGCTAGTAGGTTCCTCCAATCCCACAATCACCGCAACCTTGGCAGGATCTACTAACAATCCCTCCTTACATATGATATGCCCCAATAATGTTCCAAAGGGGGTAACAAAGACACAGTTCTTAATATTGAGGGATATCCTCAACTATTAACACCTCTCAAACATCAGCCTCAAATTATCACAATGGTATTTTACGAGCCCATACATTGTCCAATCATCCAGATAGACCTGGAGAAATTTTTGAATGAAGTCCTAGAATGCATGTACCACTATGCATGAGAAAACATTAGGAACATTCTTTAACCCAAAGGGCATGACCGTGTATGCAAAATTTCCCCATTTAGTGGTGAAAGTTGTCTTCTCCTGGTGTTCCTTTGCAATCCAGAATTGGTGGTACCCCAAAAATCCATCCATAACATAATAGATTTCACACCCAGTGACTCCCTTAAAAATTTCTTCAGTGAAGGGGATTGGAAAATCATCGATGACACAAACTGGTTTTAGCTCCCTATAATCCACACAGATCCTAATTCACCCATCCTTCTTGATGCTAATTAACATCAAAATTATCCATTCTGATTCTTCAACAAATTCAATGATCTAAGATGCTATTATTTTTTCTATCTCTTCCTTTACCTTCACATGTAAATTGGGATTCATTTGGTAGGGTCTCTTCCTGAATGGGCGCGCACCATTCTTTAGCTTTATCATCATTTCCCCCAAGGAATGGTGGATGCCTTTGAGCCCATGGTACCCACACAGAAATAAATCTTCAAATTCACGCAAAAGATCATTGATCTTAGAGAATTCCTTCTCTGACAAGTAATCTCTAATGATAGTTTCCTTAGGTTCCTCTCATAAGATAATGTTAACCTTTTTAGTTTTCAAATGTTCATGGTAGGCGCACGTGCAAGTATTAACACTATCCACTACCTCGCGCATCCCTACAAAATGGTTAACATCCAAGATTTCTACTTCCTCACCATTAATCACATATATAAGCTTTCCTTTCTCCTTTTTCACACACGTGTGCTCAAACTGATCCAATTTTATTTCCTCTTCTTCAAAGTGCTCCCCCAAACCTGGTTCACCAAGCAAGTCTAACAACCTATCTTATGTCATGGTAGTATCCCCCATGGTAAGGCACTTGACAACCTGTAATGACTTATCAACTGATGGCTTGGTACTTTGATACTCAAATTTTTGAACTAGGGCAGCCAGTAGTTCTTTCCAATTCCTTTTTTGGAGGAGTGTCTTAGAATGTATGTACCGTGCACACACACAACCATGAAGTGTAGAATATAATTTGTGCATCGAGAGGGTCAGTGGAAAAGATTTTATGCCTTCCCTCTAGGTTCTTTCATAGGCTTGGACATGGAAAGAGGTAAGTTCCTTACCATGGTAGTCCTTGATGGTGGTGGCCACATTGCTTCGAGAGAAACAAACAGAGAAGGTAATTCTCACTTCACGCCATTCCAATAGATTATCCTAATGTGTTTCCCACCAGCGCACAGTAGTTCTTAGTAGGACGTAACTTAACATCCATACTCTTTCATTTTCCTCCTTCCACTTAGCTTCCATTCTCTGCAAAAATACCTCAGGGGAGGTCCCTCCTGAGTACTTAGATAGATATTTTCCTCCTAGGTGCCTAGCTGTGCACACCTTTGACACATTTTTCATCGATCCTCTTAGATGTCATCTAATCAATTCATAGGTCCCATGCACCCAATTATCACATGCTAGACTGGTGGTGTCACTTAAAAAATGAGCATCTTCAAACTAGATAACTCCATCGGTAGGATGGATTATCTTTGGATCCCTGATTAAGCGTACATATTTTCTATCCTGGACCTCTTCTCCCAAAGGTTCAATATAGGGTGTTGAATTCCCATCAGCCAGGGGCATGATGACTCATTCCTTCTCATTTTCAAAAATGATGTACCCTTTATTGAACTGAAGATCCGCATTGTTCTTGTAACACCATGGGCACCCAAGTTATGTTGGGAAATTGTCTACCTCGATGAGTGCCAAGACTTCGAAGTCCCTAGTAAAATTTGCTCCCTGAATGGTGATAGCCGTATCTTTTAAGACACCAATGGGAATTGCATTTGTTTTGTTTGCCATATACAACACATTCAAAGATGGTTGTAATGTAGGCCTTCCCATCTTATGCCAAGCATCTAATGTGAGAACATTGACCTCTACACCTATGTTAATGAGGATATTACTCAGCAGTCATCCATCCACCAATGCATTTAATGTGATCTCCCTGTAATAGTCAAGGATATGAGGGGGAAGGTTTACATGTAGGACCTACCTCTCATGCTCTTCTCCGGTGCATGGTACCTTCTACCTCAGCCATGCTCCTAGCAAGGGAAAAACATTCTCTTTCCTTAGCATTTTACATAATTCCCTGACCTCATCCAGGTCATCTCTTAGCGCCTCGACCTTCCTCCTTTTCTCCTCCCTCCTGGACTATTGCTTTAGACACTTGATTTCTCCTTGTAAGCTCTAAATGACATCCATGGTATCTTGATATACCTCCTTCTGATGAGAAGGATCTAGGTACTTTCCATGCACCACTTCTTCTCTTAAAACTAGAGTCCTATCCCTTGGTAATTCCATTGCATGCACAAACTCTACTCTTGTTGTTACTAAAATAGGTTCTAAGCCTACATCACGCATTACCTATGACATCCATTGTGTTTCCTTCTTGTTAATTCTTACCATTGCAGTGACCTTGTCTTTCCATTACTACTGATTCATGTGCTCAAACAACTCAGGGCACTCCTCATACTTGTGTTTCTTCCTGCACCATGAGCACTGCAATAGGTCTGGGCACTCTCTTTTTTAATGCTCTATAGACCCGCAATTAAAATAGGTTCCACGTAGGAAATAACTTCTTCCTCCATGGTTATCATGACCATGGAATTCTCCATGAAATCCCCTTTCGCACGTGCACTCATCTGCACGCTCCTCATAACGGTGATTATCACCCTTAGAACTACTGGTAATGCTGGTTTGGTGCACCCCATGATCAATGGCCTCATGGATTTGATCAATAAGCCTATAATCCTTAGTATTATGGGTTGTAGAGGTGTAGATATTATAGTAGTAGGACACATTCTTCTGAATTGTGTGTTGTAACAAGGGGAATCTACTTACATCATGGTCCCCATGAAAAATATCACAGTCTACTATCACGGCATGTACTATCCTTGACATGCCCCTCTACTTCACAAGTTGTACACCATAAACCACTGTGAGTCTCATGGGCCGAGTTTGTAGATAAATTTTCCATCTTTTTAGCCATAGCAACAATCTGAGCCTCCAAAAATGGGATAATACAAGTGTCAACACTTCCAATAGCCTCGGTGTACAGAGCAACTTATAACACCTCATGTGGTTCTGTGAAAGTTTTATGAGATAATTCCCTTCTAAAAGGTGTGATCAACCCTCCAACAAACCACTGAGCATGTTGTGAAGGGTGAATGCCATTTGATTACTTAGACAAGAAAGTTTTAAAGAACAAATCATACTCCCACACACTCTCTACCATTCCCTATTGAATATCCTTCAGGGCGTTGATGCTCTTCTATTCAAACTTAGGGATGTGGAATTCTGCTAAGAATTCATTATTTAAAGAAATATAATCCACTACTATTTGATGAGGTTCATATTTCCTATACTTGCTATGTGTGCACCCCTACAACTTCATTGCAAACTGATTAGCCTTCCAATCTAAGGTTTTGATCTGCTTTTCATGCCATAACAACTCATACTTGTTAACATGTTCTGTAGTATCTTCAATACCTCTATAATCTTGAAAATGTAAAGACATCTCAAATAATACTTGAGGGGGTGGATGGGGCCCTTGTCCTCCAGATACAGATCCTTGGTTCCCTCCGGTGTTTTCCTCACCGCCAGATCCACCAGGTCATGTGCCTCCTGAGCCACAAGATCAACTAGAACCACTAGGTCCACTAGGTTTTGTTCCTCTTGACCCATCAGATCCACCAGAACCACCAGGTCTTGTAGTAGTCATGCCAAGTGTCCCCAAGGTTCCACTGAAGTATGCACTGACAATATGTGATAATGCCCCAGTATAACTAATGTACCCTGCACCACTCCCAGACGTGAGACTGAAGGCTTTTGTACTTGCTTCTTGTCCAAAGACTCCTCCAAATACTATAATATGTGTCCCTATAGAAGTGGGAACTAAAAAATTATATCTCCTGGGTGCAGATCTTTCACTTCCACTAATACCAACTGGGTCAATGATACTCCTTCCCTGATATGGGAAATCAAGTGCCAAGGTTTGGTCACTAGGTGGGTTCAGATATGTGCCAACAACTCTTCTCTGTTCGCACAACAAACTCTCATCAGAAGCAAAAGGGGTCTCTCTTACATGCTTTCCAAGATGGGGTAGCACAGACTGCTCAGGTTCCACATACTATGAATTAACCTCAAATCCTTCCCATAATGTTTACCTCCATAGATCCATCACACTTGCATCATTGCTTTGTCTTGCAATCTCCCTTTCACGCGCTTGACTATACTTGAGCCGTCTCTCCTCCCTTTATTTCTCCATCTTAATATTTGCCATCTTTCTCCACCCTAGCTTCCTCACCTAGCACTCAAAATGGTTTAGCCAACCATTAGGATGCCTATAAACTCAAAGTAACAATCAAGATCTTCATTGCTAGAGGGATATCAAGAAGAAATGATCCTCTAGGCTCCCACATAAATTCAAACTCCACAACTTCGAGATAAGAATATATGTAAATAACGTACTCCAGAGTGTAGCTACCCAACACACCCTTCCACTAATGATCTAAAACACGAGTCCACATCATATCTACATCCTACATCCTATGGTATTCTTCTTGGGTCAACATGCGTGATCAATAATAATAGCTTGATCTCGATGCATATGCTGAGAACCATTCATATAGTTATATTGGGAAGAAACAAAAAAATGTTTCATATAAATCATGGTAGAGGTTCTCTTCTGCCCACCTACGTGCATTAAATTCAGGTTCAGAGTTGAATCTCTAAGAAAATTCATCTTCTGTGCTCTTGAACCATGATTCAACACTTTCCAAAGTTAGATGTTTTGTCATTACTTGTTACCTAGATCATGATGTCTACCATTTCCCACTACAACTTTGAAAAGAGGTCCTTGCAATGGAACCAAGATGTAGTCATTTTTACCCCCATCACAAAGGAAAGAAATCCCATGTGCACCGGCGTATCACCCAGTGGGTGCTGGGCACTCACCCAAGGCATGCGTGGGCACCAAGTCTCTCTTTTATGTGATTTTAGTGGGAAACATCATCTATGATATGATTTTAAGAGTTTGGAAAGGAAATAAAATATACAAGCACCATAGAGATCAAAATGGCTTCTAGATCCTTACAAGTATTCTAGACATAAAGTGCTTAACATATTAAAGAACTTACACAAATACATAAAGGAAATCATATAAGCATTTAGACTTAGTTTGTAAACATAAATGAAACAAAACTATGAAGAAGGATGCATGCATCATAACCATTAATGCTCATATTTATATCAACTTGGTAACCTTATTACATTCATTAGGCCATTATAGAATGTCACAGAAAGGCAGATCATAGTCATGTATTATAACTGGACTTACATAACTAGGCCCTAAAAATAAAATTTATAATGCCCAACCCTTGATACATCCTTTCCTACCCTTATTCTCCCAAATTAATAGAATCCTTGTATCATTTCTACAGAGCTCTGCCCTTTCTCTATATGTTTTGTTTACTTCACTAGGAAGTTATATATATAGCCTCTTTGATCTACCAACTCATTCTCTTATAGTCTCAGATCTGTCACCAAGTGTCTGAATGTGGTCCTCCAGGAATGCATGCTCCTCCAGGCCTGAGCTCACCACTCTAAGATATGATTTCCTTCTAGAAGCCTCTACCGTAGGGCATATTCCTTCCTGGGCCAACCTATCACTAGGGTGGCACCTTATCCACTCCGCATGCACATTTAGGTCATGTTTTGCTTGTATCCTGCCCAATAATGCATAATATGGCTAAGTCCTGGAACCTTGGATTTTTTTGCATGCTACAGGTTTCCTTAAACCCTTCCTTAAACCCTTTCCTGCGTTCCTTTCTTCAACTAGGCCTTGTGTGCCTATACACCCTTTTGTACTTAGACAATATTTTAGGGGCCCAACATTGGTTTAGGGGGATAATTGCTGAGACTCGTATCAAGTCCACATGATCTTCACATGATGTTGAAAGATTCAAAGAAGAGAGATTTCAATCTCAAGGGGAGCAAGTAAGTTAAGTTATGTTTTGAAATTTTTCCATTATGTATTTTCATTTTCCATGTAGTAGAGTCATTGTATCATTTTTCATAGATCAAAAATGGGGAGAGACGCATCATAAATATGGGAAAAAGGTCATGTGTGTGTTTGTCTTATTGGTTTCCATCAATTTTTTTGAAGATGGTTTCCTTCAATGAAAAAGGGGAGATTGTTGACCATTGTGTGTTATTATTATCATTGATGTAAACTCCATTCATGGAAAATTGTGTAATGGTTTTATATGAATCTCCATGAGGTCTTATTCAATGGTCAAACATTAAGGTTGATTGGTAGTGTTCAATTTTAGGGGGTTCTAGGAGGTCTTAGTGCATGGTCTAGTGAGATGAGTCATTATATGAGATCTCCTAAATGAGTTATAATATTTCATAAGGTCATACATAGTCATAGATTTATGTCATAGGTGAACATGAGTATGCATGAGGCCAGCAAGGCTAGGTCATGAGGTTTTATTGTGGAGTCAAGTCATTCAAGGTTTGTTTATAACTTTGGAGCATGCAAAATGAGGTAAAGATGTGAGAATTGGACCTAATCCGTCATGGTGGAGAATTGTTACAAAATGATGGTAGTTTTCCTAAGGTTTACATTTGGTTTTAGGTCAGTATTTAGTGATTCAATGCGTGTATGAGGTCCTTGGAAAGAAAGCATGTTAGAAATAGGCATGTTGGCATAGGTAAGTCATTATGGATGGAGAGTTAATTTTATATTTGAAATAGATGTTGATTATGGGAAGTTAGAGGGATTTTTAATGATTCTTTATCACAATTTTTAGGTTATTATGACATGAGAATTAAAATATATGCAAGTTTTCGAAAAAGTAGGTAATGCGTAGAGTGTTTTTTTTTAAAAGTTGACCTTCTAATGCTCATTGTGAATTGTGTGATTTACATAGAGACCTGATATATTTTGAATAGATTATTAAGTAAGTTATGAAGGTTTCAAACAATAAATGATGTGGTTTGATCATCATGTTTTTATGAATGATCATTAAGAAGGTAGAGTGGTTTGAAACCCTAGCAAAAAAGATTACTTATACCTATCCATTTTTTATTTGTTTTTCAAAATTGATGATTGAATGTTGTAGAAGACTCTTCTATATCTCCACAAAGTTACATTAGAGCATATGAATATATGTGGGTCCCACCTAAAATGGATTATTTTGTAAAGAGTTCTAGTTTGAGGATGAGTTTCCCAAACAAGGTGAAGATTAAACAGACATTTTTTATCCTTTGAGTTGTTCTAGATTATAATTACAGTTTCAGGTAATTGTTGTGGTGGAAAAGTGTAAATTATACCCTATTAGTGCAGACTAATTTTTGGGGCAGTTTTCAACAACATTTAGTAAAATTGACATTATAAGAGCTACATGGGGATTTTGAAGTTACAATCACAATAACCATTTATACAACTTTTAATGTGTGCACACCATAAACCATCAATAAAACATGTAACCATAAAAGAAAGGAAAAAAAATAATATAAGATATAAGTGGGAAACCCTCAAGAGGAATAAAATCCACTAAAACACAATCTTATACTGATAGGTTTATGAATTTAGTGAGGTACCAACCCCACAAGGAGCACGAACCCCTAGTTTAGTAGAGCAACAACCCTACAAAGAGCATCAACCCCTAATTTTATGAAGTACTAAATCCATAAAGGGGATACAACCCTCAAATATGATCAAGAACCAAATCAACCAACTTATGATGTGTAGATAAATGATTTATTTCTACCCCATTTGATGGAGATCCAATGTTCAGCTCGCAGTTCTTCACTAAGACTCTTGGTGGTCAATCTTCACAAAAAAAGCTCATCAAACCCTCTAAAAATAATAAAAATATTTCTCTCATGTCGTCTAATTTTCCTCAACCTATAAAAAACTTGTTTCAGCTCCAAATCATTCCCAAAAACTTGCAATCACACTTCACTTAGGTCACTCCACATGCACACACTCAACTAGTTCCAAAAAGAACTCAAAAGCATGCTTTTATATGCTTCTCCACATTTCAAACTTAGGAAAAACATTTTCTCTTGATTTTTTTTTACCCATACATCAAGGAAATGTTTTAAATTTAAAATATAATAGTCACAAGTGACCCAATTAGGTCATCCTATCTAAAACCCACATTACAAGTGCCGAAAATGGCTCAAAACCCTATGGGAACATTCTTAAAAATGACCTTACATTAAATGTATACTTTTTCATGACCTAAAACCATTTAAATATGAATAAAATATCATAAAACATTCATAAATGTTCACAATTAATATCAAAAATTTAAATTATTTCATTTAATGGGCCCAATTCCCTTTACATATCTCAAAATAATTGTTTCTTGCACCTTTCATCACCTTGGAAACTTCATCTGATCACCAAATCACTACTAATCAACCAAAAAATTCCATGTGACTACAAGCCTTATATCACTAGAAATATATATGAATCCTCTTTCCAACACAACTTGAATAATCTCCAAACTCCACCTATAGCTCAAGTTATGTCCATTTTACAAAACCCTACTATTTGAGATCCTAAAATTTCCCTTTGACCAATCAACCTGTTTGTAGCTCAAAACACTATAAACTTGCATGAACATGTCCTAAAAACTCCACAGACATCAATAAAAAATCCTGATCATCATGTACCATCAGTTTTGCATGTTATTCCGATGGAAAATCTTGTCTTAAAACCTTCCTTCCCAGAAGTTGTTATTTAAAGGTGAGGCCCACATATCACCATGACATAAACCATACATTTATGGAAATATTTAGGATTTATCTACAACATAAAATCATAAATTTTTATGTATAAATTAAAAAAGGGTCGCAAACCTTCAATTTCTATCAACAACTGCTAGCTAGGGTTTAACTAGGGTTTTAGAGCACTTTACCTTCTTAACATTTGTTCATAAAAAATTGATGATCAAATGACCTCATTATTTTTTAAAAAACTTATAAAATCACCATAGGATATTCCATAAAATCCAAAATTTCCCATGTTAAGAAAAATATTCACAATGAGCATATGAAGTTGCACTTTGAGCTGGAATTTGACTTGATTTTCACCCTGTCCCACAAAATAATCCATAACTGGGAAAATACACATTATGGGAATCTAAATTTTTTCTAGAGAATCATGATGCATCCCTCTAACACATAAAATAATCAATTTCTCAATGAGATGAATCAAAATATCTATACTATCTCATTTACATAACTTCACCTTAGGGATTCTCACTATAGATGCTAGGATCAATTGAAATAATGCAATAAATCATCAAATAACCTTTGAAAATGACCCAAAATACCTTATATTCCATGAGCTAATATTTCTCCAAACCATACTGTCACACCTCTAAGCAAACATTGCTTCTCCTAATGAGCACATGTAACAAAGAGATCTACCTCTACCTATACCATACCAATGTTGTGAGTGCTCAAGTAGCATTAAATAATACTAGAAATCATTTAAACATGATTCTCGAATAACCAAGAATCTTACACTACCAAAAAAAACCTCCTAGGCACATGTAAAGTGTAATGCCTACTTTAAACTACCACTTGAGACTAAGAAACAAACTAGGATTAGCTAGGTAAATTATGGAATAATTTTTTTTTATCAAAAGTGTTAGTAAGGAGGGTTACAAGATCTCAGTTAGCAAAAACATGATTTAGGTTAACAAATAAGACTGACTTGCAAAAATTTCTCCTAGCAACTATTATCAACAAGGCACAAGGTCAAAACAAGAAGTTAGATTCATCACTAAGGTTAAGAGAGTGAAATCTTACTCATCTCTGCCCTAACAGGCTTATAGGGTTTAACTTAATTTTTCACATACTTAGAGTCATCAAAAATTTCCTAAATCATTCCCATTATATAGGAAATTCTCTCACCTTTCCAACCATATAAAGAAGTCCTCCTAACTACTTATAAATCTCAAGTTATGGCCCGACGGAGTTCTAGGGAGAAATTTTCGCTTGGGGAGTCCACAGGCTTAGGGTGAGAAATTTTCCCTCTTTGAGCGCAAAAGAGAAAAACTCCTCCACACACCTGTGGGTCTTATTGGGAGGGCACGTGGTGCCTCTCAATTGGTGTGGGGAAAAGTGGAGCGGCAGACCATTTTAGGATTTGGAGTTTTAAGCCAAAAGCCCAAAGGTAGAAATGGATGAGCACCTCCGCAAAGAAGAAACCCATGCCATGTGATTGAATAAGGGCCGGTGGGTCATGGGGAAAAATTGGGAATTTTTCCCATGCTCAAAAATAAATTTTTTCGAAGGAAAATTTTCCTTCGTACCTCTGATATCGCTAAAAAAAAGGCCACGTGGCATCCTGTGATTGGACGCGCGTCGGCAGAGAGACGGAGAGATTTAATGTTTTGTGCCAAAAGTGTTTAAAATTCAAAAAGACTTGAGTAGCCCACGTGTCTGTTAGGACACACGTTAGCGCTTGATTAGCTACGGGGGTGTGGGGCCATGGACACCAAAAGAGTTAAAAGTCTAAGTTTTCAAATTTATTCCGCGCGCCCCACCATGCCACATGTCAGCACGTGATTGGATGTAGGGCCGGTGGGGAAAAATGGGAAAATTTTCCCAAGGTCAAAATTTTCAAAAAGTTAAGTTTTCAAAATTTCCACCCCTCCAAAGAGACGCATGGCATCATGAGATTGGTTGCAAGGTTTACGTTGGACCGTAGAATTTTTGGGGAAAATTTTTCTAAAGGTTAAATATTGATTTTAAACAGTTAGATTAATTTTTGGATCGCCATTTTGAAGTAAATCATCAAATGGCGATAACTTTTGATAGAAAAGTTAGTTTTGGGAAAACAAGGAATTTCCGGAAGGCTCTCAAAATCCACATTTGCAAAAAAATCATCAAGTTTGTATTTTGATGTAGTTTTTGGGGTAAACATTAAGAAATAGATCTTCAGGCTTTTAATATGTGAATTAGGCAGTTTTTAAATTTATAATTTTGATAAAATTAGAACTCCTCTTTCCCTCAACATGTCAAATAGACATGGACGATTAGTCTAGGAATGGTTTAAAGTGTTTTAGTGAAGTCAATTTGTTCAGTTATACAAGTTTGCATTTTTCCAACAGTTGATGGGAAAAATGGTTGTGCAAGTTCTGATTTGAAATTTCCTTGAGTTTTAGAGATTCATTCTTGACCTTTTTAGTGAATTTGGGTTCCTTAACTCTTCCTAAGTGTAAATTTTAAGTTTCGTATCTTATTGTTCAGTGTAAAGTTGAACTACTCATTTTTATTAAAATGTGCATTACCATATTTGAGTTTAAAACAATAAACTATTTCTCTTAAATTTGTTCATCAATTTTTTGAAATTTGGGTGTACACGTGATTCCTAAGCTTAGTTAAATACATTTAATTGATTAATATATCCATTTAATTGTAAGTTAAATTACAATTCATATTTCAACTTAAATGCATAATTCAAGTGAGAACAATACAATTTAGTTTTCTCATACGTATTTTCTTCCAACACAGAGATCTCATTTTTTGAAAACAATTCAACTCCAGTATACAATACAATTTGAAAACTACTTCAATCCTTTATTCAAGATTCAATAACACTTTTACAAATTAACACTTTTTTCACTTTTGTTTAAAACTACATATTACATAACTGATAAAATCCTTTGCATTTATTTTCCAAAAATAGTGAATGAATGTAATTCTTCTTTACATTCCTTAACGCAATTACAACTTCCATTTATAATGCAATCACCTCATATTACAATATTTATACATTCATCCACTCAAACTGGGAAAGGTTATATTGAATTTGCTCTAAGAGATAGGACTGTCAAATCTGTAAAATTCCTTATCCTAACAACAGTATGTTGATTTCTTCTTCTTTTCAGCTTGGATCACAACAAATAAGGGGGAAAGGCAACACTCTCCACCCAACCAAGACATCCAATTAGAAAAGATAAGCCATCTTTCCCCATTGGCCCCCTGAGCCCCAACCTATATTGAGACATGAAGCATGAGTATCAACACATGGCAACATAGGATACTTTCATATACAAGTAACATTCACATTGTCATACAACATTGACAAAATATATAGTCCAACAACACAACAGTTCCTAACAACATTTGTAAACATACACACAATAAATAAGCTTGATCCAAACAAGCCAATAAGAGCAAGGAACTACGGGGAGCTCCTTGTGCCACCCAAATTGGAATTGAGCATCTACAAAAATATATACTGCAAAAAAAACAGATCAACCCCATAAACCATATATCTCCCAACGCCCTACTTATGACCCCCCCAAAGTTTCTCCCTTACACCACCACAAAGAGTAAGAAATGCAAGTAGTTTCTTTTCCTAGGTGGACCCCAATCCTAAAACACCCATAGAAAATAGAACAAGTACTAATGGCAATCCCTTGTGCCCACCCATATAAAATCTCCATAGCCTTATCCTACACCTTTCCCTAAGCATTCTACCCAACCAGCCAACAATACACAACACAATCACCATTACGTTTGTACAAGAAAAAGGGAAAACAACTGTTTAAAAAGAATAAGATCCTACCTCTCCATATTGGAGATTGTTTCCAAAACAAACAAGATCCTTCAATGCTCAAAAATGCAGTCCAAGAACACCATCACCAATCATGCAAAGGAATTTTCAAACTCTCTCCACAAGTAAAGACTCCCACAACAATAAAATTCAACCCGAAGGAAGGAAAAACCAAGTTTCTACAACCTCCAAAAGAGCAAGAAGCTTCACTTTTATAGGAAAGGAAGGAGAGAAGATGATGTGGATACAAATGGGATGCCACATAATTTTTTCTCATCACCAAGAGTAAATCAACATCAACAAAAAAATCATAATAAATAAGAATGACAAAATGGCTTCCACACTTCAAAACAACCCACACTCCAAAATGGACTGTATTAAAAATATGTAAGGGAAGTGCAATTAAAAGTTGCAAATGTCATTTCAAAATGCATTATAAATGCCTATATTTAACCTTCAAACCATATGCATGGTTGGTAGATCATTTTAAGTGGTGTGGGACAAGTTTAACTTGTCCCAAAAGCCTCCAAATTTGTCCTCCAAGGTTAAATTCAAATTTCATAAAACATGGAGTGTTTGACCTTCCAATATCAGCCTTACATACTCTTATATATCTCTTAGACATCCTTACAAATTAACTTACACACTCTTCCAACATTATTATTTAAACTCTACAACTTTATTAATTACATTTCATGTCCTAATTAAATTTAAATAAATTTTAAGTATGTGATTCTCACATTAAATCCATCAAATTTGAAGTAATTAAAAAAGAAGAACATATTACAAATGAAAAATACATACAACCATAATAAGAGGGAACACATAAATAAAATACATATCCCATGGTCACATATAATGGAAATCCCCCCATGGGAATTCCTAACATAACACAACACATAAATACATAACACAATTGCCATGGTGACCTTGTTGATTTCACCTGGAATTTTAATATGGTTAGTCTCCAGTCCCCCAAAATTGTTGTCATTTTTAACCTGCAAAATGTAAATACCTCCTTCATCCTCGTGGCTGCATCAAACATCCAAAATTATATAAAAAATATTTCAAAATCATCTAAACATACAAATCACAACAATATTATTAATTTAACATTATCATTTTTAATAAAAAAAAATCAACGATATCATCATCAAAATCCCACAATACTAAATCTACTAAAACATCTAATATCATAAGTCTAAATCAACATCTATAATATGTCCACGTCATAACAGTATATTATCAACCACATATAGAAATTTCTTTAGTAATCATCAATCATAATAACTTAATCTAGATAAATACTAGTGAATGATCTAACATCTAACCATCATACTAAAACAACCATAATAGTGTCCATAATATGATCAATAGCATCAAAATCAATATCAAATGTGTCAAAGGGAAGTGGGCACTACATCCCCCTCCCCATAGACTCGACTTCCTCCTGGAATTCACTGAAACAAATGTGGAAACTGCACTCATAACATAGTAGCATCCTCACAAGTGGTTGTAGTCTCGTTGTATCTATCCCATTGTACCTGTACCTGATCAATATATCTTCCTCGAAGGCCTAGGGTCCTATGATATATAACACGGAGGGGCTGCACCTTCACTTGCACTTGAATCCTTAAATTTATAATAATGTCCAATCCATCACATGAGAAGGATCTGTAATGTACCTCCTAAGGACAGAAATATGAAACACATCATGTACGTGAGACAAGCTGTGTGGCAATTCTAGACGGTAGGCTAAAGGGTCGATACGCTCCAACATCTTAAAAGGACCAACGAATCTAGGAGCTAACTTAGAATCTTTTTTCATAGTGGATAGGGATCTTGTGTGGTCTAACATGAAGGAACACCTTCATGCTCATCTCAAAGCTACGATTAATCCTATGTTGATCTACATACTTCTTCTACCTGTCCCGTGCCTCCTATAATCTCTACCTGATCAACACTACCTAATGCTCCATGTCCTAGCAAAAGAGCTGGTCCAAGAGATACTCTATCCTTCAGCCTATCCCAGCTAAGGGGTATCTTGCATTCTCTACCATATAATGTCTAAAAAGGAGCCATGCCTATAGAGCTCTCTAAAAACTATTATTGTAGGAAAACTCCACTAAGTAAAGTTACTCCTTCCACTTAGAGTGTTGATCCATCACGTACATTCTAAGCATATATTATAATATCTTATTGACTCGCTTGGTTTGTCCATTTGTCTCAGCATGATATGTTGTGCTAAAATTAATCCTCATCCTAAGGACATTACTGCATAGTAGTCTAGAAATGTGATGTGTACAAATGGTCGCTGGTCACAAATGATATTCCATGGAATCCCGTGCAACCTGAACAATCTCAATCCAAATATACTCGTGCTACTGCTCTAGTTGTATAAGTGGTCTTCACCAGAGAAAAGTGAGCCACTTTTGTTCAATTTATCAACTGTGACCATAATAGCATTGTGGTGATATCTCTTCATAGGTAGCTCAACAATGAAATCTATGGAAGATGGTGTCCCAATTCCATTCCGGTATGGCACGAGGATAAGGAAGACTTGCTAGATGTGGATTCTCGGCCTTAATGCTTTGGCATTCTAAAATCCATGACACAAATTGAGCCATGTCTCGACAAAGTTCTCTCCATTGATACAACTGTCTTAAAGTAGCGTACATCTTCGTCACCCAAAGATGGGCTGAATAGGGTGCATGATTGTGCCTCAGTCAAGATGTCCTGCCTCAAGCCTCCGTCTCTAGGAACATATATCCTAAATTTGTGCCTAAAAAGACCATCTGCCTCTAAGGAAAAACCATCAAACTTCACTTCAAGCAGTTTTTGTGACTTGATCTCTGCTTGTACTGTCATGTAGAAGTTGTCAAGAGGAAGCTACTAAAGAATCCTGCTCTGCAAATCTATGCTTACTGAAGTGGCCATACTCACATGTCTTCATCTATTCTGAGAGCATCTGCAACCAAATTTTCCTTCCCCTTCACATACTCTATCTCTATGTCGTACTCACAAAGCAACTCCATCCAACGCTGCCGACGAAGCATTTAGATTGGGTTACGTGAAGAAGTGGTGAAGACTCAAATGATCTATCCTGAGTGTGAATATTCATCCAAAGAATAAATTGTCTCCATCTAACCAAAGCACACACAATTGCTACAAGCTCAAAATCATGGGTAGGATAAGTAAGCTTGTGATCCTAGAGTTTTGTGAGACTTAATCGCTACAACACTGCCATCATGCAACAACACACCTCCAAGCCCTACTAAAGAAGCATCTGTGCAAACAAAAAACTCACCCTCGTGGATTTATCACTGCAAGAATGACTACTGTAGTGAGGCATTATTTTAATTTACTTGAAGGCCTACTTACATCTGTCCGTCCTAACAAACTTCTTCCCTTTCCTTTGAACAGGGAAGTGATAGGGTGCACAATCTGAGATAAGTCCTAAAGAAATCTCCGGTAGTATCCTACTAAACCCATGAATCTACACACCTCGGTCACTATAGTGGGTGTTGGGAAATTGATAATGGCTCTAATCTTGGAATGATTTACTGTGATTCCTTCCTCAAAAATAATATGACCCAAATATTGCACCTCTTGTCTTTAAGAAAGCACACTTCTCCAAGTTCCTCGTAAAGCTGCTACTCACAAAGACACTGGAGAACCTGTCGAAGGTGCCCCTCGTGCTCCTCACGTGTACATGAGTATATCAAAATGTCATCTATGAAGATGAGCATGAAGCGATCTAAGAAGGTTCTGAATACCCCATTCATCAAACTCATAAACACTGTAGGGGCATTCTTCAAACCAAAAGGCACCACTAGTGAATTCATAGTGCCCATATCTCATGTGGAACGCGTAGTCTTATGAATGTCTACCTCTGAAATCCTCAACTGATGGTAGCTTGACTTGAGATCAATCTTAGAGAACACTATGGCTCCCTTCATCTGATCAAACAAGTCATCAATACGAGGAAGAGGATAACGATTCTTGATCGTCACTTTGTTCAACTGGCGGTAATCAATACACAACCGCAATGATCCATCCTTCTTCTTCACAAAGCATCACCGGTGCACCCCAAGGGGATACACTAGGATGGATAAGGCCTTTCTCCAGAAGGCCCTCAAGCTGTAACTTGAGCTCACAGAGCTCTGGGGTGGTCATCCGATAAGGTGCTTGCATGAGATAGGCTCTACTCCAGGGACTAGATCTATATGGAAATCAATCTCACGTGGGGGTGGCATCCCCGGTAGCTCCCTTGGAAATACATTGGAAAACTCTCTCAAGATGGGATGATCATCTAGCGATGGTCCACTAGACCCATCCTTTGACCTGTCACTAACTGTAATAGCATACATCTGACAACCCCGTCACACACACCACTTGAGCTGCATAGCAGAAATGGTGCAAATAGAAACGGGTCTCTTGACCTCCAAAATCACTGACTCAACTCCAAGATCATCTACACAATATATAGTCTTATGATAACAATCCATCCCGGCCCTTATGCAGATAACCAATCCATGCCTAATATGACTCCATACGAGCCCAAAGGAAGAATGCAGAGATCTGAAGTGGTGGTGAAAGGTCCCAAATCCACTACACACTCCTTAACTAAGGATTCCACAAAGATCTTGACCCCAGAAGCCATCTCAACATCCCAATAAGACCCTGCCTAACTTACCACTATCCTGCATCGCTCTACTAAAGATGGTGTAATGAAGGAATCAAAAGAACTAAAATCAAACAATATAGAGGAAGGGATACCACCAATGCTACCTGTGGTCTCAATGACCATGCTCTGGTGCTCTACCAAGCGGTTCTCAACCACTACATAAATCCTATGGCTACATGCCCCATGTCACCAACTATCAGCTTAGAAACCAGTGCCTTACCCTTGTTAGGGTTCTGAGGGAAATCTCTCCAAAATTGTCTAGCTACTCCACATCCAAAACAACCACCTGATCCTCTCCAAGGAGTAGCACCACCAGAAGGTGCCCTAAAATCCTATGTGCTGTGGATCTTGATGATCTAGCTATGTAGTCTATTACAGCTTCTACTATCGAGATCCTAGCTGACTGAGATATAGGTCCACCCTATGTTCTGATGGGACCCCCTAGGAGGAGGCCCCATACTCCGACCTCTTTGTGCATCAGCTCTCTGAGGAGGCCTATATGGTGGGAAAGACAGATGCTGCTATTGTTGCTAGGGTCTAAAGGATGACTGTGCTGAATTCTACCCACCACGAGGAGGAGGTAGCTGACCCCCTCAATCTACCATCCTACATCTGTTGTATGTAGATCTTGACTCGGTCTCTATCCTGTTGGGTCTTACCCTGGAGTCTCCTATGCTATGTAGGCCTTCTCGACGGCCTCTGCTAAATTCTGTGTGACAGTGGATCCATACCACACCCTCCAATATCCAGAATTCAGGCCCCAGATGAGCCTGTGGATCCACATCTGCTCATTTTCCATGTGCTCAACGTACTGGAGTAGATCCAAAAATCTAATCTCATACTCTGCCACTGTAAGGGTACGCTTGTCAGAGGTCATGGAACTCATCTAATCCTCTACTTAGATGAATCTCCATCACAAATATCTGCTCTTGAATCTCTCCTCAAATAGATCCTAGGTCGATTATCTCTAGAATATACATGGAGCTTCTACCTCCTCTGTCCTCCACCATACTCCAGCTCCATCTCTTAGTAGATGAATTGCAACACAAGCTTTCGTGTTGTTAGAAAAAGGACATAGCTTGAAGAAACCACTCAAGCTCACTAGCTAGGCCTTTTCCTAAAATCCCCTGTGTCACCTGAATAATGTGATGGCCAAAGATTTAGGATCTCCCTGATGTGATCTGCAACTGTGGTCTAACGGTCTCTAGGCCTCTCTGCATGTCATCCCTGAGCCTAGGGCTTCGAGACCTCTCTCTATGTCTTGAAACTCAGTCTCCATGTCCCCTCAAAGGTGAATCTACTCTAGCTAACTCTCCATGGAAATTCTCTCCTCCATGCTCCTCACTGGGTGGAGGAGGTGCATGTCCCTCAATGGAAGTAACTCTATCATGTCTGCTTGCATGCACTCCTACTGATCCTCCGCACAAAGTGGCATTAACATCCTGAAGGGTCTACAAAATCTGTGGTAGGATGGCTGCCACTACATGATCCAAAGGTGGTAGATCTAGGTCTATGTGAAAATAATCCTCATCTTGTCTGCGCCTCCTGCACAGAAAAAAATGAGAGTTAGTTCATTACTTCAAGCCTTCTTTAGTTTCTAAGTTTACTATCATGTATAATTTTTCAAACAATTTTGTTTTTTAGATTAACATGTGTGTTAGATTTAAAGTTTCAAGTCTCACATTTTCCTAGTGTGCCCAATGGTCCAAGATTTTGAACCACTGCTCTGATACCAAGTGTAATGCCCACTTCAAACTACCAACTTGAGACTAAGAAAACAAACTAGGATTAGTTAGGAAAATTATGGAATAATTTTCTTTTTGTTGAAGAGTGTCAAGATCAATGTTCCAAGACCCATAGTTTAGCACAAACAAGATTAAGATTAATAATTAAGAATGAATTACAAGGATACTTCTAGCAACCATTATTAACAAAGCACAAGGTCAAAACAAGAGGTTAGATTCATCACTTAGGTTAGGAGGGTAATTTCTCACTCAACCCTTCTCTAACAGGATTACAAGGGTTCAACTTGATTTTTCACATAATTAGAGTAAAAGAAAACTATCCTAAATCATGCCCATTGGATAGGAAATTTTATCATCTTTCCAACCATATAAAGAAGTCCTCCTAACTCCTTATATTTTTCTAAGTTATGGGCCGACAGACTTTTGGGAAGAAAATTTTCCCTTGGGAAAGTCCACAGGCTTAGGGAGAAAAATTTTCCCCTTGAGCGGGCCGGAAGAGTGAGGAAGGATTTAGCGCTTTTTCCTCCTCAGGCAGAAAAAGCGTGAATCACCTCTGCACGCCCACGAGCTTGACGAGGGAGACAAGTGTCACTTCCCAATTGGCGTGGGGAAAAGTGAACCGAGGGAGGAAACTAAAATTTAGATGTCACTTCCAATTGGCGTGGGGAAAAGCGAACCGACGGAGGAAACTAAAATTTAGAAATTTTAGGCCAAAAAGCCCAAAGGGTGAAATTTTGCACGCGCCTCTGCCAAGGAGAAAACTGTATGCCACGTGTCACCCCTCCATGCCACATGTCAAAAATCCTATTAGTCGCAGGTCTGCAGACCAATGGAGCAAAAAGGGAATTTGAGATTTTAAAAGGTTTAAAATCTCAAAGGTGAAAGAAACTTCGTGCTCCCACGGAGGTCCAAATTGCCCACGTGTCATCACATGATTGGACGTGGGTTGGCGGGCCGCAGGGGAAAACTTGGAATTTTTTCCCAAGGCCAAAATCAAATTTTCCAAGGGAAAATTTACCTCCATACCTCCACCTTCACCCGAAATCACCATGTGGCATCTTGTGATTGGACGCGGGTCTACGATTGGACGCTGGGTCTACGGGGCGACGGAGAAATGGATGAATTTGAGCCAAAAGGGTTTAAAAGGCTTAAAAGCTTGCGCTGGCCCATGCCTTCCGCCTGAACACGTGTCAGCACATGATTGGCTATGGGGGTGTGGGGCCACGGAGAAAAATGGGAAATTTTTTCCAAAGAGGGTAAAAAGTTAAGTTTCCAAATTTCTCCCGCGCGCCCCGCCAAATCATGTGTCAACACGTGATTGGCTGCGGGGCCGCGGGGTTGTGGGGAAAAAATGGGAAAATTTTCCCAAGGTCAAATTTTCAGAAAGATAAGTTTCAAAAAGAGTCTGCACCTCCAAAGTGCCACGTGGGGAACATCTGAATGGTTGAGGGGGTGGCAAGGCCCCGGACTTTTTTGGGAAATTTTTCCAAAGGTTAAATTTTAATTTTTAAACAGTTAGATTATTTTTGAATGGCCATTTTGAAGTAAAACTTCAAATGGCCCATAACTTTTGATAGGAAACTCAGATTTGGGAAAACGAGGACTTTCTGGAAATCTCTCGAAGTCCTATTTGCACAAAGATCATCAAATTTGGATTTTTATGAAGTTTGAGAGGTCAATTTTAGGAAAAAAAATCTGCAGGGTTTTGCAAGGCAAACTAGCAATTTTTTCAACTATAAAATTTTGTTCAAATTTTGATTTTCTCTTCTCAAAATGTCAATAGGACATGGAGACTTGATCTTGGTAGTAGTTTTAATATTGTTTTCAAGATTCAATTTGTTGATTGAGTTGCAATTTATATTTTTTACAACTTTTGACAGGAAACGGTTAAACAAGTTTCAAATTTTATTTTTGATAAAGTTCTTGAAGGTATTTCTTAAATGTTGAGGTCCAATTGATTTCATTGAGACTTATTTATATCTAAATTTCTAAATTTTGATGTTAAATTTCTTATTCACTGTGATAAATTTGAACTGTACATTTATTTGATAAACTTAAATGCCATATTTGGAAATGAAATAGAGATCATTCACTAACAAGTTTATTAACCAATTTGCATCTTCCAAACATGGGAAAAGCATTTCAAATCTTATGTAAGGCATTCAATTGATTTCAATCATTCATTTACAAACCAATATGCAAAGATGGGTTTCCAATTTTTAACTCATTTCAAAAGGGTCAAATGACTGTCATTTCCTTCCTATGTATTCTTCCTTCCAAACAGAGATTATAAATTACAACAACAAGTAAATTTCAACACAACAATGCAAGTATTGAAAGGAATGATAACCAGATCGTCCCAAGCCAAGAACACAGATGCTAATCAATCACCACGATCTATAAGATGAAAGAAATTCACCAGAATAACTTTACATAAAACCTTTGCAAACAATGAGCAGCAATATCATATATTATTATGGAACTCAATGCAATACATTGAGATTGGGCCTTGCTTAAATAGGCAAGGAATAACAATCTAAGAACTAGTTAAGGTCGTAGATCAAGCCATAAATCAAGAAAATAACTAGTCATCAAAGAACTAGTCAAGACCATAGATTTAGGAGAGAACTAGACATCAAGGATCTAGTCAATACCATAGATCAAGGAAAGAACTATATCTAACAACTAGATAATATCTCCTAATATCTAAATAAGATAAAAGAAATATCCACGTGGGTGAGGATAAATACAATAAAGGTAAATAAAGTACATAGGTGAACATGAGCTAAGGTAAATACCTACTCTAACACCCCCCCTTCAAGTGAAGCTAGGGGCCAAAATAGAAGTGGCATGTCCACAGTATGAGTCCTAGCAACTAGGCCTAATGAGGTACTCATGTACAATAATTGGGAAAAGGGGACACCGCAAGGTACCCTAAACTAGTAATAATAAAGTAAAGAGAGTAAAAAACCAGCTCCAAGGCATCCCAAGAAGCTAGACTCAAAAAAACTTGTACAATGCTGAAGAAGTTTGGTCTGAATCCACTGCTCAATCATAGAACTCAAAAACAACTGACACTGAGGGCTTCACTAGAATAGCTCCATACAAGGAGACTGTCAACAAAGTGATGTCGAAAGTGCAAAAAAAATTACCAAACATAATTCGATCAACTGCTTCAAATAAGTGTGCCACGATCCAAGAACAGTAACCAAAGAAACAAGGCAAGGACACAAACTCCAGATTGTCACGATCCAAGAAAATCCAAGGTAACAAGGCAAGGACACGAAACCCAAAGAAGAAGGATCAACACCACACCCTCCCATACTACTGAATGGGTGGAGTGACGATAAAAATCTGTATGAGTTTCCCAAAATCAACTACTCAAACATTGAAAAAATAACACTAGACTTCACCATAATAGATCCCCCACAAGAGATATTGTCAACATGTCAAAAGTGTCAAAAATACAGATACAAAATCTCTCAACAAACAAGAGAGATACACTACACCTGCTAAAGAAAAATGCTCAAAACAAGAAACATCACAATGCAGAAGGTATAGAAAGTGGAGCAAGAGGCCGAATGGTGGAGGAGCCACGCCTGTAGAGTCCTCTCAATGAATTCCTATGTCGTTGCCACGAGTGATCAGATATCCACCCCAAATCAACACAGATGGATGAAGAAGATGCCTGCATATGACTTGGTGTAAAATGCACAATGGGTGCATGCAAAAGAACATCAGAATGTGTGGCATGTTGATCATGTCTGATAGCTGAAATCTTAGGTTTCTCAAGCCTGAGTGAAGATGTAGAACTCATCTGTTGCTCATGATCCTCAAAAAGAGTTGAGCGAAAAAACAAAGGAGCTCTATTAAATGTGTGATCCCAATGAATTATCTGCTTGAAAACTAATGTCATGACGAGAATTCCACTTAACATGTGGAATAGAGAAAACAATACCCTTTGAATGTATACCAATGACTCCACTAGTGAGACCCATAGAATGGAGCATACGAGAACTGAATGCAGTGGTATGTTTCCCAAAAAATCTATGCAATTGAGCAGAAGTAGGATACACAACATGTGGTACTGTAATAGGCACAGATGTGGAATAACATGCAGTAACAAGCTTCATAGGTGTATGAGCATCAAGAGTAGGAACAGACTCAAAGACTGACACATCAATGTCAGTGGGTTCAGGAGCAATAGCTACAAGTGGACTAAGAGCATGGATATGTTTGTCCACAATATGATGGTGATGTTGTAGGCTAGTAAGTTTGTTTTGTAGGACAGTGTATTATTGTATCCTTATCGTGAATGAGTGATTGTAGAAGAGAATTTCACTTCTTGAGCGATCTATTTTCTTCCAAAAATTTTACAATATCCTCTTGAAGTCCACATACTTAGAGAAAAAGCATATCATTCTCAGAATCCATGATAGGTACAAACTGAAACTCCTAAAAATTTAGGACGTTGGGCTCAGCCGAGATTACGTCCACAATTGATTACAACACTCCTCCATATTTTACACTTTATAATTATAGTGCAAGTTTAAAAATAAATAACTCCAATGGGAAATAGCATAAAAAAAACAAGCACTTTTGCAAAAAATGGCACTCAAAACCGAGTTACCGCAACAGTTACAAGCTTTTTACTATTTTGCTCAGTTATTTACTGTAGTTGCCACTAAAACAAAATAAATTGTTGTTTCCTTCACCACAAAAATAAAATTAAAGGGGGCTGAAGTTAAGCACCTACTAATAGGAATCACAAGCTTTAAGCCCTCATATGACCATACCATATGACCAAGGGCTAAGGATTTTAATGGGTGGCCGAGTTTACAGTCGATCTTAGGGTTTTCACACCTTCTGGATCCAATAGAAGCCTTTGTTTTGCATAAAAATGCACACAACAACAAAATACGACCAAATCCTAAATATATGAATACAAAAATAATTTATTTGTAATATAAAACTTACAGACGGATGCCAACAGCAATCTCTTGCTTTGATACCATGAAAGGAATGATAACCAGATCCTACCAAGCCAAGAACACAGATGCTAATCAAACACCATGATCTATAAGATGAAAGCAATTCACCAGAATAACTTTACATAAAACCTTTGCAAACAAATGAGCAATAATATCATATATTATTATGGAACTCAATGCAATACATTGAGAATGGGCCTTGCTTAAATAGGCAAGGAATAACAATCTAAGAACCAGTCAAGGTCATAGATCAAGCCATAAATCAAGGAAATAACTAGTCATCAAAAAACTAGTAAAGACCATAGATTTAGGAGAGAACTAGACATCAAGGATCTAGTCAATACCATAGATTAAGGAAAGAACTAGTCAATAACATAGATTAAGGAAAGAATTATACCTAACAACTAGATAATATCTCCTAATATCTAAATAAGATAAAAGAAATATCCACACACATAAGTGGGTGAGGATAAATACAATAAAGGTAAATAAAGTACCTAGGTGAACATGAGCTAAGGTAAATACCTACTCTAACAAGTATGAGAAAGTAGAGCATTCCTTTATTGATTTCCAACAAAACTTAACAACGTATCTCTTTCTTTGAATATCAAGTTACAATGCACAATACATATATCTTCCTTTCACAATCTTTTCAATACAGAGTATGGAATAATAACTCTTTACATTTCACATATCACTTTCAACCTTTCATTTTCAATACATGGTGTCTTCTCATTACAAATAAGAATAAAAATCATCCACTTCAAAGTGGGAAGGTTACAATAAATTTTCTCAAAGGAAGAGATTGACAAACTGTATTTTCTTCTTGCTCCAAAACAGCAGCAAGCTAGTTTCTTCATCTTTTCATATTGGTCACAACAAGGAAGGGGGGACGGAAGTTCTCTCCACCCAACCAAGACATCCAATAGGAAAGGAGAATCCATCCTTCCCCATTGGCCCCTGAGCTCCAACCATATTGAAATAAGGGATGCAATTCAACACATGGCAACAATGGCTTCCACATACAATAAGCAACATTTTCACATTCACATAAAACACATTTCAAGAAGGATGTAGTTCACAACTACATTATAAATTTGCAAACAAAACTTAAGCTTCTTCAAGCAAGCCAAAACAAGATCAAGGATCTGTGGGGAAATCCTTATGCCTCCTAATGGGAAATGGGAATCCACCTATACAACCCCACCAAAATAAATCATCTCACATATCCTTATGCCCCCCCCCCCCAAATTTCTCCTTATGCCCCCCCCCAAATTTTCTCCCTTATGCCCCCCCAAGAGTAAGAAATGCAAGCTATTTATTTTCCATGGTGGATCCCAATCCCAAAATCCCTCCATAATAAAATTGATGTCATTGACATTACCTTATTCCCCCTCCATATGAAATCCCCATAGCCTTCTCCTACACCGTGTTCTAAGCATTATACCCAACCAACCAACAACACACAACAACATTCACCATTTTTACTCATGCAAAGAAATGGAAAATAAGCATTTTAAGGTGCAAGTTTCTACCTCTCCATAATGGAGTTTGTTCCCAAAACAACAAGCTCTCCAAAGCCCAAAATTCAGTCCAAAAATAGCAACACACAAGCATGCAAGAACTCCAATCTCCTTCCACAATGCAAGACTCCAAAACAACAATAAAATTCGACCCAAGAGGAATGAGAAAAGTTTCAACAACCACAAACAAGCAAGGAATTTGAATTTTAAAGGAGAGGGAGAGAAGTGGATGATATGGATTCCATATGGGATCCACATCATTCTTCCTCAAACCCAAAATAAAATTCAACATCACAACTAAATCACATTAAATAAAAATAACAATCAACTTACACACTCCAAATTAACCCATACCCCAACAAGGACTGAATTAAAAACTTGTAAGGGAAGTGCAATTAAAACTTACACATAGTAATTTCAAAATACATTTAAAAATTCTAATTTTGACTCCCAAACCATAAGTATGGTTGGTGGATAATTTTAAGAGGTGTGGGACAAGTTTCTAAATATAGCCCTCAAGGACAAATTCGAATTCCTAATGGATAATGTTAAGAGGTGTGGACAAGTCTCTAAATATGGCCCTCAAGGAAAAATTTGAATTCCTAAAAGTATGAAGTGTCTCACACTCCAAAATCTAACTTACACAATCTTTCACATCTCTTACATCTTCTTACATGTTTCTTACACACTCTTACAACATGTATTAATATCACTAACTTCATTTATTACATTCTTTTGACATAATGATTTATTTATTTAACACATGGTTATTCACAACATAAACCCAATCAATTAACAACTAATGAAAAAAGGAAAACACATTTAAGCAATACATGAAATCCCTTGGTCACATTTTAAATGTGATTCCCCCCATGCAAATCCCTAATAAACACAACATTCAAAACAATAAAAGTTGCCATGGTGACCTCATTGAGTTCATCAAAATTTTTAATATGGGTAGTCTCCAGTCCCCCGACATTGTTGTGATTTTTAACCTTCAAAATGCAAATAACTCCATCGGTCTCGTGGATGCATTAGACATCCAAAATGATATATATAATATTTCAAAATCATCTAAACACACAAATCACAACAATATCATTAATCTAACAGTATCATTTTTCATAAAATAAATCAACTATATCATCATCAAATTTCCACCATACCAGATCTACTCAAACATCCAACATCATAAGTCCAAGTCAACATCTATAATATGTCCATGTCATAATAGTATATCATCAACCACATATAGAAATGTCTCTAATAATCATCAATCATAATAACTGAATCCAGATCAATACTAGTCCATGATCTAACATCTAACCATCATACTAAAACAACAATAATAGTGTCCATAATATGATCAATAATATCAAAATCAGTATCGAATGTGTCAAAGGGAAGTGGGCATTACATAAAGGATTGCTAGAGCAAGCAGACATCACTGACTCTCACTATAGAAATTGATATACATCTGAACCAATAATCTAGCACCAAAAACAACATCATGAAATCATCCTAAAACATTCAATTTGTTATTAATGTGGTTTTTCAGCAATTACAACACCTATTAGGTCACCATGACAACAAGTTGATCAATGCTTGAAGATTTCCTAGGTTGTTATTTGATATTTGAATTTTTGAAGGTTGATTGATGCAGGAAGTAGTTTTACATAGGTAGCCATCCTTCGAGGGAGGTATAAATTTTGAATTTTTCTTTATGGACAACCTTCCTTTGAGGTATCATTCTATGTTTTTATGGAGGTATTTATCATTCAAGGGATCATTCTACTTTATTTTTGATGATGTGATTTTGATTTTTGATAGCTATCATTTGAGGGATCAGTCTACTTTCTTTTGATATGATGGGTCCATATATATATATATATATATATATATATATATATTTTGTTTGAGAAGAGGTAAATTCCTAATATACCACTTCAAGGAGGGGAAGAAATGTGTGCACTAACTCCCCATGTGTGCCCTACAACATGTCTACGGTTGATACACAAGGTGGATGGATGTAATTATTTTGGGGTTCCTACAAAGGAGGAACTTGTCCATGTGAAATATAAGATTAACAGAACCATGGTTCTCATCTTTAAATTTTCAAGGATAGTGATGGAAAACCACATAATTTCAAATCATTATGATGATAAGATGGCTTTTTGGTGTTCAAAGAATATATTTTATGTCACTATTATCATGATGGCCAATATGTTAACAATAGAAAGGCCATAAGTGCAAGGAATTCATAGGTTCCTTGTTAGGTGTACCATCAAGGGAGGATAGATGATAAGCTCCTGATCCACTCTTGTGAGTGATGACATATGGAATGATCCAATTAGGGAAAAAAATTCCAGGTTTACTCCTATCAAGAGTAGTTACATTTTTATTTTCCTTGAGAATAATACCACCTCTATTAAAGTCACATTATTTTACATATTTGTTATATGAAATTTTGATGTGCTCTTGATAGACATGCTGATGTTTGAGAGATGTTAAGTGTTTTTCATCTAGTAATTCTTACTATCCTAGATGGTCTTGTCGATAATCGTCATTCGGGATAAAATATTTGATGGATAAGTGGAGTGATGGAATTTTAACTTTAAGGGGTAAAACCACCTTAGATCCATAGACTAGTGAGAAGGGAGTAACACTTGTAGGAGTGTGGATGCTAATTTAGTAAGCCTAGAGAGAAAATGAGATTTGGAGGTGCAAATATTTACCTTCTTTGTCAACAATTTTCATGAGAATATTGTTAAGTGTTTTGTTAGAATATTCATTTCTTCCATTTTCTTGTGGATAATATGGTGATGAAAATCTTATTTTTATGTTAAATGTGTCACAAAGTTTCTTAAAGTCTTTGTTATTGAAGAATTTTCCATTATCAGTGAAAAATTTCTGAGGGTTACCAAAGTGACATATGATATGTTTATAGATGAAATCAAATATTTTATTATATTTAGTAAATGCCAAGGGAATGGATTCTACCCATTTAGTAAAGTATTTGGTTGTTGTGATGATAGAATGATGTTGTTTTGATGAGAAAGGATTGATCATGCCAATGAGGTCTAGCCCCCATTATGAGAAAGGCCATAGGTATTGAGTGGGTTATAAGGCTTGATTAGCGGTGTGAGTAATATTCGAGTGTTGTTTACATTTGAAAATTTTCTTAACATACGCTCAACAATATTATTTAATGGTAGGCCAGTAATAGCCTAGTCAGACGAAAAACTTCTATGAAAACAATACCATTGAAATGTCCACCACATATGCCATCATGGACTTATTGAATGGATTTAGTAGAATCATCCAATTTAAGACATCTTAACAAGAGACCGTCAAATCTACATTTGTATAGGATACCACCCACAATGACATAATGGATAGTGCATTTAAGGAAATTTCATTTAGTGTTTCTGGATAGAGTAGGAGGAATTTTGGATTCTAAAAGATATTCAAATGTCTAAGTGTACCATAGTTCATTTGGATTGTTTTTTATGATGTTGATAGATGTGATTTCATTGTTATGTTATGGTTTATAAAGTATATGGACAGCAACAAACTACTTAGAGTTATCAGTTCAATCGTTAGTTGTTAATGGGATGAGGGATACTAGAGAAGCCAAGGGAATAAAAAATTGTTAGAGGATCATAGAACTATTTGGATGGTGTAATGATCAAAGGCTTCTAGGAGGAATTTAATAATGGATTTATATTTTTTAGGATTTTATTTTTACATTACTAAATTCCTTTTATCTTATTGATGACAAGTTGTGAGTCTCCACAGATGTGCAAGATTTGAACACCAAGCATGACAGAGATTTGGAGACCCATGATTAAAGATTCATATTCATCCATGTTGTTATTACATTCAAAATTAAGTTTGAATGATTAAGGGATAGGAGTACCCCGATATGGTATAGTGACGATACAGTAACCTCCCGCTTACATGCATTTAGATCCATCAAATAAGAGGATCATTTCTAGAGGGAATTATTATGTATAAATGATAGTGTTGATAGATTCGTTATGGAATTATTAGTAAGGTGATTGGTTGTCTGGGAGAGGGACTTCAGCGATATGATCAGTGATAGATTGACCTTTGATATTTTTTGTGGGATAAATTCAAGATAAAACTCAGTTATGAAGTTAAAGCACCAAGAGATGTAGTCATTGTGATACAGTTAAGATTGGAGGGTCTAAAATGATTTAAAAATGGTAACAACCTAAGTATTGTGATTGAGTAGATAATGGGGTATCTTGGAAGTTGTGAAGCACAAGGAACACCACAACATTTTGGTTTCGGTATAGTGAGTTTTGGATTCATGGAGAGTATAGCTTATATAGTAAATGAATTCCTCGTGACCCTACTCATCTTGATGAGTGAGAATGACACCCAAGGTATGATTAGTAGTGGATATATAAAGGTGGAAAGCCTCCCCCTTTCATGGAGGTGTGAGAATAGGTGGTGATAGGAGGTATTTTTTGAGGTCATCTAAGGCCATTTGACAATTTTGGTCCCGTCTAAAGTTAACATGTTTTTGAAGGAGATGATGAAAGGGTTGGCAACAATCTGAGAGTTGTGATATAAAGTAGTGGATGCAATGAAGGTTACCTTAAAGGATGCATAGTTTCTTGAGGTTTAAGGAAGGAGGTATTTTGATAATGGCATTAATTTTAGAGGGGTATAGTTCAATGCAATGGATAGATATAATGAACCCCAAGACCTTACCAGTGAGGATACCGAAGACACATTTAGTGGGGTTGAGATGAAGAAAATATTAAATAAGACAGATGAATATGGAATCAAGGATAGTGATATGATCTCTGTGTTTTTTATATTTCCCTAAGATATTATCAACATATTATTCTATGGTTTTGTAGATAAGGTTGTGAAATATATATGTCAGAATGCATTGATAAATGGTCCCCACATTTTTAAATCCAAATGACATAACATGTTATAAAAAATTCACCATGGAGTGATGAGGGATTTTTTACATTGATCATGTGTGGCAATGAGAATTCGGTTATAACCAAAGAATCCATCCACAAGGGAGATCATCTCATGGTCGAATGTTAGAGAAATGAGTTGTTCGATGTTTGGAATAGGAAAATAATCTTTAGGAAAAATGAGATTGAGATCTCAGAAGTCATTACATATGAGTAATTTCCTTGAGGATTTGGTTATGGATATGATGTTAGATACATACTATGGATATTCAATGGGTATGTTGAAATTAGTAGAGGGCATGTGTTGTAAATTTTCCTTAATAAGAAGATCTATGCAAGGGTGTATCTTACGTAGATTTTGTTTAACAGGTTTGGCATTAGGATAAGTGATGATAATGTGGATGAAAATGTTGGGATCAATACCATGCATATCACTATATGACCATGCAAAGTCTTGACTGTATTTAGATAGGAAGGTGGTTATGTCATTTAACTCCTATGGATATAAGGATTGACCAACCTTAACTATGTGAGATTCCTATAGACTCTCTATATTAACATTGATAGTGGGTTTATTGAGGAGTGTTGAAGTGTTAGGTGTTAAGAATTTTTGAACGAAATGATCCTCCAACCACATGTGAGAGAGAATGGCTTGATCATCTTGACATTAGAGAACATTAATAGTGGGTAAGTCTTCTTCTATCATTTAAGACCAAAATAGAGGAAGAGTCTTAATATCATTATTATTATGATAGGTCAATGGTCCTAATGTAATAGTATTGACTATAAAACAAGTTAGGAAGAATGGATATTATGTCATTTGTGTCCATAGGGTCATCTTGAATGGATGAAGAAGATGGTTTTGATTCTATGATGGTCCTAGATGTGGTATGTGTGGAGGATTTGGAAACGATTTTCTCATAACCTAGCCTATATTTTTCATGTGGTTTGAGGAAATGTTGTACTATTAACTCATGGATACCATTATCATAACGTCTGAATCCTAATTGTTTGTAGGCATAGTGATGGAGGTATATATGTGCAAAAACTTCGTTATATAAGAATTCTAAATCTAATATGAATGACATGGCTTGACGTTGATGAGTAGGATGTGTAGAGGGGTGGTCGATCCCTCCATAGATACGGTTTGTTTTCAAATTTGTAAGACCGTAGGAGATGTGTAGTCTTTTATTTTACTAAATAGCCTAAGGTGTGTTGGTACATCACTAAGAAAAACCTGAGTACTCACCTGAATCTCACAAGGGAACCATGTCCCTCTTTTATAGAAGCTTTGTCAAGGAGTTAACATGAAAATAAACTTATAATCCAGTTCCATAATAACCATTCAAATGTAAATCATAAATAGATCTAGATCACAACCATATGCAAGAATGAACTAAACAAGAACCAAGATTAGATCTACCATGCAAGATTCATAAACAAATATGTTAATAACAATTTATCCAACAACTTAGATCCATTGTATTAATCACTGCAAAACAAAGAAGCTTAATACATACATATGAGGATCATCATAGGTCATACATGCCCATAAACCACCAACATAACATTACAAGCATTCACGAGATACTAAATCCATGTAAATCAATACATATTTATATTGGTGGGGACTTTCCATTCACCATCTATGCATCCTCGAAATAGGTTGCATGCTTAGTGTTGGTGTCCATTTTGATCCTCTATTATTTTCCCATCTTTCCCCTTTGTTCTACATGCTCAAAAACATTTTTATCAGAGTTTGGTGGTTTGCAAGTTTCCCCATCCAGATTGAATGCTTTAAATGACTCAGAAACCTATTATTTTTCCCTAACTTGAAAGAAAAAATACATGCAGGCTCTATTTTATGCCCTAAATTTCCAAATCCATGGGCCTTTGTTGTTTTTTCCTTTTTCCCAGCTTGTGGAGCTTGAATTTTCTCATTTTGTACTCATTTTCCCTAAAAAATCCTTCCCTATGGTTGAAAATTGCTTTAAAACACTTCCCATATGTTTTTTGACCAAAAAATCCTTTTCCCACGATGAAAAAATCAAATTCAAGCGTCCTTAGCAAATTATGTGTTTTTTGATGGTCATACAGGTGTCGTTTGACCATTAAAATTAAGCATAAAGGATGTCTCCTATGTGGCTGCCTCTGGTTGGACAAGAATCAACGAGGTTTCTTTGAAAAACTTAGCATTTTTTGGCTTCAGGAAAAACTTCAACATTACCTCCGCAACTCCACAGGAGGACACGTGTCATGTTCTTATGCCAGGGAAAAATGGAAGGAGGGTGTGGAAATTAGGAAAAAAATTCCTTTTTTGTGAAGGGGAAATAGGGTGTGGAAAGGCCCACGGGTCTACAATGGGAAGCGCATGGACATGTGGCAGCATGGGGATAGAGCAGGGAACTTAAGCAATTGTTGCCTTTATTGGCAAAAAGGGAGAAAAGTTGAAGAAGAGGTCGTGGGTTCGCAATGGAGCAAGGGATGGACATGTGGTGGGCGTAAAAGGAAGTGTGGGCCATGGAAAAAAAGGGGAAATTTTTCCCTTTTTGGTCCAAAAGACTTAGAGAAAAGAATTAAGCTGCGGGTTCGAATGAAGCCACAGGGAGACACGTGGCAAGGGCAAAGCAGGTTGGCGGGCCGACGGAGGAAAAAGTGAATTTTTTCCCTTTTACAAAAAATAATTAGAATGGAAGATTTGAGGCCTAGCTCCATGAAAAATCAGAATAGGACACATGGCGAGGATGGGATTAGCGGCGCAGACCCACGGGGAGAAATGAGAAAAATTTCCCTTCACGAAAAAAGGTGCTAAAACGTGAAATAAGCCCACAGATTTTTAGCGATAGAGAGTTTGACATGTGTCAAGGATAGAGGTGGAGGTGTGCGCCCATGGAGGAAAAAGTGAATTTTTTCCAAATTCCAAAAAAAGGTCAAAATGTGCAGAATTGAGCTGCGATCCCAATGGGACCCAGCATATGCCATGTGTCATCACCAAATTTCAAGGGCGGAGGGGCAGAGAAAAAAGTCAATTTTTTCCTTTTTTTCCAAAAATGTTAAAAGGTCAAAAAGTAAGCCCAAATTCATTCCCAATCATAGTTTGACACGTGGAGGGCCTAAATTGAAGGAGAAAGAGCAAATCAAGGGTAATTGTACATTTTCATTTTTGACTGCCATTTTTTCTCAAGGAAGCTTGGAGATGCGAATTTTGCATCATTTTTCATCGAATTTTTGGTGAATTCATGTCCTTTGTTCCTGCAAAGATCAATTCAAGTGGTTTTAGGGATTAATTTGCATATTTGAGGTGTTTTTTAAATATATTTTTACTCAGGCCCATGTAAAATGTGAAATATCAAATTATAAAGTTACAGAATCAGATTTCGGAATGATAAGGATCAAATGATGAAATGAAAGGGGTATGCATGCTTGGAGAATTAAAAACATGCCTCCACAATAGATAATGATGAAGGATTTGTAATTATTCATGATTTTAGAAACATCTGGCATCTGTTGTTGCAAATTTTTTAAACATCCCTATCTATGAATCATGTTGGAATTTTGTAACAAACTTGATGCTGGGCATATTCTTTTTTTGGGAAAGAAGGATCAAATGTAATTGAAAGTCATATAATGCATGTTTTGAGACATGCAAAAGGTCGAAGAAACTTATAAATTCATGGGAAAATTTGGGAAGAAGCCCATTCTCTGAGAAACCAACTTAGAACCATTTCTATTTCCTTTTTGCATCAGATTTGTATCATGTTGAGTTGGTTTTAGTTGTAAAACCATCAACAAGCTCTGAGATTGTTCTTATAACATTTCCCTGCTGATGAATTTGGTCATTATGGATTATTTTGTGTTGCCTCTTGGCAAAATTTTCATGCACTTATGTTTGAGAATGTTTTCAATTTGTGTTTCTTGCTCCTGTTATAGTCTTGTGTTTAAAATCTCTCTTGATCATACATGGTCTCATTTCTTGTTAATAGCTTAATGGCATCTACAGTCTCACATTCAGAAGAGCTTTCATCTGATAAAGAGATAAACAAATTAAAATCACTTTACCTTCCTTGAATTCTTAGATTTTTTTGTAAACCTCTGGGTGCACCTTAGGTCATGATAAAATAGAGATTTTTGGTTGGTTCATCTAGTTTAAGCTTTTGTGGCAGGTTGTCAAATATTATGTGGAAGAGTGCAGATCTAGGCGTCCATTTGGTTCACATATCCTAGTTGAAGGAGTACCTTAACCCCTTTGAAGCATTATGTTGTTTAGGTGTTACAAATTTCTTGCAAATGTCCTCAAAGAATCTGGAAAATTCTGGTTGGTCTTGTCTAAAATCTCCCACCAAAAATTTCATTCAGAATAACTAATCCTACCCCTGCATTGCATTGTGTGTCAACAAAAGAGCACAATCCATTTATAAAAATTCACAAAGCAAATTAGGATCATACCATGTCTCTAGCAGCCTTAACCTTGTCTTGAAAGCATTTCCATAATTTAGTAGTGACAACTCTATTGAGTTTGAATAATGGAAAATTGATCATGTTTTCCCAAGGCCATCTCCATACAATATGCACAGTATAAGGATATCTCAACCTCCTTCACAAAATAGAGGCTACAATATAGGTTCTCTTACCTTGGTTGAAAGGCACAACCTAAAATAGTGAGGATTAGATGAAAATACTTTCAAGGTGCTACCCACTTCTTCAAATCCTGAGTGCTAACAAGTCAAATAAACTGCTTCCCCATCTACAAAATGACATATAAATAATTTATCTTCCTCTGAGTGTCTTGTAAAATCCATGATGTTTCTCAAGAGTTGAAGGAGATTTAATCTAGGTACCAAAACTAAGAATAGCCATGTGTTGGTACAAGATAAATATAAAAACATGCAATCTTATTTAATAATAGATCTCCTAAAATTAACTCCTAGTTCATATCCTATTATTATTTCAAAACACTTCATGTCACTCAATCTTGTACTATAGAAAAATAGTATTTTCTTAGTCTCCAAGTCTTCATACCTTTCTGTGCTCTACAATCATACCTATCTTTAGCCCATTGGAAGAAAAATGGCTAAGTCTCATCCTCATACTTTCTCAAGTGCTCCATTCTTTACTACATTTCTACACGTACCTATGCGCCCCATGTCTGTGAGCCCCAGCCTTATCTTATTTCTATACTTAGGATATAATTTATCATCCCAACATTATCCCACACTTGCTTCATTACTACCCTCGGAAGTGGGTAACCATGCCTTATATCTCCATGACTAAAGAATAAGGAAGAAAAGAAAAATTATACACAAAGAATGAAAGAATGCATGGATGCTCTATCCTTCTGAAGGCATAATTAACTCAGGATACTCACTTTTGATCTCAGCCTCTAACTCAATCCAATCATTGAGTACCTTATTTTTCTTATCAAGGATATCTATGAGTAATCCTTACCTTTCATCCATAGTCATGGTTTTTCCCTCATTTTGCAACACTCTAAGGATGTTTGCGAGACTTGATATCATCCCATCCATCACATACACGTGTCAAGCTATCAGCTTCCCAATATCCTTTATTATATCTTTATGAGGGTCTCAGGATTCTATGAGTGCATCTTGATTTTCTGCTAATAATATCAACCTCTCCTCGAACCCAAGTGTTTCATCATTCTTTTTTGCAAGGACTATTGTATCGTCCATGATTATTGTCTCAAGATATGCATATATATTCAATAAAAAATATGCCTTCTTTCATCTCATCTGTCAAGTTCTAGAGAAAAGACTCATAACATGTTATCCGACCTGATATTGTTTCTTTATTCCTTTCCTCTTATGCTGCAACATCCTTCAGATTCATAATCCTCATTATACCTTCATCCAACACCATATGAAATAGTGTGCATAAATAATGCATAGAAGATAGGAACCTTTGAGCCACCTTTTCCTCATATTGTGGCCTCACCTTTAAGATTTCATCACCAATATTTTCCACTATATCAATTATTACATGGGCCTTCACCTCAGATCTATCTTTTCCCTCTGTCAAGTGCTTAATATCTACTTCTTTATCCTTGCTATTCTCTAACAAAGTCTTAGTAGTTTCTTCCTTATCTATATTTCTATGTGCAACCTCTACAGATACCTTCAAAAATGCATCACTTACTTGTTCATCTTAAAACTAAGTCAAATTTATTATTACATGGTGAGAATGTGGGGCTTTCTTAATCCTTCGAGAGACATGATTCTTCACACACATAAAAATCAAGCTCATCCATGTAAGTCTACATATTCCATGATATCTTCTTACGGGTGTATGTGGTTTCCATCTCAGGATCCATTATCTCTCACCCATACAAGCATTATTTTGCAATGGTACTTTGGAACATGGCACAAATTATCTTCATCACATCATCAACATAGGCTAGGTTCTGTGTCCTTACCATATCTTACTCCTTAGACTCACTAGTGTGTTTTCCTACTTACTCTTATGTTTCAGTGAACATATTCTGTTGTACTTCCTCTTCTCCCTCAGTTTCCTTATTTTTGTGCTGAATGTGTTCTACTATCTTCATGTATCCACCAATGTAAATTTCCTCTTCAAGTCGCTACACACCTAAATTGGGGACATCCTCACCAAACTCGTCATCATCCTATGCCATTAGACTAGGTGTGGCAACATCTTCATGTACGCTTCTACATGAAGACTTCTCTTCATCACTATCCTTAACTGGAATATATCTTTGTCTTTTCCTCCTTTCTTCCTCAACCTTCCTCATTGGTTTAACACACGGTGATCTCCTTACTGGATATGGGGGGCCATCACCAGTATCTACACCTATTCACCTTATACGTATTTGTCTCCTCTCTTGATTAAGTGTAGTACTGTCATCTTGTTCCTCTTCTTTCTCGAGGATATTTTTCAAAATATCATGTCCTTGTTCTTCATGCCTTGGGGTGTTTGTTCAACTAAAATCATTTTTCCCATGATTTTTTTCCTTTTGGAGGTCCTGGTAAACACAAGTCAACTCCTCCAACCACCTTTCCATCCTTGAACCGCATCCTTCGGTACACATACATGTGTGGAGGCTAAATATTTCCCACAACGATGACTCCTAGAGTTATGTCAATATTTCCTATTACCATCACCTCCACATAATCCTCCTTATTGGGCCATACATATGTTTTGCGTAGAATATGAAAATCTGCATCTAATTTGTCAGTATCAAAATGTAGCTTCCACACATTTTGTAACAGGTTTACTGAATCCTTGGAAGTAACATGTAGTGAAAGTGAATGGTAATTTACACCAAGGGATCGTTTCTCCCATCTTCATGATGAATATGCCCTGACAAAAAATTTTGGTATGTTGTGAACTTTGTTTTTCCATCTAATACACCTAGGAAGCTCATGCATTATGAACCACTCTCCTTCAGATGCCCAACGCAACCTCCTAAACCACTTCTCATGGCACTCCTTATATGTTTTTAAAATGGAACCATGTCATGTGTACTTAGAAAACTTATTCACAGGTGATTTATTATCCATGGGATATTCCCAAACTTTCCTCCTTTGGTCCCATTAGGCATGCCTATTTCACTAAACCTAATTTATAGTAAAAAAAATCCCAGGTTATCTTGTCACTCTTATCATCCTGGGTACGCACCTTTGTCACCAGGATCTTCGCCATGTAACTTGTTATATTATACTAGGTATTGTTCACCATTTTATGTGATATATGTGGCCAGCAGTTATTAATTTCTTTCCACATTTCCGACTCAACCCTATTTGCATCCAACTAAATACACCACTACCCTTGTCACCAGTTCATCTATATGAGTGACGTTGAAGGGTCGGCCCCCCCTTATTATAGTGGTACATTGATGGTCATATCCCTCAAAACCCTTCATCTTTTGATAAGTCACCTGAAATATTTGAGCCTGATTTGTGCAAAACTTTGAATTTTTCGATCAACCTTCGTTGTAATACCTCGTCCTTCTACACACGAAGTAGAATAAGTTTTAATGCATGTGAGACATCAGCCACTAGTAAAATTGGTCATGCTTTCCAAATAACAGAAGCACATAAATTTACATGACTCCTATGATTTCTAATAACCTATGCATCGATGTGTGCAGAGCCCTATTCCCATCTATTATCATCCTATTGGTCTTCAAGATGGTATCTGCATTGATATCCTTAATTATTTTCTCAATTATATGGTTTAAGTCTCTAATCTTTTGTTGTGTTAACTTTGACATCCACAATCTTCCCTCAATGACCCCTTCAGGGTACTGTAATTCTAAAAACCACTCCTGTGCTTCTACCTGGGTTTACCTCTCAACAACTAGAACTCACCTTGGTGTCATAACTCTTTTGAATTCACTGGTACGCATTTGTAGCTTCAAATTTTTCCTCTTCCTAATCTTCATGCCCTAGTTTTCCCCTTATCATGGGTCTTTCTTCATGAAACCTTAACCATATGAACCCGCCTTTAAAAATTACTCCTAACTATCTCAATAACACTTCTTAGAAGATCTACAATAATAACTTGCGCCAAACTTGCATATTTCGATGTTCCATAGATCATTCATCACACTTCACAACTTGATAGATTAAAGGATGAAAGGTAACAATAACATTGCATTCACCAAATTTATAGCTCATTTCAAAATTCCCAATATTAACTTCTCCTAAACTACAACTATAAGTGGCATTAATTCCACTCCCTCACTCTTTAGTGTATTACACCATGTCCTTTCTGTGCCTAACATTTCCAAACCTTAGTTATAACCTTCTATCATACCAACTACTTCTTGGCCAAATATTTCCTTACAACGCGCCTCCTTGTGCTAAACTACCTATCCAATGTGCCTTATATCAAGTAGCCTCTAATGTTGCATCCTACCCTCATTTTACACTGAGTGTCCATCCCTCTTATGCATGATTTCTAATCCGAGTATATTTCTTATAATTTCTTCTCAAACCTATATTCACTTTGAGCCCCTATAAGTTTATAATGCACTTACAATATGTAACAAGATACTAGTCAATTCTTATTGATCCACCCCACAAGTAAAAGTATACCCGGGTCGTCTACGCATGAATTCAATAGATAGTAATCACAAAACTAGAACACAAGCGTGCTTATTACAAAAAAAATGAACTAAATTGGAAAAGTATAGAAACGTTGAAAAGGAAACACATATAAATGAAATGCATTAAAGGAAGTCTAATCTAATGGAAATACTTCCTTATTACAAACACCAAGAATACTTATTTATAGGAGGGATTCAAAATTCTCCCCATTGAAATAATTGGGCAACCGTGTGCCATCCAACACTGGTAACTAGTAAAAACCTATTTCAAATATGTATGTCACAACATACGGTCCCAATCAATGCACTTGTTACTTTCTAGGATGGCACAAAAACTTGGATTCATACAAAACAACCATCTATCCAACTTCAATATTCATATTTTAATATGTCCATCATGTTATTCCTTCTTTTTGGCCTTTTCTGTCTTCTAGATCCACTATGGAATATCTTGTCTTTCATCTAATTGTATAAGTTTATCAATTTACTCTTTAAGTTCTTTCTATTATCCAATCCTCCTACGTGTGCAATACGCAGGGTAGCATATATTACACTGGTAAAACAATCTCTATGCCAAACATCAATGGAAAGGGTATGGCTTTGTTCAACCTTTTGTAAGTTGTTATGTATGCCCATAGTACAAAAAATAATTTATCATATTAAGTATTTCCTTCCAAAATCACAAATATTTATCAATGTATGTCCCAATATCTTGTTGAAAGCTTCAATAGTGTCATTGGCTTGTGATTGATAGGGTGTTGTTTTATGGTGTGCCACCCTTAAATTATGCCAATAGTATCATGATGGTGTCATTAATAAAATGAGTTCCCCTATCACTTGTCAGACTCAGTGAACATCCATATCTTTTTATTATGTTCTCCCATAGAAACCTTGCTTCTACAGCTGATGTGCCTTCCTTTGTAGACATCTTTTTCACACCTTGTAAGATAATCTATACAAGCTATAATGTAGTGTGATCCAATCCCACATGTGGGTTGGGAAATAGGACCCAAAAAATCAATTTCCCACTTTTCAAAATCTTCTACACTAGAAAAAAGGTCTCAAAGTCATTTCATCCCTATACCCAGAATTTCTAAGGTGCTAAAATTGGTCACAAGCTTTACAACAGTCTATAAAATCCTTGTAAATCGTTTCCCACCAAATTCCTGCCAATAAATTCTTATGTGCAGTACCATTTCTTACATAATGTCTTCCTGCAATCTTGTCATGAGATTCCTCCATAATGGTAGTTGGTTCATTCTTAAGTAAACACCAACACAAAAAATCATCCCAACCCAACTTGTCTAAATCTCCACTAATTAACATGTAAGGTGTGACACATATAGCAAGTTGTTTGCTCCTCAAACCCTTCATCCACTCAGGAACCACACCTGTACACAATAATACAACAATATCCTCTAAGTCAGAGGGTGCGTGGTTCAATCTGAAAAGTTGGGAATCCAACATTGTATCCTCAATGCTTTTTGTGTCATCACCTGAGTTATTCCTTGATAAATGATCTAGTTCTAATTTACTCTTATCAGGATTCACCACTACTGTAAATTCAAATGCTTGGAAAAAGAGAATCCACCTATATATGCACCCTTGCAAAACAGGCTTATTGATTAGATACTTAAGTGTCATGTGATCTATATAAAATATGTATAGATTTTCCAACAAGTATTTTCTAAACTTGTGTAGCATGTAAATCCTGGACAATGCTTCGTGCTCTGTAGTTGTCTAATTTTTTTTAGTCAAGGTAAATTTTATCCAAAGAAAATAATATGATCAATAATACCCTCCTAAGAGAGGCTAAAACTATGCCAATTGTCATGCCATAGGCATCCAAAAGCACATGGAATGGTTTTTTCCACGAAGGAAATCGCAGAATAGGCACAGAAGTAAGCCTTTCCTTAATTTTTGAAAACATGAGCTATTGCACTTCACTTCAATTTATTTTTCCCTAAATCTTCAATAATTCCTCTAATGTCACGACTATCCTAGCATAACCCTTGATAAAATTCTTGTAATAACCTGTGTGCCCAAAAAATCCATGCACCTCACTTTGGTTAGTAAGTTCCTCTAAGCCTGAAATGAAAACAGCCTTAGCATGATCTACCAACAAGCCTTCTTTACATATAATATGTCCTAAAATAGCTCCAAAAGGTATAATAAAGATGCACTTCTTGATGTTTAGGGAGATGCTCAACTTCTGGGACCTCTCAAACATAAGTCTTAAATTTTCACAATGATCTTTTACTAACCCATAAATGGTCCAATCATCCAAGTAAACCCGTAAATAATTATGAATGAAGTCCTTAAACACTTGCATAAAAATACGTGAAAAGACTGCAGGTGCATTATTCAATTCAAAAGTCGTAATAGTGTATACAAAATTTCCCCACTCAGTGGTGAAATTTGTATTCTCTTGTTCTTCTTTTGTAATTTGCAACTGATGATATCCAGAAAATCCATCAGTGAAGGAGTAGATCTCGCGCCCTATAATGCCTTCCAAAATCACCTCTGTAAATAACGTGGGAAAGGGATCTATTACACAAGAAACAATTAACTCTCTATATTCCAAATAGATCCTTATCTTGCTATCCTTCTTTATGCTTATCACCATATGCCCAAACCATTATGAATTCTCAGTGGGCTCAATGATTCTAGAATTTAACATCTTATCAATCATTTCCTTTAATTTGACATGCAGATTAGGATTCATCGTGTAAATCTTCTTCCTAACTAGGTGTACACCATCCTTTAACTTGATCCTTGTCTCACCCAAAGAGTTATGTACCCCTTTCAACTCACGATATCCTCTAGGGAATAAGTCCTAGAAGTCACACAATAGCTCAATTACCTTTGTAACCTCTCGGTCTGACTAATAATCACCAATTATGGCCTCATTAACTTATTCATCTGTACCAATTTTGACCTTATTTGTGTACCTTTTCATCTACACTATATAAGATCTTGTGCATACCTATAGTGTGATCAACATCTTGATTTTCCACTTCCTCATCATCAATCATGTAAACCAACTTTCCTTTTTCTTTTACTAACCAGTCGCGCCCAAGTTGTTCTTCATTTATCTCTTCTTCTTCAAAGTGTGCCTCTAGATCTGAATCACTTAGTAATTATTGAATAAGGTCCTCATCCTTTGCAATATCTCCCATTAGTAAGTGCCTCATAATCTATAATGCCTCATTCACTGGTGGTTTAGTAGAAAAATATTCAGAGGTCTTAATTATACCCGTATTCATTTCTTTCACATTCCCTATTTCTCGATTCAACTCTGCATTAACATAGCATGCACATGCCCAACCACACAAATTGAAGTAGAACTTATGCATCAAAAATGAAGGTGGAAAGGTCTCCTAACCATATCAAGAGCCTATCAAACTTTTGAACATATAACATAGTTCAAGCTACTCACAGGAGTAACTGCACTCTTCATCTTACGACCAACCATTTCATAAGTCCCATGTGCCCTGTTGACATAAGAAATTATGGTTGTATCAGTCATTTATTATTCATCATCCTATGAATAACACCTTCCTTTGATGGTTTGAGCACTTCAGGATCTCTAATGGTGTGCATATAAATTCCAAATCATCTTCACTCAAAGGTTTGAAATAAGGTTCAGATTTTTTGTTTGTTAAAGGAATAATCACATGCTCCTCTTTGTTCTCAAAACTGATGCAACCTTTATTGAAGTGTAATTTAGCATTATTCACATAGCACTAAGGGTACCCAAGTAAATATGAAAAAATATCTACTTCTGTAAGTGCCAAGACCTCTAAGTCCCTAGTAAACTTGGCCCCTTATATAGTAATAGTGGCATCCTTCAAGATTCTAATGTGTGTGGATTTAGTTATTTTCGCCATAGACAACAGGTTTGAATATGGATGTAATGGTGGCCTCTCCATTTGATTCTATGTATCCAAGGTGAGTACATTCACTTCTGCACCTATATATATCAAATAAATTCAAGGTGATCTCTTTGTCACAATCAAGACTATGAGGAGGTAAGTTCACATGTAATATTATTCTCTCACTTTCAACTCTAGGATTCGGTATCTCCTCCTTTAACTGTTCCCCTAACAAAGGAATGATGTTTTCTTAGTGAAACATATTATAAACCTCCTTTAATTCATCAATGTATTTTTGAGGAAGTTCAACTACCTTAAATTGCTTCAGCTTCCATGACTACTCCTTCAAGCATTGTATTTCACCATGAAAATTCCTAATAACCTCCATAGTTTCCTAATAGATTTCATTATGTTAAGCATGATCTGGATACTTTGCATGTAATATCTCTCATTTTTTAATAACTTGTTTTTGTTTTGGGGTCTCATGTACACGTAGACCCTCCACGCATGTAGTCACCAAAACAGGTATCATTTCAGGGCAAAGTGCTAACTTTTACATCCAATGATCTTCCACAACATGTTGTACTTTAACCATCCTCATGCCTTTATCATGATTTTTCTACTTTCTCATGTTCTTGTACAAATTTGAACGTTCCTCAAACTTATGATTATTTCCACACTATGAGAAAATAATGTTTTGATGACATTCAAACCTATAATGATTAAGGGATATACATGTATAACATGTTCCTTGTATGAATTCACTTTTTCCATCACCACGACCTCAACCTCTAAATCGTCCATGGTAATCTCTACCACTACCACCTCCATCAAAGAACCCTTCATTGTTAGTATGAATATGATGCTCACCTTGTTCCTTATTATTTTTTGCAACATTGGTATTGTAACACCTTAGACAAACTGTTATATTTATCTTTGCATTACAAGCATTGGCATGTGATTTTATTAAATTAGGTGTGTTTCCTTGATGGTTGAAAATCATTCTTGTTATGGATAAATCATCTATGCTCTTGGATTCATTAGACTGAAATGATATAGATTTTAGGAATCGATTTTCACTTCTTGTGGATAATATGCAATCGGATTTTTAGAGTTGCAAACTTATCTCTTTTGACTAACTCATCCTTTGATCAATTTTAGTGATCCAGGGAATGCTTTAAATCTTCTTAACAGACTGAATGGTAAACTGAAATTCATTTTTTAAACTACATAATGGACCAAACTTGTGTTTGTTGTAAATTCTCTATTATCTTGAAAGACCATGCTTGCATTCTGTCGTGTGTGGTGCTTGGATCTTCTTGATTGACCTTTGTAGGATGCTTAATGACATTAAGGGAAATAGAATCTTACTTAAGGATTATGGAGAAAGAGAGATTATAATGTGTCCTACATCTAATAAGGTCTATCCTAATGGGATTCGAGACTCAGGTAAATTTTCCTAACTCCTTCTAAACCACTCTACATGGGATGACATTCTAACCTAAGTTGTTAATACTAAGTTAGTATGAAGGGAAATAACCTAAAGGATGCTAAGTTATTTCTAACCTATTGCCTAATACTATTTGGTTAAGTTATGTCCTAACCTAAGGTGGTAATCTATTTGATTGAAGATATATATTAAGGTTATACTTTTAAATTAACCTAACATCTAACCTAAAATAATTGAATCTAACCTAAAATAATGGGTATGAAAGGGAACCTAAGGTTTTATTGGTAAGTGGGAGATAAGTGGCAGTTCCTAAGCTTTTAATGAGATGTGATTTGATTTGATTTGATTTGGTATTAAGGCATGGAAGTACTACCGGTTTGAAAGGGGCTAGTTAAATTTTATTGGAATGTACGTGGAGGCATCACTAAGTTTGGAAATTCATGTGGAAATTCAATTTGGTTTGGCCAACTTTGGATGGCAGTGTCAAGGAGAGATAAGTGGGAATATATAATTAAATGTCATTAATTTTCCTCGGTTTTGGTGATCAAACCATCTTGGAATGCATGCTAGTGGATTTGTTTGAGGTTGTTTTATTTTTCATGCATCGTGAATTTCTCTCTATATGGAGCTATCTGGTCCCTTGAACTAGCACTTTCACTTCTTCTTTTTCTTGGATATTTTTGATTTCTCTGATATATTTTTGATTTGAGGAAAGTATATGAGGCATTGTGGAAAAATATTATGGTTGGTTGATCTTGCTTTGAGAAGAAGAGGTGTTGGAAACTCAGCTAGAAGTCTTTTTCGAATCGGAAGAAGCACTATTAGGCATGATAGGATCTACCCATTAAGATTTCTTACTTTCTTCTAAATGATTAATTAAAACAACTCTAGTCACTGGATATATATATATATATATATATATATATATATATATATATTTGCATGATATGTATGGTTATTTACTTGTATGATTTCATGAAATCTATGTGGGTTTTGGAATACGAATCCTTGGTAGTTAATGGTAGTTCTTGGGGAATTTCTCTGTACTAGTTGTTAGAGGTTTGCATGATAATTTGTATTGAAACTTTGTAACTTGTACTTGAAGCTCTAAAAATTATAATTGAAGCTATGTAGCTTGTATTCGAATCTCTGTATCTTTCATTTGAGACTAAGGTTGATTGAACTAGCTTGTTTCTTGAATGGTTCTGAATCTCTTCTACAATATTGTGTTTTGTTGAGCTTATAGTGGAGCTTCGTGGTTGTTCTAATCTTTTATTGAAGCCTTGTAATTTTCTTTGAGATTTTATTGGGACTTTGTGTTCTGTTTTGAACTGAGTTGGAACTTGGTGAATTTCAGAACTTTGATTGAATCTTTGAATTCAACAATGGTTTTATATCCAGTTCTTACGAATACTAAACTTACTGTTGACTGGAAGAGTTTTGTTCTGTACTTACATTCTGAACTGGAGTGTTATTCTTCCTTAGGGAACTGGAAAGGTATGAACCCGTAATAGAGTATTAGTGTTTATTCTAAGCTTGTGATTGTCTGAACCTATGTTTGAAGCTTGTATTGGACACATTATAGGTATGCCATTGTTGGTTGTTTTTATCTTGTATTGGAATCGACATGTTTGATTTTATACAGGTATCCTGAGCTGGAGTTTAGTGGGTATTAAGTATTGTAAAGATTTAAGCTCATTAATACTGTCTGCTTGATAGGGGATTGGGAGCTTAGTTTCAGTTTGAATCTGATTTGGTAATCTCCTTTGTGCCACTCTTTGAGTGTGATTGGTTTTTGTGCTTCTGTCCTTTGGACTATATAGCCTTCTTTGAATTCGATAGGGTGAGGGAAATTGAAGTTTAACCTATTCTTCTCTACCCGGAGTGAACCTCTGTCTTATGGGAAGTTTGATTATTTTGTTCTTATAATTAAATGGACTAGAACTATGTCCTATTGTGGCATCAGTTGAGCTTTAGTTCGTTGGATCAATTGTTAAAAGATAAGGGTTTATAGAAGAATATTATTTATTTCCTTTTGTCTTTGATATTGAAATAAATCCTTACCTGTCATGATATTTTAGCTGGGACTCAAAGAGGCTGGTGATGAATCTGTTTAGTCAAGTTGGAAGAATTTTTGGACAGTGCTTGTCTTGAATGAATTGTTGAGTTTTCTTAATCTCTTTTGATATTTCATCTGATTTGTGGGTTTTAGTAGAATTTTGAATATAAACCTATTATACTATATGTTGTTCTAAATGATACAATATCACTGATTTGAATGCTTGGTAATGTTGCTCTTATTTAGGATTACGATCTGCCTTCTCGTTTGCATTTTGTTATTAATACTTAGTAATGGGAATTGTGTCTCCGAGTCAAGAGTTGTTTTGACCTTGTAATATTTTATGATTGGAGGATTTCTACTCCTCTATCGTATCTTTATTAAACCTCCAAGTTTTATAGGGAAAGAATTATGTTCTCTTAGGGACAGTATACAGATAGGGACTGTAGTGTGTATTTCTTTATGAGATTTGAATTTGTACTTGATCTTGGAGAATGGGAATAGGAAACCAGTTGTAAGATTTGTGATGAAAGTATGTAGTGTGAATTATTTTTATTGTATGCTTGGTTTTATGTTCTCTTTTGGGAACTAGATAAGAACTTATAAGTATAATTATATGAGGGATTTAATTTCATAATATAAATGAAATAAAATATGGAATGGGTTTTTTCTGTTTGAGATCCTTTTTATGTTAACTGTATAGGTTCATAGACAAAACTTCTCATTATTTGACTCTCTTCTGAGATAGAATTTTTTTGTGGATTGGTTAAGAGATTTAGTTGCTAAAGTATAGCTTAGATTTTTGGGTAGTCTAGTTTCATATCTTTGCATTATAACCACTAGAAAATAGAAGTTAGTAAGGCTTCTATTAGACTGTTTTGTTTCCTAATCTTCCTGGATTGAATTGGGATTCTTGTTTAGCTATTGTCTCTTTATTTATGGACTCCTATTTGGTTATATTGGACTGATTCAGTGTTGTGTGTACTAAACCTGATTCCTCCTTCAGATGAATTGTGCTTGAGGAATAGGTATGTATCGATTCTCTTCTTTTGTTTATATGGAAAAATGAAGCATACTAAATTGATCTATGTTGTAATTAACTTCTTTTTCTGCTGGGAAAAGATAAATGTGTATTTCCATTCTTATGGAAGTATGAAATAATTGAATGACAAGACTTTTTAACTATTTTTTAGTAATTGATAGGATCAATTAAATATTGTGATATAATTATGATGTTGCATATTATATTATGCTATTTTCTTAAAAGTGAATTCAGTTTCTCATAATTGTACTTCTTTTCTAGATGTTATTACTTATGATTGTTTGTATGATGTATATTAATTGTTTCATTAAAACATAGTTGTTTAATGAAACAATTAGTGGAATGCACTTTAATTTAATTCTTAGTGCTTATCATGCTCAGTTCATTGAACTAACCCATGCTAGAAATTTTGCAGATGGACATCATAAGTGATAAAAGAAGACAAGAACTTTCATGTTGTATTGGGCTTATTTAGTTATGGATCTTATATAAAGAGTTCGATTCATTCTTGAGTTGTATTTAAAAAGAAAATTTGTAATATTTTTGGAATAGAGGCTGATTGTTATACAATATGCCTGAAATGCATAGTCTTGTAATGTATAGTTTTATAATGATGAATTGAAAGTTGGATATTTACTTGTATTGGTTGTGTAAATTATCTTGTATTTATGAAGAAGATGGAAATCCTATCTTGATGATATTTTTCATATCTATTATATGCTTAATTCGGATAAACTTGATCAATTGGATAAAGGGAATTAGTTTAATTTCCCTTATTAAGATGTAACTTGTTAAGTTGCATAAGATAACAAATTTTATCTAAAAAATTCTAACATAGTAATGGAATGTGTAATGAATATGCAGTAAAACTATAGAAATTTTGAAAGATAAGAAGGGTATGAAAAACCCTAACATTTAATCATGTAAAGGAAGATTCTTCCTCACTCAAAGGAATGTAATATAAAGAATGGTGATATGATCGTTAATAGTTAGACTTCATTTCCTATAAATTATACTACTAGTTGAACCTATTTGGTTTCTACACCTTCTTTGAATGGTTAAGTTACATTTAATAGAACTTATGATGTTGTTTTCCTATTCTTTTGGATATCTATTTGTTAGGCCAAGTAAAACAAACCTAAAAAGCAATCATAAGTGACTAATGAATCAAATATAGAAAAGAAATTATGAAGTGTTGGATTAGGGTTTAGAAGGTTTGTTGTAATCAGTGTAATAATCCAAGTTAATGTATTAATAACCTCCTAGGGGTATGTACATCTTGATGAGGTAGTTTCTATAGGATGTTAGCACATGCCAATTACATGACTGGACCTTTGAGAAGATAAGGGTCTTCTCGAGGATACAGTGTTGTAGTTGACATGTGGCAACACCTTTCTGCATTGATCATCTAGATCTACACACAAATAAGGACCTGAACTTAGTGTCTCTCTAGGTCAAGTTAGTGGCATGTTTAGGAAAGGTAGTAGCTTTCAATGGCTTAGGGTACCTTGGAACATTTAGTTGACTTAGGTCAATCGAGTATCCCCATATACCCTAAGACATTGTGAGCGTCTTCCTATAATAAATTATGTTTCTAACCAGGGCTAGGGTTAAACCTTGGGCAAGTGGACTGACAGTAGTCAGTACAGATCATTCTAGATAATAGAAGAGTGAGATGAAGGACATATTCTGGAATGATGAGTATGTCATCTAGGAATAGTAACCTGAACAATATTTTGAAAATATTTGGCCAAAGTATCACAAGCTACTAGTTGTGTTGTCCTATGTCACCTAGTTTAAAGCAACGTGATGTCAGATGAATATTGGTAACAAATATTCAAATAGGTTCTTTAAACAGATCACTCAGTACCCAGAATAGGGTAGGAGAACCAAGTATACATAGTATACATAAAGTATTCTATACTTTAAGTTAACATGAGAGATCAGTTGGTAACCGAGTCAAGGAATGAGAGATCGGTTGCATAACGAGTCATTACAATTGTATATGGTTATCTATTATGAGATTCATTGGCATGGAATGTGTGTTCTAAATGATGTTTTATTTAGAATAGAGAAAATTATATTTCAAAAGAAAAATTCCCTTGTTTCTAAAGTCTTAAAATGGGAATGTTACAGGTATGACCTACACAAGTTTCAATGGCATCATGAATCTAATCAATCAATCTATAATTTTTTGTATTCATGAGTGGTAGACTTAAAAATGTTACAATAACAAGACAGATTCTTCTTGATTGTGTGTTGTAACAGGGGGCACCTACTTAAATAATGATCCGAATGACATATATCACTATCTAACAACATGACATACACTAATTTATGAAGAAACTATACTTAGTATGTACTTCCACCTTGCAATTCATATACCAAATACCAATGCATGTTTCATGAGATGAATTAGATGAAATTTTCTCCAACTATTTTACCATAGATATAATCCGAGATTTCAAAAATGTGCTAACTCTAATGCATATGATCCCAACTTCCTCAATGCAAAAATATTTCTCAAGTTCCTAGCGTAGATTTGTAAAAGTCTTGTGTGAGATTCGCCTTCTAAAATTTGTTATCAAACCTCCAACAAACCATTGAGCATTCTGAATGGGGTGGATGTTATAGGATAACTTTGACAACTAGGTCTTAAACCATGCATCATAATCCCTTACATTCTTAGGCATGCCCTTATTAATATATTTATGTGTTTTTATGTTCTTCATTTCAAACTCAACTCTATGAAACTCAGATACGAAAGCATCATGTAATGCAATATAGTCTACACAAGTATGGTTGGATCATACTTCTTTTACCAACTATGCGCATGCCCTTGTAAAGTAGTAACAAACTAACTTACCTTATGCTTAGGATTTTTAATTCCCTTAGGGTACCCTAATATCTCACGCATGTGTACATGCTTAGGTGCATCTTCAATTCCCTAATATTCTGTTAGGCAAAGAGACAACTCATAATAGACTTAATGGGGTTAGTGCAGACCATACTCACTATATCCAAAACCTATATTACCTCTAGTATTCCCTCCACCTCTAGGATCACCAGATCCATGAGTTACTAAACCACATGATCCTCCTTATCCTTCTCCTATATAGGGATCCATCCCAAAGGATGTGTTACCTTGTGTCACAATAGTTTTAGTAAATTTAACTCACGTGGTGTACAAAGTTATTATACTCCCAGACATGTTACCAATGTTCTGCGTGCCCGATTTATGTGTAGAAGATGTGCCAGAAAATATATGTCCAACTAGACCACCAAATAAAAAAGACGATGTCTACTTTTCCATAACTCCTATATTCAACAGAAAATGAAATCTACCTATCACTACTCTGTGACAAACACTATCCTAATTCTCAATAACTATATCAAAAACAGGAACACCAAGCATAAGGGCTAGGTTGCTAGGTGGAGTCATATGTGTGCCCACATTTCTTAGTAATTCTTCCTCAGACATGCACTCATCTAAAGCTAAAGAGGGTTATCTTCTATGTTTACCCAAATGCGGGAGTACCAGATGTTCTGGCTCCACGTCTTCCATGTGAGATCTAAATGCTTTGCGAGCCATATCTCTACGTAACACCATTCTCTCCTCAATATCTCAAAGATTTTCCAAGTCCCTCTCATGTGATTCATTAAACTTAATCCATCTTTCTTCTCTCTTCCTTTCTATCGCTAGGTATGCCATATTTCACCACACCTTCTCCTTCCCCCACACATGGAGGGATTTAGCTATCCATAGGTCATGCTTCCAAATTTAGATTCAAAATAAATATGTAATTCCTATAATATGGTTGATATCAAGGATGACTATTGTACTAGAAGTTGTAAACATTGATATATGATTTTTTTTTAAGGCGGTGTACTCTTGTAAACTAAGTAATAATGTTTGTTGTAGATGATATGTTTATCTTTTGAAAATAGATACAATCCTACCAACTCTATTCTGAATTTAAAATGAATTATTTCATTCCTTCTTATGTTTAATGTTCGCTTCATGTAGATAGAGGAAATTAACTCATCCTCACTTGTTCATATCCAATATTGCATTTGAACTTGTGCTTCAATCTATATTATTTATGTTGCAGGATAGTTATACCTTGGATCAATTTCAGTGATCCAAGGAATGATTTCAATTTTATGACGTCAAGGTCATCTTGACTGAGTTGGGAAGAATGATGTATTTCTAAACTCAGGTTGCCATGGGATCACAGGTGACCTCTTTTGCACATGTCCTTCATAAGTGATCCAAGAATGTCAATTTTAGTTCTTCATTCGGTAATGTTCAATTGGTAAATTGAAATATTATTTAGGGGACCTAATTTAAATCTGAGTTACTAAGTTTTTTATCCTATCCTAAGTCTAAGCTAGATAAATTTATTAATATGGCTATTTAATTAGATGAAGGGAATTCTAACTCATTTAACTAGGATATTCTTAGACTAAACTAATAAACTAACCTAAGGACCTAAGTTGGTTTCGAATATAATGTTTATGAACCTAACATAAGGTCATGGACTAGCCTAAAGGGGATGACATGGATGACATAAGGGGGGGTGTTGGTGGCACTAGTTTCTAAGGTAATTAAAAAGTTTTAATGAGGCTTTAAACACCCTGTTACCACCAATTTTGGTGAATGTATGGAAATTTGGAGGAGGTTGAGTTGCCAACTCTGCTAAAATTTGGTTGCATGAATATTTAAACTTTTGTTATAACATACAAGGAGTTGTCAAAGGTGGGAAATAAGGAAAGGACTCTGTCATTCCTGTTGGTATTTATTGATCTTGACCATTGCGAAAACTACCTAGGAAATAAGGCAAGTTGGAAGAAAATATGGTTTTTCAGTTTTCATTGTTTCATTTGGTTTTGGGATATTTGTAGCTTTACAAGTGGGTTTCTCATATTTTTGAACCTTCAATTCAAATTTGTGTATGATTATTTTTTCCTTGCATGGAAGTGATGGTAATAAAAAATAAGCAAGGAAGTTATAAGAGGAAGGAAAATAAAGTTTTAGAGCTTTGTGTTTGGCATTTTTTATGGAAATATTACTGTTGAGATTCTACTTGAAGATTTTCAATGAGGAAAAGAAAACAAGAGAACTATCAGGAATGATAGGCCCTATCTCTTTAAATATTCTACTTTTATTTAAGTGTCTTCATTAACAGAACTCTTCTCTTTATTGAATCATTCTAGTTCTGGTGATTGTGTTTCTTCTCCTTGCTTCAAAGACATTTTAAACTTGGTTTCTTATGGATGAATTATGATGCTTTGTATGTTGTGTTGACTATGAAATTTGGGTTGTATTGATTGAAGGATAGATGTTTTTATCTTATTTTCATAAGAGATTTCTTAGATATTGATAAAAGTTTGTGTTTGTATCTTTGATGGATGGGTTACCTTGTCTGGGTATTATGTAAGCGTAAATAGTTTCATAGTTTTTGTTGAAATATATAGATTTTAGCTTATAACTATCTCCTTGTTATTAAAGGTTGGAGACTAGCTTTATAGGACAGATTTCATCATAGCTATTTGGGATATATGCCAATGATATGGTGAAAATATTTTTGTTCTTTTTGTTTTAGTTGGTTTCTTGTTGATAATAATTAGAAACCAACATTATAGGTTGAATATATCATGTCTGTACGTTATTTTATTTGAATCATTCAGTTTTTACTATTCATACTTATGATTATATGTTATCCTCACCATGAAATGGGAACTATATCAAATATTTTGTTTCATTTGTAGAACCCATGTTTGGGAGACAATATCTTTCATTGAAGTTGAACAAGAAGGTATACGTGTGTAATGTTTGTTGTTTCTATTCTTTTCAAGTGATTCATTATTGTTACTCATTCTGGGTTATGTTGTTACTATAGGTAATATTTTTTTGATCTTAATTGAACATTCAAAGTTGGTTATGCACTAGAAGTGCGTTTCTCTTTGAGGGATCTTGTTTATTTATAATTTCCCTTCTTTATTTGGAGTAGTTGTAACTTTTTCCGGGTGAATCAGTTTGGTTGATGAGACTGATATTTTTTCTCCTTCCTTTTTGTTAATGAGTTTACTTGGAACGAAAAACCCTTTCTGGGTTGGCCTGTGAAGGAGGTAATTGTTACTTTGTCTTGTTTTAGGCTATGGTATAACTTTAATTATTGTGGTCTGGATAAACTTTGTTTTCCTTCTTGGAGGGATGTATTCTTCATCTAATGGACACTCTTTTAGAGTCGATTCTAGTATTTGATTTTATGGTCACTTTGGAAAGTTGTGGGTTGTTCACCCTAGGTTGCTTTCATTTTTATCTTTGTCCTCATTTAGAATTTGTGGCTTCCAGATTGAATTTGGGAATTCCTTTTTATTGATGGTGGATCTTACTACCTCAAAATTTCATGTTTGATAATGGCATTTTCCTTGACCTCGATGCAGATTGGTTTGAGTGTAAGACTGTTCCTTGGTATTGGTATGGGTCATGTGATATTTCTGAATTGGAATTGGATAAATTTGAACTTATGTGTTGATTTAATCGATTTTCTCATTCTTCTTTGGTAGCTTGTGAAAACATCGAACATGCAGATGTGGATGTTTTTGAGACATGGATTGTGTTGGGTATCTTGTTATTTTTAGTTTCTAACTCCAAAACAAATTTAGGCCTTTAGGGAACCTTTAATGTGAGTTATATTGTTAATGGTTTTGTACCCAATCTCTTATGTGATTAATCTATTCTTAATTGTAATTCTCGGAATAATTCTTGACCAACCTAATCCTTAGATTATGAGTTGTGACTTGGTTAAGTAAGGTTGTTGGAAAGGATGATATGTAGTTTTTACCTTCTTGATTGATCCTAAAGGCTTGATGCAGGTTGTTAACATTTAGGATATTAAAATAATAAACTTATTTTATAAAGGATGTATGATTATGTCATTTCACTTCTTTTTGAAAAGATAGAACATGTTGAGTTTGTAGAATTTTAGTTGGGAACTAGTTGAGAAGCTGAAGTTTAGGATAAGAATGTTAAAAACTTATTTTCCAATTAGTTGTTGTTTTGGATGAAAAGCATGTTATAATGAGTTTCATATTTTTGTTAAGATAGAATTAATTGTGTTGATTTAATTAGGTCTTACTTAAACTTTACTTCTATTAGATTCTATGATCTCTCTCTCTCTCTCTCTCTCTCTCTCTCTCTCTCTCTCTCTTGGTTTGGTAATATTTTGGGAATGTCTTTCTGTTAATCTTAATTTGTGATTTTTGAACTGTTTCATTAACAACATGGTTTCTTTTGTGAAAAAGTTAGATAAAATCATATTGTTTTAACGTTATAGAGTTTATCATGCTCAGTTCATATGAACTGACTTGTGCTAATAATTTTGTAGATGGATTTCATATAACATGAAAGGAGAAAGACATATAGAAATTAGTTCTTTATTATGATGACTATGTAGCAACATTTACTTGAAATGTACTTTTGTCGGGAAAAGAAGATGTATTAAAACTAGTTTTACTTTTATGTAATGACATTATGTAATCCTTTGAAGTTCAGAGAGTGGATAAGTCTACTTTTGATAAATGAATTTCTCTGGTTAATGTTGATTGCTGATTTACTTATGATAATTTCATGACATAATTTGTGTAATATTACTAATTATCATCATTCATGATGGGGGAAATATAGATATGTATGTAATATGGGATTACACAACTTAACATATTATGTGATATATATATATATAAGATTCTAGGATTAAGAACCTACACTTATAGTTAATTTCATTTCACACGAAAGAGCACAACTAATTTGATAGTCTTTGGTAGACGCTTAAATAGTAAAAAGGGAATATGATTGGATTATATAAATGTGTATGATTAATTTGTTATGCTAATAATATGATATATTTTTATCATAATTAGGGCATTAGTCCATCACAAGGAAAAATGATATCTTCCTTGTAATCAGATGAAGAGCTATATATGATATCTTGTTTGGGTTTACGATTAAATCACAAGGATGATTGGTTGTGTTTCCTTAGCTGATTTCTATAATTGAAACATGAATTTTTAAAAAGGATAATAATAATATTTAGACTTACTGTATTATGAAGTCTAAAGTAAAAGTTTCAATAAGCTTTTTACAAGATAGAACTGTAGTAAGAAGATCTAATGATCTTACTTTCTTGACGTAAAATTCGGACATATCGATTTATGGAAATAAACAAATAAGATTAAGATAAACATAAGCATGAATATAGAATGGTTAGGAATGTATATTTAATTTGCATACCTACCTCTTGTGTAATTTACACCTCGTAACCTTCTTGGGTTAAATTATGCTTAGTAGACACTTAAAACCATTGTTATCATTAAACTATAAGATAATAATAGATTGGGTTAATAAACTAATATTCTTATGTATGTTAGTCTAACTTGAGGAAACATGGTTAGATTTTGAAACATACCAACTGCAGCATAGTACCTTCATGATGACTTGGGTCATTACGAGGATACTATGATGCAGCTAGTTATGCCTTAACACCTCACTTTTTTCAATTAACTTGATTAACGTAAGTGGAAATTTATTTCATGGTTCCACCCTAAACAAAGATAAAAACATGAGCTAGTGTTATGGTCAACTCATGTTGACTTAGGGTTACTAGACACACACAATTTACATAATTCAATTGAGTATGGATATGTATCCTTTGTCACCATGAGTAGTCTTCCACACTAGTGCATGTAAGTTGCCCATGTTTAGTGTGAGACTTTGACTAAGATTGGGTTGACAGAAGTTAAGAAAGACCATTCTAGATAATAGAACAAGTATGGCAAGGGATATATTCCTTTCAATGAGTATGCCATATTGGAATGTAAACATGGTAGACATGTTTAAAAACTTTGGCCAAAGTATCGCAAGCTACTAGTTGCGTTGTTGTATGTCACCTAGTCTGAGATGTAGGATTTCAGATGAATATCGATAACAAGTATTTAGATAGGATTCTTAGACAGAACACTTGGGTACCCCTAAAAGGGTAAAGGAACCAAGTATACATATTATACACATTATTAAGTTAAAATGAGATATTGGTTTAATATTGAGTCATGGAATGAGAGATCAGTGTCTCACCGAGTCATTATAGCTACATATGGTTTTCTATTATGAGATGGATTAGAAATGGAATGTGTTTTCTAAATGGTATTAATTTAAAACAAATAAAATTATGTTAAAAACAAAAATTCCCTTGTTTCTAAATTCTTAAAAAGTAGATGTTATACAAGATCTTAATTACTAAAGAGATAGCGTGCCAATAAGATCCTTTGGGTTCACAGAAGAACTGGAACTCCGTAACCTCCAGACGTGAATAAGTAGAAATAGAGTACTCCAATATATAAATATTAAATACACCACCTCACTAATGATATATATAATTTGTCCAATCTAAATCAACATTGTGTAGAGTTTGGTAATCTTCCTGAGTCCGTAAAATTGTTCTATACCTCCAATTTATCTTTGATCCATATGCTACCAACCACTCGTACAACTCTATAGGGAAACAAGAAAAAAATGTCTCATAGAACTCATGATATAGATTATCTTCAACCCATGTGTGTGTATCAAATTCAGGTCTAGTGTTAAATATGTGAGAAAACTCTTCTTCTAAATTTTCTACCCAACTCTCAATACTTGCCAAAGTCAACTGATGCATCTTCATCATACAAAATCCTTTCTATAAATTGAAAAGAGGTCCTAAAAGAGGAACCAAAATGTAGTATTTTATTTTACTAAATAGTCAAAGGTGTGCTAGAAAATCACTTAGCCATACCTGAGTGCTCACCCAAAGTACGAAAGGGTACCATGTCCTTATTTTATGGAAGATTTTTTAAGGAGTTAGCATGAAAAGACACATATAATCTCCACATTCTTCATTATATGATGATTGAATTTGGGCTTGATTCTAGTATACTTTGTTTGGAGTTTGTGTTAACTTCTTTTTATATCTCATGCCTTGTACATTTATTTGAATCTGACATAAGTAGGGACATTTTGTTAGTCATATTACAACACCAACTATCATTTGGAAATAGACTTAGGAAGTAATTCCATGATTGATTGGTTTAGAAAAAAAACTTTGTGTGATTGTGTCTCATTCATCATATTGAATTACCCATTTAGGACAATCACTTTGATCCATTGATTCTTTATCATTCATTATTCTTTGGTCATTAATTTGGCTTTGTCTTTTCAACTTGCGTGATTGTTCCTTGTGTTTATCCATAATATAAACTTGTTTTTAGGACAATCCTTTGGGTATTTGATCATCTAGATCTTCTTGTTTTCTCCTAATTCTATGGTAATTTTTGAACATATCTTTCAAACCTTAGCAAAAACATTTCCTATCAAGAAACTTTTGTACCAATCAAATATTGGAAATATTTCCTTTGTAATCCTTTATGTTGCTCAAAATTTGATCAATCCTTTGACATTTACGCCTCAAATTTTTTTGTTCAAACCTTGTTGGATTATCAATATTAAGTCATCACGATATATGTTTTCCTTATCTCCCCTTTAGACAATCACACATGTATCCCCATCTTTACAAAATTTCTAGTTGGTTGTCATTATGTTGCCTAAATCAACATGAAACCTTTTTCACTTTGAAGAAGTTCAATCACGTTGTTTGGGTCTTGGAATATTTATTAAAAAATTCCAATAAAGAACTGATTATCACAAGGTACCTTATACATACGACAATAAGGAACCAAAGTTTCTTTGTTCAAATAAAAATATGCCCATCATGACCAAAAATCGTTTAGTTCTTCATCCTAGAGAACCCATTTGGGTAACCCGTTACCCAACTTCATCTCATAGTCAATGGTATGGTTTGGACACTTCTGATCCAAATTATTATTCGATTTCCCCCCACCCATATTTTGATTATAATACAAACATTTCCTCTTATTATAAGGATTCTAATCCAAATATTTCCTCTGATTCTTCTGATGATTCAGATCCAAACTACTATACAGATTCATCTAGATCAAATCCTATGTCACGGTCCTCCCATTCTTCGAAGGAAATCTATTATCAGTCACCTAAACAATGTTCTCCTCCTCTAAATATTTGTTTCACCACAAATTATCTTCATCATTCATCTAATGTGACTCCTACGTTGTGGTCATCCTTATCTTCCTAGGACCCTCTTCATCATACATTTAATATGAATCCTACGTCACGGTCCTCCCTTTCTTCACAGGACCCATTTTATCGGTCTCCTCAACAATGTATTTTTCCTTTGAAGATTCACGAGACTCCAAATCCCTCCAATAAAACATCTCATACAATTCTTGAATCATGGTCCTCTCTTTCTTCGCAGAACCCTTGTTATTATTCAGCCAATGCAGTTCTTGAATCATCTTTTTTGCAGGATCTTCTTTATCAATCACCCATGAAGTATTCCTTCTTTGAATATTCATGTGACTCAAATTAATTCTAGTTAAACTTATGAATCGACCCATGCATTGCAATCTGTAGACTTTGGACTTAATCCTACTAGTTTATAGATGATATACCATCATATACGCAGGTCCACACCACCTTCTTCTACTCGTGATACATATAGCTCCACATATTCTTTGACCACCACATCATATTTTTATATCAATCATCATCAAACATATTCTAAGTATTCCACACCAATTCAACCTATTTCTTCCAATCAACCCCTGGTGGCCAATCGACAACTCATACCGATTTACCTCTTTAAGAATGAAGAAACAATCAAGGAATTTATAGGGGCACACAAAGATATTCCTTTAGCAGATTACGAGAAATGATTCTCTTTAGACTTCGATGTGTCCTCATATTGTGAGGAAAATATTGATTCCTTTTATTAAGAAACAAAGGAAGAGCCTCAAATCATGCAACTTGATCCTCCTCTTATTATTTCATCTTCAAATTTTTCATTATGTGATGAAACTCCTTGGTCTTGCATTGATCCATGACCTATATTCTTATCACTCAATCACTCTTTGTCTATCATAATTCCTCAATCACAATCTATTATGGTGTCAACTCTAAGTAGCCCTTCATCTTTGTCTAGGTGTGGGTCACCTTCTAGTAGCCCTCTCTTTACTATTTGTGGGAAATTTTAAAGTAGTCCACTGTCTTCTAATCTTGGGCCATTTCCAAGTAGCCCCTTGTCTTCTATGTATGGATCACCCCCGGGTAATCCATCAGTATCTATTCTTAGACCAAATCCTAGTAGCCATCATCTTACATCTATAGATCACATCATAGTAGCCCTTCTTATTCTATTATTGGGCCACATCCTAGTATCCCTTAGTATTTTGTCTATGGCTCACCTCCCGATAGCCCATCTTCTTCAATCCTTTGACCGTATCCTTTTCATTCATCACATTATTATTCTACAAAATATTGTGCAAGCCCACCACGATTCCTCTCATCAATTATAAATGCCCACATTCTTCTCTCACTTATCAGGATCACAAAATTCAAGCATTAGCTTATAAGAGATCTAGACATGTTCTTTATAATGCTAAGATCAAAACTCTGAAGAGCTCTAAATCTCCCAACAACTCAAACGATTGTAAAATTCAAAATCAAGCACAATTCAAGAATGCACACTAACGTACCCATCAAGTATGGCTAAAAGTGTAAAAACCTATGGATAGGTAACTCAAGCTCCCGCATACAAAATCCATGTTTCAAAAAAATCACAATCATTTATTGAGTGTGAGCTCACCAAAATCATGGAGATTAGGGATAATATTACACTTGATAGATAAACACACTTAGTCTCTCTTATCAAAGAAATTACAAACATCATTATTGGATCCTATCATATAAAGTGACATGTTTCATCCTAATAACCATAAAAAAAATTAAAAAATCATAAAACAGTTCAAAAATAAAAAAATGAGAAAACATTAAAACATTACAAAAACAAAATCAAAGGTACAAAGATCAAACATTACAATCAGGTATTGCATACACATGGATGTTCTTTATTCCCTTTCTTTCATATTCCTCTATAAATTCATCCACCATTTTCATCCCTTTGATGTTATTGTGGTAAGCCTATTCGCACACATTTTATGAAATTTATTTATATAGTATCCATTTGACCTTGGTCTTTCATCACCTTGGTAAATTAAATAACGAATGACCTCTTAGAGATCCTATCACTATCTACATATAATAAACTTATTGGGAAGAATTTTTGGGAGTATTTGTTGACACTATCAAATGTCATCATCCCAATCACTTCCACATCCTTCCATAAAACCATTAGTGGTTCTTAACCACTTGTAAAACAAGAGAGATGAAATATGTTCGTAGAAAGAAAAATAATCAAAATCAATAAATCAAAATGAAAAAACTAAAAGCAAAAGAAAATTGATATATAACTCTCTCTTGGGGTATTTCCAATAATCTCTACTGGGGGTATGGACACGTAATTAAAAGTAGAGTAATGTTGTGATTAGAATAAAATGTATCTTCGTCAGGGATATGGATGCTTGGCTGGTAGCGGAGCAATGTATGACTCTCCTTTCACAATCCATTCATAAATAAACTTTCAAACTAAATCATTCCTACACATTAGTTAGTGTCTTCACTGGTTATCTATCAACTCTTTCCTTCAAGAGGTAATTCATTTCCATGTGCACACATGGGATCTCGATGAGTAAATAGGATAAGTATGTTACCAAGTGTGTCTTTTTGGACCTTATTCAAACTCTTTCTTTAGCACATGTCTTGTCTTAAGATTTGTAGCTTGGTCTAATCATTTTTTCGTCATCTGCCTTCTAAATCTTTTCATAGCATCCTCTGTTCTTATGATTTTTTTTGAACATCCATGTGTATAGGACGACCTTTTTGCTATGTTTATGGACATATTTTTCCCCTTTAATAAATCAATTTCACACTTCCTTTCTCTCATTTGTTTCTTTCCCAGATTACGCTGAGGGCATCCTCGCTCCTTTATGATTGAACCTATTTTATATTATCCTTGATCCCCCTTATACATGTGAATATTTTATCTTTGAATACTACCGCCTAATCACTGGGGCATGTCACATCTTCACTTTCTCACACATGTGGCATTCTACCCTTGTACATTCCATCTACCATTGGGGGCATCCATGTTTCTTGGTTTTATGTACATAGTTTCAGAAAAATTTCAAAATAAAAAACATTTAAATAAGTTTCTAAAATATCAAACACAATAAAAATAATCCTAAAAAATGTCACTCTTTGGTTCTCACCTATTCTTGTAGGTAACTCGCGGATCATCTTGGTATACCTCTATCAAAAAAGTTGGTTTTATTGCTTTTTATTTAATCTGGGGCACAATGAGTTGCTTGGTATTGTTTCATCATGCATGATTACTTTTCATAAGACTCAAGTGTCCTCCGTTATTTCCCTTGCATATATTTTAACCCTTGTAGTTAATTCTCATAGGTCAGAATCAAAGCTTGATAACAAAAACATTGCATTATGTTTCTCTATTAGGTTTTCTTGTTTACTTTCTCATATTGCATTGAATTATGTATGTTGCAAGGAGTTAGACATATTTTACATTCTCATATTACATTTAATTTTGTATGTCGCATGGAGTTGGTGTTTTTAGCTATGGACATTTGTTCGTATATGGATTTTCATGTCATACTACACTTCTGTTCATTCCTTTTAATAAGGACCAATGACGTCGATCATAAGTAAAATGATGAAATAAAGTTGGTTTTTACATCGGCAAGATGATAGCTATATCCATCTCTTTTCATCTTATTTTTTCTTCCACATCACTCTCCTCCTATCAACACTTTTATTCAAAATAAAATTGGGGAAATAGGGATCAATTATTTCATTTCTACTATTCTGGTCTTTCATATTTTTGATCGGAAATCACCCTCTTTCATCACCCTATCAACACTCGACAGGGAATCGTTTATTATAATATATTTTATTCTATCTCTTCAAAAAAAAAATTTGTTTTTACTTGTCTACTATCTTTGAAGTGGCATCACTTATGCCACCCAAAATAAGGAAAAAAATGTAGACACCTATAATTTAGATCGAGCAATTTAAATACTTAAATTGTGTTAATTATACCCTTTCCTAAAAATTGATGACATATCGTCAATACCGCACATTTTATCTTCTATCATCGTTAATTAATTACATTAGGTTACTTAATTAACTCTTCTATCCAACAATGATGCCAATTAACAACTTTCTATTAATCAGCCCCCCTTTCTATTTAGATTCATTAATTATTTATAATTAATTAAGCTCCCCTTTCTATCTAGATTAATTAATTAATTATAATTATTTAAGCTCTCCTTTTTATCTAGATTAATTAATTATTCTTAATTAATTAATTCTCTCTTATATTTAATCAATAAATCATCACTTATTTGATTAAATCCCTCTCATAGTTTAAATCATGCTAATTATTCCTCTAAAAATATTCTATAAGCTTACACACCTATTAATTAATCACTTTGGTTAATTAATAAATCCCCTCAAACCCCATGGGTCACTAAAGGACAAACTAAACTCTCCTAAGGTTGACTCACCCCTTTCTAAACATCCCTTATCCACAACTAGCCCAACCTCTCCATTTATCCCACATGAAGAGGGATGTAGAGATTCTTCTATCCATTGGGCTATATAAGGAGCCCTCCTCCTACCTTTCTATTTACATATTTACACCTACACTCCTAAATGAGCATAGATCATACACTATAGCCATTTTATCATCTTTGAAGCATTCTTCCATTAGAAGAGCTATCCTTTTCCATTTCTTGCATTCACCCACCCAAGTTTTTGAAGTCATATGGAGATATGCCAAGTGGTCTTCTAGCCATAATTTGACAAGACTCCATTCTTAGAAACCTTGGGATTTGATGCATATAATAAACTATTTGATTGTCAGATATCTACATAGGTTCAATATCATCTCATTTAGCATTCAATAAGAGATAGAAGTTAATTTTTTAGCATATTAGCTTGAAATATTCCTTTCATGTTTAATGTAGAAATGTGATACGTTATCTTTTCTTAAGCTCTTAACATGATGATGCATAGGTTTAGTTTAGCATTATATTGAAGCTACTAGGTGTTAGTTTCAATTCTACTTACATAGCTAACTAACTCATGCATACGATTTCAATAAGTGTTAACAAATGGTTACCACAGGTCATTGTGAATGAAAAGACATAAATTTTTCCTTTTAAAGGCTATATAATGATTCTGGTTCAAGAGAATACACAGCTGTAGGAATAGATTAATCAGGTGAATACTCATTTGACTTCATGGCTAAACTAGGAAAATAATATCATTCCCCAAATTATAAAGTACATACCATAGAGTACACCTTAGAAGAAAAAAGGTGAGGCATCCCATAAAACATAGTCAAGTGAGTCGACTAAGGGAATATGTTCCTGCACCAGACATCTAAGTTCCTATGGAGGTCGATGCTTCTATACCTTGGTGTCCCATAAATCTAGTTAGGCGAGTTGAGTGACGAGACCCTTCCCTACGCATGATGTCTAAGTCCTAGTGGTTAATGCCCATTGATCCAAATTTTGAAAAGATTTTTTTATGGAAGGAATTACAGTCATCATTGGTTGTTGTCTTCATGATGATACAAAGTTTAAGAGGGGGGATAATGTTGGCAAGAGTTTAGGCATAAAGCCATGAAATTATAGAGATATCCATGGACTGATAGGACCAAGTGTAAAGAACTAGAGAAAGCTCCGGGTAAAAAAGTGAAGCTGCAGGATGAATGAACTAAAGCCATGAAATAGTAAGAAGAGCTTAAAAGGACTGGAAGAAGCTGTGGAAGCCGACATAATACTGAGAAGTAAAGATAAATCAAACCAGATCATGACTGAAGCCAACATAGACATGAGTCAAAGGAAGTGACCTTAGAAATAGATTGTATTTTGTATATTTATTGTAATCAAGGTATTATGTAAAGTGTGCCTCATGAAAGACTTATGTGAGAGTTCCATTTTTGAGATGTTGTACAAGAAATATATAAGAGAGATTAGAATGCAAGCAATGTATATGTATTGGACTAATGTAATGCATTTTGATATATAATAAATATTGAAGTTTTAGGATTAAATTATCTTTCTTGTTGTTAGTTACTCTTCTATCCTTAGCATAGCGGGTGTATTTCGCACATACATCCTTAACCTTGATCAATCTGCTCCTAAATCTCACAAGTCTGTTGTGGTTTTAGGTCAAAAAAAACCTAGGATGTACGAGGATTACCAAAATATTTTTAATGCCGATGTGGAGTGGATTAGAGTTGTCGATAATTGGTGTGCTGGAGTATTGCGTGGTTATGTTTTAGAGTATGATATTTATATGTATCTATGTCCTAAATAAGTTGAATTCTAGTTTTTATGCGAGCCAAGAGGATCTTACTTGCATGATATACCATTATCAATCAAGATATTTATAGTAGAGATGGATTTAGAAATCCTTTCTATTGCTAGCTAAACACCCACCGCAAGCATAGGTAGGAGCAAGTGTGGTGAAGATGGCAGACCTAGCGTTAGCAATACAGAGAGAGGAAAGATGGATCAGATATAATGAACTCTAGGAAAGGGAGATAACAAGATGATTTTTAGAGTTGATGGAATTTAGGGAAGAAATGGGTTATCAAGAATTTTGAGCTCTTGTGGAAGACGAGGAGCCACACCATTTGGTTCCCAAAATATTGGGAAAATGTAGTGGAGAATACCCTTTGGCTTCAGATGAGAGCATGTTAGAGGAAAATATCAGGACTACAGGATTGCATCTTATCCCATCTAGCCACATAGCCCTTGTGCTTGGTGTTTTGAATCCATTTGTCATTGAGAAACAATCTAGTACAATTAAAAAAGCAAAGAAAAGTAGATATCATCTTGTGTTTAATTCAAGAGATAAATTTAATAGTGAACTGATGTCGACACAGTCACCATTTTTTTTATTTGGATTCCTGATTGGAGGAATATTTTTTGGTCAGTCATCAAGAAAAAATGTGGGTGCACATAATATTGGGATTATGTCTGGAAGTACTAAAACTTCACATACTATAGGAGTTCAATTTAATACTACAGTTGGGATCTAATGAAGTACATCGACTAGTCTAGTACAAATTACAAGAGGGTCAGGTAGATCAGGAGTATTGGAAGGAATAGGATTAAGCAGATCAGGTGGTTCTTGAGGTGGAGGAAATACTAGTGGAGGTTTTGGTTTTGGATATGGTTGACAAGGCCCACATCCCCAACAACCCTCAAATCAACCTTAGCATTAGGATATAATGTAGGCACACATAATATAGGGAATATGTCTAGAAGTATTGAACCTTCACAGACTATAGGAGTTCAATTTAATACTATAGTTGGGATACAAGGAATTACATCCATTTGTATGGTACCCATTACAGGAGGTTGAAGTAGATCAAGAGGATTGGGAGGATTAGGATCAAGTGGATCAAGTGGTTCTGGAGATGGATTAAATAATAGTGGAGGTTTTTTTTCTGGATATGGTGGATAAGGCCCACATCCCTAATAACCCCCACATCAACCTCAATAGGTTTACCATAAGATATCACTCTAGTTTCTAGAGTATATAGGCATTGAGGATGCACTAGAGCAAGTGAATGAGTGTAATTTACTATGGTGCACTAAAGGGTTTAAATCCTCATATAGGAATGATATTAAGTTTGTAACTAATCTTTAAGGGAACACACATATGGTATAGGAAGTATGATCCACATCAGAATGTAGTGGATTATAATGCTTTGCATTCTATGTTTCTGGCAGAGTTTCACATTCCATAGTTTGAGAAATGAAAAATCAGCTTGCTCAAGGACATCAAAAAAGGTTTAGATTAAATTTTGAGGGAGTATGATGCACATTTCAAGACTCTATTGTCAAGGTTGTCTTATGAAATTTATCCTAGTTAGCATACATAATGGTTTTTTGGAGGATTGTTGGCTCCATTCTACATAGAACTTTCTCATAAGACTTATGTGGACCTAGGGGAGGATTTGGAAATATTTCTACATGTTGAAGCAATTGTGAGTGTTGATACTGGAGTAATCCCTTTTTTGGAAGTACAGATTATAGCTATGGCAAAATAGTTGGAGAATATTTATGCCAATTTAGCTCATGAGACACGTAGTGAAATATGGTGTATAGATTGCGATGTGGAAGGACATACTAAATATAATTTTCCACGTAGTTTTGTGTGCACATTTTTATTGGATATTAAATTTCATCACCTGAAATATGATGTTCGAGGTTCCTGGTTGTTACACCATGTACTTACAGATAATTTTTCCATAAACTGTAAAATTTTTAAGTCCCATACTCATGAAACCACTAATTGCAAGTTGATTTATGAAATCCACGAGGCCATTGAGGTAACAGTGTATGAGAATAGTGTGGCTAGTGGATTGAATGATCATGAAGACCATAACCATGAAGGGCACAATAATGGAAATAACTATAATGGTGGATTTAGATGCGGGTATAGAGGTTGAGGCTGCGGTAATGTAAGTGGAATATTTTTGTGAGTAACTTGTTATACTTATGCACCCTTGATCATTATCAGTGTGAGTGCCCTCAGAATAATACTTGTTCATGGTGCGGAAAGTAGTACAAGCTAGAAAATTGTCTGGAGTTGTATGATCACACGTGTAAGGATCAGAAGAAGGAAATGGGTGCGGAATGATTAAAGTGGTGTGCATTGCTTCTGATCAATGAATGACTAAGAATACAATTGATCTTGAGCTACAAACTGTAAATATTATTATGCGTTCTAATTTCATGTGAAACTGTGAGCTATTGAAAACTAATCCACTCATTTTGAAATAAGAGGTGATACATGCTAAATATCCATATGTTACACACTAGAAGGAAGTCTACTCGTAGACTATTGGGGTTGTTAGAGAATTAAAGAGTGAGATACATTACTTAAAAAAGGAAGCGTGTGAGAGAGAGAATGATAAAATATAGTTGAGATACCATAGAAGGATTTGGATGACTTGAAGGAGGTGTAAAATATACTGCATCAGGAGAACATCATTCCATTGTTAGGAGAATATTTGTGAGAAAAGGTATTGAGTGCTAGGTATGAGCGTGGAATATAGATCCTTCATACAAATCTACCACCTCATAATCATCAATTTGACAAAGAGATTATTCTTCATGTAATCATTGATGGTTGGTTATTTCACAACATTTCTATTGACACTGGTGCAAAAGTGAATGTGTTAACTCTAGATTCTTGGAATTAGATGGGTAGACCAAAATTGCAGTAATCCTCAAATGTGTTGTATATGGAAAATAGGACTAGGGCCATGCCTATTAGATTACTAAAGGATGCATCTATTACTATTTAGGGGTCCAAGTATACTGGATACTCTAAGGTGTTGGAGCTAAGGGAAGTAGACAAATTTTTAGCATTACTTGAGCAACATTGGTGCTATGCAAAAATAGAAGATTTACACTTTAATAAAAGGTACATCAGTTTTGAGAGTGACAAGGAGCACGTGATTATACCTCTGTTTGAAAATAATTTTGAACCCTATGTTGAATTTTTGATATTGTAAGATCTTAATAGAATATATGCACACTCGGTGCATGATCCAGATAATTTAGAACCATCCAAAGAAGGCATGCTTGATTGAGAAGACATGTAGTATGTCAATGACACTACAAGTATTTTTTGTCATAACTTGGCTCATGGAATGTATGAAATGTTTGGGCATGAGTTGAAAGGAAGATTCACTAGAATGATTAGGCCATGCATGTAAGGTGGTTTGGATGTAACCATGTGCCACAATATATTGGTGAAGGGAAACTTGATGTAATTTTGTGTGCCATGGAGATTCAGTAGCATAATTAAGGGGATAAAATTAATATGCTGGTCTATAATTTATGCAGGACAATAACGCAAAGGTGGGAAACACATAGAGATGGCCATTTGGAGTGTTGAGAGGTCAGAATCGATTTATCCACCGGTTCACTTAGAATAATGTACCTACACAAACATCTAAATTTTATGGAAATTCGTCTACCTCTCATCATGTCTAGGAGTGTGAGAGATATTACTTGTAGGAAAGGAGGATTTACCACCATCACTTTGGGTACATAAGTTCTATTCCACCCTATGTGGCTATGCACAAGCAATGGTTTGCCCATGAAGACCTAAAAAGGGAAAAATCAAATGTGTAGGAGATGACCTCTTATATGATTCAAACCTTTTATTAATTCTCTATTGATCCTCTAGTCCATGAAGCATTGCATATAATGAAGCACATCACTTTGGAAGATAACACAAAGGATGAAGAGCTTATGTTAGAACTATTTGGAGAGTCTGATCTTGTGGCACACCTTGATCTGGACCTAACAAATGAGGAAGATCTAGTTCGTACCTGGAAGGAAAAGAAAAGGGTAAATTGGTATATACGATAAACGATGATGAGGTTGATAACCAAGAGGTTAACCACACTAAAAGTACACACGATGTAATGGATAGTGAAGATGAAAAGGTGCACAAGTATTATGCTCCTATCAAGCAATAAGGTTAAAATTGGTAGAAATGTAGAGCGTAAAGAGTACATTACTCATGATTACTGGTATGAGAAAGAAGTATCTAAGATTATTGAACTCTTGCATAATTTTCAGGACTTATTTCCACAAGGATATCATGAGTTAAAGAGAGTACACCCTTCTCTAGGAAAGATGAAAATCAAACTAAAATAATGTGCGTGCCCAATTAGGTACAGGACTTATAGGTTTTATCTTAATCTACACGTGAAGGCAAAGGAAGAAATTGATAAGATGATAAAATATAGAGTAATTGATCCTATTGAAAGATCTAAGTGGGTTAGGCCCATGGTCCTAAGAATTAATAAGGATGAGAGGATAAGGATTTGTGTAAACTATAAATAAATCAATTCTTCATGTATTATTGATCCTTTTCCCACTCTGTTGACAAAATAAATCCTTGAAGTGTTTTTTAGATGCGAGATATATTCCTTTAAAGATGGGTTTTTAGGTTATCATCAAGTTCACATAGTGAAGGAAGATCAGGAGAAGAATAATATATGGTTATTCCATTTTGACTAAGTAATGTGCTAGTAGTGTTCTCGCGGATTGTTGTTAAGGCCTTTTAACATTTCATTCATTAATTCTTGTAGGTGTATTTGTATGACTAGACAGTGTATGGTTTAGTTAAGGATCATTGTAATAATATAAGGCTCATGTTTGAGAGGTATAGGTAGTTAATCATCTCCCTTAACATTAAAAAGTACATATTTGCTACACCTTTTAATATTTTATTGGGTCTTATAATTTTCAAGGAATGATTGTTGATGGATCTAACTAAGGTAGATGTGATCTTGGGTCTGGGAGACCCTAACAATTAGATTCTTGGGTCACACAGGATATTACAAAAAAATTATTAAGGGATATGCAAAGCTTTCCATGCCCTTGGAAGAATTTTTGAAATCTACAGGGAATTTTTATTGGGGTGATGCACAACAACAAAAATTTAAAGAACTAAAGGAAAGGCTTACTATTGCACCTATTTTGTGATTTCCTTCATGGGACAAATGATTACATGTTCATGTTGATTCCTCTAACATGGAAATTGGCACAATTTTGGCACAACAGGGAGAAGGAATTCTAGATCACCCCATTTGTTTTGCAAGTAGGAAGTTGGCCTCTACTAATAAGAATTATACAACCATTGAGATTGAGGCCTTGTCCATGATTTATGTGTTGCACAAGTTTAGAAAATACTTGTTAGCAACACCATTTATCTTCTTTCCAAATATTATGAAACCCAAGAACTTGTTCAACAATCCTTTTTTGCAAGGGTGCATATGTCAGTGGATATTCCTATTTCAAGAATTTGATTTCATAGTTAATGTGAAGCCTAGAAAGAGAAATTTAGGATCTGATCATTTGTAAATTATTAATTCATTTGAGTATGCACAGAGTATTGACGACACAATATAAGATCCAAAAAATTTCAAATTAAAATATGTCCCCATAGAACTAGAGAACATTACAATGTTTTTGTGCACTGATAAGGGTCCTAAAGGAATGAAAAAATTAGAAAAGAAGCATCTTGCAATACGTGTGACACCTTACCAGTTGACTAGTGGATACTTATACAAGTTAGGTCATGATGAAGTCTTGTGACATTGTGTGCTAGATCATAAGTGAGAAGCCATTATAAAAGAAGCTCATGGTGGAATTGCAGGAGAAAATTATGTAGGTGATGCTACTATGTGCAATATCCTAATGGTTGGAATCTGGTGGGAAAACTTGTGTGAGGATACCAAGTAATATGTGAAGCTATGTGATTATTGTCAATGCATTAGAAATCCTGGAAATAGAAATGAGATGTTTTTGATACCTATTTCAAGTGTTGAGCCATTTGAAGAGTAACCTATAGATTTTGTAGGCCCTATTTCACCACCCTCATGTAGGCTTAGTACATGCTACACAATTATGTATATAGATTATCAAACAAGGTGGAATGAGGTATCACCTACAAAAAATTGCATAACAACTACTACAACAAGATGTTTATGGGAAAACATTATTAGTATGCATGATTATCCATTGAGCTTGAGAAGTGATAGGGGAACTCATTTTATTAATTAGAAAATAAGAATTCTATTGGAAAAATTTATGGTGGCACACCATAAAATTATTCCCTATAACCCACAGGCTAATGGTAATGCAAAATATTTCAACAAGATCTTGGGACATACATTGACAAAAAATTGTGATATTAGAAGGAAATATTGGGATGATAAAGTTTCATCTCTACTTTGGCCGTGTATAAGAGGACTTGATTATGAACAAGATGTGGAAGAGTGCATTGAAAAATAAATTCAATTAGATGAGTGGCACACCATTGCGTGCAGGAGAAGACTAAGAACGCCAGATAGAAAGCATGACATGATAGGAACATCAAGAACAAGATGTTTGAGGTCGGGAAGATGGTTTTTTGAATGATTCAAATTTTATGCACCATCCACATAAATTTAAAGTGCATTGGTTGGGACCTTTTGTAGTAACCAAGATACTTGAATCAGGTGCTTGTTTATTGCATGTGCTAGATTGTAATTTATTTCCTGGTTACTTTAATGTGAGTATGTTGGATCCCTCCTATAAATAAATATTCTTGGAGTTTGTAATAAGGTAGTATTGTCACTTAGATTATATTTCCCTTTTACGTGTTTCTTTTCATTTTTGCTATTATTTTTCAATTTTGTTCTGTGTTTTGTTACAATAAGTGCACATGTGCATAGGAAGCTGATTACTATCTTTTGAGTTCTTACGCAGAGGACTATGCATAATTTTATTTTGGGGTAGATTGCAAGTATGCACAGGAGAGTAAATTTTTTAATATTGAAGGTTGAATAATAAGTAAAGGAGTGTGCTCATTGATGACAGTGTTGGTTGTTCGAATAAAATCAAGAAAGAGAGAAAGGTGCTACAAATAATGAGAAGGATGGTGAAATTAAGGATTTGAAGATAATTTCTTAGGAGGAAGGCCACATGTAAGAGAAAGGTATGCACGTTGTAATGCAAGGTAAGAAGTGGCATAATGGAATACTTGGTATGAGGTGTCGAGGATTATGTACTTCGGTGCATATACACATATGGAAGGAGTTATGTGGCCGTGAAGTAGTGGACGTGATAAAAGGGTTGCATGCGAGTTCACTCTTACGTTGCATATTTGATTTTTCAATTCTCAGAAGAGCGAGTTAAATTATGAAGAGTGCGAAGTGTGATTGCAATCTAGAGGAGAAAAAAAATAGGTGAAAGTGATCATGGGATTTACAGAGCTCCTTCATGCAAAGTGTTAGAGAGAGTAAAATGCATGTAGAAAAATGTTTTTATGAGATAGGGTTTGAAAGGAAAAACCATGACTAGGGAACGTGAGTTCAAGGTTACATAGTTAGGAAAATGCAAGGAAAAAGTGTGAGAGGGTGATATGACACCTAAGAGAGAACCCAAAGGGACCACGAGAGGAAATAAGAATAATAAAATAGAGGTAGAGGTTGAAGATGCGACTGAAGAAAGGTTTTCTGAGATATAGTACCCCAAGGAAGTGATCATGGGGCACAACTAAGAATCCCATGTCATAAAGAGTAAGATGAGTTAATACAATCATTGAACCACTGCAAAGTCATACCAAATTTTAAAATGAGTTTGTTAAGAAGAACGATTTGAGGAATGTAAATTACAAACCCATTTATGATGAAAAGTGCAAGAAAACTTTGGAGAAAGTTGGGGTCCTATAGATTTATGAACTACAATAATTTGGAAATCCATAGGTGCTTTACGAGTAGATGATGTTAAGGTTCTATGATTAATTTTTATACTTATTTGGCAGAAGGGTATGATTTACTGCACCAGTCATTGGAAATATCACAGGACTAAGGAGCTCAGGAACTGAAATTTTCAGTGATATCGATGATGAAGTAGGTGTAGAGGCATCTTCCATTGAGTTTTCATACCAGAAAGGAGGGCACATGATGGAAATTTCGAAGATAGATGAATCTATAATAAAAATTCAACACACCTTCTCACAAATTTCATTAAACTAGGAGAGTTGGGGATAGGTGAACAAGAAATAACTCCATAGTGTAAAGGAAATGATGAAGGGTACACTTTATAACTTATCTGAATTCATATCAAAAACTGTTATTGAAGAGGTGTACAAGGGAGACAAGATTAGTTGGTGTGATATTTTCCTGTCCATTGTATTTATAGGGATTGGGGATTTGAATGACCCTAAGGAAAAATTTTGGTAGTTCCCTGAAGAAAACAAATCTCTTGTTGAGAGATTTACAAAATAAACTTGTGAAGGAAATATGAGAAACCCATACAAGAAAAGGTTATATATTTTATACAATCACATGTACAAGGAATTTGAACATGACTGTGAATACCTTAAGACTTTCCCAGCACGGTGAATAGATAAGGAGAGTTTGTAGTGTTTCAACACTACTACTTTGGAAGATTTTAGATGAAAGATGGTAAATGGAGCATGTGGTGTAAGATCCCTTATGATTTTACAATTTGATATTTCTATGAATCTATAAAAAAAATTAGATGCACCCAAGTTGAGGCTTGATGAAGAAAAAATTGACTACGATTACCAGACTCTCTAGAAGACCTATTTTTATCAGGGTAAGTCTGTATACATAGATATAATGATATCTAATGACATTATAATCAATTCTATCACTTTAGTGATTGGGAAGATAGGTGTGGCTAAGGTATACCTTAACCTTAAGACCAAATTTGTGAATGGGAAATATGTTGAAAATGAATTCAAACTCCCTGAGTGCGCAAATGAAGACACATAGTTGGCACCATGCAGGAGAATGAACCATCTCCTTCCAAAAGAGTTGAATAATAATAGGTTAATGATTAAGAGGAGGAGATGGAAGAAAACGACATGCTTGAACATGGTGTTAGGAGATAACCAAATGCAAGGGTTAAGAGGTCATGTAAGAGAACTCCCCCCACGAAGTAGGAAAAAGAGGTAAGGATTGAGACTATGGATGAAGAGACCAAAAAAGGGAAAGGAGGCACGAATGAGAAGGGTTGTCGATAGAAGTTTTAAAGAATGATTTCTCATGGTAGTGGTGTAAAACCACTTAGTAGGTCACCATATCTATCTCACTTCAAGTCAAGCACATAAAAGAAAACAAAAATAAGATGCAAGTATGTGCCTAGGGGTGATAATGAGGAATAATTTTCTAAGGATCTAATGCAGAACACAGAGTCAACACCAATTATTGATGTGGAAGGAAAGGAGGATCTTAGAGAATATGGAACCTAGCATACTTCAGAGGCACATGATGGGCATGAAGTGGAGAGGGGCCATACAGGAGAACAAGACGGAAAAGAGAAGAGTGTAGGAAAACCATCAAGAGAGCATGGGGTGTAATTGGTGAGGGCCAAATTCTAAGAGCAAAAATGCATATCCCCAATGGCAGGAAGTCTAGTAGGAATAGGGGAGATGAAATTTATAATATCCCTAACTTGGGGTTGTTAGGATAAAATAATATTATTATCCTAATTAATTATGCATTGCACATTAATAAATTTATTAGTTATTGTTTTATGGTTATATTTAATTATAACCATCCTTTTGTTTTTATTTGAACATTACGAGAGCTGTTATATTGTTTTAACAGTATAATTGTTTGATTATATTTTTATGCTTCCTAGATGTTGGAAGTGTTGGGAATATGGTTGCACCTGTGTGACTCTATTTCTTGTTTGTATTCAGTTGTAAAATACCTATAAGTATTGCAGCTCTTTCCTGTGTAAACTATTGATTTCACATTAATATATTTTATAGGCTTCCATCCCTATTTTGTGAATCTTCATTTGGTACCAGAGCTAGTTGAAGCTTCTGGAAAGGTTGGAGAAAGTTTTCAGAGGAAGGATAATTTGTGGAAGAAGAAATATACAACATCAGAGAGCCAGTACTACCTCCTGTAGCTTCGCAGACCTCCCTGCAGTCTCATAACATCCTGTGCATTATCCAGGTAAATAGAAATCAATTTTGTTTGCCTTGGTGCTAACTGCACCAGGTAAATTTGTTTCTGGAGCTTATACATATACAAAAATTTTACTTTTTTAAAAAATCATCATCAATCTCTAGTATTAGCTTCAGCTAATACTACCAGGCTGTTATAAATGGAGGATTTTTTTCTATATTTGGAGGCCGAGTGACATTGTTTTATCAGGTCTAGCATTGGCAAGTGATGCTCCACCACGTCACTACTAATTACCATGATCCTGCACACAAAACACAATGGTTATAATACTCAAAGACATGGAAATCTAAAGCGGTGAAGGAAATACAATACAAAGAGAACCTTCTTCAAGTTGGAACCCTCCAACCATGCACCAAGCCAAACCTGCATACAAACACAACCAAAAATTAGTCAGATCAATATAAAAAAACATTGAATAATAGAGATAAAGACCGAACTTTGTATAGAAATATATGGTGGAGCAAATAAAATAATTGGTGATTCAAATCAAAATGACAGTATAGCAATTAGATCCATTTTTTGTTCTTGGAATAAGCCCAATCTTCATGCCATCTCACCTCAAACATGCAGGACACTTGGAACCTCTGCCACGTACCTTTTTAATGAGGTAAGCCATTTTTTTCGTATACTTCAATTACAATTTGCTTCACTTCTATATCAAGCGCCCTTAAGTGGCCAAGGCGGTTAGAGAGAAAGTCTTAGAAGTGGGAGGTTTAGGGTTTGAATCCCACCCACAATTGAAATTTTTGAATTTGGTGGAATTTTTGGCAGAACCGCTAAATTTAGCAGGAAATTTAAATTTAGTTATAACTAAATTTAGCGGAGAAATCCCTAATTTAGGGTAAAATTATTTTTTCTCCCATTCATCCTATTTTTTCATTCTAGGCAACTTTCTCGAAAAGGGGGATACCTAAAAATTGTATTTTCAGCTAGTTTTTTGCAATTCTTTGCATTTTGGGTCGTATTGGGATCAAGAGTTCACCAGGGCCCGTAAAATATATATTTTTTTGCCTACCATTCAAATTTTCCATATTTTTTAATGTAATTTGTATACTGCATTATGTTATACTAATTTGTAGGCTACCATAGTCAACTGCAAACTTTATAACTACTCTGAAACTGGCAGAATTATAATACAAAACAGTATTAAATTTGTTCTGTAACACTCATGAGATCTTAGATCTCATTCGTAGCGTTCGGTATATACGGTGCCTCTAGGAAGTGCTTACGGGTAAAGCCATCATGACTACAACTACACTTAATGCCTAATATAGCTGTAACAACTTCGTCTGGGCATCAACCCTTTAAATCGATGGGGATTAATAAGGTCACATTGCACACACTATGAGCCATCCCATTCATTTGTGAACGATTAGATGACATAAATCCAGACTGAGAAAATATATGAGTATATAGTGAAGTTACGCATGTGTATGAGGATATTTCTTTGAGCCATTGTTAATAATTACATAGACCCCATCAGTACTATCTTGGTACCATGTATTGAATTCTTTCATGTACCGCCAGGTATATAGAAAGGGTGAGCTTCTTCCACGTACCAATGGGTATATCGGAAGGGTGCGTATATAGAAAGGTTTGGTATATCAGACTAACGGTATATAGATTGGGAGACCTAATACCTAGAGTGATAAGAGCCAAACCCTGTCAGTGATCTCTGCAAAATGGGCACCAATGCCCCCAAATTTTTTCCTTCGGATTCACAAATACTCAGAGGAAACAACTATGCTGCATGGAAGATAAAAATCAAGACATAGCTTGAGTTTGAAGAAATCTGGCTTGCTTTGAATGGTACTCTAACCAGATCAGCTACTGATACAACACAACAGTGGCAGTTTGATAAAGTAGATCATAAGGCAAAACTCATCATCTTGTTTGGAGTGTCTGATGATGTGCAACCCCGCATTCAAGATGCCAAAACAATGAAAGAAGTGTGGGATAAATTGACCACAGTATACGAGGCCAAGAACAAGAATTTTATACTGAATTTGTAGAGTCAGCTACACACACTAAAGTTTAAACAAAATGAAAAAATTGAAGCTTTCTTAAGAAGAGTTGTAGAATTGAGGGCTTCACTTCCAGCCCTAGGAGAACCAGTCACAGATGATGCTCTCATTCCCATTGTTTTGAGAGCACGCCCCTCTTCTTACCACATTTTTATCACAACACTAAACATGTTAGATACGACAGTTGGCTTTGAAAAAATGGTAAATCTACTACAACAAGAGGAAGAAATGCACAATAAGGATGATGAAGAGGAGTAGGCACTATCTTCACATCAAAAATTGAAAATAAAAGGTAAAGGAAAACCTATTTCCTATCAGAATTCCCAAAATCAAATTCAGTGTCAAGGGGACAGACAACAGAAGAAGCAATGTACTATCTATAAAAGAGGACATAACATACAAGATTGTTGGTAAAATACTTACAATAAAGGTTCATCCAGTAACTCTAGACCTCAACAACAACAATCTTACAAGGGACATTCTAACAAAAATCATGGGAAAAAAAGGGGAACTAGAAAAGAAGACCCCACCAGTAAGGTAATATTGTTGAGCAACAAGAACAGTAAGAAAATGAAGACTCCTTGTTCACTACTCGATCAAGTGAACCATCCATGTCATCTAGTGATGTCTAGTATGTTGATTTTCAAGCCACTCAACACATGACTGGCCACAGAGACTGGTTTATTTTGATGAGGGACATGCCATTAAAAAATCATGTTTCGTTGGGAGATGATTCTTCATATACAGTTCAGGGGCTTAGGAACATTTCTCTACCCCTTGGTTCACACAAATGTATACTATCAAATGTCCTATATGTCCATGGTTGATAAATAATATTCTTTCAGTTAGTTAACTCCATGATCACAACCTAAAAATTGACTTTGATAGTCAATCCGGCAAGAAAACGTGTTTGATTCGAGACAAACCAAGAGGCTCAAAAATAATTACAAAAGCCTCCAATGTGGGATGCATGTTCCAACCTGATTTTTTTCATAAATAAAATCAAGCACTTGTGGCTAAGAAATCCACCTTAGCACAGTTGTGGCATCAAATATTTGGTCATGTAAGTTTCAAATATCTCAAAACACTTTGCCGGTGTAATATGGTACATGGGCTACCATCTCTTCATAAGGATACAGACAAGTGTCCTCACTACCTAGCAGGAAAACAACACAGAGCTTCATTCTAGAGGAGTACATTTCGAGCTCATGGTAAAATTGACCTAGTTCATACCGATATTTGTGGTCCGATGCAGCCAAGTCATTCTAGGTTCCATTACTTCATGCTTTATGTTGACGACTATTCGAGAAAAATGTGGATTTTCTGTCTTCACAAGAAAAGTGAAGCATTTGAAACCTTCAAAAATTTCAAAGTAGCAGTTGAGAAAGAAACGGGTTGTCACATCAGAACTCTCCGCTTAGATCAAGGGGGTAAATTCACTAGTGATGAGTTTAGCTCGACTACCTACAAACTCATGAGATTCATCGACAAATGCCTCCTCCATACACACCGCAAGAAAATAGTGTTGTCTAGAGAAGAAATCGTACTATCATGGAAATGGTGCGATGTATGATCGATAATTCCCTACTTGCAAAAACATTCTAGGCAAAAGCAGCAAAGACAATAGTGTATTTGTTGAATAGAGTGCCCACAACTGCTCTTGATGGAATAACACCACAAGAAGCATGGTCAAAATGGAAACCATCCATTGCACACCTCAGAGTATTCGGGTGCAAATCAATCATGCACATACCCAAACAGAATAGAAATAAATTGGACATGAAGTCACAAAAACTCATCTTCATTGGGTACAATGAAGAGACTCTTGGGTATAGATTGATGGATCCTAAGACTAGAAAAGTCTACACCAACAGAGATGTTGAGTTTTTTTAGAAGAAGGAAGTAGAGACTCCTCCTCCAAACTCACAAGAAGTAGATTTTTCAGAAGTTATAAAAATTGAAACTGATGTTCCCTCAGAAGATGAAAGTGATGATGGGGATGATGGTGTTGATCAGATAGAACCACAACCCACAGGAACAATACAGTGTATGCCTAAATGGTGTACAAGTACATTATAAGATGTAAGAATGGATGCTCCACTAGATACATCCACCCCTGGACCATAGACTCACAGTAAAGCAAGGGAAGAAGTCAACTTTTCTTTGATGAGTAGATTTATTGAATCAGATGAGCCCTCTATAGTCCAGGAAGCCCTACAGTCAAAATCTTGGAAATATACCATGGATTTTTAATATCAATCAGTGATGAAGAATAACACTTGGCAGCTTGTTGATCTTACACCAGGGAAGAAACCCATTGGATGCAGATGGATATTTAAAAAAATTACAAAGCAGATGGGATAGTGGAAAAGTATAAAGCAAGACTTATAACAAAGGGGTATGCACAAAAATAAGGCATTGACTATGAGGAGGCATTTTCTCCCACAACTAAGATCAAAACAATCAGGATGATCTTTACTCTAGCTACTTAGTTTGGATGGAAAGATCCAAAAAATGGACGTAAAAAGTGCCTTCCTAAATGGATATTTACAAGAAGAAGTCTACATGACTCAACCTGAGGGATATGTAGTACCTGGTCAAGAAGCAAAGGTATGTAGACTTAGGAAATCTATGTATGGCCTCAAACACACACCTTAGGCATGGTGCATCAATATTGATGAGCATCTCATACAACATGGATTTGTTAGAAATCCATACGATCCCAATCTCTGCCTCAAAAAGAAAGGGGGGTAGATGGTGATTGTTGTTGTCTATGTTGATGATTTATTCATCACTAGAAGTTTAGTGAGGATGATCGATATAATGAAGAAAGATCTTAATCGATCATTTGACATGACTGATCTCGGGATAATGTATTACTGTCTTGGATTGGAAGTATGGCAAAAAGAGAATCATATTTTTGTTTCTCAGATGAAATATACCAAGACTATTCTTGAGAATTTTAGGATGATGGATTGCACACTAATTTCTACACCTATGGAGAACAGATTACAATTATATCATTCAGATCCATCTCTTGAGGTAAGTGCTACTCTCTATCCGCAGTTGATTGGGAGTCTCATTTACTTGACCTACACTAGACCAGTTATCAACTTTGTAGTAAGCTATCTATCCAGGTTCATGCAAGAACCAAAATTTTGTCATTGGAAAGTAGCAAGGAAAATTTTGAGATATCTCAAAGGATCAGTGGATCTTGGTCTAGAATACAAGAAGAATGACAACTTCTTCTTGACTGGATATTCGGATTTAGATCATGTAGGTAACATTGATGATATAAAATCCACTTTTGGATTTGTATTCTTTATGGGATCTGGACTAATATCATGGGGAAGTAAGAAACAACACTTCATTTCTTGCTCTTCCATAGAATTCGAGTATCGTTCTATAGGATAAGCTATCTGTGAATTGATTTGGCTATGTCACATACTAGAAGGACTTGGAATAACACAAGACAAAATGATCACCATGTATGTTGACAATGAAGGTGTTCTCAAACTTGTTTGCAATCTAGTGTTTCATGAGAGAGCAAAGCACATTGAGGTATAGGTTCATTTCATACGTGAGCATGTGTTGAAGCACAACATCTAGCTTCAATTTTGTCCAATAGCTAAACAATGGGAAGATATCTTCACGAAGTCACTTGCACGTGACAAGTTCGAGTTGTTCAGAGAGTTCCTCTCCACATCCCTAGAGACAATGCACAATTAAGGGGGGGAGTGTTAGGATAAAATATTATTATTATCCTAATTAATTATGCATTGCATATTAATAAATTTATTAGGTATTGTTTTATGGTTACATTTAATTATAACCATCCTTTTGTTTGTGCTTGAACATTACGGGAGCTGTTATATTGTTTTAACAATATAATTGTTTGATTATATTTTTATGCTTCCCAGATGTTGGAAGTTTTGGGAATATGGTTGCACCTGTGTAACTTTGTTTCTTGTTTGTATTCAACTATACAATACCTATAAATATTGCAGCTCTTTCCCGTGTAAACTATTGATTTCACATTAATACATTTTATAGGCTTTCGTCCCCGTTTTGTGAATCTTCAGGGGTATGTTAGTGATCCCTCAAATATAATCTACACGAGGTCTTAGAGAAATCTTGTCAATGAAGAGTTATATGGATGGGATTTGATAGATCCTAAGAGTGAAAATATGCACATAAGGAAACATCTTTCCTGGATCATGGAAAAACATATAGATGAACTAGATTTTGATGTGAAACAGGAAGCTTGCATCAAGTGCAAGATCAAGAAAGCACCCAAAGAAACACACATGACAATAAATTTGATTGAGTTTGAAGATGAGAAGTCCAGTAATGCCTTGAAAAAGATGGTGGTAGAGGTGGTATGAAGTAATTTCAATAAAGTGCTTGTGCTCAGAATGTTGCATGAAGATCATAAGAATTGGATAAAACAAATTTAACAACTAACTGAGGTATGTTAATGGGAAAAGAGGCATAGGCAGGATACTCTAGAATTTTTTGTGGATATTGGAGGTGAAATTTTATAGGTGCATCCAGAATTTTATACAAAAACAAATAATAATTACCCTTTAGTCTTTCATTTTATGAAAGATTGCGTCCATCTCCTACTAAACAAAAAAAAAATCCACACAAGGAAAGAAAAAAGAACAAGTGAAGGCCGATAAATAAAATACTAAGAAGACTATTAGATGCCAAAATTTAGAGTATGATGTAATACTTCAAACAATGAAAGATGAATTTAAGAAGGAAAGTTGGGTATTGGACAACTGTGAGGATCCGGAGAATATCCTTAAGGCATAGACAGTGCAAGAAGAAAACAAAGTTACAGTAGCTAAGAAGGATGAGTCCTTGAGAAAAGAAGAGAATTTGACAAGTTGGTGGCCACAATAAATAAGGAGTATATTGACTCATGCTTCAAATTGAGGGTTGAGGAAAAATGGTTATTCTTTCATTTAATTATTTCGTTCATTCTGGAATAATTTATTCTCTTATTATTTTATTATTTCGAGAGATAAGTTGTGCAACCTCATTACTGAGGAAAAAAATGTAATTAGTGTGAGGTAATGTTGGGTTGGTAAAATTACCCAAGTATTAAGAGGGATCATGAAACAATAATGTGAGTGAAGTGGGTGCATAGGTGTGCACATGTGTCAGTTGGAGTAGAGTGTGCCCATGAAAATATCATTTCTAGGACTTAACTGATTTTACATGATATGGGATAAATATAGGAAAAGTGGTTGGAGTGTGTCCTAAGAAAATATAAAATATAGAATACTTCACAACTAAGTAAGAGAAATTTTTAGACTAAAGTGGAGATTAAATTTCATGCATAGACCATAATAATAATTGGATGAAAGTAGAGTTTATTTATATATTAATCGATTATTACTCTCTTTGTAAGAGCATGTAGTTGCTAGTGCATGGATATTTTGAGCATGCAGTCTACTTTGAGATGCTATGGACGGTGAAGGGAAATTCCAAGCCCATAAATATAATAGTAGATCTGCATTATTTAGAAAGATAATATATTAGACACCATGTGATTCAATATGGTTATGCCATTTTGATGTTATGCATGTCTTCATGGAAGCATTATTGTTATGTACTCAACTTCTATGATGTAATATTTATGTTATGAATCAATAATTTTTGATGGATTCTGTTAATTGATATATCTAGGTATGGTGACCACATAGTGCAATTAATCCTAGTATTGGTTTGATCTGTTATGTTTCTTTATTACACATGTTTCTTTTTATGTTTGTAGTGATCTACATCTGAATATATGCCTTAATAATTAGAATCATGAACATTCTTTCTAACATCTTGATAAGCTAGTACAAAGGAGGGACCTGGTAGCTTCACGCGCTTTGGGTTAGTATTAATATATATCTAGATGAAGTGCCATCATGCATTGGTAATTGAGTATAAATAATTAACTACAGATGTGGAATTGGATATGCACCTACACATTTATTGATACTTCGTTGTGGAATTATGTGTGTATGTATAACTGCATATATAACATCACATCAACATTGGTCAAATTTTATCCCACAGACATTTAATAAATCATAAGTCTTTTTTTCCTCTTAAAGAAAATGAAAAATCGAGATGTGAATAGTTAAATCAGAAATGAAAAGGTCACATTGACCAATTTTTTATTTGGTTGATGTTTATCACCAAAAGATGATCCTAATGTGATGTCATAAGAATTATTTTCAGTTATTTTTCTTTTGCATTAATTCCATAAGGAAGGGAAGGATCTGATAGCATGTGAAGTACTTAAGGGGAAAATGAGCTATTCATGTTTTTCATCGATGGGTTTTGCTATCAATGACAAAGGGGGAGATTATTGGATTTGTTTATTCATTGATGTCAAAGTGAGATTATGAGAAAAATATTTTCATTTGTGTCTAAAGTATCATTAATGTCAAAAGAGGTAAGGTACATGAAATTTTATTGGTAGTTTCCTTCTTTGTTTATATGTTATATTGGGAGGACACGATGTATTATGGTTTCTTGGGAAGGTATGATGGCTTATAGGAGTGTTATAGTGACTTTTTGATGAATATGGATTATGGAGTGATGTCATGAATTGTTTTTAAGGATCTTATATGTGTGCAAGGGTGATGAAGTCTTGATAAATTCATTTTGGTTGTTGTAAGCATGTTCAAGGTGTTTGGTTTTGAGGCCTAATCAACTAGATGAGGTATGACATGATAGAGTACATGTATATATGAGATATTTATGCATTTTTATAGCATGTGGATGAGGTGTTAGGATACTCACAAATTTCTTAGAGTGTTATTTCAGGGTATGGACATGTTTTCTACATCTCTATGAAACCTATTCTTAAACCCTAGGGAATGTAATGAGGCAAGATGGACTGATTTCATCATGAAAATGAAAATATGAGAATTTGAGAATTTTTAGTAAGTTGCTCTAATTGTTTGGTCCAAGTTTTTGATGTTAGATTTCAAGAATGAGAAAGAAATATGGTTTTTACCCTTATCCAGTTCACAAAAGTGAGAAAAAAATCTAGAGTTGGTTTGTTTGAAGCTTTTGGGAACATGTCAAGTCTACATGGGTGCCTATATATCTTCATGGTAGTTAGGAAAGTTTCCTAGCTAAATATTCCAAGAATTAGTTTGTGGTTTTTTGGGAAGATCTTTATTAACAATCGTTAAGAAGCTCAGGTGGTCTAAAACCCTCCTTAAACCATAGTTCAAAAGAGATGGAGAAGATGTAACACCCTAAACTATTGTTACTTTCTCCCGAGCATTCAAGTGTTGATATATGATTTATCTTGTATAAGGACATGTTCCTTTGGTTTTGGGAATTCATGCTTGATATGGATTATATCTTTTCTACTCTTAAGATTTTTGACTGAACTGGAATATGCTTGGACTCTTTTGTTTCTTTCATTCTTCACATTTGAGTACAATCTAATTTTTGGAAGATTGTTGATTTATCCACCTTTATGAATCAACCTTGGATCAATTCCATTGATCCAAGGGATGTTTTAATTTTATTCAAGATGAGCAAATGGTATTGACATTTCGAGAGTTACTAAGTCTGACTGAGCTTTGAATGTTCAATTTCAGAGGTTAACTCTAGCTGATCATGGTAATTAGAAACTGGTTACAGTTATCATAACATCAAGAAGGACCTGGACCTTAAGCCAAGTATGATGTGTATGTTTTATATCTAAAGTTTAAATTACTTGATGCCAAATGGAATTTGATACAGGAATTTTTTATCCTATTTGAACTCTATTACTGATTAGTCCTATTTAGGGGACCTATACTAGAACTAGTAAGGTTAGTAGTTTTGACCTAAACTATAACCTAATATTGCAAGGTTAGTTAATCTAACCTAGTCCTTAAACTATGAGCTTAACACTCCTAAGGGTTAACTAAACCTATGAATATGGAGGGTGACTAATGTTATATCCTATGGAAATGAGACTAATGTCATATCCTATGATCTAACCTAAGTCACTAACCTATCCTAAACTAATGTTACGAAGGGGGACCTAAGGAGGGTTGTGAGTCATGGGTGGTAGTTTCTATGGCATTAAAAAAAGGATAAGGATGAAGGACATGGAGTGCTGCCAGGTTTAGCGCAGGGTAAATTGTTAAGAGAGTCTTACGTGGCAGTATCTCTAAGGATGGGAATGTTTGTTTATTTATTTTTGGCATTCACCAACCTTGGTAGTCAGTGGCAATGGAAAATAGGTGGGAGAATAAAAATAAATGTAATTAATGAGCATCGAGCCTTGAGTGCAGATTTCTTAGGAAGGCATACAAGTGGAATTTTGCTTAGTTGTTTTGTTTTCCATGCATTCTATTTTTCACTCTGCATGAGCACTGGTTCTTCGTACCAGCCGTCTACTCTTCATTACATGGAAATTTTTAGAGTTTAAAATTTACTTCTCTGTCAAGGGAACTATATAAGGCATGGAGGTAACAATATTTTGTTTTTGAATCTTTCGTGGAAGAAGAAGAGAAGGTGTGAGCACATTCAGAGGTCTTATTTTAATTTTTAGCGACACTATTAGGCATGATTGGCCCTAACTAGTAAAAATATTCTTTCCTTTAAATGTTTTCATTAGAATAAATTTGTTCAGATGATTTGTGCACATTCGGCTTGGCTGGTAGCAATATATTGGTTTTTCTTTTGTTGTTTTGGGAATCCTGGGTTGTATGTAAATCTTGGATGAAACCTGCGTCTTAATTCATGTTTCCATGATGTAAATACAATATGGGTTTCACTTTTTGTTGGAAGTGTTTTATGTTTTCTTTATCTGGCTAAGGTATTAGATTAAAAACTGGCTCCATGATAGACTTCATGCTTGATGTTTTCATGTTTGTAAACGCAACTGTAATTAACTGCTATTTAGAATATGGTTGGAGTATTTGATTGTTGCTTCGCCATATGAACTCTAACTATTACTAGGACATGTTTAGAAAAGTAATTAGTTGATTTTGTGGTTGGAATGCTAATTTATTCTGTAAAATTGACTGGTTTAGTTGCATGAGTTGGAAATATTGTTGAATTCTAAGCCTGTACCTTTATTTTAAAGGGGTCTAAATGTTCTTGTGGATATAGGTTCTGTGAGTAGGGAAGTATTTCGTGTAACTGTTGTTTTTGTGATTTTTACTTGGATATTAGGAACACTGATATGTGTAGGAGGAAACCTACTTGGAGGAACTCTTTTCCCTGTCAATTCGTGGTTGATCCTAGATTTGCATGAATGGAAATTATGTTTAATATTTGGTTAAGAAAGGACTGTGTTTGATGTTACCTGAGATGATTTTGAAATATGTATTTACAATTCAACTATTAACTCTATACATGCATTTTGGTTTGGTATCTTGGAACGATTTAACAACCTAACAGTGTAATGGTTGGAAATAATTAGTTTGATACATTGGTAAGGAATGGTAACGGGACAGTTACCCTAACTCTTAGTCCAAAAAGATTCGAGTAATGGGTGAAATGTAGACTGTTTACTTAGATCAGGATTGTGGTCTAAGTTTAGAATGTTTATAACATTTTGTAGAGATTATTGGTCTTTGTTTAATGTACAATCGTAAGACCATAGGGATATATAGGCAAATTTTAAGGCGGCTCTACCTGAATGGAGCTATTGGTGAACTTAAGTGTTGTTTTACTTGCCTTCTTTTTCCCTGATTGAATGAGAGAATATATATATTACTTCTTGGAAGTTAGTATAGTTTTAAACTAGATTAAAATAGAGTTATGATCTCTCTGTTCCTTCCTCTTAGTTATGAAAGATAGTTGTTATAATAATTTGAAGAAGGTATTTTCACTTTCTCTCTCTCTCTCTCTTGAAAAATTAATGAGCTCTTCTATAGAATTATGTAAGGAACTTTATAGTATGGTTATGAGATGAAAAGACTGTTAAAAATTAAGTGGGAAGAGTGGTAAGTTGTGAAATCTTAACTTAGAAGTCTCCTTTCTTTTATTAGTAGTATTATTATCCTGATTTAGAATTTTAGTTTATTATCTACTTGTATAAAAGTAGCCCTGTAGTAAAATTTTGGCTTACTTATCAATGTTTATGAATTTGATATGATAGATTTAAAGGAAATCCGCTAGATGAACTTGCTTGAGGTAGTAATATGTCCTTTGTTTACATTATTTTTATACAAACCTATTGGTTGCATACCTTAAGAAGGTTTCATTCTTTTGTTTAGAGTGATTATAACATGATTGACACTATCCTTGGTTTTTGGATGGCTAGGTACTTAAGATTTATACTGTTTCTTCTTACTTTCTGGTATAAGACGAATCATCCAAAAAAGATTTAAATTGAAATTGCAACTATAATATGATTCATGTTATAAAGTCATATTATAATGGTAGAAAGAAAACTAGCATGACTCATGATTATGGATTTGATGAAATTGATGTCATTTAAATAGGATTTTTTAATGAAAATAATTGGTGGAATGTAATTGTTTTAAGAATTAGTGCTTATTATGCTCAGTTCACTAAACTCACCCGTGCTAGCAATTTTTGCATATGGTCGTCTTAAGTGGTAAAGGCAGGCAGATCTGAAATGATGCATAGATTGTTTAATCTTATTTTTTATGAAGAATTCTGACATGATTTTTCTAATTGTACTGTAGAAGAAAGTTACTCTTTTGCTGATGACTATTGTATTAAAAAAAATAAAAAATTCCGAAGTGCATAGGTTGTAATTTTATAGGTTTGGGAATAAATGAAATGGGAACATATTACTTATGTGGTATGTGTTCTTATTTGTGGAAATGATCTTCTTTTGTTTGTATGAATGAGAGTGCATTCTTACTATTATATGCAATGGGGTCTAGATGGATTCCCTAAGTAAGCCTTGTATAATTATGTGGTTGAATACTATATGTTTCTAGTTAGTAATTCTCATATATTATGAATATGGTTAAATTGGAAATTAGACCACTGCATTTTTAGGGAATTTTGAGGTTGAACTACACCCTAAAATGTTTCTATAACTGGAAGAGTATTCTATTAATCTCTTAATATTCTAAATGAAAGAAATGTAATTGATGGTTATAAATCACCATGTCTTAATGGTAATAAGTCTGATACATTTCAGTCTTCGAGATTGTTACGAACTGTTGCTAGTTTAGTTATCTTCCATATGCGAAAACTTAGGGCTGTTGACCTATTATGAGGATAAATGGTTAATAGGAACCAATCAGAAACTTGAAACAATATTTAATCTTATTAAAAAAAATTCTAAGAGAAACAGAACCAAATTATGAAAGGTAACTCAAAAAGTGTGGGACCTAGGGTTAGGAAAGGCTACCCAATTAGGAGGGCCTATAATCCAAATATAACTCCACTTAAGTGAATTCTTGGGGAAATGTACATCTTTTCAAGGCTGTTTTATAGGATGTTGACACATGTCAACTGCAGGGTTGTACCTTTGAGAAGATTAGGATCTTCTTGAGGATACAACAACGCAGGTGACATATGGAAACATCCTTCTGCATTGATCGTTAATATTTACACCTGAAACTTGATCAAGATTTCCCTTCGGGACTGGTTAGGACCATAGATGTGTTATGAGGCAGCCCTTTGAGACTCTGGGTACCTTGACTCATAGGGTTAACACTGGTTGACCCAGTATGTCAGCTTACCCCTAGTCTTCAAGGGCATCCTTATAACAAGAATTATGATATTAACCCGATCCAGAGTGGAAACTTGGAGCAAGGGGACTGACAGAAGTCAATATAATACGTTGTATATAACATTGGAGTGGGGTGAAGGATGTATTCTAGATTGACGAGTATGCCGTCAAGGAATAAGTAACATGTACAGTATGTTTCAAATCTTTGGCCAAAGTATCGCAAGCTACTGATTATGTTGTCCTATGTCACCTATTCTAAGGAACGTGATGCCGATGAATAATGGTAACAATTATTCATATAGGTTCTGTTAGTGCAAAATCACAGCACCCCTGGATGCACATCAGGCTTCTAGGTTGATGTTCAGGCATCCAGTGTGATTGCACAACATGGAAACCTCTCTCCAAGCGTGGGACTTGTAAAACCGAGAGAGGAATCTCCAGAGAAGGCTGGTTCCTGCTCCTAAACTACCTGCCACAAGCTATTCCAGTGCAGGAAAGCTAATCTAATCCTAAACTAACCATGCCAAGGAGACAGAGAGAGAGAGAGAGAGGGGAAGAACAGCAAAAGCCTACACTAAAACGGTGATACACCAGAGAAGGAGAATGTTGGACATCTATCAAAACTACCATGGGACAAAGAGAGGTGAGCAATGGGAAGGATGGACAGATGCATCACAGGCCCAAGGATAGATTTTCACACAGAAAATGTCCCAAAACTCCATGAACACAGCTCCAGACCTGTAATGAAAATTCAAACATGCACAAATACCTGCAATGAAGAGAGGCAAGAAGAGAACAAGCAAAAACGAGGAAGGATGGACAGATGCATCAAAAAATACGTTTTGTTGCTCCAGAAGTTTGCACAGAACATCATTCCATTAATAAGAGGCAAAAACGCCATTACAGAGCAAGGGAGGAGGTTCTGACTCCATTTTCAACCCTAGAGAAGAAAAGAAGGGAGAGCAGAGTAGAAAGAATGAACCACTCTTTTTTATATTTTGCCACTCCTTACAATATATAGGAAGAATGAGAGAAGGAAGAAAGAGGAAAGTCAGATCTCCTCCAACCACCTCCAGGTCGTATTTTAAATCATTTCATCATGGTAGAAGTGACGGATCTTGGCAAAACGGCGGGCTGTCTGCTGCATTAAAACTGGTCGCTAAAATGTCACTTCTGTCATTACCACGTGTCAGAGCCGTTTCTCAATTTTATCTCTCTAGACTACACCAAAACTCGAGATTAGCCCCAGAATCATGTAGAGGATTTCACTATCTTTCTGTTGATATAAGGAACATGCAAATCCGAGCTCTGGATCAAAAGATATGACGATTTGAGGATTTAGGGCACGGAACAGGCGAAAACAGATTTTTAAAATATTTTCCCGCGCATTGCCACCTGGATGACACGTGGCAGACTCTGATTGGATGAGAAAGGTCTTCAGCCCGTCGGGTTCGGGATTCTCCTCTCCATTTGCATCGGGTTTGGGAGGTGGCTCAACATATGTTTTCACCCCATGCTTTTCTGACTTGTTTCCCCGACTATGAAACCCGATTTTCTTTGTGCGTCGGGCTTTCCAACCCCTCCGACACATTTCTTAGGTGTCAAGTTTTTCAACCCTTCCGACATGTTCTTGCGCCATGTTTCTCCATCATGTTTTCCCAACTATGAAACCTAATTTCCTTTGTACGTTGGGTTTGGACGACCCGACGACATATCCCTTTGTGTGGGGTTTTCGCTTGGATACGTGGCAGCTTCTCATTGGTTCGGATCAGCGCTCGAAAACTCACCCTTTGACTTTTTGACCTTTTCCCTTGTGAGGACACGTGGCAGCTTCTGATTGGCTCTCAGCTCCTTCACGTACTTCGCCTCCATTTGTCCTGGATGTCCCATTTGATTTTGGCCCCTTTGTGCTCATTTCAGCCGATTTGGCCGGTTCGAGCATTTTTGGCCCACTTGTCCCACTTTGCTTCGGACTGACTTGACCCTTTTCGGCCGGTTCGGCCGGTTCGCATCTTTTTGGCCCGATTGTCCCATTTGCACCCCTCTCAGCAGTTAGCCAATTTTTTTCTCGGTCGAACCGGCATTTCGCGCCCGCCGCATACTTTCGTCCCACTTGTCCCAAATGCTTTGTGGGCCGACTGGACTCATTTCGGCCGGTTCGCGCGGTTCGCCTACTTTTGTCCCATTTGTCCCAACTTGTGCTGGACTGGGACTTAGCCGATTTTCACAAATTTTCCTGGCCCGAACTACTTGCTTTCTGTAACCTTCTCCGCACTTTCTCAGAGCTTTCTCCTTCCAACTTCGACCAGGGGAGTTAGAAAAAATCTAAGGGGACCCTGGAAACATGAATTTTGGCCCCGAATCAATCAATTTTTCTGGGACCTGAGAATCTGATGCATGTTATCGAAATTTACCCAGGGGGGGTGAAATTTTGATAACAGTTTGGAGACTCAGTGGGGGCATCTGCCTGCTAGATGAATGATCAGTAGCCTGAAGCATCCATTGGGCATGGAGTCATGAGTTGCAACCTACAACTGATCTAAACTTTGAAAACCTCCCTCTGAGCCACTTGGAAACCCATTGAACCTGGAGTGTCTTCACCAAGATGCCACTGAAATGAACTGTGCAAGAGCAAAACCAGAAACACCAAAAACTATGTACAAAACTAAAAATCATACATGCCCCAAATGGAACATACAGAGTGTGCACAAGCACTTCTTCTGCTGAAAGCAAACCTAGCTACTCTACTCTAACTGGAAGTAAAGGCAAGCTAAACAAATCCTGCAACTGGTTGTGAGAAATAGATTCCTTTCTTCAAAATTGGCAGCCATGGAATTGATTTGGCACTGATCATGGCTGTTTGGATGGATGGAAAATCAACAAGAAGCTGGTCTTCTATCCAAATCATCAAGGTATCAACTGAAAAATCCAATACCTCTTTTAGTTGCTCTGCATTTGGATTAAAGAGGTATGGCAGCTGCTCCTTGGTACTTTGTAGCTCGTCCTCATGCTCAGAAGCAAGCATGACTGGTTGTGGCTTCTCCTTTGGCTCCAATGAAGCCAAATACCTGATTGGGCAAGGTCTGATCCATTTGATATGCCCATAGCTCTGATTTTCAACTCCAAGAATGGAGTCTTCTTGTAGACCCACCTGAATAGATGACATGGAAGAAATGGTAGGACCCTTCTGCCCTTTCTCTTCCTCCGATGAAGAACATGGAAAATTTAAATCTTCTAATTTTGGTTCCAAAGGGCTGCTATAAGATGCAGGCTATTGCAAATGAATGCTCTCCTTCATGACAGCAGACTCTTGTGTTTGGAATGTGGATGATGAAAGAGAGAATGGTGAAAACTCATACGGCTCTTCTCCATCAAAACAGTCCTCCAAATCTGACAGGTAAACTGCCTCATTGCTGTCCTGCTGCTCATGTTCAACTTCCTCCATGGTGTCCTCTTGATCTGCAACTTGACCACCATGGTTTCCTTCACTCTCCAATATTGAGTTTGAGAGATCAAACTCCTTTTCAGTGCTAGAACTTGAGAGAGATGAAGTGGAAAGAAGAACTGAAGGTTCTTCTGTAACCTTCTTTGTGCTCAAAGCCCTTGGATCTGCGTTTTTCTCCTCCATAGCTAGATTGTGCTCCTCTTCTTTTGGATTTGGAGCAGCTTCTCCTTCCTCCAATGTTTGAAGGCAATCTTGCTCTTGATTGAACTCCTTCTCCAGCATGAAGTTTGTCAAGTCAAACTCTTCAATCTGTTGCTCTAGAGGACAAGTTGGGGCTGCAAGATCTTCTTCTTCTGCTGCAACAAAATCAGTCCTGACCACCATTTGTTCTCCAACCCTAGCTTCTTCTGTAGGCTTGACCATCAAGGGGATCTTTGTCATCCCAAATTTGGCAGCCCAAACCTTCAAGTTGTATGTCATTTCTTTTTTGTTTGGCTCTTCCTCCTGCTGTCCTTGATGACTGATTTTTACAATTTCTTCTTTCCCACATGGAATTGGGAATGCAAAAGGAGGGATAGGTTGAAACTCCACTGATTTGAAATTTTTTTGTGGTGGTGGAGGAGGTGAAACCTCTTGTTTCTTTAGAGGAGGGGGTGTTTTTGTTAGCTCTTGTGGAGGGGATGACTGTTTGGAAGGAAAAAGGAAAGAAGAATCGAGGTGTGGTGGAAGACTGAGAGGTGGAGAAATGGATTCAACATTTAGGACAGCAGATGGAGAGTTTGAAACTTGACACTGCTGAACTGAAACAAATTGGGAAAGAGGAAAAGAAAAGGCATGAGATGGTGTGTTTACCTGTTGACAAGGTTGCTGAATACTTCTCTCATACACTTCTATTTCTTCAATCCACTTTGCAAGCAAAGGCAGCGTTGCAATCATGAAGTCAAGCTTCTCCTGAGGGCTGTAATGACTTGGAAAAGGTCCCACCCATGGACAGGGTGCTTCACAACCGATTCCAAATGCTCTCATCTGTGCCTGAGCCCTGGACTGCACCATCCCCTCCTCCATCTTTTGGATTTTCTCCAACAGACCAGCATCTTAGATCTGATGGTCTTCATTGTATGCACACCCTTGCTCTTGGAAAGCTCCATAGCCAAACTGACTTTGGCACTGCTGCTCATATGGGTATGCACACTGATCTTGAATCTGCTCAAAATGCTGATTTGGAGGATTTGCAAAATGTGTTGGAGGTGGAATATACTGCTGTTGTTGATGTGAAATCCATGATGGAAATGAAGTCATGATTGCACAACTTCATGGAATGGAAAAGAATGAAAGGGATGGAAAGAAAGATGGATGAAAATGTATGGAAACGGGTCTGCAAGCTCAGAGAAATGGGTTGCTGATCAGATGGAGTCGCCAGATGTGTTTGCAAGTGCCTCCAAAGGCTGAAATCTTCACAGGAACACATCAACCTGTAAAAGATGAAGTGAAAGACCTCTAAGCTCCCACCGGGCGTGCCAAAACTGTTAGTGAAAACTCACAGCACCCCTGGACACACATCAGGCTTCTAGGTTGATGTTCAGGAATCCAGTGTGATTGCACAACATGGAAACCTCTCTCCAAGCGTGGGACTTGTAAAACCGAGAGAGGAATCTCCAGAGAAGGCTGGTTCCTGTTCCTAAACTACCTGCCACAAGCTATTCCAGTGTAGGCAAGCTAATCTAATCCTAATCTAACCATGCCAAGGAGACAGAGAGAGAGAGAGAGAGGGGAAGAACAGCAAAAGCCTACACTAAAACGGTGATACACCAGAGAAGGAGAATGTTGGACATCTATCAAAACTGCCATGGGACAAAGAGAGGTGAGCAATGGGAAGGATGGACAGATGCATCACAGGCCCAAGGATATATTTTCACACAGAAAATGTCCCAAAACTCCATGAACACAGCTCCAGACCTGCAATGAACATTCAAACATGCACAAATACCTGTAATGAAGAGAGGCAAGAAGAGAACAAGCAAAAACGAGGAAGGATGGACAGATGCATCACAAAACACGTTTTGTTGCTCCAGAAGTTTGCACAGAACATCATTCCATTAATAAGAGGCAAAAACTCCATTACAGAGCAAGGGAGGAGGTTCTGACTCCATTTTCAACCCTAGAGAAGAAAAGAAGGGAGAGCAGAGTAGAAAGAATGAACCACTCTTTTTTATATTTTGCCACTCCTTACAATATATAGGAAGAATGAGAGAAGGAAGAAAGAGGAAAGTCATATCTCCTCCAACCACCTCTAGGTCGTATTTTAAATCATTTCATCATGGTAGAAGCGACGGATCCTGGCAAAACGGCGGGCTGTCTGCTGCATTAAAACTGGTCGCTGAAATGTCACTTCTGTCATTACCACGCGTCAGAGCTGTTTCTCGATTTTCTCTCTCTAGACTGCACCAAAACTCGAGATTAGCCCTAGAATAATGTAGAGGATTTCACTATCTTTCCGTTGATATAAGGAACATGCAAATCCGAGCTCTGGATCAAAAGATATGACGATTTGAGGATTTAGGGCACGGAATAGGTGAAAACAGATTTTTAAAATATTTTCCCGTGCATTGCCACCTGGATGACACGTGGCAGACTCTGATTGGATGAGAAAGGTCTTCAGCCCGTCGGGTTCGGGATTCTCCTCTCCATTTGCATCGGGTTTGGGAGGTGGCTCAACATATGTTTTCGCCCCATGCTTTTCCGACTTGTTTCCCCGACTATGAAACCCGATTTTCTTTGTGCGTCGGGCTTTCCAACCCCTCCGACACATTTCTTAGGTGTTGGGTTTTTCTACCCTTCCGACATGTTCTTGCGCCATGTTTCTCCGTCGTGTTTTCCCGACTATGAAACCTGATTTCCTTTGTGCGTCGGGTTTGGACGACCCGACGACATATCCCTTTGTGTGGGGTTTTTGCTTGGATACGTGGCAGCTTCTCATTGGTTCGGATCAGCACTCGAAAACTCGCCCTTTGACTTTTTGACCTTTTCCTTTGTGAGGACATGTGGCAGCTTCTGATTGGCTCTCGGATCCTTCGCGTACTTCGCCTCCATTTGTCCCGGATGTCCCATTTGATTTTGGCCCCTTTGTGCTCATTTCGGCCGATTCGGCCGGTTTGGGCATTTTTGGCCCGCTTGTCCCACTTTGCTTCGGACTGACTTGACCCTTTTCAGCCGGTTCAGCCGGTTCGCGTCTTTTTGGCCCGATTGTCCCATTTGCGCCCCTCTCAGCAGTTAGCCAATTTTTTTCTTGGTCAAACCGGCATTTCGCGCCCGCCGCGTACTTTCGTCCCACTTGTCCCAAATGCTTTGTGGGCCGACTGGACTCATTTCGGCCGGTTCGGGCGGTTCGCGTACTTTTGTCCCATTTGTCCCAACTTGTGCTGGACTGGGACTTAGCCGATTTTCACAAATTTTCCCAGCTCGAACTACTTGCTTTCTGCAACCTTCTCCACACTTTCTCAGAGCTTTCTCCTTCCAACTTCGACCAGGGGAGTTAGAAAAAATCTGAGGGGACCCTGGAAACATGAATTTTGGCCCCGAATCAATCAATTTTTCTGGGACCTGAGAATCTGATGCATGTTATCAAAATTTACCCAGGGGGGGTGAAATTTTGATAACAGGTTCCTTGGAAAGAGCACTTAGAATCTCATACTAGGGAAGAGAACATCGAGAATGAAGTGTTCTGTTGAAAACACCAAACTCTAAGATACACATGAATAGATTGGTGGTATACCGAGTCATTACAGCTGCATATGGTTATCTGTTATAAGAATGATTGTTATAATATGTGTGTTCCAAATTATGTATTTAGAACTAGAAAACACTAATCAAAAAATAAAAATAAAAAATTATCTTATTCTAAAGTATTAAAATGTGGATGTTACATCTTGGTATCAGAGTTGAAGGTTGCGGATCTTGAACCTATTGTGTCCATAATCTGATAAAAATCTAAATTTTCTTGTAACATAAAATGGTTAGAACAAGGGGAAATGTTGCGAATAATGCTCCACCTAAGGAAGGGGTGGAAACAACCCAAAAACTTGATGAGATCCTTGCTGCCCTAATGGACACAAGAGAACATTTGGTTGTACTTAAACAACAAGTGATGGTAAATGAGGAGGATGATGAAGCTGGTAACAACAATCAGCCACCTCCTAAGGACAACCCTGATATGGGTGTTGGTAATAACAATGGAAATGTACATGTCCAACTAGAAAATAAGAATGCCAAGTTGGCAGTGGAACTCACTAATGATATAAAAAGGTTAAGTCCACCTAAATTTGATGGCACCACATTAGGAGATAGAGCGGAGAACTGGCTCAGTGAAATGGAGAAGTACTTTGTAACAAGAAACTTCTCGAAGGAAACTAAAGCTATTTGGAGAGCATATCAGATTTCCCATGAACCATCTTCATGGTGGGACAGCTGTAAGGATGAGCTAAATATTGATGAAACTAACATCACTTGGGACCAATTTAAATTCTATTTTAGGCAACGTTGGCTACCACAACTTTTCTATGATCAGAAAATGACAGAATTCCAGAACTTAATTCAAAGGAAACTAACTGTAACTGAGTGTTAGGAGCATTTTACGAAACTCCTCAAGTACGTACCATAGTATCAAACTGACGAAAAGTTTAGAATATAGAAATTCATCATGGGACTAAACCCCATGATTGTAGGAGAGGTTGATGTTCACAGCCCAAGCACTATGGAAGGGGTTGTTGAAAAATCCATAAGGTAGGAACAGAAATTAAAGGATATTTTTGCTCATAAAGAGGAAGTGTGGAAGAAGATTTCAAACCCTTCTTCAACTTCTCTTACACCCAAGAAGGGACCATGGAAAAATTTTGGCAACAAAAATAAGTTTTCAGTGGATAATAATAAAAAAATGACAATGAATAAGCCTACTGGAAATGTAAGGGATAGTTTTGCCAAGAATTATAATAATGGCCAGAAGTCCTATGGAGGCCAACGTGATAATTTTAAGGCTGGAAGTTATTTTGAGCCTAAAAAGGGACCTGTAGGAGGTTTCTATAATTGTGGCAAAGATCACTATGCCAATCAATTCCCTTTGAAGAAGGATGATCGTAATCAGCAGCATAAGATACATGTTGCAGTAGCAGACAAGTAAGCTGAAAAGCAAGTGACACCTAAAAGAAGTTCCTAGTAAGTTATTTGGCGTACCTGTAACTATTCTTTTTGATACAGGAGCTATTGAATGTTTTATTTCTAGTAAACTTGCTTCGAAACTTAAAAGAAAAGATGGAAAAATGGATAAATCTTGGACTGTATAGAATGGTAATAACTTTGTTCATACAATTAGTATGTGTCTTTTTGGGGAAGTCCTTGACTTACCTAACTTTTCCATGGAGGTTGACCTCTATGTTGCACCTTTGGGATCTGATGACGTTGTCATCGACGTTCATTGGTTAGCTTCCCATAAAGCAAAAGTGGACTACTTTGGAAAATATATAAGATGTTTAGATGATCTGCAGAAAATAGCAGAGATTCAAGGTGTAAAACAGGAAATTTTGGTTAGTAAACTGTCAGCTATGCAACTTAAAAAGGCCAAAAATAAAGGATGTACCTTATATGTAGTAAAGATATCTAAATCTGTAGAAGAAGACGGTGATTTCATGAAATGATACCCGTTGTTACAAAGTTTCAAGGATGCATTTCTAGAATAATTACTAGGTTTACCACCCAAAAGGGAATTTGACTTCACCATTGAAATCAAACCAGGGACGGAGCCTATTTCTAAAGCACCTTATCAGATGACTACTACAGAGTTAGTCGAGCTTAAGGCTCAATTGCAAGAAATTTTGTCTAAAGGTTTGATTAGACCAAGTGTTTCACCTTGGGGAGCGCTAGTAACATTTGTGAAAAAGAAAGATGGGACACTTAGATTGTGTATTGATTACCGGATGTTAAACAAGGAAAAAAACAAGAATAGATATCCACTTCCAAGAATTGATGATTTATTTGATCAGATGCACGAAGCATCGGTTTATTCCAAGATAGATATTTGATTTGGGTATCATCAATTAAGAATTAAAGAAGAATATATTCATAAAACAACTTTTTGGACAAGGTACAGACATTATGAATTCACGGTTTTACCCTTTGGATTAACTAATGCACCCGCAACTTTTATGAACTTAATGAATAATATCTTTCAAGAATATTTGGACAAGTTTGTGCTTGTATTCTTGGACGATATTCTCATATATTTTAAAAGTGTTGAGGAGCATAATGAGCATTTGAAAGTAGTTTTGGAAATTTTGAGAAAAAGAAGGTTATACGGTAAGTTATCCAAATGTTCTTTCCTTGATACTGAAGTTCACTATTTAGGTCATGTCATTAGTAAATAAGAAATTGCTGTAGATCCTTCAAAAATAGTGGCAATAACCGAATGGCCTGCACAAAAGAATGTACATGAAGTAAGAAGCTTCATGGGCCTTGCTGGTTATTATAGAAAATTTGTTAAAGATTTTTCTAAAGTGGCTACATCGATAACTTCATTGCAGAAAAAGGATAAGAAATTTGTTTGGAATGATAAGTGTGAATCTGCATTTAAAAGTCTAAAAATTTAGTTGACTTCAACACCTATTTTAGCTATACTTGACCCTAATGGAGATTTTATTGTTGTAACAGATGCTTCTGGGGAAGGCCTTGGAGGTGTTTTGTTACAAAATTATCATGTCATAGCATATGAAAGTAGAAAACTTAAGTTACATAAGCTGAATTATGCCCCTCATGATTTAGAGCTTACTGCCATTGTTCATGCACTTCAAGTTTGGAGACACTATTTACTTGGGAAACCTTTTGAGTTGAAAACTGATCATCTTGGGCTGAAATATATTTTCACTCAACCTAATCTAAATGCAAGACAATGAAGGTGGTTAGAGTTTTTGTCTCAATATGATTTTGATATTAGTTACATAAAAGGAAAAGAAAATAGAGTAGCAGATGCTCTATGTCGTAGGGAGCACATTTCTTCTCTTATAACATTAAGAACTCAGTTTAAAGATGAGGTGAAAAGTGAGGTAGAATCTGATACATACTTTCAGCAAGTAAAAACATCACTTGCTGCAGAACTAAAAGATGAAAGGTATAAAGGTTTTCATTTTGATAATGAAGGAATGTTACGTTATGAAAGCAGAGTATACGTACCTTTGCTAAATAATTTGAGAAAGAAATTGTTAACTGAATTTCATAATTCGCCCTTTTCTAGAAACCCAGGTATTACCAAAATGATTGCCGATCTAAAACAACAATATTTCTGGAAAGGAATGAAAAAGGATGTTATTAATTTTGTGACTCATTGTCTAGAATGTCAATGGGTGAAGGCAGAACACATGCACCCTGCTGGTTTATTATATCCCCATAGCATACTGCAGTACAAATGGAAAGTAATAAGCATGGACTTTGTACAAGGGCTTCCTATGTCGAGAAATAAACATGATGTTATCTTGGTAGTTGTTGACAAACTAACAAAGGTAGCTCATTTTATCACTGGAAATCTAAAGGATGACTCGCCTATGTTAGCTAAAAGATTTGTGCATGAAATTTTCAGGTTACATGGAGTACCAGAATTAATAATATCTGACAGGGATCCTAGAATGACATCAAGATTTTGGCAAACACTTAATACAGCTCTTGGAACTAAACTAAACTTCAGTTCTGTGTATCATCCAGAAATAGATGGACAAACTGAGAGAGTAAATCAGGTGTTAGAAGACATGTTACGAATGTATTGCATGGATCAACATTATAAATGGGAAGAGTATCTCCCATTAGTTGAATTTGCATACAACACATATCACTCTTCTCTTAAAAGGGCACCTTTCGAGGCACTTTATGGAAGAAAGTGCAGAACCCCTGTTAGTTGGGATAACGTTGAGGATAGAGAGGTAATTGGGCCTAAAATCCTTGCTGAAATGGAACAACAAGTTAAAATGATTCGAGAATGATTAAAGGAAGCAACAGATAAGCAAAAGAGTTATGCTGACTTAAAGTGGGTTGACCAAAAATTTGAACTTGGTGAAAAGGTTTTTCTTCTTGTTAAACCAAGAAAGAGCTCTATAAATTTTGGCAAGGCTACCAAGTTTTCACCTCGTTATGTGGGACCTTTTGAAATTGTCAAAGAAATCAATCTCGTAGCTTACCGATTATCATTACCACCTGCTTTGTCTCGAATGCATGATGTTTTCCATATTTTTTTGCTTAAGAAATATGTTTCAGAATTATCACATGTTTTAAATTGGAATTCCTTGCAGGTCTAAGACCCAGGAATAATCATGGTTAAACCCACTTGAGTGCTGGAAACTCACCAATTGTATTTGAGAAATCGAGAAATACAACAATGTAAGGTCCAGTGGGACCAGTTTAACGAAGAAAGTGCAACTTGGGAAAATCTGGAAGAGATGAAAACTGCTTTTCCCTTTCTTTTTGAACAGAATTGAATCTGTTAACTGATAAAAAAAAAATATTATTATGAATTTATCTTTTATATGTCTTTATGTAAGCTAGTTTTGGGGCAAACATTTATCCAGGTTGAATAAATAGTATCATTGTACTGATTTCTGAAACTATACAAGTTTAAAATAGTAATTTTTTCAGTGAGTCAATGAATTTTTTGACCAGAAGATAAATCAAAGGATGTAATCATTGGGACGATGAATCTTTTAGGAGGGAAGAGTGTAACACCCTGAACTATCGTTACTTTCTCTTGAGCATTCAAGTGTTGATATATTATTTCTCCTGAATAAGGACATGTTCCTTTGGTTTTGGGAAGTCATGCTTGATATGGATTATATCTTTTCTACTCTTAAGATCTTTGACTGAACCGGAATATGCTTGGACTCTTTTGTTTCTTTCATTCTTTGCATTTGAGTACAATCTACTTTTTGGAAGATTGTAGATTTATCCACCTTTATGACTCAACCTTGGATCAGTTGCATTGATCCAAGGGATGTTTTAATTTTATTTAGGATGAGAAAATGGTATTGACATTTCAAGAGTTACTAAGTCTGACTGAACTAAATGAATGTTCAATTCTGGAGGTTAACTCTGGCTGATCATGGTAATTAAGAACTGGTTACAGTTATCATAACATCAGGAAGGACCTGGACCTTAAGCCAGGTAAGATGTGTATGTTTTATATCTAAAGTTTAAATTACTTGATGCCAAACCGAATCTGATACATGAATGTTTTATCCTATTTGAACTCTATTACTAATTAGTCCTATTTAGGGGACCTATACTAGAATCAGTAAGGTTAGTAGTTTTGACCTAAACAATAACCTAATATTGCAAGGTTATTTAATCTAATCTAGTCCTTAAACTATGAGCTTAACACTACTAAGGGTTAACTAAACCTATGACTGTGGAGGGTGACTAATGTTATATCCTATGGAAATGAGACTAATGTCATATCCTATGATCTAACATAAGTCACTAACCTATCCTAACCTAATGCTACGAAGGGGGGCCTAACGAGGGTCGTGAGTCATGGGCGGTACTTTCCATGGCATTTAAGAAAGGGTAAGGATGAAGGACAGGGAGTGCTGCAAGGTTTAGCGGAGGGTAAATTGCTAAGAGATTCTTACGTGGCAGTATCTCTAAGGATGGGAATGTTTGTTTATTTATTTTTGGCATTCACCAACTTTGGTAGTCGGTGGAAATGGAAAATAGGTGGGAGAATAAAAATAAATGCAATTAATGATCATCGGGCCTCAAGTGTAGATTGCTTGGGAAGGTATGTAATTGGAATTTTGCTTGGTTGTTTTGTTTTCCATGCATTTCATTTTTCACTCTGCATGAGCACTAGTTCTTCAAACTAGCTGTCTACTCTTCATTGCATGGCATTTTTTAGAGTTTCAAATTTACTTCTCTGTCAGGGGAAGTATATAAGGCATGGAGGTAACAATATTTTGTTGTTTAATCTTTCGTGGAAGAAGAAGAGAAGGTATGAGTGCATTTAGAGGTCTTCTTCGAATTTTTAGCGACACTATCAGGCATGATAGGTGCTAACTATTAAAAATCTTGCTTTCCTTTAAATGTTTTCATTAGAACAACTCTGTTCAGATGATTTGTGCATAGTCAGCTTGGCTGGTAGCAATATATTGGTTTTTCTTTTGTTGTTTTGGGAATTCTGGGTTGTATGTAGATTCTGGATGAAACCTGCTTCTTAATTCTTATTTCCATGATGTGAATACAATATGGGTTTCACTTTCTATTGGAAGTGTTTTATGTTTTCTTTATCTGGCTGAGGTATTGGATTAAAAAATGGCTCCATGATAGACTTCGTGCTTGATGTTTTCGTGTTTGTAAATGTAATTGTAATTAACTGTTGTTTCGAATATGGTTAGAGTATTTGATTGTTGCTTCACCATATGATCTCTAACTATTACTAGGACATGTTCAGGAAAGTAAGTAGTTAATTTTGTGGTTGGAATGCTAATTTATTCTATAAACTCGACTAGTTTAGTTGCGTGAGTTGGAAATATTGTTGAATTCTAAGCCTGTACCTTTATTTTAAAGGGGTCTAAATGTTCTTATGGATATAGGTTCTGTGAGTAAGGAAGTATTTGGTGTAACTGTTGTTTTTGTGTTTTTTACTTGGATATTAGGAACATGGATATGTTTAGGAGGAAACATACTTGGAGGAACTCTGTTCCCTGACAATTCGTGGTTGATCCTAGATCTGCATGAATGGAAATTATGTTTAATATTTGGTTAAGAAAGGACTGTGTTTGATGTTACCTGAGATGATTTTGAAATTTGTATTTAGAATTCAACTATTAACTCTATACATGCATTTTGGTTTGGTATCTTGGAACGATTTAACAACCTAATAGTGTAATGGTTGGAAATAATTAGTTTGGTAGATTGGTAACTAATGGTAATGGGATAGTTACCCTAACTCTTAGTCCAAAATGATTCAAGTAATGGGTGAAACGTAGACTGTTTACTTAGATCAGGATTGTGGTCTTAGTTTAGAATGTTTATAACATTTTGTAGTGATTATTGGTCTTTGTTTAATGTACAATCGTAAGACTGTAGGGATCTATAGGAAACTTTTAAGGTGGATCTACCTGACTGGAGCTATTGGTGAACTTAAGTGTTTTTTTACTTGCCTTCTTTTTCCCTGATTGAATGAGAGAATATATATATTACTTCTTGGAAGTTAGTATAGTTCTGAACTAGATTAAAATAGAGTTTTGATCTCTCTATTCCTTCCTTTGAGTTATGAAAGATAGTTGTTATAGGAATTAGAAAAAGGATGGTATTTTCACTCTCTCTCTCTCTTCAAACATTAATGAGCTCTTCTATAGAATTCTGTAAGGAACTCTATAGTATGGTTATGAGATGAAAAGACTGTTAAAAATTAAGTGGGAAGAGTGGTAAGTGGTGAAATCTTAACTTAGAAGTCTGCTTTCTTTTATTAGTAGGATTATTATCCTGATTTAGAATTTCAGTTTATTATCTACTTGTATAAAAGTAGCCCTATAGTAAAAGTTTGGCTTACTTATCAATGTTTATGAATTTGATATGATAGAGTTAAAGGAAATCCGCTAGATGAACTTGCTTAAGGCAGTAATCTGTCCTTTGTTTAAATTATTTTTATACAAACATGTTGGTTGCATACCTTAAGAAGGTTTCATTCTTTTGTTTAGAGTGATTATAACATGATTGACACTGATCTTGGTTTTCAGATGGCTAGGTACTTAAGATTCATATTGTTTCTTCTTACTTTCTGGTATAAGATGAATCATCTGAAAAATATTTAAATTGAAATTGTAACTATAATATGAGTCATGTTATAAAGTCATATTATAATGGTAGAAAGAAAACTAGCGTGATTCATGATTATGGATTTGATGAAATTGATGTCATTTAAACAGGATTGTTTAATGAAAACAATTGGTGGAATGTAATTGTTTTAAGAATTAGTGCTTATTATGCTCAGTTCACTAAACTGACCCATGCTAGCAATTTTTGCAAATGGTCATCTTAAGTGGTAAAGGCAGGTAGATCTGAAATGATGCACAAACTGTTTAATCTATTTTTTTATGAAGAATTCCGACATGATTTTTGTAATTGTACTATACAAGAAAGTTACTCTTTTTCTTATGACTATTGTCTTAAAAAAAATAAAAAATGCCAAAGTGCATAGGTTGTAATTTTATAGGTTTGGGAATAAATGAAATGGGGACATATTACTTATGTGGTCTGTGTTCTTAATTGTGGAAATGATCTTCTTTTGTCTGTATGAATGAGATTTCATTCTTACTATTATATGCAATGGGGTCTAGATGGATTCCCTAGGTAAGCCTTGTATAATTATGTGGCTGAATACTATATGTTTCTGGTTAGTAATTCTCATATATTTTGAATATGGTTAAATTGGAAATTAGACCACTACATTTTTAGCGAAAGTTGAGGTTGAACTACGCCATAAAATGTGGCTGTAATTGGTAGAGTATTCTATTAATCTCTTAATGTTCTAAATGAAAGCAATGTAATTGATGGTTATAAATTACCATGTCTTAATGGTAATAAGTCTGATATATTTTAGTCTTCGAGATTGTTACGAACCCTTGCTGGTTTAGTTACCTTCCATATGGGAAAACTTAGGGTTGTTGTCCTATTATGAGGATACAAGGTTAATAGGAACCAATCAGAAACTTGAAACAATCTTTAATCTTATTAAAAACTTTTCTCTGCGAAACAAAACCAAATTACGAAAGGTAACTCAAAAAATGTGGGACCCAGGGTTAGGGAAGGCTACCCAATTAGGAGGGCCTGTAATCCAAATATAACTCCACTTAAGTGAATTCTTGGGGAAATGTACATCTTTCCAAGGATTTTTCATAGGATGTTGACACATGTCAACTACATTGTTGTACCTTCAAGAACATTAGGATCTTCTCGAGGATACAACAATGCAGGTGACATATGGCAACACCCTTCTACATTGATCGTTAAGATTTACACCCAAAACTTGATCAAGATTTCCCTTCGGGACTGGTTAGGACCATAGGTGTGTTATGAGGTAGCCCTTTGAGACTTTGGGTACCTTGACACACAGGGTTAACACTGGTTGACCCAGTATGTCATCTTACCCCTAGTCTTCAAGGGCATCCTTATAACAAGAATTATGATATTAACCCAATCCAGAGTGGAAACTTGGGGCAAGGGGACTGACAGAAGTCAGTATAAGACATTCTATATAACATTGGAGTGGGGTGAATGACGTATTCCAGATTGACAAGTATGTCGTCAAGGAATAAGTTACATGTACAGTATGTTTCAAATCTTTGGCCAAAGTATCGCAAGCTACTGATTACATTTTCCTATGTCACCTATTCTAAGGAATGTGATGCCGATGAATAATGGTAACAATTATTCATATAGGTTCCTTGGAAAAAGAACTTAGAATCCCAGACTAGGGAAGAGAACATCGAGAATGAAGTGTTCTGTTGAAAACACCAAACTCTAAGATACACATGAATAGATTGGTAGTTCACCGAGTCATGGAATGAATAGATCAGTGGTATACCGAGTCATTATAGCTGCATATGGTTATCTATTATAAGAATTATTGTTATGATTTGTGTGTTCTAAATTATGTATTTAGAACTAAAATACACTAATAAAAAAAAACAAAAACAAAAAAAATATCTTGTTCTAAAGTATTAAAATGTGGATGTTACAGAAGAACTTTTTCATAGGATCCTACAAATGATTGGTTTACCTTGTTTGGTGGTTAGAGGTTTTATAGGAATCCTCCATCTTTCTCTAGGTGCAATCTAGGTGTCTTGGTTATGTGTGGATCTTTTTATAAAATGTAAGTTTCTAAAGAAGTTATATTTTCTTTCAAGTTGTGCACTAGACCGGTTGAATAAATTATTATTTGAGGAATATGAGAATCCATTCTACATGTTTGGAGTGGTTTCAGATCATGGATGATTAATTCAAATATTTTTAAAATTTGATCTTACAAATGTGGTTTTAGGGTAGTTTTTTGAAAATTTTGGTTGTCCTTGTTGTAGAGGTGTTTTTCAGCTTCTATAGTCCAAGTGGTGGCATTGTAATCATTTAGTGATGAACTTGAGGTCATGAAATTGTTATCAAATTATGGACACCATGGAGAAAATAGAAAATGGACGTATATTAAACCCAGGGACTGGAAAGGACCTTCACAAGAACACTTCGAGGAATTTCTAGTTATTCTTGTTTATTTAGGAGTATTTACGGTGTCTCGAGAGGTTCAAGATCCTATTAGATTATTTTCCATTTTTTTGGTTCCATAGGCTCAAATTTTACTCATGATAATTAAATCGACCCCATGGGCCACTGCTAGTCATTGTAGGAAAAAATGTCTTAACGGGTCCTATTTTGTTTTTACTACCCTTCAGTGATGAAAAAAAGCTCTATAAGTTCATCTCTTGAGACGCCAAGATGCAGCATGGATAAGGTGGCTCTGAATGGATCTCTTTTCAACAACCATGTAAAGGGATATCAATCTCATCTACTTTATATGATGAAATCTCCTTCTAGTGATCCTTTTCCGTAATTATTAAGTTGTTCCACGATGGAGTTATGTGAAGTACCTACACTAAGGCCAATAGGGATTACCGTAGTTAGAGATCTAATGTAGATTATTGTATCAAGATCATTCACATTTTATAGATCCATTCGGATCGAGGTAAGATATCATTTGGCCAATAATTTTAAAGTGAGCATGTTAGTAGATTGATAGCAAAAGAAATAAGACCAAGTTGTTGAGATAACTCAGGGTTGAGCTCTCCTGAAGGATTACATAATCTCTTCTTAGAAGAAGAACTCGGGATTTGTTCAAAGGTAGAGGCTCTTGGTGGTTCTATGAGATGGTGGAAAAGGATTATATCATTTTTTATCTCATCATTAAAATGAATCTTAGAGACAAGGTACAAGTTGTCATTTCAAACCGGGCTCACGAGAGAGGAGTTGATGCCAAAAAATTTGTGGTGAGTTGTTCGCATACGTGGAGAACTTGAATGGAGAATGAAGTATCAAGTAATGTTGTGTGACCAACTCAGAGGGTACTCATAGATGAGTTGAGCCATATCATCATGTAGATACCTAAATTGTGTTACATTCCCCTTAGCCCCTGATCGGATAACCAACTTAAACATGGGCACCTCGCCATGGCCCCCTTTCACCCACATTAATAATTAATTTAATTATTTTAATTAAATTAAATACCCATCCTCACAATATCCATTATTTTATTACCTTAGTTGACCAAATTTCCACCTCACCCTAGACCTATTCGTGGCATGTTTTGATAACTAATAATAACTAAGTCTTACTTTCCTTAATGAGCTAAGATTTGGTCTAACCCTAAAAGAAATCCCTACAATATCTCTAACCACATTTCCAGCCATTACAAGGGAAGCTTCTATTCTAATCTATGATAAACAACCAACTTGGCCCATCAAATTAGAAAGATATTCTCCTTTTAGTAAACCTAGGGAATCCCACCTTAACTGGCACTGGTCAAACCTCAACTATCGTCGATCAAGACAGAACCATCGTCGGTTACCATTTATTCATCTTAGCAACCTTGTTTGGTTGGTTAGTTTTTCTAAGAGGTTGGCACATTCTGAGAGCAAGAGGAAGAGAAGAGAGTTGTATGTAAGTAGAACCAGAGTCTTTTCATGTACCTATACATCCATAACCAGCACCAGGATAGATCTAGAAGCATTGGCACTCACAGTAACATTCTAGGAAGCATCACTATTGCACGAAGATCCATTCCATTAACCGATCACCACCACCACCCAACCATTAGAGATGCAACATTAGTAAGTGTTTTTATCATTAATAATTTTCATAACTTTATTCTTCTCATAGATTTGTTACCATTTATGTTATCATTCTTCTATTAACATTCACATCCCTCCATAGCCTTCTTTTTGACAAACTTAAAAACCTCACCCAGTCATTTATCAGATCTCCTATTTTGGCCCTTCCACCTCTTTGAGTGTTCTTAGTATTTACACAGATCTCTCCATCTCCTTCTTTAGCCCCATCTAACCTCACCTAGACTCTACAATAAGGTTTTCATTGAATTACTATCACCCTATTGTACTAACAGCGGTTACCCATAACCGTCATCAGTCTCCCTTAACCATTGTTAGTTATACACACTTGACATTGGTCTCTTTGTTTCATACCCTGTGACAATAGAAGAACCAAACAAGCTTTTACCAAATAACCTAAACAACCCAAAACCTGATCCTGACTAGTTCTAGTACCCTCACATCTACCAACCCTTCAAATATGACTATATCCTAGGTCGTTATATTATATTTACTTATTGTGATTGAATGAGATACCTAAATCGTATCAACTATAGTAGGAATTTATTTATTTCTCGCATTAGTTTGTTTTAAACAGTGGATTCACAACCATCTAGGAAGTATCACACTTCTCAGAACTAGCATACACTAGGTAGTCCAATGTCATATATCATTTAACTTCTCTTTTGTGGTCTTGTTTTCTATAACAAGTAGTTCCTCCTAGCTAGAAGGAAGCTCTCACAATTGGAATTTGGTCAAGAAGTTCAAACGTGTGTAACAACCATCAACCAACCCATTTAACAGGTATTCCTGCTAGCCCATAACCCTATCTATTTTGTCATTCAAAAATGTACAGAAAATGGTGAAACATTTTGGCACGTCCAGTGGGACACACTAGGGGTTATATTGTATTCTCTTCATTCCTAGGAGAAAGTTGTGTGCTTTTTTCCCTTTAAAAGGCTTACACATTAATCTTTTTCTTTGGTAATCTTCTCTTCTTTCTAATTTCTCTAAAAGAAACATTTCTATTAGTTCATTAAAAAAGGAATCATTCTTCTTTCTTGCTTTCTGCATTTAGTGAAAGAGCATACTCTCTTCTATTCATCATTTATTTCATCGAACATAACCTTTTTGATTTGGGATTAAAATTGGTTGCATTACATTCTGATTTGCTATATTTAGCTGACATTAAAATGAGGGAAACCTATATGCTAGAAGTCATGCCCAACTGATGGTCGACACAAAGAATCATAGAAAGCACATTTTATCTCTCTGTGTGTCTTACCAAACTTGCACAAAATTAAAATATACACTTCTTTCTTAAACAACATCTTACCTGGGAACACCTTTCTATGATCACATGGTCAGATTGTTAGGTAATCCCTAACTCGTTACTTATTTGGATTCATTGTCTCAGAGGATGGTCTGCCCCCGCCATAACAGACCTGAAACCTCTCCTTTTATATAACCTTCTTCATAGGAAACCTTCCTCACAAAAAACTCTATTCTAAAATTCATGAGTCAATCTTATAAACATCATAAGCTCCTCACATTAAAAGCAAATTGTTAGGTACATCCTTTTAGTGGTTGATTGACGTGTGTTTTGAGGTGTGAGGATACACTTCTCCTTTTTTCCATTTTGTTTCCTTACACACCCCACAATCATAGTTGGATTATTATGACTTCTTTTGAGTGTGTCAAGACTTCATTGCATCATCTCCAGACCTCTGGGTTGATTATTTATCTCACTAAAATTTATAACAACCCATTTTTCTACATTTTCCATATTCCTTAGTAACCGTCATCAGTTACCCCTGACTAGCATCCATTTTTCTTAACTGACATAGGTTTTCTATTCTTTCAAGTTAAATTTCCTAAAGAACACTTATTAAATTTTCTTTGTTGTCAGAGTTCCTATGATTCTCTGTACTCTCTCTTCTCTGGTCAATAGTCATCATATAACTTGTTCATCTAACCATCAACAATATTTGCTTCATTTGATAAAACGGTTCCTGTCTCATAGTAACCAACCCCATTTACCCCTTTAACTAGCATTGGCCATCCTTAACCGGTGTCGGTTACCCTGTATTAAAGATCAACTGATATATTACCCAAAATATACCTATAGACACGTGTTTTCTTCATTCTTATTTCCCCCTATGTCATCTGAAGGATACATAATCACTTGATATATATCCCTTCACATGGTGTTGAGTCACAGTCAAACTAATGCTCTTATGTTTCACGGGAGTCGTCAACCACTCCCGCCTAGTCCTTCACCACCTTCTGTCCTGTCACCCACGGATCTAACCTTACCTACCACCATTGTTGTACGCGACGAGGAATTTTCACGACTCCTTGATTACGATCCCACAGCCTTACAGCTCTACCTTTCCCACTCTTCCACATGGGAATCCTCAGGTTAGTTGATATATGGCATGCCTATATCAATTTCTCCTTCCCTTATTCCTACTTCTACATCAGCCCCTAATAATGTGGTGTTACCTTTACCTGATTCACCCCCAGTGGTTTCATACTTAGGACCCATACCTGCTATGACCATTGCATTTACAGTATTAGTTACACCTGTAGTATATGTTAGCCCCTCAGCGATCACCAAGACCATAACCTCATCCGTGCCCATTGTCTCACAAATACCCATTGAAACACAACCACCTATGGTATCAGTGACCCCTACTCCATTCTAGAATTTTGTCCTCTCCATCCAACAAACACTACTACCAATCACTACTAGAATCACTACGACACATCCCACCTACATATACATACTATCAACAACCCCCTATCTCATCTATCACCCATTCTGGATACATACCCTCTATGTCGGTCCCCTATTCTAAACCTCCCTATTCGATATCACCATACAATGGAATGCTTCCCACATCAAAGGTTCAATACCACCCCCCTTATGCCACAGGAGGAACCCTTCCACCACAACCTACCAATGACCTTATCAAATTGATGATGGAAAGGATCCAGACACTGTTGTTGTAAATCAATAGCACCCCTGGATGCAAATCAGGTTTCTAGGTTGATTCTAGAGGATCCAGTGTGATTGCACAACATGGAAACCTCTCTCTAAGTGTGGGACTTGTGAAAATGAGAGAGAAATCTCTAGATTAGAGTCTGGTTTCTCAAACTCCTTTGATTTATATCTATATTTTGCACAACTATAGAGGTTCTAATCCTAATTCTACCCTAAATTGAAAGGAGACAGGGATAAAAATGAAAAAATGAAACTAAACTAAATATGGTGATGCACCAAAAGGAGTGGTGAAACATTTCTTGCCATATAAATAGACACAAATTCATGAAATGCAGCAAGGGAAAACATACACAAGCTGATAGATGTAATTAGAGGTCTTGAAATGAAGTAAAACAATACAAATAGAGGACTGAAAGCATTCACAAAGTTTGCACTGTCAATTTCATGAAAAAATCTCTTACATTCCACCATCAAAGAGGTATAAACCTGTTACAAACTGTGAAAAATGTCTGATTCTTACAACTATCATTTGCTGGAGGTGAAAGAAGAAGTTTTTCAATGCCAAAAAGTGTTCAACCCTCAAGAAATGAGCCAAATCTGGCTTTTACAATGCATGGGTCGAGCCCAGGAGAGAGAAAACATAAAAAATGTGGGAGCCCATTCCTCATTGATGGAAAATGCATTAAAAAAGCATGGAGGACCTTACAAACCCATACCCTATCATTTTTTACCGTGCTGGAGAAGAATGCGACCCATTTTGTATTAAATTTGGTTGTTGAAATGTCATTTCTGGCCATGGACATCTACCAGAACTGTTTTTGAATTTTCTCTCTCCAAACTGAACCAAAATTAGAAATTTACCATGGAATCATGTAGATAATTTTAACAGATTTCTAATGATTTAAAGAACATGAAAATCCAAGCTCTGGATCAAAAGATATGATCGTTTGAAGATTTAGGGAAAAAACGACCCAAAAACGGATCGGCGGGAAAAAAATTCAAATTTTACCTCTTTTTTGTCTTTGGAAATTTTTTCAAAAACTCCCCACACTCCGCTGGTTGGATGCCACGTGGAAAGCTCTGATTCATTCTAGAATTCTCTCTCCTTCACCTCCCATGGGTTTTCGTTTGAAATTTTGACATTTTTAGACTTTGGAAAAAAATTCAATTTTCCCCCATGCCCCGCCCGGCCGGGACACGTGTCGGCTTTTGAATGGATGATAGGGGGCACAGGCCCTTCTTTCACTTTTTAGTTTTGGCTGAAAAATTTTGCAAAATTTTCAAAAACCGCACCGAGCTCTGAATCTACCTTCCCTTTAGGACACGTGTCCTAATTTTACTCGCTGCGGGCTCTCCGTTCCATTCTTCCACTTTGGAAAATTTGGCAAATACTTAGCAAATTTTTTCATTCCGCCCCCCCCCTTGTGACACATGTAGCAACCTGATTGGTCCGCGGGAAAAGTTTTCCATTTGAACCTTCAACCAAAATACTTGGAAAAAATTCAAATTTTCCTCCGACCCCCAAACTCCTCTGCCACGTGGCAGCTTCCTATTGGTTGCGGGCCTCAAATGGGAAAATTTTCCACAAAAACTCCGCTGAGCTATAACTTGTAAAATATAATGAGTTAGTAGGTAAACTTTACCTTTCTGGAAAGCTGAGAGAGAGCTCTATCTGATGGTGCCATTTCTAGAAATCCTTGAGTGCCTTAAAATCAAAAAATGTAGACTGAGGCACAAGAGAGGCAAGAACACAAGGAGTTAGCGAACAAAAATGAGCTGGGGCACCATTTTGGATAACAATTTTGGCGACTCAGAGGGGTCATCTGCCTACTAGATGAAAATACCAATTGCCTGAAGTAGTCCATTGGGCATTGAGTCATCAAATATTTTGTTTAGAACCTCAACTGACTTAGAATGTGCAAGGAGGAAGATGGAATATCACCTGATGGAAGCAAGGACTACAAAACATCTCCATGGACAGCAAGCTGTGCCAAAGCACTTAGGGAAAACAAAAATAACCTACAGCAAAACAATGTGCACAAGCACTTGGAGAAATGAAAATCTAATCTAATATTTACAAGGTGGTAAATTTCCCTCTAGAAGCAATGCTTGAGATAGATTCCATGGACTGGAATCTGTAGTTCTTCACCATCCAATGAGGCCAATTGGAAAGCATTACTGTTCTTGCACTTCGTGACCATGTATGGGCCACTCCAAATGGCATCAAATTTTGAATGCCTTCCCAATTTTTCTCTATCCACATCCCATTTCAACACTAGATCTCCAACCTGAAAAGATCTATCCTTGGCCTTCCTATCAAAGGTCTTTTTGATCAAAGCTTGGTCCTTTTCCATTGCTTGGGATGCTTGATTTCTGACCTCCTGCAACTCCATCAACTCTGCATATCTCACCTCCGTGGGCTCAAACTCTAGCAACTCTAATTGCTTCATGAGTTCCAATGTTGGCAACTCAAGTGACATCGGCAAGATTGCCTCTCTTCCATAGACAAGTTTGAATGGAGAGTTACCTGTGGATCTATTGGGAGTTATCCTATCAGCCCATAAGGCTGATTTCAGTTTTGTATACCAAGACCTCTGATTCTCATCAAGAGTCCTCCTAATGATCCTCAACAAGTTCTTGTTTGTAGACTCGGCCTGGCCATTACCTTGAGGGTAATAGTTTGATGAAGTGCTTAGGTAGATCCCGTTCTTGACACCCCACTCAGTCACCTTGGATCTAATGAATGCCAATGCATTATCTGAGATTATTGTAGCAGGTATACCAAATCTGGTTGCTATCCCCTCATAAAAGTCTAAGATGCTGGACTCATTTGCTTCTTTGAGTGCTACTGCTTCAGTCCTTTTGGTGAAGTATTCCGCGGCTGTCAAAATCCATTTGTGCCCTTGACCTGAATTGGGATTAATGAATCCAATGAAGTCCAAACCCCATTGCATGAATGGCTGGTCAACTGAGATTGGATGCAATGGAAGGGTAGCAAGTCTCTCTTTTCTTGTGAAGAATGCACAATTCTTACACCTCTTAATTCATGCATAGCAATCACTGAAAATTTTAGGCCAATAATAACCAGCCTTCATGATTTTCAGAGCTGTCACTCTTGGTGCAAAATGACCACCAACTGGTCCACCATGGAATTCTTCCAACACCCTATGAATCTGATCTATGCTAATACATCTCAATAGCACTCCATTCACATCTTTCTTGAACAAAACTCCATCAACAATGGCATATGGGACAGCCTGTAATCTGAAGTGTCTTCTTTGGGTCTTGTTCATCTCCGGAGGGCATAGGCCTGTGCTTAGGAAGTTCATTATACCTTAAGTCCAGCAAGGAGTGGGGGAAGCATTATTTTCTTCTTGAGTGCCACATGGCTCATGGATGTCTTGAACTATCAAAACAACCTCTCCTTCATTGCATGCTTCTTTTTGCTTCCCCAAAGCCAGCTGCTCACACAATCCTTTTCCTCTTACCAGTTTGGTGATTTTGATCTCAATGTCATAGTCCATGACATGGGTGATCCAACCTACCCTTTTCTCGTTCAAATATTTGTTGAGGAGGAAGTCCTTAACCCAAGCATGTGAGACCAGCAACTGGACCTTGTTGTTTGAGACTAAATGCTTGAATTTCTTCAAGCTTCTGATTACTGCCAGCACATGCTTCTCAATAAAAGAATACCTCACCTCATAGTCATCTAGGCTCTGGCTGAAGAAAGCAATTGGCTGCTCATCATTATCCTTGTTCTGCTGTACCAAAATGGCAGAAATAGTGTCATTACCTCCAAATGCATAGAGGATGAAATCCTTGGAGAAGTCTAGGTTGATGAGATTTGGTGCTTGAGAGATGGCTTCTTTGATTGCTTCAAAATTCTCCTTGCCTTCTGCTGTCCACTTGAAAGCCATGCTTTTCTTTAACAGTTTGGTGATAGGTTTGACAAGGGCTGCAAAATCTAGGACAAACCTCCGAACAAATTTTATCCTCCCCAAGAAACTCTGAAGGGATTTCTTGTGGATTGGCAATGGTAGTGCTCTTAAGGCTTCAACTATCTCTGGATCAATTGCTAATCCTTATTTGGAGAAAATATGGCCAAGGAGCTTTCCTTCATGTGCACGAAAGATACACTTCTTAGGATTCAAAGACACTTCAAATTTCCTACACCTCGTGAAAACTTGTCTCAAATGAGAGAGGTGATCTGCTGAATTTTTTGAAAAAATAGTAATATCATCAAGGTAAATCAACACCACGTTTTTAATCAAACCTTCGAACGCCATGTCCATTGCTCTTTGGAAGGTAGCACCAGTGTTGGACAACCCAAATGGCATCTTCCTGTATGCAAAAGTCCCCCATTTGGTTGTAAAGGCTATCTTGAACTGGTCTTCTTCCTTCACCATAATCTGATTATAGCTGGAGTAGCCATCAAGTATTGAAAACCTCTCGGAGCTAGCCACAACTTGCAAGATTTGCTCCATGGAAGGGAGTGGGTAATGATCCTTGAGAGATGCTCTATTTAAGTCTCTGAAATCAACACACAATCTGATCTCTCCACTCTTCTTTCTGACTGGAACCAAGTTGGAAACCCAACTAGAATGCTTGATTGGGAATATGATTCTTGAATCAATCATCTTGTCCAATTCTTTCCTCATGAGAGGCTCCATGTGTGGATTGATTGGTCTTTGTTTTTGCCTGACAAGCTTAGTATTTGGATCCAATTCAATGGTATGCTGAGCTAAGTTGGGATTGAAACCTTTCAAATCTTCATAGCTCCAAGAAAACACGTCAGGGAACTCTTGACACAGTTGTATGAACTCATACCTTTCTTGCTCAGTTGTCATCTTTCCAATTTGCAATGGTTTGTTCTCTTCCACCAAGATGGATACTGAATCTTCTCTCTTGACCTGAATGTTTGCTTTCTCTTTCCTAAACTGATCATTGGGATTAAAAATGGACTCCAAAGTGATAATTCCCTTGGGCAGCTTGTTAGTTCTCAGCTGTACCACTTGGTCACCATACTGCTGTTCTAGTTTTTCTTGATTCTTAGTTGAGAACTCAGCTTCTTCTTGCAAGAAATGGATGATTTGCTGGTTATTCTCAAATACTTGCCAACTGACATTGTTATCTGGCACTGGAGGCCTCACAATCAAGTGGATGTTTGGCTGTACCTTGTCTTTTTGAATGCTTTCCACAACGTCAAAGGCTGCCCCTACTATTGCAAGCCTGTTAGCAGCTTGATTCTCTTTCCTAGGAATGCATTTGATGCCAAAACCCTCAAAATCTTCCATGAGGTCCCACACCTTGTTCTTGTAACACCTGAGTAGATCATTCTTGGCAGCATGCTGTCCCTTGACCTGATTTACAATCAATTCACTGTCACCAAAGACTTGCAAGTTCTTTATTTTCTTCTTGATTTCCCAATGCATCCCTTGCACCAAGGCTTCATATTCAGCAGTGTTATTGGAGCATGCAAACTGAAATCTAAAAGATGAATAGTACTTTACTCCTTGAGGTGAAACAAGCATAGCTCCACCTCCTGCAATTTTTTCTACTCCTTGATCCATCAAAATATAGCTGCCATACCTCATTGTCATCCTTGTGGTTTGGCTTAGTGATGCTAGGAATACGCTAATTTTATTCATGTATGCAATAGACCCCTAGCTCAGATTCTTCTACTTCTTGATAAGGATCAAAAGTATGTACCTTGTTTGTCCCATTCATTAAGAGTTAGATCCGGGATACTCCCAACCTTGGTGTCAGCTTCATCAGTACTTGGGTGATCTTCTTGATCAAATGTTGAGCAATTGGCATTAATCTGACTTAGAGTGTAAGGCTCAATGTGGAAGTTTGCAATAGGTTCAGACCTGACTGTAGCTTTGGTTCCATACGTCGTTCTGAATAGCATGTGTGACCAATCAGTAGACAAATATCCACCAATCTAGGCTGTGAAGTCCCTTGACAAGCAAAGGGAAAAGAGTGGTGGAAGGTCTATGACTGATACATCTTGTAAAACGACAACATTTGGACATGCATGCAAGGTAAGACTTAAGTTTTTAATCACTCCAACTGTTGCTACTGCTATCCCATCTAACTGCACTACCCCTTTGGATATTGTTTCATATTGGAGCCCGTAGCTGATCAGATATTTGTTTAGGCATCACTGAGCTACTTTCCCTAGAGTCTATCATGCAATTGTGTACTACCTAATTTCCAATGATTAATGAAACATAGAAAGGAGGGGACTTCAAAATTTTACCTTTCTGTCCTCCATGATTCCCCTCAGGTTGGGCAGCATTTGTGAGCACTTTCTCTTGCATCTGAACATGCTGATTCAAAGTTGGCCAATCCTTCATGGCAGCTTGTAGCAAATCTCTTTGGCCTGGGATAGATAGGGATTCCCACATTGATATGTTGACATTTGTCTTCTTCATCTGATCGATGATACTGAATGGTGATGAAGGATCTCTTTGTATGTCCCTTTGTTTGCACATTCACTCCTTGCACGTGAGCAACAACAACTGGTATTTGAGTTGGCCTAGGAGCTGTTCTTGGCTGCCCTTGTGCATTTACAACTGGATTTTGTTTGCCAACCACTTGTGGAACCATAGAAGGTCGTGGATTGGTTGGAGCCAATGGCTGTTCTTCACCCAAATTCCTCCTTTTTGACCTTGTGTTGGCTGCAACACCTTGGGAAACTACCTGATTCATGCCACAAAAATCCTCTACTTGCCAATTTACCAACGTGGTGTCATTTGGGGCTAATTGTTGTTGGAATGTTTCTTGTTGTTGGCTGTTTCCTTGACTGCCCTCACCCTCCACACCAATAGTTGTCACCATTAATGCTTGATTCAAAGCACCATTGAAGCACATGGATTGGTTATGAGGTTCATTGCATGGAAAACACCAGTCATACTCCTGAGCAATGTTGTTTTGTGTTGGCACCAATGCCTTAGAGGCAGATATGGCATTTGGATTGTAGGGCTGAAATGGTCTATTGGCAGGAGGCCTTGTTTGATTCATATTTGCAGCTGGATTAGGTGGTCTTTGTGGTTGGTATGGCTACCTATTAGGCTGAGCTTGGGGCTGGTAAGAAGGTCTAAAACCTTGGGCTTGTTGCCTCTTGAGAGTAACCAGCTCATTGCCTAGGTTTTGCAGTTGCTTCATGACTTCTTGAAGCTCATTTGGGGCACTTGGAGATGAAGTAGAAGCTTCATTTGAACTCTGATTTCTGGGAGTGGGAGAAGGAGTCAAATTAGGTGCTTGATTGGTGTTTGGACTCTCTAAACTTGGAAACAATGGCATGGGAGGTCTAGGGGCAAGTTTGCCAGCTTGGATCAAACAATTTTCAGCCCTAATGGCAATGCTATAAGCCATAGGGATAGTTATGCCTCCCATGGACTGAATCAATATAGAAATATCAGAATTTAGAGCTTTGAGATAGTAGAGAAAAGCACCTTCTGCTGTTGGCCTGACTGCCACTGGAATTCTCTCCCAAGTCTTTTGAAATCTGAAGTTGAAATCGGTCAGCTGCTCATTGGGAGCTCTCTTGATGGTTGTCAGCTGCTCCAAAAGAGACAAGTTGTCTCCCTTCTCTCCAAATTTCTCATGAAGTGCTATACACAAGCTGATTCCAATTTGTGATTGAACCAGCTCCAAGGCTTCTAAACCATTGCAATGCTTTCCCCTTGAATGAAGATGCCAGCAACTTGACAGCCACTTGCATCTCATTGATTTCATGAATTTCACAAAGGTTGGCAATGTCTTTAACATGATCACCTGGAGTAGTCTGATTCTCTCCAGTGAAGTATGGAATGTTCTTCAAGGCTGAAATTGGAATTGGATGTTGTGCATTGAGAGCAAGTGGGTTGCTTGCCCAGTGAAATTGGACATAGGGGTTGTTTTGTGCCATTCTAATTGGCCTTAGAACCCTTGTTGATTGAATGAAAGGCCTACCAGGTGGAGGAGTTGAGAGAGTTTTGTTTGGTGGAGATGGAGACCTTTGGATTCTCCTCCCACTTTGTCCTTACTCTTGGAGATAACTGCAGGTATTCAAACAACACTTCTTCTTCTCTAACTCTTGACCTTGTAGTGATTCTTCTCATGAGTTTTCAGGCCTGCACTACTGAAACCAATTGATTCTTCCCCTTGGAGTCGCCAGATGTGAAAATTATAGCTCTTTTCAAGCAAGAAAATTGTAGCAGATGCACATCAACTTTTCTGCAATAAAAATGATACCTCTAATGTCCCACTGGGTCTGCCAAAACTGTTGTGACAAAATCAACAGCACCCCTGGATGTAAATCAGGTTTCTAAGTTGATTCTAGAGCATCCAGTGTGATTGCACAACATGGAAACCTCTCTCCAAGTGTGGGACTTGTGAAAATGAGAGAGGAATCTCTAGATTAGAGGCTGGTTCCTCAAAATCCTCTGATTTATATCTATATTTTGCACAACTACAGAGGTTTACTAATCCTAATTCTACCCTAGATTGCAAGGAGACAGGGATAAAAATGCAAAAATAAAACTAAACTAAAGATGGTGATGCACCAAAAGGAGTGGTGAAACATTTCTTGCCATATAAATAGACACAAATTCATGAAATGCAACAAGGGAAAACATACACAAGCTGATAGATGTAATTAGAGGTCTTGAAATGAAGTAAAACAATACAAACAGAGGACTGAAAGCATTCACAGAGTTTGCACTGTCAATTTCATGAAAAAATCTCTTGCATTCCACCATCAAAGAGGTATAAACCTACATTACAAGCTGTGAAAAAGGTTTGATTCTTACAACTATCACTTGCTGGAGGTGAAAGAAGAAGTTTTCAATGCCAAAAAGTGTTCAACCCTTAAGAAATGAGCCAAATCTGGCTTTTACAATGCATGGGTCGAGCCTAGGAGAGAGAAAACATAAAAAACATGTGGAGCCCATTCCTGATTGATGGAAAATGCATTAAAACAACATGGAGGACCTGGGTATAAACCCATACCCTGTCATTTTTGACCATGCTGGAGAAGAATACGATCCATTTTGTATTAAATTTGGTTGTTGAAATGTCATTTCTGGCCATGGACACGTACCAGAACCATTTTTCAATTTTATCTCTCCAAACTAAACCAAAATTAGAAATTGACCATGGAATCATGTAGAGAATTTTAACAATCTTTCCAATGATATAAAGAACACAAAAATCTGAGCTCTGGATCAAAAGATATGATCGTTTGAAGATTTAGGGCAAAAATAGCCCAAAAACGGATTGGTGGGAAAAAATTTCAAATTTTACCTTTTTTTTAGACTTTGGAAATTTTTTCAAAATTTCACCGTGCTCTGCTGGTCAGATGCCACATGGCAAGCTCTGATTCATTCTGGAATTCTCTCTCCTTCACCTCTCGCAGGTTTTCCTTTGAAATTTTGACATTTTTAGACTTTGGAAAAATTTTCATTTTCCCCCGCACCCCGCCCGGCTGGGACACATGTCGGCTTTTGAATGGCTAACAGGGGGCACACGCCCTTCTTTTGCTTTTTAGTTTTGGCCAAAAACTTTTGCAAAATTTTCAAAAACTACCCCGAGCTCTAAATCTACCTTCTCCTTAGGACACGTGTCCTAATTTTACTCACTGCGGGCTCTCCGTTCTATTCTTCGACTTTGGAAAATTTGGCAAATACTTGGAAAAATTTTTCATTCCGCCCCCCCCCCCTTGTGACACGTGTCACAACTTAATTGGTTCCGCGGGCCCCGCAGGAAAAAAAATCCATTTGAACCTTTGACCAAAATACTAGGAAAACATTCAAATTTGCCTCCGACCCTCGAACTCCTCTGCCACATGGCAGCTTCCTATTGGTTGCAGGCCTCAAAATGGGAAAATTTTCAACAAAAACTCCACTGAGCCATAACTTGAAAAATATAAGGAGTTAGTAGGCAAAATTTACCTTTCTGGAAAGCTAAGAGAGAACTCTATCTGATGGTGTCATTTCTAAAAAGCCTTGAGTGCCTAAAAATCAAAAAATGTAGACTAAGGCACAAGAGAAGCAAGAACACAAGGAGTTAGCTACAAAAATGAGCTGGGGCACCATTTTGGATAACAGACACTAGAAGCATCAGTTTCTACCTGATGTAATTCTCTCGCCTATGATGAAATCTATAATGAGCTCATTCATCTCTATGTCCCTATTTTCCCATACCCTGTACATTGGGAAATGCAAAAATTTAATTTTTTTAATAGTAAAGAAGACCTGCAACAACATTTTTGGTCTTTTAAACATGGGTTTTACTTGATCTCCCATGACGATGCTTTACTCCTACATACCTTCCTTATGTCCATGATAAGACCTGCATTATACTGTTACAGTGGGCTACAAAGACACTGCATCTACTCGTTTAATCAAGTAGCCCAAGACTTCCTAGATCACTTCTCCATGAACATTGTTAAGAAGGTTACCATGAATGATCTTTATTCCATACGACAGTACAACAATGAGTCTATCGTTGACTTTTTCACATGATGGCACATCCTTATTAACCAGCTCACATTTCAATTACCTCAAAATGAACTCACATAGTTTCTTACTCGGGTTTACACAAGACACATCTCACCAACTCTACAGGTGTAAACCTTTCATAATTTTGATGAGGAATTCACCATGGCATGAAAATTGGAAATCTGTGCTATTGAAGAGAAGAAAATTCAACTTCATTATAGACACCAAATTCGTGTCTTACGACCCCTTGTGATCCGCATCCCATTTCGCAACCTAACCTCATTACCTAAACCTTACACAATTATTTATTAATTACCTTGTAATTGATAAATCCCCATCACCTCACCTGCCACCTCATTTTGCCACCTCATCATGACCTAGCCCTAATCCTAAACTAACCTAATTAAAACCTAAAACTTGGTCTACACCTACACCCATGACTAAGGACCCCTTTGTCGCACCTAAAACCGACCTTCTAGTCACTTGACCAAGCCCGCAACTAATCTCTCAAGAGAAAAGCAGGGAAGGTGGGTGATTTTACTAAAAATAGCCTACTTTTTCCTTACCGATGCCGGTTCCTACTCGACCGCCGTCGGTTACGTAACCGCCATCGGTTCCCTGTAAATGGGATCCCCAAACCAAAAACAAAGGACCGGAATTTCATTTTTGGATCAGGTGGAAGGATTTTGAATAAAAAAGAAGAGCATCAGGAGTGATCAAGAGAACCCGGATCTTTACTTGACCGAGCAGAGACAAGTGAAGAGACAAGGAGAATAAGCCAAAGACTGCAACTGGATACCAAAGCCCTGTGATACTCAGCTGATTTGATCTGCTGTGTGCCAGACCATCCTACCTCAGTTCTACCTTTGCCATCAGAGCTCTTGGACCTGCATCTCCGTGAATAATCAGTAAGTTCCATCTTGCATGTCCTCTTTAATAACATTTCTTCGACTTTTTGAATCATAAGTCCCCACAAATCCATCCTTGGATCCACTACCCAACGTGTCATTGCATCTAACTGTCATTCATCTACCTCTCATCTCCCTATTTCCTAATATCATTTATATACAACCCTACAAATAACACAACTACCAAATAACACCACCACCCCACAAAAGAACTAACCTTCAGATCCTAGACTCTACCAATATTGGTCATCAGTAACCACCATCGGTTATCAGTAACCGGCATCGGTTATACTGACTATAACCAATAACCAGCCTTTCCCCTACCCAGTTTAACAAAGCAATTTAATTGATATCTTATAGTCTTTTGTGTTAATTCATATTAGCAGGGGAACTGACCACCTTCGAAAGGAAGTTTTATATTTCCTGGGCCCAAGGAAGTTTCCTCATTTATTGTCTAATTAAAATCTTGTGGTCTTGTGTTCTTATTTGCAGGTAGTCCTTCCAAGACAAAAAGGAGTTCTTCGCAGTCAACCTAATCTTTCTCTACGGTACGCGCACATCATCTCGACATTCTACAGGTATTCCTCCTAGCCCCAACCCTTATCTGTTTCTAAAAGGAATGAAACATTCCGAGTGAAACATTTTGGCACGCCCGGTGGGACCCATTTTGGGTTTTTATTTAGTTCTTGCTTGCTTTCATATAGGGAGTATACTTGCTGTTTTCTTCTTCTAAAGATATTCACAAGGTATTTTATTATTCTGGTAAAAGAACTTGCTTTGTTTTCGCATCTTGCATTAGTGAAATTCATCTCTTTTGCTTCATCGAATATCATTTTCGATTTGGGTTTAAAACACGTGCATTGCATTCCTGCTTGTTGTTTCTCAATTCTAGTGAACGTAGATTAAGTAACAGGTCGTACACATGGGGGTGATATTCACTGTATTGACAAGAAATTAATCTTACATTCACTGCACAACACATACCGAATCACTTCACAATTAACACAACAGCTCAAACATCCCCCTTTTTTTTCCGCGGTATTCCTCCGCCCGATTGAGGTAACCTTATAAGCCAAAACAGACTTGACATTTCCCCTAGGTCGTGTTGTTTAGGATTCTGACATCATTATACGTCTAAAGGCATAAGCCCACAAAAATTAAAATTAACCCTAGGGTTAGTCTCTGGATTTGCGTGTGCATCTTGCTTGTTTTCAAGTTCTATTTTCTTTCTCATACTCTGTCTTCTGTGATCAATAATTGGACAAGTATACTAAACGTTGTTAAAAATCAAATTAGCAGCCTTTTCATATCTTGTTAGCCCAGATTTCTTACACCGACATCGGTTACCTGACCGACGTCGGCTATAGTGTAACCGACATCGGTTACTAGACTGATATCGGTTACTGTCTTTTCCAATTCCTGACAAACCAGCAACCTACCAATTCTACCAGTCTGAGTTTGTTTCTATTCCTAACAGATTGAAACCCTACTGTGAATTCCTGTCCATGGTTGTTATCACTCGAAAGAAAGCCGCCGCCATGGTTTCACTTGCTTGCTCTGTTTCTTTGCCTGAATCACCCCCTTCACATTCTGTGGGGAATCCTACGGATACCAGCGAGGTTCCTAAAATTCCTGTGGGAGATAAGGACTTTACCAATTTTCTAGATGCTAATCCTAGTGCTATACAATACTATTTATCTCATGCCCCTGACCGTATGCCTGATGGTCAGATCCTTGTTGGCATGCCTATTAGTATAGCTGCTCATTTAGCACCCACTCCGCCTGATAACACCGCCTTGCTTCCTGCACCTTTAGCCCCATCTCCCAATCCGACAGCTTCAAAAATTCATACGACTCAGATTGGATTTCCTTTGGCTAATCTTGGACCCCACATATCATTACCACCGACTGCCCCTACCTCATCTCTCTTGCAGACCACTCCATTCATGACTTGCTCTCTGCCACCTATCCACACGATCTTTCCTTCTCAAGCTCCGCCTACCTTTTCGTTCCCATACACATATCCAGTAACCTCAACATCCTATATGGGACATACCTATTCAATTGCCTCAACATATTCATCCTCCACACCTTATCAACACTTAACCCCACCAGTGTCTAGCGGTGGTCCTTGGCCCAATTTGCCTCCGTTTACCACAACCACACCATCATCTCATCCAACTACTGATCTAATTAAACAAATGATGGACAAAATGCAAAACCTGGAGGCTTCTGTTTCAGGAAGTCGTAGCACCTTGACATATGAGCAAGTTTTTCGGGAGCCCATTCACCCTTCTGTCCCCCTTCATTCATATCCTCCTCAATGGGAGTTACCAAAATTTACCCGTTTTAACAGTAAAGAGGACCCTCAACAACACTTGCGATCATTTAGACATGCTTGTTATTTGATTGCTCATGATGATGCCTTGTTACTCTGCACCTTTCCCATGTCCTAATCAGGACCTGCCTTGGAGTGGTACAGTGCTTTAACCCAGCACTCAATCTTCTCTTTTAACCAACTAGCCCAATCTTTCTTGGATCATTTCTCCATTAACATTGCCAAGAAAGTATCTATCACCGACCTCTATGCCATCCGACAATTTGAGGACAAATCTATCACAGATTTCGTTGGATGATGGCGGGGCCTTATCAACCAACTTACGTATGCCTTGCCGCAAACTGAACTTATCGAAATGTTTACGTGGGCTTGCGCTAAGCACATCTCCCCTACCCTCCAAATTTAAACTTTCCGTACATTCGATGAAGCCTTTACCATGGCTCGGAAACTAGAAATTCGAGCCTTAGAAGAAGAGAAATTGCAGTTGCGCAACAAAAACCCCAATTTCCGAACTCCTGATTCTACCAATAAGCCAAATACCACCACTCCTCACGCGTCCACTTCTTCTAAATCAAAAGGAGCTGTCCACGCGGTGATGGTTAAATCTCAAACACCGTCTAATACCCCACCAAAAACCACCTATAAGTATAAAGCAGAGCCCATCAATTACACTCCCTTGGGAGAAACCTATGGTGTCATCTTGGAAAAATTGCTCAAGGCCGGAGCTATCACCTTGCCCCCTGTTAAACCTCACTCCAGGTTTGACTCCACTCGCGCTATACCTTCCTGGTACAAAGAAAATGACTTCTGTAACTTTCACCGTGTAAAAGGACATAGTCATGAAAATTGCAAGATGTTGAAAAACATAGTGCAGGAAATGGTTGACGTAGGGGATATAACCCTCGATAATCCTAATGCCCCTGCCAACTGAAATTTGAAAATATTCAACAAACCATTCCCGAATCACTCTCCTAACAGTAACAAAAACCAGGATATCTTAGCCAAGGAGAGTGTTCATGAGATCCATGCAGTCTTCGATACCCAGCCAAAAGCCTCTATCGAGAAAATTTTGAATCAAGCCTCTTCACTAACACAGGAGCCCGAACCTCCTTTACCACCATCAAGCCAAAGTGAAATCATTCCTTTCCCCATAAAGGAGTTAACTGCCCAGACTTCTCTTCCCATCGATGAGTCTTCTTATACCACATCCCTACAAGATTACGAACACATGTTATCTAACCTATCTATTTCCTAGATTTCCCCTTCTACCCCTCTTGCTGCACAAGAGGAAGGTACACCACTCCTTTTGACAGCCTTAAACGAGGAATCTCTTGCACCGACATCACCAAATTCTTTAACCATGACAGATCCTCTCGAACATGCCCTCTTACCTATTAGTTCTTCATCGCCTAAATCTTTTCAACGACCGGTTGACCTCTTGACATCTATTGATACAGTGCCTCATTTGCCCCCTGTATCACACCCACAGTGGACCGGAATCACAACCCACCTTTCTTCTGTACAAAATTTACAATTCAAACCTGAAGACTGTCATTCTCCAGAAGATAGACGAATCCTATGGGAACATTTGAGTACTCCCTATTCTACTCAAATGCAGATGACCGATCCCGAAACCTCTACCATATACCCGAAGTGTTTACAGAAACTCAAAATGCCTATGTCCTCACTCTCACCCCCTGTATCTATACTCAATATCCCATCCACCTCTATCAACCTAACCAAATCATCCCCTACACTTGGGACCTCGCCAATACCCAGTCTAACACACCCACCTAAGCGACTAGATTTGTCCAAGAATAAAGCCACCCCGCCACCTAGGAGACACACTCAACCCGTGTCTCTATCACAATCAAAACCATCATCGTCATACCTATCTTCCATATTGGGACCTCATCCTTCCACCTTGCACCAATATATCATACCTCCTGCGTTTTCTTCAAAACGACCTACGCCTTCTGCGCCCATACAGGGATCAAAGGGTATATCAACATCATCACCCCACGCATCCGGTCCACCAATCAACCCTAAACAAACTCCATCATCAAATGATTTATTCTCTGCTACTCCCCTTTCTCCGTGGTTGTGTCCCACCACCACGTCATCTGTAGCTTTATCATCTAACCAGCTGAATGTAGCTTCTGCGCTAAAGAAACCACATTTAGTGAAAACCGCGTGTCAACACCCCTTGGCTAAACCACCACCCGCATGAACCAACCATACCCAAACATTATCGAAACCCAGACAATCAATACCCTCATCCTCTTCTGATTTTGACCCACTCAAAGGATCTTACGCCAAAATCCTTGCTATGTTAGTAGAGAATGCGACCATTTCCCTACCCCCACTTAGACCTTATGACCCGTCTAAACCTCGCCCTATAGGTTATGATGAGTCTAAGATCTGCGCTTATCACCGCACACCAGGACATGATGTGGAGGGACGTAAAGCTTTAAAAACCATCCTTCGTCAGTCACCTCTCCCAGATACAAAGGTTAAGAAAGACAACTTACGAAGGGAGAGACCTTTAGCTCCAATTCCCTCTATTATACCATCTGTCCCCGCCTCACCAAAATCTATCATTATTACAACCCCACCTCTCGAAGACCATGATTTATCCCAACCATCTTCCTCATCTCAGGTTTACGAGATTAATATGATTAGTGTTGCTACTCGAGCGCAGAAAAACAATGAGAAAGTGAAAGAAAGCACACCTGCGTCCTCTCCTTCTCCGTCCAACATCCTGATTGCACCACCACCCAAAGTGGTTATTCGTGGACCTGCTTACCCCGTCTCTAATGGAGCTGCCCATCGAGCCATGATCAAACAGCTTCACCAATCACCCGTAAAAATGACACTATATGATCTCATTCAGACTTCTGAATCTCATCGACAAGCTCTCCTTGAAATTCTTCAAGGGATCGAGGTCTTACCTAATGAAACCCTGCCCGTTGCCTCTATTCTAACACCCAATCATGTTGCCTCTCTCACCAAACAACCCACCACCCCAAACACTTCTGTCTCTGTACCACAAGCTGCTGCAGTCAGTTTCTCTTAAGATGAAATTGTCGATTTTGGTACAGAAGATCCTGACCCTGCCCTGTTCATCTCAGCTTACGTCCAGGACATTCATGTACGTCGTGTTATGATTGACGGGGGTGCTAGCCTAAACATCATCTCTTCAAAATCTTTTCAACAAATGAATATCCCTTCTAGCTACATGTGTGCCAACCCCATCATGTTGCAGTCATTCAATGACGCTATTACCTCTACCTTAGGCATCGTGATCCTCAACATTCGGGTAGGACCACGTACTTTACCCGAACTCTTCTATGTCCTTGAGGGAGAGTTCCAATATAATATATTGCTGGGTCGTCCTTGGATCTGGGCCATGGGATGCGTTACCTCAACATTACATAGATGCATAAAATTTGATTACGAGGGGAAGTCCTACACCATAAAAGCTGATCCTCCCCCCTTTAAAACCTGCAATATGTTATACCGCCCTAACGATGTGCTTATACCAATCAAGACACCCATACATTCAACCCAACCATCCTCTTCAAATGTACCTCAACCATCCACCTCAACCGCACCTACGCCTTCAACTAATGAAACCACCGTCGCAAAAACCACTTCCCTTCCCGCAGCTAACATCCCAACCTCCGACCCCTTAGTAGATGTTTTTCAACGCCTTACGCTGGGGGAGTACCGCCTATATAACGTTAGTTCTTTCCATACTCCACAAGAGTATGGAAAGTTACATGCACATCCCACCTACAACCGTCACGTGGGGGAGGTAATCTCTTACGAACCACCCCATTGCCGCACCAACCTAACGTATGGGGGTGTTGACACATCCTCCATTACCCCTAAACCTCCTCTTGGTGTGGTTCCCTTCCAATCTGATTTTCAATACTTGACAAATCGTCGTTTCACCCTCACCTTTTTGACTCGCTGTGCTTGGAAAGGCTTTGGTTTTGGTCTTTACGAACAAGGCCGACATACACTCATTCCCGTGACTACCCACAAAAAAAATGATCGCAGTGGTCTCGGTTTTCCTGAAACACCTACACAAGAGACACCTCGTGTCATCTATATTCTGGAAGAAGACGACGTCACCCCTACCAAACCATCATCACCCACTTTGCCATCATCACCCACAGAATCTATAGACCTTGAATCTATCCCTCCCAACTTTTTTTTTTCATAAATGCTATCTTCATAGCTCCTCTCACTTATCAACGCAATAATGAGGACCTATCTTCTCTTCCCCCTCTTTATCCAGACATGATCGAAGAGGATTCGCCTTTGATTAATGTTGTTGAGTGTCAGGATGATGACTCCATCCTCACTTACCTTGGCGTGGATGATTCTTATATTCAACGAGCCTTACCATCTCAAACCCAAACCATGCTGAACAAATCTACTATAGAAATCAACATCCACACGGAGGAGGATCCTCACATTGTGAAGATCGGACAATCCCTTAACGCATCAGAACAAGTCGCCTTTACTACTTTCCTCCGTGCTTGCAACCAAGCTTTCGCGTGGTCTTAAGCTGACATGCCAGGAATTGATCCTACCATTGCCGTCCATAACATCACTCTAAACCCCGATTCCAAACCAGTCAAACAAAAACTGAGAAAAATGCATCCACGCATTGCCCTCTTGGTCAAAGAAGAGCTTCAACGACTTCTTTCTGTTTCCTTCATCTTGCCTATTGACTATCCTCAATGGATTTCTAACATCGTACCTGTCACTAAAGCGACGGGAGGACTTCAGATATGCATGGATTTCTAGGATCTTAACCTCGTTTTCCCTAAGGATGACTTCCCCCTCCCAAGTAGTGATCAACTTGTTGATCTCACTGCAGGTCATGAAATGCTTTCTCTCATGGATGGCTTTTTAGGATACAACCAAATTTTGGTTGCCCCTGCCGATCAACACAAAACTGCCTTCATAACTCCTTGGGGAACCTTCTGTTATCGTGTCATGCCGTTTGGCCTTAAGAATGCTGGTGTTACCTATCAGCGGGCTATGACTTACATTTTTCATGACATTATGCACACTATCCTTGAGGATTATGTCGATGATCTTCTGGCCAAATCTAAGCATCGCAATGAACATCTCGATGTTTTAACCATTATTTTCGATCACCTGTTGCAATATTCTGTTCGTCTTCAACCAAAGAAATGTGTCTTTGGTATTCTTTCGGGAAAACTTCTTGGCTTTATCGTCTCTTTGCGTGGCATTGAGGTTGATCCATCTAAAGTAAAAGCTATCCTAGAAATGCCCCCACCCAAAAACCTCAAACAATTACGTAGTTTGCAAGGTAAACTTCAATCCATCCGGCGTTTCATCTCCCAACTCTCGGATCGATGTCACCCTTTTCATCACCTTCTTAAAAAAGACGTTGCCTTTCAATGGAGTGAGGAGTGTCACCAAGCCTTCGAAGCTCTCAAATCCTATCTCTTGTAGCCACCCGTGCTTATCCCACCCTAGGACGACCGCCCTTTCTACCTTTATCTTTCTGCCACTAACCATGCTATAGGAGCTATGCTCGCACATCGGGACTCGGCACATCGAGAACATGCCGTTTATTAAATAAGTCGTACCCTCATGGATTACGAGACTAGGTATACACATGTAGAAAAATTGTGCCTAGCCCTATCATTCGTAGCCACCAAACTCCGACATTACCTCCTGAATCACAAAACTTTTGTCATCACCAACACGGACCCCATTCATTATATGTACACCAAACCACATCTAAACCAACGCATCGCTCGATGGCTTATGCTCCTCGCCGACCTCGACCTTGAGTTTATACAACAGAAGTCAATCAAAGGACAAACTCTTGCAGACCAACTTGCGGAGGCTCCTTTACCTGGGGAACAATTCACCAATTTTAATTTCCCTGACGAACTCATCGCCACTCTTTCACTCGGGGAAGAGTCGTATCAAATGACCCTCTTCTTCGATGGATCTAAATGCCAGCGCGGTGGAGGAGCTGGCATTTTTCTCATCCCTCTTGACGCTGAACCTATGCCTCTTTCATTCCGGCTTGATTTCCCCTGCACTAATAATACAGCGGAATATGAGGCCCTTGTTCTAGGTCTCCAAGTTGCGATACACTTAGGTATCAAATCTATCAATATTTTTGGCGACTCTCAATTGGTAGTCAATCAAGTTATGGGCATCTACCAATGTAAAAATGAGGAACTTCCAAAGTACAAATACTACGTGGACTCACTTCTAGCCTTATTTACTCACTATTCTATCCAAACCATTCCCCGCTCCACTAACAAATTTGAGGATACTATGGCTTGCTTAGCCTCGCAAATTCCAGCTTCATCAACTGACTCTGAATTATTCATCGTGGTCCAACAAATTTTTTCCCCATCCTACTCAACCCTGGTAGTTTGTATGATAAATACTGTGTCTACTAATTCGCAGGATCCCTGGTACCACCAATTTCACGACTATCTTACAATCTTTGTTCTCCCACCTGACCTTACTAGTAACGGAAAACGTGCTTTTCTTAAAAGTGTTTCGCGTTATGTTGTCATGGGGGGACTCCTCTATAAACGTGGCTTTGATGGTATCCTCCTTCACTGTCTAACTGGCGCAGAGGTAACCTATACCATCCAACAAGTCCATGATGGGATTTGTGGTGGACATTTTAGTGGCCTTGCCGTGGCTAAACAAATCCTGCGGCTAGGTTATTATTGGCCTACTCTCAATAACAACTGCTACGAATATGTTAAGTGTTGTGTTATGTGTCAACAACATGCTAACCTTCAACATACTCCTAGCCATCCGCTGCAGGTCGCATGAGATCTTTGGCCTTTCTCACAATGGGGTTTAGACCTTATTGGTGAGATTCACCCGTCCTCTTCACAACGTCACCGATGGATAATCACAGCCACCGAATATTACACAAAATGGGTGGAGGCCATTTCACTCGTTTCGATCAAAAAGGAAAAAATTGTCGAATTCATTAACCATCACATTATCTGTCATTTTGGTATTCCTCATCGCCTAATAACAGATAATGGTAAATCTTTTAAAAACAAGTTGTTACAAGACCTTTGTGACAACTTTGGTATCAAACTGAGTTTCTCATCGCCTTATTATCCGCAGGCCAATGGTCAGGCTGAATCTTCTAATAAAACCCTAACCAAAATCCTCATGAAAGTTGTCAATGAATCCGGAAGAAATTGGCATGATCACATTCCCTTTGTCCTTTGGGCTTATCGTACTAGCATTCGTACCTCCACTAATGCCACACCTTTTTCTTTGGTATATGGTACTGAGGCTGTCCTGCCTCTCGAAGTACAAATATCCTCCCTCAGAATATCCCTTCAGGATATTCTCACCAATGATGATTTCCGCCAAGAGCGGTTAGCCCAATTGGAGCTTCTTGATGAACGATGTCTTACAGCTCTCGATCACCTTCAAATCTATCAAAAATGCATCAAGCGTGCTTATGATAAGCGACTTCATGAGCGTACCTTTAAGGTTGGTGATATTTTCCTCAAAGAGAATCAACATGTAACCAAAATAGAAAAGAGCAAACGTGGAAAATTTACTCCCAATTGGATTGGGCCTTATATAATCACTCACACTTATGGATCAGGCACTTATCGTTTAGCTTCGCTTAATGGTAAACCAGAGCCTAACCCCCTTAATGCCTTGCATCTTCGACCATTCTACTGTTGAATTTAGTGTTATATCACTTCTTATCTACCTGCCGCTCGTCCCTTGAGCTCACATACCACCACATACACTTTGTTTCCTACACCTCATAATAAAAATCAAGCTCACATAGTTTGATTCTCACCTCACCTAAACGATGCCTTCCCCTTTTTTAGTCTAGTCCATGACTTCAAAGTACTAAAATACCACCTTCTTATGGGATTTTCTTGAGTCAAACTTCCTACCAAACTAGATGCTTCACGCCAAAAGAACATCTAGCTATCTAAATTATATATAGACTGTTCCCTCGAAGGACAGCTATATGCCAAATTATTGCTGCTATTCTATATAGACTGCTCCCCTGAAGGACAGCTATGCACTAAAATCATATCTGCTACTATAAATAGACTGCTCCCTCGAAGGACAGCTATACACAGTCAGCCTTTATCAGAAGCTTCTCGCATTGATCAGCTTCGTGAAGACCTCAAGAATAATACAATCAATATCCCTTGTAGACTTCCCGCATCGATCAGTCTACATTCAATAAAATAAAATCCTCATTCAAAAGAACTTTTGATTCATGGACTTGTCTATTCAGGGTAGGTTCTCTTTCGTCAGAACACTCACTTTGTAATGAGTTCTCCATACCTCCAATATACCATTCACCTCACCTCATTATTTATTCAACTCAAGGGACATGTCGTACACCTGATAGGTTGTGATCATACAACTATTTTCACCTATTGACTTCTCGTCTATGCACGGTACCTAGGGCTTCAAGCTCGTTCTACGTTGTGTGGTTTGTTTAGCTCTTTTCACCTACGGAGCACTATTTGCGCTTTGCCTCGCATCTAGGATTTTGTGTTGATCTTAATCAAGACATGGTTCCCTTCTACTTGGGTAGGCTCACTTTCACTTCCCTTATACCTTTTTACAACATCACCAAAACACACCAACACAAAACAAGCCCAACCAAAACCCAAACCCACCCAACCCCAAAACAAAACAAACCCCACCCACACCCCAAAACACACCAACACAAAACAAGCCCAACCTAAACTGATATCAGTTAAGGGCGAATCGACATCGGTTTTTCTTCCAACTTTCCCCCAATTTTTTGCCCTTATTTACCATTTGCCCCTTTTTAACCACATATCGCCTATATCCACCTTTGTTGAACACCATTTGTTTACCTATTCGGCCTGACCCAAGGCCTCAACCTACCTATTCGGCCCGACCCAAGGCCTCAACCTACCTATTCAACCCGACCCAAGGCCTCAACCTACCCATTTGGCCCGACCCAAGGCCTCAACCTACCCATTTGGCCCGACCCAAGGCCTCGCCCTACCCATTTGGCCCGACCCAAGGCCTCAACCTACACATTTGACTCGACCCAAGGCCTCAACCTACCTATTTGGCCTTACCCAAGGCCTCAACCTACCTATTTGACCCGACCCAAGGCCTCAACCTACACATTTGACCCGACCCAAGGCCTCAACCTACCTATTTGGCCCAACCCAAGGCCTCAACCTACCCATTTGGCCCGACCCAAGGCCTCACCCTACCCATCCGACCCGACCCCAAGCCACCACCCAACAACTTGGCCCGACCCAAGGCCTCACCCTAACCATCCGGCCCGACCCAAGGCTGTAACCTAACAACTTGGCCTAACCCACGGCCGTATCACTTCAATACCATACCCACAATCAACGTTTTATTTTATCCATCCATCCTGTACCTTTTGTTCAATCGAGCTCACCTGTTCGTGTTTTAGCATGATTAGGGTCCTTGACTTGATCTGACGACCAACTTTTCCTAGACCTCGACCGTGACATTTATCTCAACCAAACCAACCATTTGGTACTGCTGAACACGCCTAAACGTTCCTGTACCTTACCTGTTATATACCCTGGAGCTACTTCCTATGCCTTGGATACCAGGATTATATCACCCTTGTTTGGATAAACTATCGACCTTTGCCTATACATTGTTGGTTTGCTCACAAAATCATGTACCCTAGTCGCACTATTGCATTTCAACATGCGTCTGCTACCTTGGACCTCCCCCACCACCTTACCATCCTCTCTACAACACGTACCCTTTATCAAAAACTCCGTCGAGCCATAACTTGAAAAATATAAGGAGTTAGGAGGTAAACTTTACCTTTCTAGAAATCTGAGAGAGAGTTCTATCTGATGGTGCCATTTCCAGAAAGCCTTGAGTGCCTAAAAATCAAAAAATGTAGACTGAGGCACAAGAGAGGCAAGAACACAAGGAGTTAGCCACAAAAATGAGCTTGGGCACCATTTTGGATAACAGACACTAGAAGCATCAGTTTCTACCTGATGTAATTCTCTCGCCTATGATGAAATCTATAATGAGCCCATTCATCTCTATGTCCCTATTTTCCCATACCCTGTACATTGGGAAATGAAAAAATTCAATTTTTTTAATAGTAAAGAAGACCCGCAACAACATTTTTGGTCTTTTAAACATGGGTTTTACTTGATCTCCCATGACGATGCTTTACTCCTACATACCTTCCTTATGTCCATGATAAGACCTGCATTATACTGTTACAGTGGGCTACAAAGACACTCCATCTACTCGTTTAATCAAGTAGCCCAAGACTTCCTAGATCACTTCTCCATGAACATTGTTAAGAAGGTTACCATTTGAACCTTCGACTAAAATACTTGGAAAAAATTCAAATTTGCCTCCGACCCCCGAACTCCTCTGCCACGTGGCAGTTTCCTATTAGCTGCGGGCCTCAAATGGGAAAATTTTCCACAAAAACTCCGTCGAGCCATAACTTGAAAAATATAAGGAGTTAGGAGGCAAACTTTACCTTTCTAGAAAGCTGAGAGAGAGTTCTATCTGATGGTGCCATTTCCAGAAAGCCTTGAGTGCCTAAAAATAAAAAAATGTAGACTGAGGCACAAGAGAGGAAAGAACACAAGGAGTTAGCCACAAAAATGAGCTGGGGCACCATTTTGGATAACAGACACTAGAAGCATCAGTTTCTACCTGATGTAATTCTCTCACCTATGATGAAATCTATAATGAGCCCATTCATCTCTATGTCCCTATTTTCCCATACCCTGTACATTGGGAAATGAAAAAATTCAATTTTTTTAATAGTAAAGAAGACCCGCAACAACATTTTTGGTCTTTCAAACATGGGTTTTACTTGATCTCCCATGACGATGCTTTACTCCTACATACCTTCCTTATGTCCATGATAAGACCTGCATTATACTATTACAGTGGGCTACAAAGACACTCCATCTACTCGTTTAATCAAGTAGCCCAAGACTTCCTAGATCACTTCTCCATGAACATTGTTAAGAAGGTTACCATGAATGATCTTTATTCCATACGACAGTACAACGATGAGTCTATCGTTGACTTTTTCACATGATGGCACATCCTTATTAACCAGCTCACATTTCAATTACCTCAAAATGAACTCACATAGTTTCTTACTCGGGTTTACACAAGACACATCTCACCAACTCTACAGGTGTAAACCTTTCATAATTTTGATGAGGAATTCACCATGGCATGAAAATTGGAAATCTGTGCTATTGAAGAGAAGAAAATTCAACTTCATAACAAGAACATCACATTCAAAACCCAAAGGATTTTCTAGTGCCATAGTTCTCAAGCTTGGTCTCCCTTATCAGTAAAACCCAGCCCAACCTCCTTCTAATCTCGATCCCATCCAGACTTTCCATTTCAGATGAGAACAATGAAATTACACTTTAATACGGGTATATTACTCTTCTATTTTGGAAAATCTTGTTAAGGATGGTGTCATTACCCTTCCACCTATAAAACCACATACTATTTTTGAACCTAAGTGACCCATGCTCGTGTGCTATAAGGAACATGACTTTTACAACTATCATTGTTTCAAAGGTCATAGTTGTGTTCAATGAAAGGTTTTGCAAGAGCTATTGAAATAGGGTAAGAAATGCTCAAGAACCCCAAATATTTATGGAAAATCCCCTCAATGGACCACATGATAAGAAATGAGCAAGGAATCATATTTGCATGCATTAACTTGAAGTAAACAAGCAATTTAAATAAAAAAGTTATCCTCTATTATTCAAAGCTTAAAGTAAATGAACCTAAAAGCATATAAGCAATTAGTTTATGCTTCAAGAGAATGGAATATCACCATTAATGGCTTCAAGGCCAATGGTTCTTCCCATTTACTCCATGTTATGTGATAGAAATGAAAAATCAAAGCAAATAGCTCAATAAAAATTCCTAATCCTAGCAATAATACAATAGTTTACGTTAGAGGGAAGAAGTGTTCTTGGAAATGAGAGGGGGGTAGTAGGCTATTTATAGTTTTCCATTTTGGAAATAGGAGGATTTTTAGTGCATGTGGGACTAAAAGGGAGTCAACAAGTTAATTAGTAAGTCAAAGTAAGATTTGACTAGTTTTAGAAAGAAGTTGATCAGGGTTAAAACTAGCTAACCATGTTTAGAGGGTAGTTAATCCTATTTAGAGTGAAATTAGGTTTCTGGGAGGGTTCTGAAAGGCCTAATCAATCTAATGAAGTGGATTGATATTCCAGGGAGCTAATAGAGGTGGTAAAGAAGAGAATATTAGCCAAGAAGAGGTTATTATAGCCTATTTAATTAGTTTACAAGAGGAAATACAACCAAAAGAGTGTTGTAAGAGGGGAGTTAGATAGATATAACTGATGAGGTGTCGTCAATTTGTGAGGAAGAGAATAATAAGTGAAATATTAGAAATAATAGTGCTTTGATCAAATTACATGTGTCTACATTTTCCCCTCTTTGGGGTGATGTAAGATACCTCACTTCAAAGAAAGTAGACAAATGTAAACGAGTAGAAAAGTTTGAAGGGGTAGAAGAAAAATTAATAGGATGAAGGATGAAGGATTCCCTCTCAAGTTTCGATGGGGTGATAGAGAAACTCGATTGATGAAAAAAAGAAAAAAAATAAAGTAGGAGAGAAAGTAAGAAGAAAGGAGATGAGAAAGTAAAAAGGGATATTAAGCTATCCACAAACCAGTGCTTTATAGAAATAATGCATAGTCATCATTTTGTTTAGAATCCTCATCATTGGTTCTTATTAAAATGTAAGCATATGACGGAGGCGTAAAATGACATGAAAATACAAAATACAAACAACCGTCTCTTGCAAAAAAAAATGGCCAACTCCATGCAACATACATGAATGCAATGCAATACAAGAAATAAACAATCTCACCTAAACAAATAATAAGTACAATTGCACACACTTAAACCAACAATGTTCAAGATAGTTACACAAATACTTTGTTATCAAGATGTAGTCCCAAATGTTATAATAAATGACAAGGGTGAAGGATGATGCCCCAAGAAATGTGTATAGTGAAAGGGAAAAGATATAGGACACTTGGGTCTATTGAAAAGTAATGTGCACGACAAAAATAGTACCAGGTAACTGATAGTACCCCAAAGTATAGACGAAGTAAGCAGCATAGCTTGTGTAGATGTTTTAAAGATTTTAGATGCTTTGCGAGTCATTGTTTCGAAATATTTGAAAATTTTAGCAAGATATGGGATGAGTGCCATGCGAGAGACACAAATTTCAGCTGTAGATGAGCGGTTTACCAATTTTTATTCTATTTTCGAAGTATTTCAATGTTTTGGGTTTTAAATGGTTTTATAATTTTAAAAAAAAAATTATTGGTCAGCAGAATTTGTATAAGAGATCAGATATCTCCTAAAAATATGCATAACTACCTAAAGGCAAATGCAAAGGCACCATGGAGAACAGAAAGTGGCCCACCGAGAATAATTATAAGCCAAAAATAATTATTTTAAAAATAATCATCATGACAGGTGAAAAATAGAGGCAAAATAGAAGAAAAATGATAAGAAATGACGCTTGGAAAATGCATAAATCACTCCAATGTAATGAAGAAATGACCACAAGGTGACACTAAGCACCCTGACATGCAAAAATGAGTAAAATTAATTATTTTAATAGAAAAATAATTACCTTGGCGGATAGAAGAAGGGCTAGAATGATCACGATGGAGAAACCATGCCCTAAGGGCATTGCAATAGCCTAATACACCCACCTAAGGAGGGTAAATCAATCATGATTAGTTCATTTCTACCAGAGTTGTTGCAAATTTTTATTGCGAGTGAGAGCAATAGCTCTGGAGTGAGATGGTGAGACTACCAAGCAGGAGGAGATGAGTAGATCACATCCGAGATCTCATGCGAGACCCAGCGGATGGACGCTACATAAGTGGCCTATCCCTCTTTGTGAATTACACATTTAATGAAATTTTTAGGGATTTTTAGGCTAGGTAGAAGAATTTCAACGTATGCACACACGTACATGCATTGATGACATATATGCGTATACATATGCATTGAAACAAGTGGGTACGTGTACACATATTCGTTAAAAGAATGGATACACACACATTTATCCATTGGAGGGAAATTAACAGGGGCATGCATGTGCATCCATCAAAATGGGCCACATATGTGTTCTGAGTGGTGAAACAGGGACGTGCATGTGCATGTATGGAGACAGGCGCGTCAACATCATACTAGGAGTGCATGTGTTTGGTGCAGACGAGAAAAGATAGTATGGGTGTTTATGAGTTAGGATGGTCGCGCAAGCATTGGAAGAGGTGCACACATGTCAGAAAAGGTATTAGAACACCCTTCTAGCCAAATGGCTAAGGAGAAAAGAAGACAAACTTAGAAGAAAGTGCAATGATTAGGAAATATGATAGAAGAATGGCAATTTACCAACAATTTTTAGATAGAACTAGATAGAAATGTCAATTGATACATGTGTGTTTTCTTGTTTTTAGCGTATAATACCCATTTTGTAGACCCGTGAGTGATATGGTTGGCTAGCGACAATAGAGGCCTAGTTCGACGATGATGATAGAGTGACTCTAGACAACCTTCTATATGTTATGGGATTGGCTCATGTAGCTGATATGCCCCAGAACACATTAGATCATGGCCTTCTGATAGCTATAGCATAGTGATGGCATAGCAAGAGTCAGTTATTTCAGCTCCTGACTGGGGAGATTATGATTACTCTTGAGGATGTGTGGCGTATTATGCAGGTCCCAACCCAAGGTCAACTTATCCAATCTACAAGCCCTTGGAATGATATTCAATGATATATAATGGAGTTGTTTGGTTTCCCAATGATACCACAACGTGGGATGAGTATTAGGCTATCACAGTGTATTTAGGACTTGGAGCTAGATCGAGTAGTGGTCTATATGATGGCCTTTGACAGTGGAGTCTTACTCCATGAAAACACTTGTGCTTCATTTCCGCTCGGCCTCCTTAGAGTGATATGCAGTTTGGTAGAGTGAGATACCTACTATTGGGGTCAGTGCATTATAGCACATATATACTGGGACCTTCATTTTATTACCTACTACCATCAAAAGATGGTAGGACCAGCCCAATTGGTTCATATTTGGGCATGGGAACATATTTCCATTAGTCACCCCTTAGGTGTTTTGAGAGTTCAAGCTCCCTAGGAGCCTTCTATATGTCGGGAATGTGCAGCCATATATGGGGGATGCATATCACTATTTCCTTGAGCTTGATGAGTTATACAAATATTGCATGGTTTGGATGCCTTACAAACATTTCCAGTGGCCCGAGGATGGTTCAGAGCTCAGTATTTCCATAGTGGAGCATTTTATATTAGGCAGTCACAGCTATATACTGGAGTTATACAGGGTGGATTGGTGCCAGAGGCAGTTTGGCATTACCTAAGATGTTCCTGGGCCAGATAGGAGGTACACTCGCAGGGCCTGAGAGTACGTTTATACGGGTCCACAGATCACCTGAGATAGAGCACTAGCCAATTTGCTACATGTTGTACCTACTATGTGGGTGCCACTGAGATAGATTACAAATCTAGATACTACAACTAAGTATGTGTCATGGTGTGCTTCCATGCCATTTGACTATTTTGAGGGCAACGTATAATGCCACTGTGAGAGCTCCACTAGTGGGGCCTCCTAGTGGTGGAAAAGGTGGATTCATTGGCGGTGATGAGAGTGATGATGATGATGATCGATGGTCTTGAATCACACAAGTATGTCAGGGGTAGGGGATAGGGTCCAACATCACATCATCCACAGGGACAGGGCCCCAGGCCTAGGCTGAGACAGGTGTTCAGGGAAGCTAACATAGAGTTACCCCCAGTAGGCATTCCAGTGGGGATTTACACCCCTCTTCAGTAGGTATTTCCAGAGCAGGTCTTGTCATCTCATGCTCCAGGGGGTGGTGGTGATGGTGGATAGCTATCTGTCCTTTAGTAGTAGTTACAGATGGCGATTTCCATTCAGTTATAGGTGGCTGGAGAGAGATATGCAGCTAGGGAACAGGTATAGGCCCTTACAGCAAAGAAATATTAGGCACATGCTCAGCTAAAGATTTTAACATTGGAGAGATATCATGCTAGAACACAGGACACTCAAGGCATTGATAGTACCCTATGGCAAAGTCGGCTTAGTGAGATGGCCACATAGGGGCCTTAGATATTGAGTATTTTACATCAGTCTTAGACCTAGGTGCATATGGTTGTTCCTTAGAGGGACCATGCCCAAGCACATTCATAAGATTATATTACACAGAGAGATTAGACATGAGGCCAGGTGTAGGTTATTACCATAGATAGAGATCAAGAGGCTGCTACTTCTAGATAGGCTCAGGATGATAGTGGTAGGTTGATAGGTGAGTGAAATGCCACTTTATAGGTAGATATCTCTTTTAGTGATGATAATCTGATATGCGATGCCATGAGGTCTAGCGATGAGGATTTATATTATAGGACTGCTTATTTCAGGGTAGTCCTAGAAGAGCAGTGAGTGGTTCCTTATACGAAGTCAGGCATGAGTGTGATAGGCTCCAGATCATGGTGATTAGTCCACTCAGTTAGATCAGTTCGACAACCTAATACAAAGTAACCAGCTGGAAAACAACCAGCTGGACAGAAGGGTGACACCCCTAATGTTCTTCCATCACAACTACCACTCTTCCATCCACCAGGTCATGGACCTGGGAGCCCTAATGAGGGAGAGAGTTGTGGTTGAGTTCTTTACTTCTCCTTTTGTATATATGTATTATATATATGCCTCTTATGAGGGCTGATTTTGATGTATAGTTTTATGTACCATTTTTTTCATGACTCCTCTTGATGAAGGATCAATTATTTTTTATGCATACCCCTTTTAGATGGCATATTTTATCGATGATGTACACTTGATCATTAACTTGGACAGTTATACATGTATCATATGGACATTTTGATGATGATTTTGTCATGTCATACTGTGATTATGCTTTGTATGATTATTGATTATGATTTATGATTTCCATTTCCTCTATGCATGTGGCATACCTTAGATTTAGAGATGTGTATGTTTCATGCTTTCATATTTTGATATATCTTTAGATAGCACCACATGTTTTTATATTTATGATAATGAGATGTTTCTGAGTTCTTATTCTAGCACTTTGGATGATAATAGATGATACTGGTGTGGGGGAGATAGATTTGTGATTATGCACAACCCTTCTTTCACCCATTGATGGTACAATATGTGATTATTACCTTAGCATACATGCATGATGTAATACTTAGAATTTTTACATATATGATGTAGTAGATGATGTTTTATATGTGATGAATGATAGATGATAGATGTGATAACAAACGACTATGCAAAATAAAAATATACAAGAAAAAGTTAACAAAGATAAATAGTTGTACCTATACAACACAACACAACTTATGATGTAAACACACGAATTGATAAAGCATACTAAAAAGATCAAATTCACAATTTAACCTAAGTAAGTAAAATGAACCCTAACTAATGCATACATGCTATAAATGAATCAAATGTCATATATAATTATGTCAAGCAAGATCAAACCCATGCTAAGAAAATAAGTCACAACATCACACAAAAAGGTATTCACGATCAAAACTATAAAAACCAACAACCAAAAGAAATTAAATCATTACCTTGTTTTTATGGGACAACATTGACATATTTTCTAATGTTTTTGGGTTTATCTAAAAAATAATTTTTCAAGGCTATTGTTCACATTGTTTTCTAAGAAAATGTTGTGTGTTTATCGTAGTTTTGTCCCTAAAAAAAGGATATTTTCTAAAGTGTTTGGGTTGTTTGTGTATCCTTTTATGAGTGTTTTATGTTTTCTAAGGTCATGTTCTAACAGTAATGTACAAGAAAAAAGAAGCGTGGATTCCCCTAGCATGATGTGGGGATATACAAAAGGCATAATGCCATGTGCGTATATATGAGAAGGTGAAAATGTGTACATGACCTCATCGTTAGATGGGAGTATGTAAAGGCAATGTCCTTCATATAGATATAAGAGCAAATAAGCTAGATCACAGTTCGACAAAAGTGGATTTCGTAGGGTTCCTAGACCTAGCAAAGGAAGTCATATCTAGAAAGTGGTGATGATTACCCATCCTACTGTAAGAGTGACTTGTGCCCGATGAGTCTTCCTTGAGTGTCGAATACTAGTTTTCACCCAAAGACCTGCCCACTGTGCCATAATTGTGTTGTTTTCACATGTGGACGACCTGCATTTTCTTTACTATTTTCTCAATTTTCTATTTTTTTGCTTGTTTTTTCTTTATTTTTCTATTTTTTAGTTCTTATCTAACATTCTCATCATGCTTAAGCATAGAACCACTTGAGGTGCATGGAATTCATAGGTTCTGGAAGCTCTTCACCGTCTGAGTATGTAAGTGTGTATAGGCTTCTGATCGATACTTTGCAACTACTACATAAGGACCTAGCCAGTTAGCCTCAAACTTACCTTTCTTTTCTCTATCTTTGATGATGTTATTATAGTTTTCTTTTAGAAATAGATCTCCTACATAAAATTCTTGATGAATGATGCATTTTTTGTATCCCCTAGACACTCTGTTCTGATACAATTTCAGGTGATTGAGCGTTCTAATATGATTTTCATCTAATAGTTCCAACTCTTCCAATCAAGTAACTCTGTATTCCTCATCTTTATCAAGATAGTCTCTCAAATATATTCTCAGGGAAGGAAGCTCCACTTCTAGAGGTATGATGGCTTCAGTGCCATAGATGAGTGAATATGGGGTCGCACCAGTAGGAGTGTGGATGGAAGTTCGATAGGCCTAAAGGGTAGGATGTATTTGTAAGTGCCAATTACGGAAAGTTTTACCGACCATTTTCTCCATAATCCATAAAAGGGTTTTATTAGTAGCTTTTTTCTATCCATTACCTTGGGGGTAATAAGAGGTAGACCACTTGAGTTAGATATGGAAATGTCGACACAAGGTTTTAACGAATTTTTTCTTGAAGGATTTACTATTATTAGTGACAATGGCTGAAGGGATCTGATAATGAAAAATGAGATGGTTCATAATGAAATTTGAAATTTGTGCACCAGTAAAATAAGTAAGAGGGAAATCCTCTACCCATTTGGTAAAATATTCAGTGGCAATGATGATGTGAGTATGACCATATGAAGAAGAAGGATGGAGCTTCCATATGAGATCTAGGCAACATTTAGAGAATGGCCAGGGTGTTGTAATAGGCTACAAGGCATGTGCTAATGCATGTATTAAGTTTCCATATTTCTGGCATAGTTCACACTTATTTACAAAGTTTTAACAATCTGATTCCATGGTAAGCCAATAATAGCCTACTCTCAATAGCTTCTTATTTAATACCATATCATTGGTGTGCTCTCTACAAATACCACCATGTACTTCCTTAATGGCGTGGATTGAGTTAGCAACATTGAAACAGTGAAGCAGATTCTTGTCATAGCCATGATGATAAAGGGTGCCTCCTAGGAGGGTATAATTGGCTATGCATTGGATAAGGGCTTTCTTTTCAGAATGAGTAATGTTTGGTGGAAAAGTTCCATCCTGTAGGTATCAAAAGATGGGATCATAGTAGGGGGATAAGGGACCAACAACTTCACATGCCAAACATGACTCTGGCATATCATATGCTAGCATTTGTAAATTCTCTACAAAGAAAGGCATCTTACTTTCCTAAGGGGGAATGCATAACAAAAACCTAATAGTAGCCATAACATCCACAGAATCTATTGTATGATCTTGTTTTTGCTCAGATATGATCTATGTAAAGTACTCTTTCAGGGTTTCACCCATATTTTTATATGGAATAATCTTCTCATATTTAAATTTTTACTCATCATTCAATGACCTTTTCCAGAGATCACAAAATTAAGTCGATGCCTAGAACAAGTTAGAGGTCAACTTGCAAAAATATTTTCCTAGCTTTTTGCAATAATGCCATCAATTCCCCATTCTTTCTTCTTTCCCAAATTCTTCATCCCCTTATTCTTTTTCCAAGATGTAAGTCTATTGTGATTCCTTATTCATTGGAGAAGTGTTCCCATAGATGGAGAACAAGTAAATTGTGGGGTGATGTTGGAACCCCAAAATATTGGCTAAGTACAAAAAGGTGCATAGGCACACAAGGAGAAGGCACACAAGATAGGGTTTAAGGAAGGGTTTAAGAAAACTCATGGAATGCATGTAAATAGAGCTAAGGTTTAAAGACTTATCCATATTAGTCACTTTTGGCAGGATATGAGAAAAGCGTGACCGAAAGCGAATGAGAAGTGGATAAGGTGCCATCCCTGCAACGTGATGTACACAAAAGGAATATGCTTAGTGATGGAGGATTCTAGAAGACCATCATTACAAGGAGTGGATAGCTCAGATCTAAAGGAGCATGCTTCTATGGAGTACCACTTGGACACTTAGTGATGGATCTGTAGCCCCTGAAAGCATGTATGTGGTTGAAGAAACCTATATATACAAGCACCCACTTATTAGAAAGGTAGAAAATAGAGAGAGAATAGCTCTACAGAAATATTGTGAGAAATATGTGGGATTGGGTAGAGGCTATATAAGGGAGTAATGTATTAAGGGTTTGGGTTATAAATTTTTCTTTGTATGGATGAAGGACATGATCCCTGTTGTGACGTATGACTTCAGTCTAATCAAGGTGTCGTAGTCTAATGGATCCATTGAATGTAATGAGGTTACAAACATGAATGAGTATGAATGTAATTGATTCAGTTCATATCTATATATTTTCATTTATGTTCATGGATGTTATGGAATAGATGTAAACCCTTATGTATTTTCCTTTCTGTTGTAGTTCTATATGTTATCTATAAGTACCCTCTATTTGGAATGAATGCATTTGTATAGAGGCCATTCTGAGCCCTATGATGATTGTATGTCTCATTTCCACCTTTATTCATTAATTTCCTAACATAGATGATGGTTTCCCACTTAACTCACATAAAAGAGAGACTGGGTACCCGCACGTGCCTCAGGTGAGCGCCCATCACCCGTTACGTGAAAGACCGACGCACATGGGATTTCTTTCCTTTGTGATGAGTGTAAAAATGACTGCAAACATCAATTTTTGAAACTGGAAAATTACTAAAAAAAATTGTCTACATGACCCAACGCTTGTAGAAGAAAGGTGTAAAAAAAAACACAAAACTTATAATACACTTGTTTTATGTAGGTTTCCAAATGGTGTGCTACTTAAAACCACATTTAAATTAAAAAATATTAAAAACACACCACTTGCATCACACTATATTGCAAGTTTCGTAAAAGGGTACGTCCCTATCTGCTTAACTGGAACATAACCCCTTTGACATAATACCTTAAGCTATAACAATGGGGGTTGTTCTAGGAACCCTAAAGTAATACACAACTAAGTAACCTCATGGATGAAACACGAAGTGTTTTGATTACCCACTTGACTAGTTTTTCCTTGTGAGTTAGTGTTACCAGTTGTCCGTATGGAAACCCTAGTGAGAGTACACATCGATGCATTTATTGCCCACTATGCTTGAAGGGGCAAGTAAATCCAAGATACTCCCAAGTTAGTCATTAGAAATTTTTGGGTAAATCACGCTCGCTTAAGAAAAATGTGTAACACCTAGTTGAGAGAACTTATTAAGGAGGTTATTTTGTCTTTGAGCCCACTTTTCTAGTCCATTGTTGTGTCAGGCCATCATGAAGTGACAACTCATTTGGAATCTAAAACTTTTTTTTCGAACAAGGCAAAGAATCCTTGTAAGTTTGATCTAAGTTTGTTTCATTACAAAATTAAACTACGTCCCACTTTAGCTCAGTTTTATTCTCATTTTCGGACAAGGAGAAACTCTTCCCAAGTGCCACTTAGTTTTTTTCATCTTTTGATCTATACCCTTACATTCTCACAGCCCATTTTTTAGGGTGAGGAAGGTGCATACCTTGCACAATTTTATTAGAGATAGTGCTCTCCACTTTTTTATCCATTTACACCCATCCATGTTTGTGGATGGATTGTTAAACATATTAAGTGCATAGGTAAATTTTTTGTATCTTTGATAAAAGTCATTTAATCTTGATTTCAAGATCATCTTCACTGCTGCGATTTTGATTCATCATTCATCTCTTCTTGAGTTAATATTTTTCTTTGCATTCTAAATGCACAATATTGGTACTTACGTCATGTTATCAATTTTAATGAGAAAATGGTATAAGTCCCTTTATTGCGTGGTTACTCTCACACAATTAAATAACTCCTTGTTATAATTATCACTTGGTTTCAGTTTTGATGTCATCTGAGTCTTTTTAAAAGTGTCGATAATGCCTTATATATATATCATGATACAGTTTTCATGATACTAACACCTTGCTTGCTTGGTTAATGTATCACGATGACATTGTTACACTATATATAGTTGTGACTTCCATTTTTTAGAAGGTTTAGGTTTCATCAGCATTCAAACTAGTTTTAGTATACCTCATCGAGGGACTGCGTCAATACCGCATCAGTACTTAGGCCTTGTTAGAATTATAACTTGACCTACATATTAATATGATATTTTCACTATCTGTTTCAGGGCATAGGCTTGGTAACAACATAATTGAGTGATCATTACATTTAGGTGTGCATATGAGTGTTCCTTGATAAAAAAAGACTACATAATACTACATCTAGGCTACACTGTGGTATAGTTCAAACATCACCTTGAACGGCTTGCAAAAACCATACACTTGGGGGTCACGCTAGCTTCATACAAACATCGGCTATTAATTCCTAAAATCACAAAAATGGAAACCAAATAAAATGATCATGACTTAGGAGAAAACCCTTGCGAAACCTTCCCATTTAGTAGAAACAATTTAGTGCCTCTCTTTTCTCAAGTAAAGAATGTGGAACCATTAATTGACCATAGAAGAGAAGAGTCAGACTCTTCCAGAGAAAAATAGAGATTATACCTAGGTAGAATTGATGAACTCCTATATTATAATAAAGATCAAGTACTCACAAGATTCTTAGAATTAGGAGATAAACTTCCACAAGATTGTGAAGCAGAAACTAAGGTCATTAACCCTAAACTAGGAGAGTGAAGATTCCTCTTAAACATAGATAATCCTTTTGATGTGGGATAATCTTCCACTTGTCAAAAACATCAGGCCACAGTCGAAGGGGACCCATCACAAAGACCTCACTATAAAGCTTCACGTAAAGTGAAATTGAGTGTGAAGCTTCCCCTCCTCCCTAATTTGATGAAGAAGAGGACCCTTTGGTTGAAGAGGATATCCTTCAAAAAAAAATCTTGAAGTTAAGCCAGAAACTAGAAAATTTAGTCTCTTAAAAAAAACACATACAAAGACAAAGACAAAAATAAACCTAGTGAGTTTCACTTTGACCCACACATAGACCATACCTTTAAAGTGACTCAGGTACAAAGACCAATGTCACCTACTAAAGAGCAACTCATTCAGAAAGAGATACAATCAATGAAAAATACACTTACTACATTACTAGAGGGAAATGTAGGTAAGAATAGAAGATAATCGTATGAAGAACTACGCCCTTACCCCTTTGATAAGGAAATGTTATAGCATCCCTTCCCAAAATAGTTTACCATTCCCAATTTTGATAAGTATAAATGCAAGAGTGATCCTCGTTATCATGTAAAATACTTTTACATGGCTTTCCAAGAGGTCACATATAGTGATAACTTCTTAATACAACTTTTTCCTCGCAGCCTAGGAGCCATGGGATTGGAATGATTATATAACATACCCAAGGGCTCCATTACAATGTGGCCCACCTTAACAGAAAAAAAATGTATGAAATTACTCCTATAATATGGAAAGTGACAACATAATGAACAGTTTATGCAATACAAAACAAAAACCCAATAAGATTTTTGTAGTATTTTTACAATGATGGCAAGGCTTAGCAAGTTATCTCCCTTATGCATTACCAGAAAAATAGCTAGTGAGCATATTTGTTCCTAACTTAAACCCAAACATAGCCTTTCATTTATAGATTCACTGTGGCTCAAATTTTGAAGAGGTCATAGAGAAAGGTGGTCAAATTAAGAAATCCCTCATTGTAAAAGGAACACTTAAGTCTGTCGTTAAAGACAAACATGAAGCCAAATCCATAGAAAAACTGAAATTCTTCAATAAGAACAAGCATTTTTTTGGTGATGGCATTATAGACTCCAAGAGAGTCCAAGTCATACCGACATGCCCACTTTTAAATCTTTCACAAGTAACTCATCCCAAAGCACCTACTAAACGTACATTTACGTCTTTAACATAGTCCTTTTCTTCCATTCTAAGAAAACTAGATGATGAAAAAATTGTGTAATATCCAAATATGATGGTTCCATACCTAGAGGATTCTCCAAAACCTTGTTGGTTCAAAGACCATGAATATTGCGAGTTTCACTGTGTTAAAGGACACAAGACAGATAGGTGTTTGACACTTTGTCATTACATAAAAGACCTCATCAAGGAAGGAAAGATCATTGTGGATTATCCCCCTGAATCCAGAAAAGGCCCAAACGAGATAAAGGGTATCTACAAAGAACCTTTTCCTAATCATGCAGATAAAAAGAAAATGAAACTAGATCATGGGTAAACCTCCAATGACTATAGAACTGACACTTATGTTTACCCTACTAATGATAGTCCTTTTAATTCTCTCATAGGATGTATTATCTCATCTAATGAACATATCAACACTATCTAAATTTTAGAAAAGAGTTACGTAGTAGGGACGAAACGTGCTCATTTAATCATACCAGATCCCATGCCTATCCCTCAGGAAGGTCAATATAATTTAATAGATCAGTTAGAGAAAACACATGCTAGGATATCTATTTTTGATCTCCTCAAAATATATAATGCCCACAAGAACATACTGTATAAAAAATTGTAAAATTAAGGGGTTTTGACAAATGTAGACCCCAAAAACCTCCAAGCCATGATTGTGTGCCTAAAATCTAATGATCATATTGCTTTTGATCACACTGTAATCCCATGTAACAACCTAGAACATAACTTACCCTTATATCTCGATGTGGTGATTACCCATCACAAAATCAAGAGGTACTTCTGGATGGTGTATATGGTTTAAACATTTGCACTTTGAAGCTAGTTAAGCAGCTAGGCCATTCAAAAATAGATATGGGAGCTAATACTATCACAATCACAGATTACGACAATGAAGAATGAGAATTAGTGAGTACTTTAGTAGTTCCCATGGAATTAGGCCCAACTTTTCATGACACGATGTTCCATGTCCTTAACTTAGACCTTCTCTAAAACATGCTCTTGGAGCGCTAATGGATCCATTCCATGTAAGCTATTCCATCGAATTTTCATCAGTGCATCAAGTTATTTCATGAAGGTCAAGTGGTTACCATTCTGGGCGACTTGGAACCATTCACACATTGTAGGGAATTGCACAATTTTTCTCGTGTGGCTTATGAGTGTCCTTTAGAAGATGTTGTCCCTCTACAAATGGAAGATATTAAGAAACGGATAGATTTAGAGTCCCGCATGCCTTATAATCAAGAATTTCCATTGTTAGTCAACATGTTCTCTTCATGGGAGGCAATGTCAGCAAAATATGGCCCAGGTGAGCAATTCACTCTTGAATAGGATTTTTTAATATCATATTTATCAGTATCTCCTAGAACAAGGGGTAAACCTTATTTTCAGTTCAAGAGCACTCAGGAGCAGTGTCCTAAACCATTGGAAAAGTTTTTCCATAGCGGTCTCCTATATGAGGAGAAAATGTTAGAAGATCCTACCAGTAGAGTGTTAGAAGGTACCATGGCTTCATGTCATCAAGTACCCCAGTACATCAAAGGTTATTGCATGATGTTTGTCATGGGATATAGTGGGTTTGGATGTGGCATTAATGTAGGACAAATAGAATCTATTCCGATCCCTCATTTTAAGTCAGATAAGCTTGTCCTAGCGATAAGGCCTCATAACACTCTACCCTCTGAGAATGACGCCACCTCTTTTGAACATGAGGACATTTCATCTCATTCTGATAGCGATGCAGATTCCTAATGTAGCATCTACGAGGATCTTTCTTCCACTAACATATTCCCAGATTCAGCGGTCCTTACCTTATCTGAATCCATCCCCTTAAAACATTATCCGGTAGCCCTTATATATCTAGAACTTATAGAGTAGGATCAACAACTTCACGTGCCCCTAGAATTCTTTGAAAATGATGAGGCATTTACAGAGTTCATGGGACTTAGGGATTATATTCTAGCTAGGGACCACAAGAAAGGATTTTCAATTCAACTAGACACATGTGCATACTTTGGGGAAGAATCAAAGTTGTGTGGATGTTTGAATAAGAAGATTGTAAGTAAGAGTAAAAACCACTTCCGAGAAACTTGGAAAAAAAGATAGACAAAAATCTCATAGTGATAAACTCTTTGAAAAACTCATAGATAAATAGAACAAAGAGTAAAGATGAAGTGATTTATCCATTTAAAGATGATAAAGATCTACCACAGCAAGTTAATCTTACTCTTCCGCCTGATCCTATATGGATGGAATATTCTTATAAGATGCTTGTTGAGCAAACAATCAATGCCAACATTGGCTCAGAAGAGCAGCCAAGAATGATAGATTTGGGGGCTTCACTCTCAACTCAAGAAAAAAAGATATTTGGAGAGCTCTTAAGAGAATACATGGACATATTCACATGGAAATATACATATATTCTTAGTTTGGGACCCATATATAGTTGTGCACAACCTCGTTGTGCACCCAGATGCCAAACCCATCAAGAAAAATTTGAGAAAGATGCATCTTATGGTGACACTCCTTGTCAAAGAAGAATTAGAAAAATTGTTGTCTATTGATTTTATTAAACCCATTAACTATTCAGAATGGATCTCTAACATAGTCCCGGTACAGAAGAAGCCTATCAGCATAAGAATAAGCACTGATTTCTGTGACATTAATAAGGTATGTCCTAAGGATGACTTCCTCCTACCTAACATTGACATGATAGTTGATTCCACTATTGGTTATGAAATGTTTTTCCTTAATGGATGGCATTTTAGGTTATAACCAGATACGGATTGCAAAAGAAGATCAGCATTAAATATCCTTCATCACCCTTTGGGTGACATTTTTCTACAAATTAATGCCTTTTGGGCTCACTAATGATGGGGCTACTTATCAGTGGGCCATGATTTTTATCTTCCATGATATGATGAATGACATCATGAAAGATTATGCTGATGACATCCTAGCAAAATCCAATAGTAGGAGAGAGCACCCTGAAGTACTGATGCGTATTTTTCAGCATCTAAGAGACTATAAGGTTATCTTGAACCCTAAGAAATCTGTCTTTAGTGTTTTATTAGGAAATATCCTAGGGTTCATTGTTTCACAAAGAGGGATTGAAGTGGACCCTGCGAAGGTTACAGGTATCACAGAAATGCCACCACATACCACTCTAAAACAACTAAGGAGTCTACAAGGGATAATTCAGGTAATCTTTCACTTTGTTTCACAACTTGTAGATAAGTTCCACCCCTTTACCCATTTGGTAATGAAAGATGTCACATTCAATTGGGGACTTGACTATCAGAAGGCCTTCACACTACTAAAATAGTACTTGGTCAGCCCACCTATACTCATGTTACCTACCCCAGGTGAACCTCTCCTCTTGTACATTTCTGTTACCTAGTTTACTATTGGTGCATTGCTTGCCCAATATGACTTGGACTATAAAGAGACAGTAGTTTACTATCTCACTTGCACCTTGATTACGTACGAGTTGAATTATCCGCAAATAGAAAAGGCCTTCTTGGTAGTTGTCTTCACCTTCCAAAATCTTCACCATTACCTCCTGAACAATAAAACCAAACTCATATCCAAAGTTGACCATCTCAAGTACCTTTTATCCAATCCTACCCTCATAGGATGAATGAATAATTAGATCATTCTCCTGAGTGAATTTGATATTGATTTCGTGAATCAGAAATCCTTGAAAGGATAGGTATTGGCTAATCAGTTAGCGGAAGCACCTCTCCCAGGAATGGAACCTTTGTGCCTAAATATACTAGATGCATCTATGATTTATATGGAAGAGTCTGTAGAATGACAGGTCCATTTTGATGGATCTTTCACCTTCCATGGATCTGGAGCAGGAGTGGTGCTCATCACTCCCACAGGTGATGTCATACTAAGAGCATTCCGGTTGGGATTTATGTGCACTAAAAACATTACAGAGTATGAAGCACTCATCCGTGGCCTGAAGCAGGCTATTACTTGGAACATCCGATAACTACAAGTCATTGGGGACTCTCAAATTATCATAAAACAATTTACCTCCCCAAAAATTATTCCATGTCCATGAGCGTTCATAGTGTTAACAATTTTCTCCAACTCCTTGCTCATGTCTTGAAGTGCTACCATCCTTCTAGTAATCTGTGGGTATAGCTCCCTTAACTGGTTTTTGATTGAACCCCTTAAGGTTTCAATGGCCTTGGATTTATTTTCAACCTCATAAAGGATTATATCCATTTTCTCCCTATTTCCCTTATTCATCTCTTGAAACTCCTTCAGCTCTTCTTCATGAGTGGTGACCATGATGCTCACCACTCTATCCATGTCTGCGTAATTATTGTATGTGGCCTTAATAGATTGGGTACCAATCTTGATATCCACAAGGACCTTGCTATAATTAGCAACGATTACTACCAATTTTAATTTTTCATCCCTCACCAAGCATGCTTCCACTTCTTCCACAGAATTTAGGGCCAACAGTTGTATCTCCATGGCAAGGATGCATGTCAGATCTTCTAAACATTCAAGAGTGGATCTGTACTTCTACACAGGTAGCATTAGGTCTGGATGCTTAAAAATAATGGTACTTGTGATAGAATCCACATTTTTGTATACTTTGTGCACCTTCACCTTCTCATCCCTTAGTTTTCACTTCAACAGTGCGCTAATCAACTATTCTTGTTTCAAGTCCTTAATCTTCTCAGCCAACTCTTCTTCCTTCTTTTCTAGCTTTCCCTCTAGAAATTTTAGTCTGTCATTTCTTCCAAAGAGCTTAGCCACAACCTTGACTGCGACCTTGTTGAGGGCATTACATAACTTCTCATCTGATATTTTTTGGGCATTTACCAAGGGGCTAGCTCCCTTAGACTCCGATACTGGCATAATTTCCCCTTGGTATACTTCAAACTCTAGCTCATCAATATGGGACTCAAACACCCAAGAGAGCATGTTTTTTATCCTGGGGTACGTTCCCTCCTCATCAAAAAATTCCATAGCTATAATTTCTTTCATGGGTATAGTGCTCTGAAAGCACACGTATAACACTTTCCTTTGGTCATTAACATAGCCCATGACCTGTCCTTAGTCTCTATCAAGGCTCTTCCTTCCTGAGTGCATGGCTTTGGGGAAAATCACCATCATACTGGGACCTCCTCCCACACTGACTTGTTCTTTCTCAACACTTTCCTCCTTACCCTCTTCCATCACTATGTTAGCACTGCACTCTAATTATTGTTCAACTAAGGCCTCAATTATTTTCATTGCTTCTCTTTCAGCCACCTCATTTACTTTCTCCTGCGTAAGGATTGGATTTTTCTTCTTATGCGTGCCAACCTCCTCAATTCTTCCAATTTTATAGGTGCCTTCCTCCTCCTGGATACCTTTTTACTGCATGCAAAGGAACCCATGTTCTTCCTCTCCACCCTCTTCTTCTGAATCATGCATGCTGGAAACAATTCCTCTTGATCTCCTTCATGATTATCTTCTTCATTGTTATCATCCTTTTCACCTATGTATTCCTCCAAGCTCTCCGTCTCCTCTCATTCATCTTCCTCCATCACCTTCTATTTCTTTCTGAGAGGTGAATCTTCCATGGGGAATCCAGCCTTCTTTGTTTCCTCTGGTGACTTGTCCTTGGTAAGGGGTTTCTCTGGTGCCTATTCTCTTGGGGTCTTCTCCTTTACCAGGGACTTCTTCCTCCAAATATAGGTGCTAGGTTTACTTTCCACTGGCATGCTTACTAGCTGGGGAGTCTGCACACTTGGTGATTTTTCGTATTATCTCTCCCTTTTTTTGAGCATGGGATTTCTTCTACCCATGGGATCTTTAGGTATGGAGACATCATTATCAAGGTATGCACCTTTCTCAAACTTTGTCCTAATGTAGAGATATACACGTGACATAGAATTTCCTACAATTGTTAGAGTCAGGGGTTTCATCATTATGACTTCATGTGATACGTAATTTTCCATGTATGTGCACTTCTTGGGGTAGACCAGCATCTTGCGCATCTCCCTGTGGTCCTGATCAACTTCACTAAGGTCAAACCTTAGTCTCTTTGCTTCTTTGAACATGTTAACTCCTACTTGGAAGTACTAGGTAGTGAAGGAGAACGGGAGTTTACACCATGGGCTCATGGTTTCATCTATAAACATGAATCGGCCTATGCTGAAGTGTTGGTACACAACAAACTCATCTTCTCCCTTTATAAGCACCGGTAGTTTCTCTAGGATTCTCCACTACCTCGAACGTATCCCTTAAGAACTTATAACACTTGTCTAGGTGTTCCCTATGGGAGGTTATCATTGTTTCACATGTATACTTTGTAAATCTTTTGGCAAGTGAGAGATCTTCATCTAGATACTCCCAAACAAAAAATTTTGCCACGTCAGGAACTCTTGTCTCTGAAAATACAATTTTCAGGAGGATATTTACAAAGAGTATCTTGTCTCCTTCTTGTGCACTACTAATTATCTCATCTGCACTGAAGGCCTTTAAATTTTAGAGTTTTCCCTCTGATATTTTTTTCATACATTCAACCAGAACTTATAAACCCATGTCCACTTTTCTTGATGATTTAACTTTGTGACTAGGTGCATGACCATTATTATGATGGGATTAGGGATTTCTACAATATCAAAATACCTTGACACCTTCTTGTAATCATATGTAGCGAAAGTTTCTTTTATGGTGTCCTGGTCACTCAGGTCGTCATCTATGCTTTCTACTTCATAGATGAGGCCTTTAAACTTCAAAATCAGTTGAGGGGTTATGTGCATCTTGAAGTCCACGAAGTAAAAGTGGTTCTCTTACATGTGTGACATTAACCATTTATAGAGGCACTTAGGATTTGCAAAGTAGGGAAACTCATAACGTTGCAATAACCCTGCCTTCTCTAACTTCACTTTTACCTCTTCGCTATAGATGGGTAAACCCTCTGGTGTCCTTTTGTTCATCGGGCGCACTAACTCCAATGCCATTTCCTTCTCTATTGTGTTTTTGTGATGGTTATAACCACTCACTGCCATCTTTCTCAAATGAGATTCCCACTCCTTCCCAAGAAAAACTCCATCTGGAGACTGTATTTATGCATACCACTCCTCATTCATGCTTTTGGTGGTTACTACTAGCTCTCTGCCCTTTCCCTTTCCCTTGCGCTTTTGCTTTTTGGGTGACACAGTTTTTTTCTTGGGTGCCATTTTCTAGATCCTCTTATCACTTCAATCTCTTCTTGTTACTCTACTCTTCCACTTCTTCCAACCTTAGTTCTCAAACTTGTGAAGAGAACCTCTTAAACTCATGCCCTAGTTTTTTAAACCCTAACTAGGATAATTCTTTCACAAGATGATGCCTTCTCAAAAATTCTCTTACACCCATGAAATCCCTTCCTTCTAGTTTGAAAATCCAAACTAGTTACTCATGCTCAAACTATTCCAATTTTTCTTCACACGGATCATTTTTGGAAGCCCTAGTTTGCAATGATGCAAAATCACTTCTTTCTTCATATGCACAAAGTAAATAATTAAATGCCTCAACCCTATATTTATAATTTTTCCCACTTTGTAACATTAAATGCTACCTTACCTACCATTGTACTTTAGCACTTAATGTATATTTTTTAAACAAACCTAACTTTAGCACTTTAACTCACATGCCCAACCTTACGCGCACAATTCTCTAACCTTCTGGCATGCAGTCAATCCATCTTGATAGGAGACTCTTGCATGTGCATAACTAACACTGAAGGCACTCCTTCTATCATGATTTTGTTCTCACTTACATCATGTTGCTTTTGCGCTTGTTCCTCTCTTATACGTGGATCCGCAATGTAGCCTTATCCTGACACCAACCATCCTTTTTCACCTTTACTTGCATGTACTTCCTTCACAGGACCATTCAACTGGGCTTTCTAATGTAATTCTTCTTGGTGCTTCACACTTCAATTTCTTCCACCTTACTCCACCCCACACTAAAATGATGTGTGGTCCTATGTGCGGTTACAACCTTCAAATATTAATGAGATTACCGGTGCCCAAGGTGCAACACAAAACAACAAGAAGAAAGGGAAACACAAGAAAAGAAAATGCATTAAGGGAAATTATAAACTAACTGGAAATATTGCCTTATTTACAAACACTAAGAAGACTTATTTATAGTAGGGATTCAACCTACTCCCATTGAAGTGTCCTGACAATCTCATCCCATCTAGCACTTATAACTGGCACACACCTGAATCAAGGATGTATGATATGGTGTAGGGACCCAACCAATGAACTTTTAACTTCCTAGGATGGTGTAAAAACTTAGAATCATATAGAAACACCATCTCGCCAACCTCAAACTTCTTGTTCCTAATGTGGTGATCATGCAATGCATTTTGCTTTTCTTTTCTTTTTGTTTGGCTGCTTTTTTCCAAAAATCACCTTTCATCCAACTTCATTAATTTATCAATCCTTTCTTCCAGTGCTTGCTCATCAAACAACCCTTCTACGCATGCTTTTCCTAGAGAAGGTAACATGAACTCAACTGGCAAGACAACCTCTGTACCAAACACTAATTGAAATGGTGTGGATTTGTTTATCCTTTTATAAGTTGTCTTATAAGCCCATAATATGGCTAATACCTTGTCATCCCAATCTAGTCTTCAAATATCACAAATATTTTCAGGGTATGACTTAGTATTTTGTTAAATTCTTCCATGGTTTCATTTTCTATTGGGTGATAAGGCATAGTTTTGTGATGAGCCACCGTGAACTCTACTAACAGTATCCTCATGGTCTCATTCAAGAAATGTGTACCCCTATCACTAGTTAAGCTTAAAGGGAATCCATACCTCATGATAATGTTCTCCCACAAATAGTCCATGCAAGTGATTAAATAGTGTGATCTAGTCATATGCGCTACTGGTGCAATAGGTCCTACAAAGTCTATTGCCCATTTATCAAAAGGTTCAATGCTAGGGATAGGGTGGAAAGGAATTTCACCTCTCTGTCATGGCTTGCCAATGCACTAACAATGGTCACACACTTTACAATACTCCTTGTAATCCTTATACAGAGTTTCCCACCACAATCCCACCATTAATATTTTACGTGCAGTGGCGTTGCCTACATAATTTCCACCTGCACTTCCTCCATGTGCTTCCTCTATGATGGCGAAGTACTCGTGCTCTAGTACACACCTACACAAAACTTCATCACACCCTAGTTTGAATAAGTCCCCACTGATCAACATGTAGGGTGTGACACATATGGATAGTTACTTTTTCTCTAATGTCTTCATCCCTTCTAGCGTCATACATGTTTTAAGGAAAACAATAATATCCTCCAAGTATGAGGGCGCGTGCCATAACCTAAAAAGCTACACATCTGGTGTGGTATCTTTAATTCTCTGCACGTCCTCCCCTGAATCAATCCTACACAAATGGTCAGGTCTGGAATTACTTTTTCCTTGTTTGACAACCACCATGAACTTGAATTCTTGGAACAATAGCACCCATTGACATATGCGCCCTTGTAGGACAGGCTTGTTCACCAAATATTTTAATGCCATGTGGTCAGTGTAGAAGATAAAGGTAGTTTCCAGTAGAAAATTCCTGAAATTATGAAGCGCGTAGATCATAGACAATGCCTTGTGCTCGGTCGTAGTATAATTTTTCTATGTTGGTGTCAACTTCCTGCTTGTAAAGCATATGGGGTGATCAATAATTCCCTCACTAGGCTATACAAGCACTACCCCAATGGTCGTTTTGGAGGCATCTACATGAACATGGAAGGGCTTATCCCAGGAGGAGAAATGTAATATAGGCATAGTGATAAGGCTATCTTTCAATGTGTCAAATTCCTTCTATTACACCTTTCCCCAATGGAAGACAATTTTATGTCTAAGAAACTCTTCTAAAGGTGCAACAATCTTGGCATACCCCTTAATGAACTTCCGATAGTATCCCATGTGTCCAAGAAACCCACACACTACGCTTTGACTAGTTGGCTCCCCCAATCCCATAATCACTGCAATTTTGGCAAGATCTGCTAGCAGGCCTTCTTTGCATATGATGTGTCCCAATAGGGTCCCAAACGGGGTAGAAAATACACACTTCTTTATGTTGAGGGATATTCTCAACTACTGACACCTTTAAACATCAATCTCATATTGTCACAATGGTCCTTGACCAATCCATACATGGTCCAATCATCAAGGTACACCTGGAAAAACTTATGGATGAAATCCTGGAAGGCCTGCACTACAATGCATGAGAACACAATAGACATGTTCTTCAACAGCATGACCATATAGGGAAAACTTCCCCACTCGATGGAAAATTTTGTCTTTCTCTGGTTTTCCTTTGTAATCCTCACCTGGTGATAGCCTGAGAACCCATCCGTGAAAGAGTAGACATTACACCCTGCCACTCCTTCCAAGATTTCTTCAGTGAACTAGGTTAGGAAGGGATCAATGAAACATATTACATTCATATCCCTATAATCAACACATATCCTTATCCTTCTATCGTTTTTATACTAATCACCATTGGACTTATCCACTCTAGCTCCTCCATAGCCTCTATGATTCTTGAAACTATCATCTTGTCTATTTCTTCCTCGACCTTCATGCGCATATTGGGGTTTATTCGGTTTGGTCTCTTCCTGACTGTGTGTGTACCTTCCTTTAGTTTTATCCACATATCTCCTAGGGGATAGTGAATTCCCTTGAGTTCATGGTACTTGCATGGGAACATGTCCTAAAATTCATGTAACAGATCAATGATCTTAGAGACTTCCTTCTCAGACGAGTAATCTCTAATGATAGCTTCCCTGGGTTCTACCTCTGACCCAATATTAAACTTATTAGTCTTCATGGGCTCATGGTAGGCATGCATTCCTTCATCAGCACTATCCATCACTTCGCGCGAGCGTAGAGAATGGTTAACCTCAAAATTTTCCATCTCTTCATTGTCTATGACATATACCATCTTGCCTTTTTCTTTCTCTGCGTATGAGCGCTCAAACTGCAGCTCATAAGACTCATTTTCATCAAATTAACCCCTAAGGATGGATCTCCTAGTTATTCTACAAGCCTATCCAAAACCTTTAACTATCCGCCATCATAAGGAGCTTGACCTCATGTGATGCCTTATCTACAGATGGTTTTATGCTTAGACAAGATCAACCGCTAGTTCTTGCTAATTCCCTATTTGGTGGCATGTCTCATAGTGGATGTACCATACATGTACGTAACCTTGTAGTGTAGAATATAGTTTATGTACCCAGAGGGATGGTGGTAAAGCTTCGGTGCCTTCCCTACAGGCTCTCTCATAGGCTTGGATGTGGAAAGAGGCAGGCTCCTTACCATGGTAGTATTTGATGGTGGTGGGTACATTTCTTCTAGAGAACTGAATAGAGAAGTCAATTCTCACTTCACACCATTTCAAGAGATTATCCCGATGTGTTTCCCACCAGCATGCAGCATTTTCAAGTAGGACATAACTTAACATCCCTCTTTTATCATTTTCCTCCTTCCACTAAGCTTCCATATTCTTCAAAAAGACCTCAGGGAAGGTTCCTCCTAAATACTTAGGTAGTTCCTTTCCCCCTAGGTGCCAGACCGTATGTGCCTTTATCACCTTTGTCACCAATGCTCTCAAGTGTCATATGATTAAATCATAGGTTCCATGCACCCAATTATCAAATGCTAGACTAGTGGTGTCACTTACCAACTGAGCATCCTCAAACTAGATAAATCTGTCAGTAGGATGGATTATCTATGGATCCCTGATTGAGCGCATATATATTCTATCCAGGACCTCTTCTCCCAAAGGTTTAGTATAAGGTGTTAAATTCCCATCAGCCAGGGGTATGATGACTCATTCCTCATCATTTTCAGAGCTTATGTATCCCTTGTTGAACTAAATATCCACATTATTTTTACAGCACCATGGGCGACCAAGTAATGCTAAGAAATTATCTGCCTCAGCGAGCACCAAGACCTCAAAATCCTAAGTAAACTTGGCCCCATGAATGGTAATAGTTGCATCCTTTAAGACACCGATGGGAATTTACTTTGTTTTTTTTTCCATATAAATCACATTTGTTTTGTTTCTCATGCTTACAGATACACCGTCCAAGTTTAAGTTTCTATTGCAGGTTCTTGAAGTTCTGTTTTTATCAAGTGGTGGAGTTCTATATGCAGTTTCATCCTTCTTCACTGGAAGACTGAAATATTGTTTGTCTAGTTGATTTTAACAAAGGTAACAAAAGCTTCTTATTTTTTGGTATTTTTTTTACCCTTTCCAAGTTATAATAGGTGAATTTGGTTTGTGGTGCACAAAAACCACTTCAAAATAATTTTCCAAAATTCTAGCAACACCCTTCATTTGGAGCAACACCATCCCTAGTATAGTTTCATTTCTTGCAAATGTTATTATAGGTATAGATAACCATTTTATTGTAAGAGGAATCTGGCCTTCCTTGGAGGTTCATATCGAGCCCAAGTCCCATAGCTTGAGAGGTGATCCCATGCTACCCAATCACACCAAACTTCCTAATCACATTCTAGCCATTCAGAGGGAGTCGTGACTTAGAGATAATAGAACTATCCATCCATGTATCACACTTACATGTTTGAGGTGTTTTAATGTTATTTTAAGCCTCATCTTTGAGCATTAGTTTTTAGGTCATAGACCTAGTGAGGATGGTTACTCAGAATGGTGGTGTCACTGTTTGAGTTGATGGTGTAGAGATGAATGAGATTATAAGAGGAATGGAGTAGACTTAGACAACATATATAAGTGATATTTTTTTGTGATGGAAATGTAGGCCCAAGTGGTATTAGTTTTGGTGAGAGGGAAGTTTGGGTGGTTTTGGGCTTCTTGATTCTTAATGGATAAATGATGATCCTGATGCTATTGCGTACCTATGTGGTCCTTTGTATGATGCGTTAATTACATTTCAATATTATTTTAATTTAATATTCCCTACGATGGCTGACCTAGGTGTGTTATGATCATGATTCATGTATTAAAGCAAGTTATAAGGTTTATTTTTTTGTTGGAGTGTTTATGATAAAGTTTTAGCAATAGGTATGTCTCTAGAGGTGTCGAAGGTATGTGTGACCATCAAGAGAAGGCATAGATGATGGTATGATTATCTAGAAGGTTTCTTATTGTTAGAGAGATAGATAATTCGACCTAATCATCTTAGCAAGTAAGTTCTAGAGTGATTTAAGGATAGAGGACATATTTGAATAAGCTTGAAGGAAGGAGAGCTAAACAAGTGTCATCATCAGCTGTTGTAAAACATTCTAGAGGTGATAAATAAATTTGGTAGCTCTAGGTTATTCTGAGTCATCTAGGGGTTTTGTGCCTCCTTGTAGGGTTGGTGCTTTACTAGATCTAGGGGTTGGTTCTTCTTGTGAGGTTGGTGCCTCAATAAACCTAGGAGTTGTTTCTTCATTTTGGGTTCGTGATAGACTAAATTTGAATCATTGTCTAATAAAGCATTGTTTCTGTGGGTTTAATTACCCTTAAGGGTTTCCTACTTATATCTTAGAAATTTTGACTTAGGTTTTTAGTAATGGAAAATGGTTTCATGGTGTCATGTGAGTCTCCATGAGGTTTTATTCAAGGTCAAACCTGAAGGTTGATTAGTAATGTCTTGAATTAGTTATTTTCTATGGTGTTCTCTAACATGGTCTAGCAGGAATGTCATAGTATGAGCTATACAAAGTTGGTTGAATTTTTTAAAAGGTCAAAAGTGGAACATATGTTCTGTAATAGGTATATAAGTGTTTGCAAATGGTCATCATGGTCATTTCTTGGGATGTCATGCCTGAGTTAGGTCAATTTAGGCCTATGTATATAACTTGAACATGTAGTTTGGTATGGTGGCATAATATTTGGAGTAGGAAAGTCATGAAAAATCATGGGAAATGTTTTATTATATTACATAGTAGGTGTATGATGATTTTCATGTTAGTTCTTAGTTGTTTCATGATGTCTCATGGTTCTTGGGAAGTAAGAAGGTTAAGACTAGTCAAGAACACACAAGTAAGTCCATTATGGATGGAAATATTTAGAATTATTTGAGCTTAGATGAGATTTGAAATTAGTATTGGAGGTAGTGACGATGCTTCATGACAAGTTTTAGGTTAGTTTGAGGATATTTGTGTAAGATATAATTTTTTTGGTAAAAACACATTTTTAAAAAGGAAAACCCAACTCAAATTAGGAACATCATAAGATCACCTACTAATACAAACTTTACATGGGACTCAGAGGTTTTGGGGGATGATTTTTCATTGAGATAAGACTTTTTTGTAAAAATAATGAGGTGATCTTATAGTCATACTTTTATGAACAATCGTTAAGAAGATAAGTTGGTTTAAAACCCTAATAAACCCTCCCTCTAGATCGACTCTGAATATTTGTAGTGTATTGTATTAAAATTTCCTTAGAAAGATAAATTGATTCATTAGGGTTATATAGGATTTTTCAAATCTAATTTTGGTGGTGGTTTGGTGTTCTAGCTAATTCAGGAAGAGAGATAAAAGCCATTGTTTTGTAGAGATTTGTAGTTTCAAGGATGAGATGGAAGTTCCACGATGAAAATTTAATTATCCTAAAATCCTTAGGAGATTTGATATACAACCATAAAATTTTTCAAGCATATTTCTTGAATAATTTTTAAGATATAGGTCCTCAAAGTCAACTTTCCCATTTTGGCCTTAAGGGATAAAATACTAGTCTCTCGGTTTGAAGTGAGTTTGATCATTTTTGTTTTTGATGATACATATGATTGTCATGGATGGTTTAATCACACATGGTATTATATTTTTGATCTCTTGAAATGTTGTGATGAATTGGTTTTTAGTGGAATATCTAATGGCTTAGAAAACTGTAGTCTTCTTCTCAAGAAGGTGTGAAGGAACACATGTGTTGGATCAGATTTCTCCACACGAGCTATGAAATTATTACTTCATGATGTTTTTAAAATATCCCTTGATGTGTTCCATGCTTTGGTTTATCTTGTAAGTTAATTTTAATATATATGAAGCTTGATTCCTCAAGATTGATTCTTAAGTCTTGTTTGGCAATTTAAAGTTGTTTTAGAGATTGAGTCATTTGAGAGCCTTGCACTATGACTTGGAGGAAAAAGTGAGTTGTTCCAAAAATATATTCAGATACATTTCTAATGACATATCACTTGAACCTTGATGATGATATTTTCTATGAGAACATTTTGATTTATTTGGACTGATTTGTTGGGTGCTTGAATACCTAATTGTGCATGCTTACTTCTTAGAGTGTTTCATGGTGGAGATGGATGTTTCAGTCATTCTTGAGATTTTTCATTATTATTGATGATTTTTCTTATGTTACATGATATAGATGGAGCCTTGACAAAGTTTCTAGATGACCTTGCAGCTGTTGGTGCATTTAATGGTGCTTGAGAAGTTTGTTTTATACTTTGGAGGTGTATTGATCCTTATTGGAGATTCCTTGACCCATTCCAACATAATTAGGTACTTTTTGATGTTAAAAATGTATTTTTTATCTATTTTTCATTTTGGAAGACTGCCCTACTTGGTCTTGGGTAACCTAGGGGCAATTTTATCTAGTGTTTTGTATATATGCAAGTGTTTTTTGTTCATTTGAAATTATTGAGTTGATGGGATTATGAGGGACCTATAAGGGTTGGAAGAATACTAAAGAGGGTTTAAGAATAGATTTGAGAAGAATTATAAAGACATCTAAATTATTGAGGATCAGATGTGTAAGGTAAAGAGAACTATTCATCCCATTAATAAGAGAGATTTATCGAGCTATGAGAGTGTTTGTTTTTGTGTTCAATGAAAGGTTTTGCAAAGAGCTATGGATATGGGGCAAGACCCCAAAGCTTTGTGAAAAATACCCTCAATGGACCATATGATAAGAAATGAGCAAGGAATCCTATTTGCATGTATTTAAAATTTGAAATAAGCAAGAAATCTAACAAATAACATTAACCTCTATTCTTGAAAGCTTAACAAAATGAGCCTAATAAGGATCTAAGCAATCAGTTTTGTTGTTTACTCCATGAGGGTGAATGGATCTCATTAAATGGCTACATGGCCAAGTTTAGCTATTCCATTACTAACATAACATGGGTGCAAGATGAAGCCCTTTTAATGGTGGATGACCCAAGAACAAATGCCTTATTAGATTGGCTAATACAAATGAGCTCTCAAGCTTTTTGAGGTTTGTTTTGGCTTTAGCTTATGCAAATTTGTGTGTTTGTGTGTAAATATATAGTTTTTCTATGGGTGGGCCTAGCCTTGTATTTATAGTTTTTGGTTTGGAAGAATTTGGAATTTGGGTGCATGTGGGACTAAAGCCTAAAAAGCACTTTAGGATTAGATTAGGATAAACACGCTTTAGGCTTAGTTAAGCTTGGTTTAGGCTAGTTACCTAGGGTTTAGGGTAGTTAAAATTGATTAGCAAGTGATTAGAGACTCACTGAGAGTTGGGAGGGGTCTGGATAACCAATTGTGACTAATAGATAGCCTACGAAGCCAATAGAAGTGGTCTAGAGAGAACTAGGGAGGTTTTGAATGGTCGAAAGGAGAATTGTTTAGCTAATAAGAGAGATATTAGCCAAATAAGTTGATTATAGGAGGAATATGACTAAAAGAGTGTTGTGCATGGGCATATGAGAATGGAGTGAATAAGGGTTGATCAATGAAGTTTCGTTAATCAGATGAATTGGATGAAATGCTAAGTGTAAGCATATTTCAGGTGTCTATAGTTTTAATGAGGGTTTGGTGTTTTTGGAGCTGAATTTGGATCACTCTTAGTTGTGTGAGTAATATATCATTAGTGATCTACCATTTCCAGGTTTTTTAATTGGTTTCTTGATCACCTTTGGGGGTTATAGCATCCTTGTCAGGTTGGTGCCCTACTAAACTAGGGGTTGGTTCTCCTTGTACGGTTGGTACCTCATTAAATACATATTTAATGATGTGTAATAAAAGTATATTTTTCCAATGGGTATTCTTCCCCTTAAGGGTTTCCCACTTACATATGGTGTTCATGTTTTGTGTATATTGTTTCATGCTCTTATGATTGAATGTTTCACACCTAAAAAGCTCATAATGGTTACACATTTTCAATTGATAAATTTAATGTTAATGTATGAATTCTAAAATGAAATTAAATTATTTAAGAACTAATTCACACGCAACCGATTGTAATTCTAAATAATGGTATCAAATTCAAACCTTGTGAAGTAAGTTGAAAACTTCAAATGAGATCCTCTTGAAGCATAGGTATGGTAAATAGTCAGGTTCAAGTTGAAGACAATCCTCTTATCTAAATGAAATTATTCTAAAAACCCTTAGGGTTTGACAATTGACATAATTTTATTCATATTTTCACTCTTATTTATAAATCTCCACATAATAGAGCTGATGCTGAAGATGTCAAAGTAGATCCTTAGGTTTCTTTGGAAGTGGGTTAATCTAAAAATTAAGAAGTAGTTGATGTCCTAGGAGATAAGAGTGAGGTTTTACATGATATTCTTGAATCTCTCAATGTAAATTATGATGTTGATGTGTTTCATTCTATCTCAACCATGGTCATAATATAGGAAGAGTTCAAATAAACCCCTAAAGTTGAAGATAAAGAAGTTGAATATCTATCACTTGAATTAGAAGATGATCTTGATAGAGAGAATGTGTTTGAAAATATATAGGTAAAGGAATTGTTTCATTATGATCTAATTATGTTATACAATATATGAAGTGGTCCTAGAGAGCCTTGAAGTAGAGATAACAAATTATGAGGAATAACTCAGTATGGTTGAGTTGAAGGAACTATTTAAAGATTCTATCAACAATCCTCCACTAAGTAAGAATGTTGCATAGTTCGAAGGCCATTAAGGTTGGTTGTAAGGAATGAATTTATCAATAGAATATAAAATTCCATCATTCCATCAAGTAAGGTATGTGTTTTCTAATTAATATTCCTTTTAATTTAAGTGAAAATATCATAAACCAGTAGACAAGTCGAAGAAGGAGATCCAAAATTGAAATTAGGGCTTGTATATGCTTTAAAAGTAAGGGAATATCATGAAGGATTATTGATATTAGAATGGTTAGTAATTGATAGATCTTGTAGAAGGGTTAATTATCATAATTTATGAATCTTAAAGATTTGGTTTTTGTATATTTTTCCAACTATGAAGAAAAAATGAGTGAGTGATCTATGTCAAGGTTTTAAAGGTATGCTCTTTCATGTTCTATTCATTAGTTAAAGAATGGAGCTATGAGTCTCATATTGTTATGTTAGAAGTCTACATACTACCTTTGGGTTATCCTCGTATATTCGTGATTGATAAATATGCTAGAACGTTTGAAGAATTTATGAATTTTTTTGATACATGTTGAAACTAATAAACAAGGGTGGTCGGCCTGTGGAATACCTACAAGTCTATTGTGAATTTCCTAGAAGGTTGTTCTATGTTTGGAGATATAATCTTGACATTGGAATTCATGTCTTGAAGATGAAATTGGTGTTCCCATAGTTTTAATAAGGTCAATATCATGTTATACAAGGTATTTTGTTTATAATGAGATATAATAATATATGTTAGTATCCAATCTAAAATGTTTTTATGTTCCTTAGTAGATATTTGACCCAAACATAGATGTTGTAAATATGACAGTAGTTTGATGAACCGTAATCTTTATATTCCACACAAGTTCTATGTCCACTAGAACTTCATCCATTCTAAACTGGATGCTCACCCAAAGCGTACATAGATACATGGTCCCTCCTTTGTTATGTCTACCAAAATGTTAGCATTCATAGCCATATTGATATTCAACCAAGTAAACAATTAATAACCTTTAACCATTGCAATCATTAACTTTGGAAACACATGTAATAAGGAAACATAATAGATCAAACAATAACCATTATCAATTGCACCATGAAATCCCCATATTCATACATATAAACAACCATAATCCATCTTTCATAATCCATTATAACAAGAGTATTACATAAGTGAAGATGAATACATACCGCTCATTACACCAAAGTGTAGAGCCATGCACACGAGCATAAAACCATCCACCATAAAAAATACTCTCAGCACTCATATGTGGTCATAATACCTAAACAATGGTGTACCATATTTATCATAGTCCCCACCCATATATATATATATATATATATATATATATATATATATATATGGGTGGGAACTTTCCCTTCACCAGCAATGCACTCTACTAATAATAGGTGTGCCCAAACATAGACTACATGCATTATTTTACAAAAAAAAATAGAATATCCTATAAATAATAATTCTTTTAACCTATACATATCCTCCATGCATGTTCATTCACCAAAAATAGAGTTTATTTGGATGCTAAGTTATCATGCTTTTTTCCTTTTCTTGGTTGACACTCCATCCTTCTTTTCTATTACTATCCTGTAAACTAGAAAATTAGCTAAGTCTTGAGTTCAGTTGATCTGGAGGAAAATATAGAGGAAATATGTTTTTTATATCTCTTAGGATCATCATAGTACATAATATCACTTTGAGATATTTTTGTAGACTATTTGAATGTTGATGATGGAGTTCGTACAAGGAAATAGTGGATGGTCAAAGTTGCAATCAACCCTAGATGAGACCGGGTCAACTAAAAAATTATGATGAGTCGCAAAAAGAAAAAAAATGAGGTTTACATCCTCCAGTATTCTACGGTCGTTGTAAAAGGCCAACTGCGGAATCCATAATTGGTGGGATCTTCTTTTGTATTGGAAGGGGAACCTACCACCATGAGGACAATTTTATTGTCACTGACGTGGTGGGTCCTCAAACCACCAAATGGATTTCCACCACAAGTTTGAATTCACTTGATATTCCTATAGAGGAGAAAAAAGTGGACTATACCTTACAAGTTTGAATTACAAGATTAATTTGAACTCGGTGAGTTATTTTATTAGCTCGGTGGGGTGGTAAACTACCCACCTAATTGATCACATTTCTTACACTATGTTTGAGCCACATATCCACATTGTTTGGGTATATTTCCATATGGTTAGAGATTACATATATCTCCTATTAACTTGGCAACATATCCATATAGCTCAAGTCAAATTCATATATATATATATATATATATATATATATATATATATCAGCCAAAGCCTATGTGTATTGCCACAGCTAGGTCTATCCACATAACCTGACATATATATATTAGCAAAATGACCTATAGATCAACACCGATTACAATGCATAGGAAACTTTCCTAGCACATTGGGATTCACAAACCTTTGCAATCGTGACCTACGTGGCTTCATCGAATAGATATCTCGGATCATGGGAGATCAAACCTATACACAACTCATAGTGACCAAGTCAATCTTACAGCTTGGTGGATCATTGGGAGGCCCAACAAAAGGGGCATATGTGGCCAAAGCCATGTTTTCAATGGTAGGTTAGTTTGTATATAAACTACTACCCCTCCTTTCTTTCCAAACATGTGGGATAAGTCCCACGGAAAATGAAAATGGCTTAGTCAAAATGATAGCGAGCAAGGTTGAACCTGCGACCCTATCGTGGAGAATGGAGCAGCCCAACCAAGTTGTCCAATGAGTTAGTTGGTGTATGGTTTGATTGATAAGGGATATACACATGATTTTTAGGCCTTTTACTAATATAAAAGGGACTCGAACCCTCTCCTCCAATGCAATGAAAAAGCTATAAGCTTCAAGCCAATACAAAGGCATAAAGGAGAACAAAGAGCTTGAGGAGGATAATTAAAAGGATTCCAAGCATTTTTAAAAGTCTTATATTTTCTTAGGAAATTTTGTAAGTCCTATTTGACATGTTTAGGCTTATATTGCAGGAGCTAAGACCTATTTATAATAGGAAAATTATAAATATTGGAATTTATTGTAAAACTAACCAATAGGCCCATAACGCCACATAGCTTATAGGTACACCAGGAAGGTGTAGGATGATTATCACTAGTCATCGGTGTTCTTCAAAGAAATGGAATTTCTATTCAGGAAAGTTGAAGTTCCATTAGGTTTTATCATAAGAAAATATATTGTACTTATAAGTTTTGGCTAGTGGAATAGTTCTATAAGAACCCAGAGACGTAGGCTATTGCTGAACTCTATAATCAACTTCATGTGGACTGTATTTACATTATTACATTATTACATTATTTTGAGTTAATTTACGTAAAAAGAGTAATTTTATAGGAAATATTTAACAAGCCTATAAGGTTCCAAAGTCAATTAAAAATTTTGACCTTAATTTTTAGATCAAGTTGGTATCAGAGAAGGTGATCACACTTGTAAACTTGTTAATATTTGTGCAAGTTTGGTATTAAATTTAGTTGATTTGACTGTGTGATTACATCAATTTATGCAATTAGTTCAAGTTGATTGAATAGGTACAGGTGCACCATGGGAAATATGTCCAAACAATTGAAGTTTGATGAGGTTAAAGCTTACAATCACAAAATACCAAAAGAGAACTCTCTCTAGAGATAAATTTATTAGGAGAGGAGAATGCTCGCTTGAAATTATAACTGTAAGCCAAGGATGAGCTCTTGGAAAGGATACAGTGTGGTGATAAAAGAAAGAAAATACCTTAAAATTCATATGTAAAGACCATCACAAATGAGTTCACTGTAAGTTGTTCACCATGAGAATCTTCTTCCTTCTATTTAGTTTAGGATTTAGGAAATGAAGTATTTGGTTTATTTGAAAAGCATAATAGAGGCAATGGATTCAAATTATTAGATAAAATGGGATTTGATGGGAGAGTCCTAGGTAAAAATTATCAAGGTATAGCTAAACCAGTATAGGTCGAGGATCATCCTCATTGTTAGGTTTGAGTTTTTCTTGTGTTAGAATGGATATTGGAGACTGTTCTAAGAATGATGATGGGAGACAAGCTTCTAAAAACAAAGAAAATACCCCACTAGTCTTGTAGGAAGATTGTGAGAAGGAAAATTGTGCTTCATCGTCACAAGAAGAATATGGTAAGAGAAATTAGTGAAAGGTAATGAGATTCCACCTTCAGTTTCTTACCATATTCATAAGAATAGTAAAAATTTTGATCTACATTTTCAACCTAATAAGTATTGCTATGATTTTCAAAAAATGTGGAATTCCTTTCCCTATAGTTTTTTAGGATTGCATAATCATTTTATGGCTAGATGTTGGAAAACAAGGAGACTAATGAAGAATTTAACGTCGTTCATTAAGAACAAGGAAAATAAAAAAGACCAATGTCGTCATGTAGAGTTTAGAAATGGCAGTAATATTTCCTCATCCCAGAAGAAGGATATTAAGAGGAAATTTTGTGCTCATTTCCAGAGGAATGGGCATCGGTTGGATAATTTCTGGAAACTTCATCCATCTTTTTATTAGAGTAATGCATTTCAAAGATGAAATGGAGACCTATTTGAAAGGTAAAAGAAGTTCTTAATCCACCACCAATTGAAAAATATACCCAGGATTAAGGAATACATAAAATTTAAAGTCCTTTAAAATGGGTAAGTCAACAAATTTTGAATTATATATTACATAACTCATATTGAAGAATAGTATACAATATTTGCTAGGATTTCATATTTTGTGAGAGAATGCTGAGAGAAAGGTTTACCATACTCAGTGGATTTTATTACTTGAATGTTTGATTAATACTCCAATAATTTCTCTTAATCATCTTTTGAGTACCTTTTATAACATGGATATAGGATTTAACTCATATTTATAAGCTTAGAGATTTTTCATCTATAGTGCAAATAATTGAGCTCACTGGTGTCAACTGAGATCGTCATTTTTTGTAGAGGCATTATGACCGTGTAGTAGAATGGTAGCTGATAATTTTGGATGTGACATCTTTAAAGTGTAAGACTCGTAGAGGGCAGATGTGTCAATGTTTCAGTATTGCTGAAGTGTAAGACCTCTTGAAAGGTAGATGTAGTAGTACATATTTTTGGGTGTTTTTGAAATGTAAGACCCCTATAGGGTAGATGTGATAATATCTAATTCCATGAAAACTATATATTTAAGAAGTGTAAGACCCCTAGAGGTAAGATGTAGTAGTATATACCTCCTATTTTTCCGAAGACTAAGACCTTATTAGGAAAATATGGTAGTAAAAGCATCAGGTATTGTTGAAGTGTAATATCCCAAGAGGTCATATGTGGTAATAAAGATAAAGGAAGATGCATGGTGGTACCAAAACCCATAGAACCATGATCAGGACCAAGTTGTCAAAGTGATAATAATGCAACAACAGACTAGAGAGTTCATTGAAGCAATACTTCTGATGTGAGAGAAGGTTATTCAAATTTAGGATAGGGTGAAAACCGTTTTGGAGAGCTTTTTGAGACAAAATCCTTTCCCATTGGGGAGGTGTGATATGAAGGAAAGTATAAAGGAAATATGTTACCTAAATATCCCAGGATTGGAAAAGTACGTATGATCACTCTAAGATCTTTCTGTCAAATATTTGAATGTTGAAAATAGATTCTATACGTTAAAGTGGTGGGTGGTCAAAGTTACAGTCAACCCCAGATGAGACTGGGTCAACTGGAAATTTACGAGGAGTGGCGAAAAGAAATAAAATGAGGTATACATCCTCCAATCTTCTACAGTCATTATAAAAGGCCAGTTATGGAATCCGTAGTTCATGGGATCTAATTTTGTTTCAAAATGGGACCCTACTATCGTGATGACTATTTTATTGCCGCTGACATGGTGGGTCTTTCCACCACAATTTCTAATTTGTATGATATACTTATCAAGGAACAAAAATTGGAATATGCCTTATAATTTTGCATTTCAAGATTAATTTGAGCTGAGTGAGTTATTTTATTAGCTCGGTGGGGTGGTCAACTCCCTACTAAGTTGATCACATAGCTTATACTATGTTCCAGTCACATATCCACATTGTTCGGGTGTATCTCTATATGGTTCGAGAATACATATATCTCCTATTACCTTGGTAGCGTATCCATATATCTCAGGTTGAATTTATATATACAACTCAGCTGAAGCTTATGTGTATTATCATAGCTGGGTCTATCGACATAACCTGACATATATATATATATATATATATATATTCAAAATGACATATAGCTCGACATGGATTATAATAAATAGGAAATACTCCCAGTATATTAGGGCTAACAAACTTTTAAAATCGTCACCTACATGGCTTCATCAAATCGATAACATGACTCATGGAAGATAAAAATTGTACACAACTCGCAGGCACTGAGTCAATCCAATAGCTCATCAAATTATTGAGAGGCCCAAAAAAAGGGGTAGATGTGGCCGAGGCCATGTTTTTAAAGGTAGACTGGTTTTTATATAAACTACTACCCCTCCTTTCTCATAAAAAATGTTGGATAAATCCCATGAAAAATGCATACGACCCATCCAAAATGATAGCAGGAAAGGTTGAACCCACGAGCCCACCATGGAGAATGGAGCAGACCAACCAAATCCTCCAGCAAGTTGGTCGGTGTATGGTTGGAGTGATAATGGATATAAGCATGATTTTTGGGCCTTCTACTAATATAAAAGGGACCTAACCCCACTCCTCTACTAAAATGAAAAATCTATAAGCTTCAAGGTAATACGAAGGCATAAATGAGAATAAAGAGATTGAGGAGGAGAATTAAAAGAATTCTAAGCATTTTTAAAAGTCTTATATTTTTTTAGGCAATTTTGTAAGTCCTAGTTAATATTTTTAGGCTAATATTGTGGGAGCTAAGACCTATTTATAATAGGAAAAATTGTAAAAACTAGAAGTTATTAAAAAACTACCCAATAGGCCCATAGTGTCACACAGCTTGCAGGTGTGCCAAGAAGGTGGAGGATGATTCCGACTAGTCATCGGTGTTATCTTAAGAACTTGAAGTCCTATTTAGGAAAGTTGAATTTCTTTTAGGTTTTATTGTAAAAAACTATATTGTACTTACAAGTTTTGATTAGTGGAACGGCTCTATAAGAACCCTGAGACGTAGGCTATTTTTGTACTACATAGTCAACTTTGTGTGTAGTGTATTTACATTCTTATATTATTTTGAGTTGAAGTACTTGAAAGGATTAATTTTATTGGAAAAATTTAACAAACCTATAGGGGTCCAAAGTTAATTAAATTTTTTTACCTTAATTTTCGGATCATTGGTCTATCTAGGAATGAGGCTTCTATGTGCCACTTCAACTTCTCAAAGCATGTTCACATGCACCTCCCATGTGTACCACATTCCTCCACACACTCTCCATACTTAGTCATTTTTTCTGTCCAACATTACCCCACACTAGTTACATTGCCATCCTCAGCAATGAGGTTTACTCATCTTATAGCTCCAAATAATGAACGAATCAAGGACATGTTTATAAATAATGAAAGAATGAAAGAATTTCTAGTGTGTGTTGATCTCTTACTCCTCAATTAGCTGTAAAATTTTAGGGTACTATATATTAAGGGTACTCTCCATCTAACTACACTCTACTTGCCCCTTCTTAGTTGTATCTGGAATCATCCCAACTATATCCATCATCTCTTTTAGATTCATATCCTCACCCTTGTGCTTCAACTCCATTATTACTACAGCCATGACTGAAATCATTCCTTCCATAACATCCATTCTCAGTGCCACTAACAACCCAAGCTCCTTTATTATTATTTCTAAAGGTTCCCTTGTTGTTTTAATCACATTGTGATTTCTTGCAATCTTATCCATCTTCTCTTCTTCTTCCAATTTTTTCATCCTTCTTGGCTGCGAATACTTCATTCTCCTCCTTGATTATATATCCCCTAATGATATGATCAAAATCTTGGTAGTTTTATAACACCCAGTCTTCCTTCTTCAACTCACCCCTTATTGTTTGTAGCATCACTTCATATTTCAAAAAAATTCACTCTATCATTTTCTTATTATTCTCCTTCTCTATTGCTTTATCTTCTTCTATTGGCCCCTACAAACTTTTATTTTCTTGTAGAAACATATGTACTATATCCTGTAAGTAGTGTTGTGATGAGGGATACATTTCCTTAGTATTCTCTTCAAAACTGAGGTGCAATTCCAAAATATATTTTCTAATCTTTTCCTCCATATCAAAAAAAACCTTTGTGTGCCTATTCAATTTCTCCTTCTCCTCAATGAAGCATTGGACTTCCTATACCTTTTCCTTTTTATCCTTCGCCAAGGTAAAAATGTTGGCTGCCTTGTATGTAATTTTATGTGCCACCTCATATGTCATCGTATTTAATATGTTATTTCCTTTTTCATCAGTAATATCTATGGTTTTTTGAATAAACAACTTCTTTGATGCCTTCTGCAATTTCCGGATAGCAAACATGTCACTTACAATCTCAAAATTTGGCTCATTCATGTTAGTTTTCATACTCTAAGATAACATTTTCCTTATATTGATGAACACCCCTACTTCATCAATGACCTTCCAACCATGTAACTTATATGTTTCCACCGTGCTATGGAATCTTGTGTGTAACACGTTTGACTGATCGTCAATGTAATTGACTTATAGTGTGCGTATGACCTCCTCCTTTCTCTTCCTTCCACCAGTGTTCCACTGTGTAGGTATATGTTGTATGTTCCTTATGCATGCACTGGTTCTGCTCAATTCTTTATCCCTTTCCATCATTTTATCCCTTTTATCCTTTTTTCATGCTCTAGGGGTATCCATGGACTTCATGTACCTCATGTACTTTATGCATCTCCTCATCATGCATGGTGATCTCTTCCTTATGTGCTTATTTATCTACATCTCAAAATAAGGGTTCCAGATCTCTAAACTCATTTTCTTGTGAATCTCCTCTACCAAAAACTCCTCATTAGTATCACCCCTTTGTAATAACCTTCATTTCCTCTTCTTCTTTACTAGGATTTTCTTAAGTGGTGAATTTAGTGGTGACTTAATAGATTTAGAGAGCCCTAAACCACTATCTCACACTTCACGCATCATTTTAAATCTACCCCTAGTGTTATGGTCAAGAGATGTGTTTTCCTCCTCTTCCTCTTCCTCTTCCTCCTCCTCATCCTTAGTTCTTTCTTCCTCTTCTGATCTCAAAGTACTATTTTTTTACCCTTTAGTAGCCCCGAGACTTTAAATTCATCCATAATGTATTTGTCATTAACCAACTGAAGCTTCAGGTAGATGTATACCTTTTTTTCTTCTTCATTCGTTGCTGCCAAAGGTTAAGAATTGATGTTGATATCATATGATATCAAGGTCTTTATCTATGTCATCTTCCTTGTATATATGTGGGTTTTTGACAGGGTATAGTAGACAATCTACCTTGTCTACATCAAACCTTATCTTACACACATTTAATAATATATCTGTTGAATCTTGAAAATAGCCTGTTATGAATGCATACAAAAACTTACACTAAGGGATCTTCTTTCCATCCTTCATAAAAAATATTCCAATGCAATAGTGTTGGTAAACTAAAAATTCCACCTTCCCATCCAAAACCAAAGGCAAGTTACTTCAAATGTGACATTCATGCTCAAATTCCTCGTGCATTATCCTATACCAAATATCCACCTTATTTTATATGCACATGTTACTCCGTCACAGGTACAATCTACGAATCTCTTGGGAAATGAATTGTTCTCTTGTGGAAATTTCCACATCTTGTCCTTAGATCCATCTAGGAAAACAATCTCTATGAACACAATAGATAGAATAATTGCACCCCATGAAGTCATGTCTCCTGTTTTTTCTTCCTCAATGATTCCTTATGTGATAAAGGTAGTAAGGTTAGAAAATGTTCCTTCTTCCATCTTCTTTACAATTTGGATCCACTTCTTATTCACCTATCCCTAACTCTCTTGTGTGTTAAACTTAGTTAACAAATGTGGGGAAATCCTAATAACATGGTCATTAATCTTGGTGATATCTATGACACATCCTCCTTTTGGATACTTCATTTTCACATTGGTGGTATCTACCCCTACCTCATTTGCAGAAATTTCATTCGCTAAGTTGTGAAACCATGTATATGATCTTCCCAATCAATTTTGTGGTGATGCAAACTCTTCTTCCTATAAAGTCAAAGAATTCGTTATGGACATCAGATATTAGTTACTGGTAAAGGTGTTCTATTTTCCCAAAATATGGTAAATCATAGATTTACAATACTCCCATGCCTTCTACGGTCCTATACCCTTTTTCATCATAAATATGTTTTTCATCTTCATTCCTCTAGTTGTTCTTGTAGTTGGTCCTTTTTTGAGCTAGAATGGTGATTATAGTTATTCAATTTTCATTTATGTACATGGGACTCCCATAAATGACCCATAATCACTCCCTCTAGTTATTGCATCTCATAAAACCTCTCGTCAGGTGCTTCTTTGACCTTAACTTTTGGCTCCTTCATCTTTCCATTTCCCTTGGTTGTTATTGTGGATGCTCTTTTTAGTGTCATACTATTATTTGTGCAAGATTACAAATCCTCATATAGCACATTCATGTCATAGGTGTCTGAAACCCTTCCTACTATTAATCCACACTAACACTTCACTTGTTTACCCTCCATGCTTCTAGACACTTATCGCTATAAAGAATGCATCCTAGATCAACCTCATGATTATTTAAACCCTATTCTACAAGAGTTTCTCTTGAATCCAAATATCTAGGAACCTTATCCTTAAAATTCCCCATGAAGGATCTCTACAATCAGTCATGTATCTTACTCGATCTGGGTTGCTGAATTCACATAAAATCTCACAAATGCTTGCAATTTCACACAAATTGGCTCAAGTTTGCACTCTGAAATTTATCAAACTCTTTGCAAGGCATGGTAAATGATAAACCTCCTCTGGAATCTTTAATTATAGGTTTCCAATAATCTCCCATATTTATTGGTTACCAACTACCACCGTACTGCAACTTTAATTATGTTGTTCTACTTTTCTTCATACTTTTTCCTCTACTATCTTCCATGTTTTATACTCTACCTTATTTTACGTGCTGCCATCGTAACCTTCTAGCGTGCATGATACTCTTAAGCTGTAACAATCCTCATGCATGCTTCCTTGTGTCATATCACATTTTTCCTCTACACTTCATACTAAGTAGTTACTCCTATTACTCCCTACCTTGTGTTACACTGTGTGGCCTCTTTACATGTGTGGTATTCATCCTGAGCAATTTCCTCATGACCACCATTATCCTTAGCACATGTAGAACCTTTCTCTTAGACACAAATTTTTTGAGAGCATCCTTCAGATCATTACCCATATACCTGTGCTAACCTTGCTGAGTGCCTATCTGCTTATAGATCTTAACACCAACAGGTCTCTTTTTCACGTGTTTTTACCTGGTTCATACCACATTAAAAGTATGCATGGTCCTCTATGCATGAAATATATATAGTAATCATCTTCTTATGTGCAAGCACACTTATTACAAAAAAATATGAAAACAAAAAAACATAACAATAAAAACATCTTGAAAGAACATGGAAGGGAAACCTAAGCTAAGTGGAAATACTACCTTATTAAAAACACCAAGAAGACTTATTTATAATAGGGATTAAACCTACTCCCATTAAAGTAATTGGGAAACATAGTGTCATCTAATGCCTACAATTGGCATGCACCTGATTCTAGTAACTTTATTACAACAAAAATTTTCAACCAATGCACCTTAAATTTCCCTGGATGTTGTACAAACTTGGAATCATAGAAAAGTACCATATTTCCAATTTCAAATGTATTGTTCTTAATGTTCATATCATGTAAGGCCCTCTTTCATGTCTTCTCATTCTTTATTCTCCAATGCGCAATGGCACACCACTCATCTAGTTGCGTTATTTTTTCAATGCTCTCTTCAATAACATATTCATCATCCAGTCCACATGTGTGCACAATATCTAGTGATGGAAACATGAATTTTACTTGTAGAGTTTCCTCTATGCCAAACACTAACTTGAATTGTGTAGTTGTGTTGAATCTTTTGTAAGTTGTTCTGTAATCCCAAAGTACGACTGACACTTTATCATCCAAATATTTTCTTCGAACATCGTAAATATTTTTGAAAGATTATATAGTATCATTAGCTTGAGAGTGATAAGGAGTGGTTTTATGGTGAGCCACCAACAAAATTCTAATTGTATCATTTGAGAAGTGAGTTTTATATCATTTGTCAAGCTTAATTGACAACTATACCTACTAATTATATTCTCCCATAGGAACCTTATTATTGTAGCTACATTACAATCCTTTGTATGCTCAACCTTTTCCCACATTATAAGATAGTCTATGAAAGTAATAATATAGTGTGCTCCAGTCCTACACGCAAATGGTACAATAGGTCTTATAAAGTCAATATCCCACTGCTAAAAATATTTTGCACTCGTAATAGGTCTAAGATGAATCTTAACTTTATGTCTGGGATTTCCAAGGTACTAACAATGATCACATACTTTCACATACTCCTTGGTGTCCTTGTATAGTGTCTCCCACCAAAGGTCAACCATAAGGATTTTCCATGTAGTCCTATCAACAACATAATTTCCTCTTGATATACCACCATAAGCCTCCTCCATAATGGTTTCACGCTCATGCTGGAGAAAACACTAGTGCATAACCTCATATCTTCCCATTTTATATAAGTCTCCTCTAATCAGCTTATATGGCATTACATGTATGATAATATTTTTTTTCTCTAGTGTCTTCATCCCCTCTGGCATCATTCCAGTGCACAAGAATACAATAATATATTCAAAATTTGTGGGTACATAGTTTAACTTAAATAACTATGTATCTGACATTGTGTCCTCAATGATCTATACATCCTCGTTGTAATTAATTCTTGGTAGATTATCAGACCCTTAATTACTCTTTCCTTTTTTTAAAATAATTTTCAAATCAAACTCTTGAAACAAAAGTATCCACCTATAGATGTACCCTTACAAAACTAGCTTGTTGACCAGATATTTCAATTTCATATCATTTGTATAGAAGATAAATGGAGTAGCCAACAAGTACTTATTTAATTTATGTAGAACGTATATCATAGATAAGACTTTACCATCCTTTAATGTATAATTCTTCTGTGTGAGTGTCAGATTCCTACTTGTAAATTAAATAGGATGATTTATAGTCCCTTATCCTGGTTGTGTCAAGAATGTGTCAATTTCCATGCCAAAGGCATGAACATGTACATCAAATGGTATTCCCCATGAAGGAAAGTAAAAAATCAGTACAGTGGTAAGCCTCTCCTTCAATGTTTCAAACACCTATAGTTGTGTGTCACCCAAATAAAATTTCACTTTAGCTTTGAGATACTTTTCTAGGAACATGGAAATCTTTGCATATCCATTGATAAACTTCATGTAGTAGCCAATATGTCCCATAAATTTGTGCACCTCACTCTGATTGGTAGGATTTTCCAAACCCAAAATCACAACTATTTTGGTTGGGTCTACCAATAATCCTTCATTGTAAATGATGTGGCCAAGTAAAGTTTCAAAAGGTGTAGCAAAGATACACTTCTTAATGTTAAGATAAATTTTTAACTATTCTCACCTCTCAAACATGAGCCTAAAATTATAAAAATGATCTTTAACAAGCCTATAGACTATCCAATCATCCATATAAACCTATAAGAACTTGTGAATAAAATCATGAAATGTTTTTACAACAATGCACAAGAATACTACTGGCACATATTTAAATCCAAATAACATAACTATGTATGCAAAGATTCCCCACTCAGTAGTGAAATTGGTATTCTCTTGGCCTTCTGGCAGATTGTGCACTTGATGATAACCTTAAAAACCATCTATAAAATAATAAATCTCGTTCCTAAAAAATCCTTTAAGTATTTCTTCTATGAATGGCGTGGGAAAATAATTAATGACACATATAGCATTAAGTTATCTATAGTCTACAAAAATCTTGATCCTCCCATCCTTCTTAATGATGATAACCATAGGACTAACCCATTCAAATTTTTCTATTGGCTTAATAATTCTAGACTTGAGCATATTATTAATTTATTTTCTCACCATGACACGTAAATTTGGGTTCATCCTGCAAGGCCTCTTCCTAACGGATCCCACACCTTCTTTCAACTTTATCTTCATCTCACCCAAATAAGGATGGACACCCTTTAAATTATGATAACCTCTTGGAAAGATATCTTCAATGTCACACAAAATATATATGATCTTTGCCACCTCTTGTACGGACCAATAATCCCCAATGGTTTCTTCCGTAGTTTAATTTTTTTTGCTAATATTAACCTTATTCATTTTCATGTGGGCATGGTATGTGTGTGCCTTCCCATCTATAAAATTTTTTATGTCACACACACCTTTAGTGTGGCTAACATCTATGTTATCCAATTCATCATCATCAATCACGTACACTAGATTTCCTTTTTCATTTTCCTTCTAGGCAGGACCCATCTTTCTCTCATCTATCTCTTCAGGATATAAGTACGCTTGGGTATCAGATTCACCATATAGTTATAGTATGATATCTTTAGCCTTCACATTATCCCCTAATGTGATGTGATTCATGATCTAAAATGCTTCACAGAATGGAGGATTAGTAGAAAATTAATCAAAATTTTGAACCATACTTGCAGTCATCTCTTGTCAATTTGTAGTCTCCCTTTTCAACTCATCATGGACATATTAGGTACACACGTAGCCACACCGTGAGGAGTATACCTTATGTACCCATAGGGATGGTGGTAAATACTCATTGACTTATGCTGATAGTATCTCAAAATTATAAATGTGTACCAAAAATAGAGTATTCCCATGAAATTCACAGATGTGGATAGATACATTACCCCGAGTAAACCTGGTGGAAACAGAGATTCTCACTTCTCGCCATTCCAAAAGGTTGTTTCTATGGGTATTCCACCAGTGCACTATTTTCCCATGTAATTTATAGATAAACATTTATCTTCTATCTCCTTCATCTGGTCACTGAGTCTCTATAGCGCACAATAATGTATCCGGATTTCTATCACCAGTATACCTTAGTGCCTATGCTAACCTGAGACACCTACCATGCATGACCTTATCATCCTAGTGAATATTCCTTTGAATTCATGCCAAACCATCCATATGATCATCATAAGAAATACTAGCAGTGTCACTTATAGACTGTGTGTCTTCCCACTGAAGTACACCTTCCTTTGAAGGTTCTACATGCTCTAGATCATGCATTGTCTATGCATAGATTGAATGAATCTATTCTTAACTCGGGGGATCAACATAAGGATATTCCTTCTTATCATGCAAAGGTATGGTCACACACTCATATTTTATCTCAAATATTATGTATCTCTTGTTAAAATAAAGATTAACATTATTCTCTTAACACCAGGGCCATCAAAGTAATGTAGAAAAATTGTGTTATTCATCATACTTCAATACCTCAAATTCTCTAGTAAATGTGTCTTCCTTAATGATAATGGATGCATCCTTTAGTATCCCAATATACATAGCCCTAGTCTTGTTCACCATATAATGTGCATTAGAATATGGTTTTAATGTAGGTCTTCCCATAATATTCCACACATCCAAAGTCAAAAAATTCACCTCCGCACCTATATCTATCATAATATTACTTACCATCCACCCATCAATGAATGCATCGAGTATAATCTCTTTTTCAAATTCATGATTCTATGGGGGAAAGTTTACATGAAATATCTACCTCTCACATTCAATTGTAATGCATGATACCTTATCATGTATCAATTCCCCTAGTAGTGGGATGATATTCTCCCAACATAAAATATTACACACCTCTTTTAGGTCATCCACATCATTCTACAGGATCTCAAAATTCTTTGCATTTTTTGTCTCATGTGCATGTTCTTTTAAGAAATGTATTTCACCCCATAGATCTCTAATGCCTCCCATAGTCTCTTGGTATACTTCCTTCTGGTGCACTACCTCTAAGTACTTAACATTTATAACTTCTTCCCTTGTGATGAGTGGCTTTTCTTTAAGTGGCTCACATGAGAAGGTTGCCTCAGCACACATTGTAACTAGCATGGGTTCTAATTCTAGATCAAGAATCCAGTAATCAACATTCACATGTTGCACCTTGATCACCCCTATGTCTTTTTCATTCTTATTTTTACTCTTGTGCTCATATAGGTCCGAAAAATCCTCTAACTTATGTTTCTTCCCACACCATGAGTAAACTATATTATGAGAAAAATCATGTTGATAATTATCAAGGGACCCATAGGTGTAACAAGTTCCTCAAGAAAATCTACCTCTACAACCACTGCAACCTTGGCTTCAATATCCCCCTCTAAATCCTCCATTCCTGTTATCCTCATTGTTTTTCCCTTCATTATGTTTTCCATCTTACTCCTTTGATCTATTTGACACATTATTATGTTGCACTCCTATTTCAATGGCTTCATGGATATGACCATTTAGTCTACAATAAAATATGTTGTGGGTATGGGCATGGAAAATATTACAATAAATGGACATGTTCTTTTGAATCGTGTGTTGCAAGAGAGGACAATTTCGAACATCATGGTTGTGAAAAAAATCAAAATATAGTAATAATGCACAAACTAAATTACACGAGAAAGTAATATTACTATGTCCCTTAGCCTCACAATAAATCCACCATATACCACTACACGTCTCATATGTAGAGTTAGTAGAGAGTTTTTCCAACTAATTTTCCATGGGTGCAATCTGTACCTCTAAGAATGGGCTCACTCCAGTATCAACACTGCCAAATGCCTTAGTGGAAAAAAATGTTTCTAATGCCTCATGTGGATTAGTATACATCTTATGAGATAAATATCTATGAAATGGAGTCAGTATTCCTCCAATGGACCACTATGAATACTAACTTTGATGAATTTCATAAGACAATTTTGATGGTAAAGAATTAAAACACAAAAAATACTCCCTTATGATTTAAGCTAAGCCTTGCTTGATGTCTTTCAGCATGTTGATGCTCTTGAGCTCAAAATCCAAGATGTGAAACTCATCCAAAACTACTTTTTGCAATGCATAATAATCCACCATAGTCTAATGTGGATCATAATTCTTATACCAACTATCCACACGCTCTTTAAGAGTAGTGGAAAATTGACTGGCCTTCTGATCTGAAGTTGTAATTACTTTAGTATGTCATAGTAGTCCACACTTATGCACATTATTTGTTCCATCTTCAATACCTCTATAATATAGCAAGTGGAAAAACATCTCATAGTAAACTTCACGTGTCTTTTGACATTGTATAGGTTGATTTATTAGTGGTTGCAATCCCTATCAACTAGATCAAGAATAAGAAACTCCTCTTTCATATGGTGGATGACCCAATTATTTTACACCCTTGCTACAAGATAATGTCTGTTCAATGAAATCCCTTATGGTATATTTATAGTATTAAAATAGACACCTATTGTTTGCATAGTCATAGATACTAATGAAGTTCTTCTAATGGTTTGTACGCCAATACTTTGTCTTGACAACATGCCTAAAAATAATCCTGCATAGGTAATCCTAAATAATGGTACTTATTGTGCTTCCACAGGAATGCAACTAACTTAATTCCCTTCTGAATTCAACAAAAAATGTTATCTACATGTATCTTCCTCATTACTTTCATTTCTCTTCTTCTTGACTACCTTTGGGTTTATAACACCATGGGCAACAACTAGGTGGCTATGTGGGATCAGATGCATGCCTGGGGTCCTCATTCTTTCCTCTGATGCACTCTCATCCAAAGCCAAAGCCAAAAAAATTGTCTACTACTCTTTCCCAATGTCGGGAGGACCTAATGTTACAACTCCTTGTCTTCTACGAGAGCTTCAAAACCTTAACGAGCCATCATTCCCCTCAACTTCAATAATGCTATAATATCCCACATGCACTCCATTTACCTCTGTCGCACTTCATTAAACTTGATTTGTCTTTCATCTTTCTTTATTTATACCACAAGGTCTTCTATCCTTCTCAAAACCTTCTCCTACCCCTACGTATGGTGGGGATTTAACTATCCATAGGGAATCTCTCTAAATCTAGTTCTATAATTAGAATCTTGATTGCTTAAAGTATAACGTGCAAGTAAGATCCTATAGTCTCACAAAAGACAAAAATATGTAGAAATAGTATACTCCAATGTATAATTGTGTAACACTCCATCCCACTAACAATCTACACCTCTAGTTCACTCCACATCTGTATTAATAAGAGTCTAGTAATCCTCATGCATTCAAAGATTCATCCTAGGTATTGAACACTTTTTTGATGCAAAATTTGCCAGCCACTCATACAATTCTACTGGAAAGAAGCTGAAGAATGTCATCTAGAGATTATGATAATATTCTCTTCCACCCAGCTACATTCATTTAAATCATGTCCAGTAATCTACCTTTGTACAAAATTATCTTGATTGTATTTTACCCAACTTTCAAATCTTTCCAAAGTTAATCAATATGACAATTGTGTGCAACATCTTGGCAGATATTTTGTAAAGACCTAATAGTAATAGAACACAATTGTAGTCTATGTTTTCCACACAAATTCTATGCACTCTAACAATTCATTTAGTCTAAATTGGATGCTCATTGAAAGCATGTGTATCTACCAGGTCCCTAATTTGTTATGTCTACAAGAATGTTTTCATGCATAACAAGAAGAAGAAAGTATTCTCACCAATTTTTATGTTAATGGAGTAAGGACCCATCCATGATGCATCAAAAACTCCATGTTTTCCCTTGTCCTCATGTTTGCTATCCCATAGTAACACAAGATCTCCTATACTAAAAAACACGAGGAGTCACCTTTTTATCAACTTTTCCCTAAATTTCAAATGTCTCTAGTGGGACTCTCTTATTTCTTCATACAATTCAACAATTTTATTCATGCTTACATCATACAGACCAACTTCTTGATCCTAAAATTTTCGAATAAATTAGTAGGAAAGTAGTTGCATGTGTAGGGGAAGGAGGGCTCGAGTTCCATATACCAATTCAAAAGGGATTTTTCCATTATCTGTCTTAGTAGTGATTTTATCATCCCAAACATCAAACTTCAATTGTTCACCCCATCTTCATTTATTTATCTCTAATGTTCTCCTGATTATTTTCAACAAATTTTTATTTCTTGATTCATCTTCTCCATTACCTTGGGGATTGTAATTTGATACATGTGTGATATTTATTCAGTACTCCTGACACATGGCCACCAAGGGTTTAGCTCAAAATCTCATAGCATTATTAACAATTATTTTGGCAGGCACTCCAAACCTGTAAATTATGTGATTTAAGATAAAATCCATAATAATCTGGTGAGTTGCTTCCTTAGTAGGGATTGCCTTAACCCATTTGGTGAAATAATCAGTAGCCACCAATATCCATCTGTGGCTTGCACTTGAAGGATTTGATATCTACCCAATGAATTCCATACCCCACTGCTTAAAAGGGGCTTCGATTGATACTGGTTGTAAATGGAGAGCTCTTTAAGATTTGAATCTTCTTGAGAAATGTTTACAACTATCACATTTTCTCACCAAATTTGTATCTTTAAGAAGTGTGGGCCACTAATAACCAGCCCTTAAAATCTTGTGAGCAGTTACTCTTCCAACAAAATCCCCTCCACAAACTCCTCTGTGAAAATATGTAATTAGTTTAGGGTATTCATCTTCAATAATGCATATTAAGAGAATACCTTCAGGATTCTTCCATGATAATCCATAATTAGTGATAATATATTTATTGGAAGCTAACTTGAATGCCCTCTTATTATATTTACTCAAATATTTAGGACATTCCAAATGTTTAAGATAAAACATGATGTTCTTGTACCATGCTGAATCAATCAATATTTCATGGAAATTCATATCTCCTCCCTCAACTTCATTTATTTCCATTACTTGCAAGTTTCTCTCTTCCATTATATTTTCCAACCCTAAACCGCTAACTAACTTGGTGGTTTCAATATCCATTTCATACTCTTGTAATTTTTTTACCCATCAAAACTTGTTACTTGAGATTTCTGTTTCTAAAAATATGTCCTTGAACATATTATGACGAACATAGGATATGATCTTGGAACTCAAGATATATGGTCTGAAATTTTTTGTTTCTCTTACTAAAGAGAAGGGCAGATTTTCCATGATACTATATTCCAATTCTGATCCTTAAAGTGCTTTACTAAAGAAAGCAATTGGCCTTTCATTTCCTTCTTCATCCTTTTGCAATAGTACAGATGTAATAGTGTTTTCAAAAATAAAAGAAAACATTTGAAAATATTTCTTTTAATCAGGAGCTTCCAAAATAGGGGCATTCTTCAATGCTTCCTTAATTCTAGAAAAATATTGGATATATTCTTCCTCCCATTTAATAATCTGATCCTTTTTTAGCATACTTGTAATAGGGATAGTCATATCAACAAAGTTAGAAATAAATCTCTTGATGAAATTTATTTGTCCAAAAAAACGATTAAATTCCTTTTTTGGTTTTTGGTATAGGAACTTTTCCAATAGCTTCCACTATTTCAAGATCAATCATGGCCCCTTATTTAGATACAATATGTCCCAAAAACTTCGTCCTTTTGAACCCCAAAGTGGGATTTTTTAGGATTCAGTGAAATTCCATATTCTCTACACCTTATCAGTATTTTCTCTTATCCACATGTTGCAAGTGATAATTCCTTTTCATTGTAGAATACGGTCACATCATCCTGGTATATAGACAATGAAATCATTTATGTATCCTGAGAATGCTACATTCATAGCTCTTTGAAATTTTTCTGCCAGCATTCATCAAACCAAATGGCATTATCACATACACATAAGTACCCCATGGAGTGGTGAAAGCAGTTTTTATTCCTTTTTCACTGTTTTACTACCACTTGGTTATATCTTAAGAATCCATCTAGATTAGACAATAAATAAAAGCAAGTAACTAACTGAAACATGTTATCCATATTGGGACGGGGATAATTATCTTTTATTGATGCCTTATACAAGTTCCTAAAATCCACACACACACCTTATATCTCCACTATTATTTCAAACTAGTACTAGATTTTTCACCCATGAAGAATACCTTGTGGGTTGTATGATGCATCCATCCCTTAGACTTTATTAATTATTATTTCATTTTGAGGGAAAGAAGTGGATTGATTGGTTCTTTGATTTTTCCTAAATGGTTTGGCATTAGTTTCCAATGGTATCTCATGCTGGAAAAGTTCTTCCCTATAGGCCTTTAATTCTAAATATGACCATGCCAAGTAGTCCTGATACCTTTTCAATAGTTGGACATATGATTGCTTTTCTTATTTACTCAGGTTACTACTTAGCCATATTTTACTAGGTTTACTTGTCTGTCCCTAGGTTTTGTTCCTCCACATCTCTCGAAGATGACATATGCCTGATTAACAATGCAATCAACATTATCAAATTTTGACTCTAATGCGACCAAACCTCTTGGAATAGTATTTTTCTTCAACTAAATAATATCCTTATCAAATAGGGTCTCTTTACCCTCATTAACACAAACCATTGGCTCCCAATCCACACCTTGATATTTGAATTCTCCTTTGTTTTGTACAAACTTCTTAATTTGGGCATTATCTTCAGATAATTTTCCAATGTTTGACATTATAATGGATAGATGGTCTTGTTATTACTTCAATTTCATACTCAAAATAATGAGACATTGTACAATTTTCACACCTAGATCCCAATATTGCCAATTTTTCTGCTACAATATTTTTCTTTCTTTCATGGTATACTATGTTGAAGGAATCAAAAATTTCAATGAAATCCCAAACTACATGCTTATATTGTTTCATTATTTTATTCTTTCTTGCATACAAACTTTCAGAACTTTCTTGACTACCAGTTCTAAATCCTGTTTAACAATAATTTCCCTAATACCATACCTCCAAGCAACACTTAAACCCAAAAGTCAGTGCTTCATATTTTGTAATATTTTTTGTGAATTTGGATTTGAGTGTAAAAGAAAAATTGAATTCTTCCTTATTTGGATGTATCAAGACAACACCAGCACCATTACCAAAATTTAGAACAAGCTCCATCAAACATCAAATTCCAAGGGGAACCAGGTTACTTAGGATATTTACATTTGTCGATTTTGTGCTCCTTAAAATCTGCATAACCAAAAAAATTATCAACATCTGCATCTATATATAATACTTCATAAGAAGAATTGTTAGGATCTTCAATCACATGTAACATCTTCTTTTAACCATAAAATTTTACAAGGTTTCCTTTCATTAGTTATGGTTACATATGACATATCCATTTGCACACTTTCCCCCACACTACCAACCCATATCCTTGATAATAGCATTCCCCATTTGGTCAGGAAATCCATAATAATCAAATTTATAGTTAAGGATTTTCCTAGGGTAAGCTACCAATTACACTATTAATCCTTTAACATATCCAATCACTCGGAACTTCCCTTTAATATATAGATGTGCACTTTCCAAAGGCTGTTGTTACTTTGATATTTAATTCATTTGTTACCTCAAGAGGCATCACATTGCATGAGGCTCCTCGAATCAAACATACAATTGTGCACTAACATATCATTGATGATTAAAGTAGTATAAAAAGGATCAATGTCAAGTTGAGACTCCACAAGTGAAGTACCCAAGTATACCTTCTAGTGATTCTCCCAATTCTTCCAGGGCTTGTGGTATTTCAAGCTCTATAATGATAGGAGGAACATCCACATCATTCACATTATTGCCTTGGGTTCTTAATGTCTTCTTTAAATCCCAAATATTCAAATGCCCATTTTCTATGCTTAGGGATTCTTAAGAAATTCAACAATAGACACATTAACTTTGATTTGACTCAAAATCTGGGCTATATCACATGGAACATATTTGGGTAAGGCAGTGTTGGGTGGGAGATTTATGGTTCCTTCTGGTGGTATGAGAGTCTTTGCAATTTGGGCATGAGATGGGGCACAAATTTTATTTGGAACAACAGGGCATTTGTTAAGTGTATCCTTCTTAGGGGTTCCATTTGGGATATTAGTGAGAAGTGGATTTTTTGGTTTAGCTTGAAGTTACCTCCCCCTTTGACAACTCTACTTCTTGTATTATATTCTTTTTCCTGAGAAACTACTACATTCATCAAAAGTTTCCTATCTTCCTCAGATGGTATTCCCCCATCATATTTCTTAATCATTAAAGCCCTTAAATATTCAAAATCATGATTAGGTAAATCAAACGTTTGTACCATATCAATCTCAACACCATCATCATGAGGGAGAGGTAGTACCCAGTGAATGCAATCCCAGAAACCTTGAATAATTCTAACACTTATTAACTCATTTGAAGTAGCCCTCTGTGTTGTGAATTTTTCAGAGCATTCCATCATACATACAATCACCATAAGCTTCATCATCATTTGACTTCTTCAACCTCCTTACTTAAATCACATGGGGAGTGTGGTAGGAAACACTTATCACACCAATCAATAACATGGGCCTCTTCTACTATAGTAATACCTAGGCAGTCAAAGGATCAGGGACCAATCTATTCACTCTAAGTTGTGGTTTTTTATTACCTGATCCCATGGGCCCTTTCCTCTATCATCTGATCTATGATCATTCCTAGGATGATTTCCAAATCTATCCTGGCTTTGTGGTTTATGCTAACCCTGAGAAATCTGTCCTATTCCTTTTTCTGTTCTAGCCAACTTGTAAGATATTTCTTTAACTTACTCGCAACTAAAGTCTTCACAACCTCCTCCAGATCAACTACTTTACTTCGACTGAGGTCTATTAAGATTAATAAATTTGACACCCTCTCTCTTAGGGGGCTTTCCAACTAGCCTTGATATTATTTTCAATTTGCATGAAAATCCATGGTGAAATCCTTCCTTAATGTTCCAGGGTTATTATCTCTTAAGTAGTAAGCATACTTTTTGTCAAAAGCATCAAAATATTTGATTGAGAAAAGACTCATCACTTGGCCTCAGAATTATGGGTAATCTATTCAAAGTCTTATTGAATCTGGTATTAAAATCTTGGATAAACTCATTAGGATTATTTTTTATATTCTCAAACTCAGATAAAAAAGTAACCTTGGGTCAGTCTTATCCCCATATTATAATCTGAAAGCATTCTTCATCTCAGTCCATGAATCTATTGAATTGTCGCAGTAATATTTATACCAATCACGTGCATCATCTTCTAAGAGTATGAATGAATAATTTTATATACACTTCCTCATATTCAATTTCAAAATCTTCCATCATATTAATGAAAAAGCCTCAAATGTTGATCCCTAGTGATGGCATTATTTTCTTGAAATTTAGGCAACCTATTTCTCACATATTGGGGTACAACATTAGGATACCCAACCATTCCTCCTAAAATTTATTGGTCCAAATGTAATTGAAAAAAAGGAGGTCTAGGTGGAGGATGAGCCATGTTATTCTTGAAAGGTGATCTTATAGGGGAATTAAAATAGTGTGGGACAAGGGATATTTTAGACACAGGTGTATGATGTTCAAAGTAAGTATCCTCCATTGACATGGTTTCACAAACCACCCTATCAATTCATCAATGACAAAGAAAAGAAATGAGGAACGTCTTATCCAAAATACAAATGATGGCCCCTCACTAGCTGGAGTAATTAAATTTATACACGAGGCTACTTGACTCTGAATTATTTAAAGATATTGGGTAATCCTCAACAATAGGTTGATCACTTTCCACAACTGGTATTTCTCTCTCACTTGACTCTTGATCCCCCAATGCTTTCCATACTTTCCTTCCCTTTATATTTGTTCTACCAAGCTCTGGAAAAAATCTTCTAGTAGGATCTTTATTAAATAAATACCTTCTTCCTTCCAGATTTGCAAATATTAATGACAAAACTTACTTGAAAAAGATTAAGACAATTGTAATTGCCAATAATTTTTCAAACTAACATGGAGTCGCCACCAAGGATTTTCACCTTATATATTATTAAATATTGTAAGTAATTTGTCAACTATCTATTCAAACACTCAATTCTACAAATCTCAATAGATTTGATCATCTTTTCTCCATATTTATCAGTATCCATACGATCTAGTGCAACATTCTACTAAAACCAGGAAAATATTTCACAACAATACTTCAAATCTCATACAATTCTCACAAATCTTAACAAAAGATGACATTTAAACAACGTATTTTCATTCAAATCATATAAGAATCATTATCAGAGGTCAATGTGCATATGTATTTGTACAAATACTCCCCGGAAATGACGCCAGATCCTTGTTGGTATCCAAATTAAATTCTCCTTTGAAACCGAAAGCAACACACGAGTTGATCAAGTGAAATTCTTAGAGAAAAAAAATCATAATATGAGTTAGTTTTGTAGCTATGGGGAAGGATTTTAAATGACTCTTTATTACTCTGGCTTGGAAAGGATTGGATATCACCATGCTAAGGGTTTGACCTACCCTCACTACTTTAGGTTGTGCCTTCAACCAGGGTGAGAGGACCCATTTTTTAACATGTGTTGGTGAAGTATATCAACAGGATTAATAGTATTTGACTATCCCTTTGCTAATATTTGAATGGATACCTTGAGAAAACATGGTCAATGCAACATAACCTAACTCTCACGATTTGTCACCTCTAGAGAATGAAGATGTTTTCTAAGACAAGGTCCAGAGTTAATAAAGACAATGATAAAAATTGATTGCATCTACATATTTTGGTAAAGGATAGGAAAACTTAATAAACTTATTCAACATTTGTGGATATACATTGCAAGCTAGGGATGGTTCATGTAGGATTTATTACTTAATGTATAATTTTTTGTTTGGGAAGTTAAGACAGGATAAAGTTGATTATACCAAATTCTTGAGAAATTTTTCAACAAATGTTGGAAAATCTAGAAAGTAAAATGACAAAAGGCTTCAAATAGTCAAGAATGAACCTTTAACTAGAGGATGTGCATCACATGAAAGCTCAAAGACACATGGTTTCATACATTCTTCAAGGATTTAACAAAAAATATCATGTTAAAGACTTAATTAAACATTAGAAGACTCTGATTCATCATGCCTAAGATACACTCATAGACTAACAAACAATCTCTGTATCATCATAATGAAAGTAGATGTGAATTTAAATTATTTATTGCATCATGAAATGAAAACTCGTCTTCATAATGTAATTGCAAATGCCACAATACTATCACAAGGACAAGATCTTGTGTGATTCAAAGGAAATCTTAACATAATATTACAACAAGAACATATAACTATTTGAAAGATATCTCAAAATGAAATGAAAACACAACAATAGGTTCATGATTAACATGATTTACTCAAGGTTCTTCAAATTGATCTAGCAAGGGAATGTTTATTTACAATCTCAAATCTTGTCAATGGATTGACACTTACAACCATCTTGACATGATTCAAATTTAAAGATACACAGTGAAATAACAGGTTTCTCATATAAGGTTCCTCAGAAAAATGGATTTTCTCAGCTTTCTCTCCTTCTCTTTTCTTTGAACAATTCTAATAAAATATTAACCCCCCCCTCTCTGGCGTGATTATCCATTTTTCTTTTTATATCACCCTCTTCACTTTTCAACCTTCAAAGTTTTACTCCCCCCAAAATCATGAATATTCCAAGGAATATTTCCCTTTAATAAGACTTGTTCTAGAACATGACATTTAAATTTTCTCCCTTTAAACTGTTAGGTGTACAATATGTGAAATCTTCCATGAACTAGCTTGATTGATGACTATCATGTCATCATTTATAGAAAATTCACTTTTCAATCATTCATGCCCTATATTGCACCATGCTAATCTATTTTAAAACATTATTGGCTACGTAATTTCCACACATGGTTCATGTCGAATACAACTTAGGGAATAACCACGCCTAAACATGTCCTATCATCTCTTGTATGTGCATTATTTCTTCATCTTCTTCCGCTTATGCGAATTGGTCTTTTGGAAACATATGCATCATCATCATGGGAATCGTACCTTTGACCAAATAATATTTATATGTCCTCTTCATCATTTTGTGTATGGTGCATGGATCATATTAGCGTCTTCCTTGTTATTGCTGCTCGTGTTATGAATATACGGTCCATTTTTTGCTGATACATTCCAGTGGTACTCGCTTTCACACAACCTAAAGGATATTTCCTGCTTAGGAATTAAATCTTCATTTTAGCTTTGATGAGCTCATAATAAAGCATTTTCCTTTTGAATCTATTTGATCTCAAAATTATGCAAGAAAGAAATCGATCTTTAAGGATCAGCATTAACATTTCTTGGCACTTATGAAAAAACACTATCTTCCAAGGGTTAAATTGGGATTAGCATCCAATGTACTTGTCAACCCATTTCCTCTTAACTTATGTAGTTTCTCCCTGATTTTCAAATGTCAACATTTTCAATATCATGAAGATTTAAAGTCATACTCCCTCATAGCATGTTGACCTCAGGTATCTAGGCAAACCAATTTTCTAATGTCACAATCATCTCTATGAGATGATGGATTCATCATCAAGCTGGGATTATAAAGGAATCCATCTGTGTGATATGATAATTCCCTCGAAGTCAACATTGTGTCTATTATTTCCCACAAAATAGATGATCACATAGTGGAGAATCAATTCCTTAGAGAAAAATCAAGTCAGATATTGTGCCTTTGCAACTAGTTTCAGCACAAGGGTCATCTTCAGGTAAGAGGAAGGGTGAACCAAAACCTCAACCTCTAATCATTATCTCTAATGGAGAAGAGAACTAATCATTATCTAATCACCACTTGGAAAAATAGGGGGATATTTGAATTCAGTCATCCACCCACTTAATGCATCATGCTCCTAAGTTAGAGCATGATTTTTTCTAGCCTCAACCCATTCCTTCTCCGAAATACAATCCACCTCTCACAAGGCAATGGGAGTTTTGGTCAAGCTTAAGACCTCATAATCTACCCAGTTCTTGACAACATGTAGTGATTTCCCTTCCAATCACCCTAGGTTTCCCTTCTCAAACTTCTCCTTGCATGTCAACCCTTCACAAGCGGAAAGGAAAGATGAAGTTCTTCACAGGTGGTTTGGATATTTTGAATTGGGTGTTATCACAGCAGAAAAAAGTTGAAAATTGAGAAAATCATGAGTCATCCTAGAATGACTTTGGAATCATTTATGGACATGGGAATGTCCCAGGACCTGGTAGGGTAAGTTATTTTTTTTCAAAAAACACAAGGTTCAAGTGATTTTGTGGTGAGGAAAAATAAGCTTTTGAATAATCTTCCCCTGCTGGGAGGAAACTATGAAGTAGGAATGAAAAATTTATAGATGTTTCTTTCCTTTCATTATCTCTATTTATGACATGTGTATATTTTTTATTTTTCATGGGCAAGGGCCCCTATAGAACCCCATCTTTGTTCCTCATTCAAAATTCAAGAAGCGCAACAATATCAATCATTTACACGCTTATCACAAATGTATGTAAAACTTCATCAAAGTAAATATGACACTACTGCATTCTTCCACTTTACAAATGAAGTAAGGGAACAATCATATTCATAAAAAAATTACATCCCATGTAATATAATTATTTATTTTAAAGTATCACTTTCAAGAAGGAATATGAAAAGAGAATACAACGCCTAAGCATGTTCATTATATTTTGTATTTGCATTCTTTTATTCTTCAGCTTCCACTTTTGTATCTTGTTATTTTGGTAACATTGCTACATATGCATCATACCTTTTGAATAACTCATTAACCTCATCCTCATCTAGTCCTGTATGATGATGGAATATTAGTGTTGTCCTAGATATTGCATCAATGTAATGGCCCATTTTCTGTTTTTATTCCAGTGGTCTGGATTTTAACTCTACTATTCTATTCTCAATCCTTATAATCCTTTTAATGATTTCATAGGAGAAATCATTCTTATGAATATTATTTTCAAAGGAATTAATACAAAATTCAATCTTCAAATCCCCGTAGCTCTTTTGAACTTATCAACTACCATATCCTCTAACTTCAAGTTAATGGCATCAATAGTATCATCAACCTAGTTTCTCTTGATTTCAAGATTTTCATTAATCCCATTTAAGGTTTCCACTCTAAGTTTTAATAACTCTTTAATACCATGCTGGATTCCTTTGAATTCTATTGGAAAAATGTTTTCCTGTTCAAATAATTCATCACTGAGCTGGGTAATGTGGTCTAGCTTGGGAAGAATTCCCTCATAATATAAAATATCATTGTCACACTATTCAACTATCACATCAATTTCATTGAATCTGTTCTTGACATATTCTTACTTTGATCTATCTTCTACAATTTTTTCCTTTCCCTTCCTGGTTTATTTTTCAATCCATGTGTCTCCTACCTATACCTTCTTAACAACTTTGATTATTTTATCCATTCCCTCAAGGGTGTCTATGGAGACACTTGTATGAGCTTGACTAGGTGGCCCAATCAACTACTGAAAACTAGAGCTCAAGGCTCTAAATTTTTCTTTTGACTACCTCTTTATCATTCTATCTTCATCCACTTTTTGTAAAAGGTTATTCATAGCTTCAGATACCCCTTGTTTTAGTTTTTCCCTTGAGATATTTCCTAAGGGAATGACCTGGACATTATAATCATTGGTTGTTATATCTTCTCTAGTATTTCCTTCAAAGGGGATTGCTACTTTCAAAGTCTTAGTTCTTGATGAATCAGTGTTGGTTATAGTGATAGTTCTGGCCCTTTTTGAGGATATTACTGTCTTTAGAAAAGACAGAGTAGTAATGTCAATAGCCTCAATAGGGAGGACCTCCTTTTCCTCATTTAAAATTAATTAACCAATTCACCCTTTCATCAAATTTGTTCCATCCTTTTCCTCTTGTGATTTATGTTGGGGTTCCTCAGGGAAAGCCATCAATTTTTTTAATACCCCTTGTTCATATTAAACTAGTGATTCTTCATGTTTTTCATTATTTATTTTGATAACCACCTTGCTATTCTCAACTTGTGTTAATAATTAGTTTTGATGTTCCTATCTTTGGTCTGGAAACTAAGTTTGATCACTCTTTTCTTGCTTTTGTATCAATATTCAAGGTAGATTCCTTTCTTATTTCATGAATTGATGTCATACTAGACCCAAATTCTCCTCCAACATTTTATTGTATCACTGACTGGCTTGTAAGCTCTTCCTTCCTCAAATTTTGTTGAGCTGACATCCTACCCTCATCATGCTTTGATGATGAACCTGGTAATGACATGGTAGGTTTTTCATCTAAAGACAACTTCACGTTTCCATCTAAAGGGTGTATGCCTTTATCAACAATTCTTTTCTCACCAGTGGTTGTGGCTTGTGACACTTCTACTTTCTCTTCAAAAATAGATTTTCCCTCTTGAGAAATTTCATCAGTTTTAGTAACTTTAACAGAAATAGCAGCAATCTCTTTTGTTAACATCTCTACATTAACATATTCTCCACCAAGCAATTATAGTTTATCTGATTCTGCAACCACTTGTCCTATAGAGGGAAATTCTATTTCTTGGGATTTTTCTTTACTAATTAATGCATGATTATTTCCCTCTATTTCCTTACTTGTTTGGAGGTCATCTACCGGTATAATCAATGGTTCACTCATAGATAATTTAAGTGCATCTAACATAGAAAATCCATCACCAGTATCAAAATCAATTACATCATCTTGGGTCTTTTTTCAGATTCATACAATGTTCCAAATGAAGGCATACTCATATCTTTAGTAAGCAGGGTCTCAAATGTTTTTATACCTAGAGTTAAAAATTGGCTTCTTACTGAACTATCTGCAACATTTTTTTGGGTTGTTTGATCTTGAGTTCCTTTCATTTTAGTTTCCTCCATAGATAGAGGTGGGAATAGAAGCTCTGATTGTTCCACTTATGGCAGTGATGGATCATGTTGTGCCTAATTAACATCACTCCTTTCAAACTCAGGAGGATCGATTACCACATCTCTGTGCTCGTGCATTTTTCCCATGTGGGAACCTACTCTCACCAAAATTGGTACATGAGCAACCTTATGTTTCTTGTTTTCCCTTTCAAACCTTTTCATATCAGGCGTTGTTGTTTTCCCCTCCTTATGCAGCTTAGATTGAGTAAGACCACTTTTTATAGCTCCACTCATTAATTTCTCAATACTATGAGGTTTGTGTGAAACACCTGAGAAAACCACATGGGATGATAATCCCTTCCCCTTTTCTTGGATTCGCATTGCAAAAGTAATGGGGGCATTTTCCATAGATTTTAAGAGCATGTCTTTAGTCTTTTTCCTAAGAACTGAAATGGTAGTACTAATCCCACTTGCAGTTAAAGTCCACTCATCTATGAGTTCAGGAGTGGGCATTTTTTAGGGAAACCAAGGGGTATTTCCTCCCAAAGGATAAATTATATCTACTCCTTCATTCAGGGGTGGAATATCATCACTCAAGTTTCCCAAAATCCTTAAGTTATTTAAGATTCTAGTATTCTAAATTGATAAGTCAATGTTCTTTTGAGTTAACCAATTGATAATTCTCCTCATTACATTAGTTATTAGTATATAAGAATCATCAGATTAATTCTCATTCCAATCTGGAGGGATTATGGGTTGTCCTTCCACCTTCTGATCAACATAATACCTACTTACTATATGTGGAATTCCTTCTGGGATAACTGTAATTTTGAAATCTATTAATTGTGAAAGGGTCATTCTAGAAAAATCCCTTAATCTGACCTCTTCCTCATCCCTACAATTCATCCAATAATATTCAAACTGAGGCCCATGCTCGATATTATTTGCAATGTTTTTGAGTACCCATCTGATGTCATAATTATCCCTTACCTCAAACGTTTCCATGTTAAAATTTTGTATTTCATCTTCAATCAACCTGGCTTTTATGATGGAAGGGCATGAATACCTTCCAATTCTAATGGGGAATTTGATATTTCTCTTATGTCTTCCAGAAAAAAATTTATGCACAGGTGTTATCTTCCTTGCCAATTCACATAAAGCTAATTTATCATCTATATACCTAGGTAATTTATAAGGTTTACCTTCAAAACCACTAACCCTTATGTATGCGAACTTTTTATATTGAATGAAGTAACATCTGTACACCAAAATCACTTGTCTAGAATTTTTAGAAATTCTATATTGTCCCGACTTTGTTTTGAAAATAAAAATGATTGGGGAAAATAAAATATCATTAACTAACCTCACATTCCTACTCCAGTTGATCAGTTTTAGCTAAAGGAATATCTCATGCATTTGACACTGCTTGAAATCTACAAGTGGTAACAAACCTGGAAAATGTCTATTCCCTGCAACATTATAAATTAAGTAGGTCATAATATAAAATTATAGCTCTGAAGTATCATGCATCTCAATTTTCACTTCTAAGATGACCATGTGGCTATGGAGTGCTTCTACAATGAAAGTAGCCCAATAAATGCTCCCCTTTCTCTCCAAAATGATCCATATGTAAGTAACCATCCAATCCTTAAATTCATTTTCAGTTTTGAATCCCACCATTCAAACTTAATAACATGATGACATCTTCAACCTCCTTAAGAAACTATGCCCTAACTAGCCTGTTAGGGATTTTAGTTGTTGTCTTTTTCGTGATGAGCCACTTTTTATTTAGGATCTTGGCACAATCCTTTTACTTTGCTTCATAATATTGTTAGGCTAATTTGATACCAATTGTGATTGGGTTGTTGATTATAGGAAATTTTAACATTATTCTAATGGCTATAGGTGTCAATGTCAAAACTGCATCCCCACTCCCATCTGATACTTCCCTCTTTTTAAGATCAGAATTCATAGCACAATGCCACACCAATTCTGGGAAATGAAGCGATGGTGGGATAACACCCACTAGAGAAATGTGATTATCTTGAATTACCTTTAGGGATTCAATCTTATAGTGGCTATTCAGTCTCTAAAGAAAATCATTTAGATTAGCACTCATCAGGGTCATTTCTGTAATCTTTTCTAAATCACTTGTGACCCCTGATGCAACTGAGAATGAAGATGGCATGGTCTTCATCTTCAAAAATTATAGCTTTACTTTAAAACAACTTTCCAATGAAAGAGAAACACATGATTTTATAAGTTCTTACCAATAAACCCATGAGTTCCTGAGCAATTCAAATCCAAATTAATAGCCTTTTCCATCCTCTGGTTCCTAATTCAAGCTCCATAGTTAAAAGTGCAATAATTCTAAATGAAAATCACAAAACGTAGCAACAAAAATCCATAAAACTGATAATAAAAGATGAAAGAATTTGCAAACTTTAAAAAGTCCTGAATTTAAATAGCATAATTAATGGTGGGAGAAATAAATGCATTGTATCGTAACCATTCATTCCACCCTTCCCAAATTTCAAAGTGAGCCATCCATGTGTAAAATACTTTCACTAATGCGGGCTTGGGGGCACTTTTTATATTTTTAACAATGTTTTAGAATTTACACACTTTTGGCTATCTTGAACCACCCATCCACTTTTGGCTTTTAACATGGGCTTGACACATGGTTGCATTTGGGTTATAATGTAGTTGTGGGCATTTTCTATAGTTTTATTTATTTTTAAATTCAAGACCAAAAATGTCTAAGTGCTCCAATGACCCAAATCCTCACCTTTTGCATTAAAGATCCACGTGTCCCTTGTGGATCTTGGGAACCTTTTTACAATTTTACACTTTTCCCAACAGTGCACAAAATTACAAATATGCGTCGCTTCCCCGTATCCACTCAAATTGTGACAAATGTACACTCCTGGATGTTAATTGAGAAATTTCTTGCACTACTATATGATTGTGAATATTTGAAGAATATTTATCAGGTCATGGGGTTGATTTTTCATTTTGTGAATGTAATAGAAAGCTACAAGATTGAAAATTAGAACCACCATACCACACTCAATTTGGAGCTACCACGTACTAATGGGAAATGGGAGAGAAAAAAAAATGAAAACAAGACCGAGGAACATTTTAGAATGGGTGATCCCTCCAATTTCAAATCTTAAAACACAACTGGTTCCCTACAAGAAAATTCAAAATAATGCACATCCAGGCATGATCCTTGACCGAAAAAGAGGAAATACAAATCCATACACAGAAGAAAAAAAAGGCCAACTTGCATCCCTAGAGGAAAAAAAATATAAAATTCAATGATGGTAAATCTTAACCAAATAGGGGCGAGACTAATTCGAGAACCAACACCATGTTGATTAGGTTATATCCTTGAGTAGGAAAGAGTAATAAATACAAGTGATCTATCATATGATAAGTTATTTTTATTACTTTCATTACTCAATATCTATCATCAAAGAAGTATGTGATGTCATGATGGTCCTAGTTATTTTAAATCTAGGTTGGATTCATTACAGGTTTCTCAAAATGTTGAATGACTAGTCATTTTAAGATCTGAGTCTCATGATTTACATCAATTAAAGGTACATATGTGTCTTATTCATCATTGAGTAGCCAGTGTGGCATGAGTTATGTTCTTGAAAGGCATGGATTTTTTCATCATAGAGGTGATAATATACTCAATATACTCTAAGTTAGATGTATATTGGTCAAGTAGTAAAATTTCATGGTACACTCAAATCAAATTATCATAAAAAATTATATTAGTTGTGTCTTGATTCATGTATCAATTAATCACGATTGCTTATGTGTAAGAATCTTGAAGTATGTTGTTAGGTTAATATGTGAAATACCATGATCTATGGTGTAATTTAAAGTGGTGTGAGATTGAAATTATGGCTCAAGTCATGAATGTGCTATAGTAGTATGTAAAGGGTATTTTAGTCTAATATACAATATTCTATTGAGTGTAAATAATTTCATATGTGAAATTGTGATATTATCATTTTCTAAGTATGTTATGAAGTTATTGATAATCTTGAAGTTTGATCTCAAGAAGCTAGGAGATAATGTAGAAGTAATATATATGGATGATGTATTTTGGTCATATCAAAGATTAAGAATAATTCCTTGAAGGTAATATAACAACATGTACATCTTAAGAGAATCAAAATATTGTCATCTGAGTTGAAATTCTGGGCAATATAATTTGAATGATGGTACTTGAAGTGGATGGATTGTTCTAGAAAGATCTGAAATTTCTCTAAGAAGAATGTTTAGCCAGTTAAAAATTTTGTTAAAGGATTATGAAATTATTTGATTTGAACATAGTATTCAAAATTTACAACGTATCTAGCCCCCTATGTGATCAGATTAAAGATGTTCTCTATTTGTTTTTCTTTCTCTTATTATTCTGAGATTGCACTTGAATAAGGAAGTCATTCATCAAAATATTAAAGGTACAGTCTTGTTGTATGAGCTCATCTTGTCAAATTTAAGGAAAGTGCATTGAAGTTAAAGTGTGTTTATAAATATATTATCTATGATTGTGTCTTCTAAGATAGGGTCGAGAAGAGATTTTTGGATTGTGTTTTTTGATTAGTGCATCTTGAGTTTTATTTGAAGATATTTATAGGTAATATTTATTCTTCATGAAGAAAATCATCATTCTAAGGGGATTTTAAATTATATTAGGAGATGGTACTATCATGGATAAAATATTATGGATTCTTTCAATACTTATTTGATATAGCTATCAAAATAAGACTATTGACACATTCCAATAATTTGAAAATGAAATGATGAATTATCAAATCTTGGTTTAGGAGTTAAGGTCTGTTTTTCTGAAGCATGTTAATAAAAGTGTCTTAATGATCTAACAAATTAACAAGAGCATAAGAAAATATGGTGGATTATTTTAATAGTGATTTGATATATATCAAAAGCAAACTACTAACATATTCTAGGACTGTGAAAGTGAAATTATGATTTCTTAGATCTTTGTTCAACAAGTAAGGTCTATGTTTTGGAATGATGGCACTACAAGTGTCTTGATGATCTAAAAAATGTGAATGAGCCTACAAGTAAAGGTACGCATTTTATTTGTATTCCTTAAAGTAAGTACAATGTTAGAAGGGAAATAATGTCTTGTTTCTGATAGAGTATGAAGGATTCTAGTGTTTTTGTATAATGCCTGAGTTTTAAGGGGATCTAGAATGCTCTCTATCCCTAAGGTGAAAATCTAGGAAAAGGCATAGGGAAATAATTATGTTTTCATTCAAGTTGAAAGGGTATAATTGGCCATGGAGGACTGTAATGGCATGTTATAATTAAATAATGATCTCATGAGATTGATAATGATGACTAAGTCCTTATAACAAGTGAGTAAAAGTTTTAAATAGGTTTTTTCAGCATAATTAAAGGTTTTTTACTAGCATTATTGTAGGGGAGTTATCCATAGGACTCAACAAGTTGGTTTTGATACAAAGAAGGAAGAGAGTACTAAAGGATTAACTCAGAAAAGAGACATTCATGATTGACCTATCTTAGTGGAATTTGGCAATGGTATGAGCATTCATTTTGCATTATCAGTTAATGTATGATAGTATAAGGACACGGGAGAAACCATGGAGTGATTCATATTGATTGTATGTAACTATTTCCTAGACAAGTTTGGCTAAGTTGGGATAAAGATGAGCTTTAGGGATATTCATCTTAAAAGATGATATGTTAAGTTTGGAAGGAGAGTTTGTGGATTTGGAATAATATAGACCTAGAAGGTTATGTTTATCATGAAAGAAATCAAGTTTAGAAGATATCAATTCAGAGGGAGTATTTTAGATGGTCACATCAAGTATTTAGATCATTTACTATTGTTTGTTGAAGTCAATAACAACAAGTAGAGTCCAAGAGGGAGCCATGGAAGTAAGTAAGTTAGAATTATTTTATTGTTTCCATTCTATCATGTCATCATTTTCATGTTGATTTATCATTATATCCTTTTTCATAAATTTCAAAGGGGAAGAGTAGGATCCGAAAAATGAAAAAGGGGGAGATTGTTTTCCATTAGGTCTTAGGTTATCATTGATGTCAAATTATATTGATGGAAAGGGTGTCATGGTGTCATGTGAATCTCAATGAGTTTTCATTCAAGGTCAAACATGAAGGTTGATTGGTAGTGTCTTGGATTGGTGATGTTCTATGTATGGTGTTCTGGAGTATGGTCTAGTAGGCATGTCATAGTATGAGTTATCCAAAGTTGGTTGAAGGTTGAAATGAGGTCAAGAATGGTCCATATTTAGTGAAATGTGTATCTAAGTTCTTATAAATTTCCAACATGGTTAGTCATTAGGCTGTCATGGTTGATTCAAGTCATTATAAGCCTATTCCTAGACCTAGAGCATGTGTTTTGGCATGGTTTCATGAGATTTGGAGTATAAAAGTCATGACCAATCATAAGAAAGGTGTTATAATATTTCATATCAAGCTTGTGATGAGATTTAGTTCAGTTCTCAGTTGTTTCATGATGTATCATGGTCATTGGGAATAAAGAAGGTTAAGACTAGTCAAGAACACACAAGTAATTCACTGTGGCTAGAAAAATTGAGAACTATTTCAAACTATATAAGATTTTTCATACATAGAGAAGGTGGTAATGATGTTTCATGACATGTTTCAGGTTATTATATATAGATTTGTGCAAGTTATGTAATTTTTAGAATAACCAAGTTTTGAAGAAGGAAAATGCAACTCGAATTGAGAACTGTTGTCAATTTTTTCCCTCTTGGACAAAATTGGAAAACATGAGCCTATTATGTCCTAAGACTGGAAAAAATCCTCATGAGGTTTTTTGGGGACATTTGAGTTAAAATTTTACATTCATGAAAACTTTATGCTGCTCGAGGTGGTTTCAGGATCATCTCAAACTATTCTTATTCATTTCAGGTCTCAAAGGGTTCTAATTTGCTCACGGTAAAAAATTAGCCCTTGGTGGCAAAATGTGATCTAAGTCATGCACAAGTTTTTGAAGGAATGATGAGTTCAAATGCCTCAAAACATAAGGGTTATGATCAAGCTCTAAATTTTTAGAAACTATGTGGATAAAGTTTCAAGTTTTCATTGTAGAGTGTATAGTTCATGATAAGGATAATCTCCCGGTGAAACTTAGTATCCTATCAAATTGGCATTGAAAATCATTTGGTTAATGGATCGATGAGGTATGAACCCCAATACATAATTGAATGGAGTGATGTGGCTAACAACCTAGGGAGTAAGTCAACTTTTTGGAAGCTCAACAATGCTATCAAGTTGGTGCTTAACACTCAATCTGGGTCACCAATATGAAAAATGAATGATGGGTGACCCACATGAACCATAGGGATGGATCGATTAGGATAAATTTTACAAAGGCCAAGTTACATAAAGCACTCACTTGAGGGGGCCAATTCATGAGGTGGCTTAATGTATTAAGTTTAAAATAAGATTGCTTGGTAGGATCGAGCCTAACAACACAACATGGCATGGGTCAAAAATGCTAGTTAGGGTGAGTCAAGAAAACTGGCTCATTTAAATGAAGAGCTTGTGAAGTGATCTGGAGCTTATATGAGTAGCCTATTTTGGGATCAATTTTTAGGGCTCAGATCGAATGTTGTCATAGAAGCTGTAATTTCTCAGATGGAGTAAATAGGGTGAGTGGCAATGAAAGAAGTGAGCCATTTCAATCAAAATCGGAAGGGCTTGTGACCAGTGAAGATGATGAAGTCTCATGTTTAATGAGAATGGCTGAGTTGATCAACATGTTGAACTCATGAGATCAAGGCCATGCGGAAAAATTTACAGGGTCGATCGCTATTGTAAGAGTCGAGCTAAGTAAGCTGGGTTGAATCACAACTCACAGGTGTATGTAATAAAGGATCTATCATGGAGGAATCTAATCCAAGCCATGGGACTATGTTACATGGAGAATCTAAGTGAGAACATGCTATAATCTAGCTCGGGGTAGACTGAGCACCAAAAATTAGAAGCGAGTCCTAACCATTGAGGAGCTTGAGAATGGCTGAAGAGCCATGCATGTCTTTGTATGGGTAATGACAATGAAGTTCCTTATTGAACTCATGAGATCTAGGTTTTTAAAATAAAATTACAGTATCGGCCATTGTTAGTAAACTAAAACTCAAACAAAATGCCAAAGAAGTCAATCAAGAAAGAAACTCAATGTACTGAGCTAGATCTTGATAATGGTTATTCAGAAGCCTAGGACTAGTTGCTAGGATGAGCTCTTCATTAGATCAGTTACAGATCTCATCGAAGAACACGAGTGATCCATCATGAAGTTCAATGGACAAGATTCTGAGTCAACTGAGTTGTGAGGTTGACCTCAGTGTTTGGATATCGAGATTAAATGTAGGGTTTAAAGGATTGTTTTGTTTTCCCATGACTGAGGTGCTTGCAGGAATCGACATCATCAAAATGGCAGGTGAAATATGAGCTTAGAATGAAAACATACAACTCAATGTTAGAGAAGATTCGAGTGTCCCAAGTTTATTTCCTTAATCCAACTCAGTCAAAATGTGTTGTGATGAGCTCGAAAGAGAAGAAAAATGGTGTTTGAGGTAGATGAGTGCTGAGTTTGGTGGCCAGGGTAAGTGCAGGAAGTTGATGGACAAATATAGGGTCATCCGTGGACATCATATTGCAAATAACAACATAATATCAACTTGTAGGGATTATTAGCAATACATACACTCAAAATTAGACAAAATTATATTAATATGAATCGTAGCATCTGGAATCTAGTTTCTAAAATACTAATTTTTGTAAAAAATGGACAAGATTAGCTATATTAAACACTCAAAATTCAATGACTTGGTTTTCTTTTTTAAAAACGCCGATAAGATTATAGTCCGTTTGCCCACAATTTAGATGACCAAAAATTGATATCTATTTTTTTCCTTTGGTGAGAAGTTATATGCCACTATCTATCTTGGGATGGATTTTATTTTTTATTTTTTTGAATAATATTGTAATTTTTATGATTTTTTCCGTGAAAGTGGTATGAAAACATAAAGAAAACAGAGCACTTTCCGTTTGCCCGTCATAACTTCATCAAAAAATATTGAAATCAAATAGTTTTTTTTTTAACATGTATATAATTTCACCACGGTTGGGATGGTATAAGTTTTATCACATTCTAATAAGTGAAACAAATTTTGCAGTCTTAAACATAGACATAAACATTCACAGGAAAAAGTGTCTTAAAGACCTACTATTAGTAAAAAATTATAAAATGATATTTATCCTCTTCTATTCACTTTAAAATCAGTATTTCTACAAAGCTAATAGTCTCCCCTACACAATGGTACCATTTTTATGACATAGTTTTTACTTTTCGGCATGGTTCAAGTCCGCGGAAGACTAAATTTTATGTTTTGCTGTTTTTAATGTAAAATTCAGGATTTGATGTCCACTTAATTGTCCCCCAACTTGGTGCACTTACCCGCCATAAATATTTGATGCTCAAATCATTCAAATCCAGGAATTTTTCAAGCTACACAGGCATCAAGTAAATAGTGAGCTTGGGATAGAAATGAGTCATGACATAAAATTAGGAGGCTGAGCTACTTCAGCGGGTCAATTTTCCAAGAGAGATCCACGGGGATGATTTGTTTTCAAAGGAATATGGTCATTCTTAGTTTAGTGTGGCATGTTAAACATGGCTTGCTCGACAAAGTTGGTTTCATTGAATAAAGTTAGGATGAGGAACCAATCAAGCTCACTAGGTGAGTATCTTAGTAGATCATGTCGGTAGGTCTGAAGAATATCTCGCCATGGTCGGTCATATTGAGCTTGTCAATAGGATCTCAGGTGGTGGGATTTCAGTGTTTTAAAGACTCTTGAGTAGGTTTAGTTCCAGTGTATGAGGAAATCCTGAAAACCTGAAACTACGAAATTTGGAGGTTTAGATTTTTGGGATTCGGAGGTTAGAGCCATTTTGGAGTTGTGTTGAGTCAATGTTTGGGTGATAACTCATGTCATTTCAGATTCATTTTACAAAACATACATGTTACTGTTAATTTATGATGTCGATTTCGTTGGAAAACACATGTCATTGGAGACCGAATTCGATATTGAGTTGCTCGGCCATTGGGAAAGGATGGAATGGTTTACATGGAATCCATTAAGGTGATGTCATGTTTGATGGGTTTCAACATGTAAAGTAGCCAAATGATTGATAAAAATGGAATATATAATGCAATATGGTGGGGAAACATAAGTGGAAATCTCACCAAGTTAAACTCAAGTCTAAGTTGACTGCTAAACCAATGAAGAGTGGATCCCAAAATGGGTAACTTGATGCATAGTCCACGTATCTTGAGGATTATTAAAGAGTCGATTGATTCATCTAATGAGTTAGTACGTGTGGAGTACTCTCTAAGAATCCATCGGAAATGACTCGCCAACCAATATAATGATAAAACTATCATGGGAGATGTGGAATGGTTCTCTAAAGTGTGTCAAGGCAGCGGTATGGAATGTTGTATACCAACATAATTCTTAGTGGCCAACTAAATAAAAAGGATTTGAATAGAGAAGCTCGACCATGAAAATGGTGGATAAATCTCTAGAAATAAGTAGTCGAGATGGAGGTTTCAATGCAAAATGATGGCCAATTATAAACAAATCTCTCACTAATAAAAGTGGTGACCGGTATAGAGAATCAACCAACCAACACAGTTAAGTGAAGTGGTTCAGCATGCAATGAGTTAGAAGTGCCACATGGAGGAAATTTTCCACTAATATAACAAGATAGAGTTGATATCCAGGATGCCCAAACAAGAAAGTTTCACTCAGAAGACCACAACTTCCTCCCTGGTGGCCTATTTTTTACAAAAAATTACAATCTTTCAAACCGGGAGAAAGAGAGATATGCCATGGAGCCATGAGAAGATGAATTTTTGGAAGTTTTTTATTTCGAAAATTTCATGTTTTCCTCATTCCTTGAGTGGTGCCTCGAAAGGTGGAGGTGAAATTAAATTAGAAAACATGGCCAACAAGAGTGATAAATTGTTTCCTACATTCTGACCTGGATTCTAGGGTTTATTCCTTCTTTCTCTCAACCACTCAGAAATTTTATATAAATATAAAGGGGTGTTTATTTTAAAGGGAGTTAGATGATTTTCAAGCTTCCCCTCTCTTCACAAGCTGATATGTTGTGAATTTATAGGATTTCAAGCCTTTCTTCTCAAATTGTAATGGCATCCTATGCCTTTTCCCTGATGTAATAATGCACTCTGCAAGTGCTTGAAGTAATTAAAATTATGTTTTGTGATCAGTTACATGTCCTTTCATGATTTTGTTGCTTCTATTTTCCTCTCTCATGTTTGTAGGTGAAATGTACAAGCAGGGTTTCTTTTGCAAGTTTTGGAGGTCATTGTGCTTATCAAGGGGTGGAGTATTACATGTAGCTACTTGTTCACCCTTCTCAAGTTCATCCCACTTCACTGGAATACTGATAACTTATTTTTCTAACCGAGTGTAACAAAAGGAACGTATGCTTCCTAGTTTGTGATATTATGTATCCTCTCTAAGTTAAAGTAGGTGAATTTGACTTGTGGTGCACACATCCTCTTCAAATTAACCCTTCCTGAGTCTAGAAAAACCCTTTCTTAGTGCATCACCACTTATAGTATAGGTTTTATTTCCTTGCAAATCTCTCTCCCTAATCCCTTAAAATGTTATCATGGGTCTAGTTAGCCATCTTTTTCATTAGGAGTAGTGTAATGCTTAGTTTAGGAAGAGGAATTCAGCCTTCTTTAGAGGTTCACAACGAGCCCAAGTCCCATAGCTTGAGAGGTGATCCCGTGGTTTTCAATCACACTGAATGTCATGTTAACTTTCAAGCCATTTAGGGGGTGCAGTGATTTGGTGACAACAAAAACTTCAGATTCTCACTTGCAAACACACAATTTTCATGATACCGAAAGGTTTAAAGGATTAATTTTTCATTAACATAAGATTATTTTAAAAAAATAATTAGGTGACTTATCTTCTTACTTTTGTGAACAATTGTTAAGAAGATAAGTTTTTTTAGAACCCTAGTAAACCCTCCTTGTAGAGAGAATTGGAATATTTGCAGTTTATGGTCCTCAAATTTTCTTAGAAAACTAAGTTGATGTATCAGGGTTATACAAGATTCCTCATATCTCTATTTTGTGGTGATTTGGTGTGTTTCACTTGATTGTAGATTGTTTCTTTGAATGTTGATGAAACAGATAAGGGTAAAGGGCTAGGAGGAATACCTATCAAAATGTTGTTTGTAGGTTGTTGTGCACGTATGAATTCTTGATCCATAGATGATAATGAGAGCTTCCTTTTTTCTTGGAGGAACTACTTGAAATGGAAATAAGACCACTAAATAAAAGTTAAACAATATATGCAGTGGACTGCATAGCATATGCTAGATCTAGGAAGTGTGATACTTCCTAAATGGCTGTCAGTTCATTATTTAAAACAACTTAATGCCAACAATAAAGGAAATCCTACTATAGTTAAAATGATTTAGGTATCTCATTCATCTACAATAATAAAATTCATTCAAAACAGGCTAAGCTATGACTGAATCTGAAGGTCAAGGTCTCTGTCAGAATACAGGTATTAGTTAGGGTCAGGTTCTGGGCCGTTTTGCGTATTGGGTAGAGAGTGAAATATCTGTTCTTGGTATTTGGTCAAAATCACATAGACCGACGTCGGTATGGTATAAGTGATGTTAGTTTAGGTTAACTGGTGATGGTTGTAGGTAATCAGCGTCGGTATGGTCATGGTACAGGAAACTCACTAAAAACTTGGTGGGGTGACAGATCTAAGGCTAGATGAAAATGGAAGGGCAAAGAAAGGTTCGTGTGGGTCTCAAGTATGCACAGGAATGATTAAAATCTGGGTATGGGTATTTCAAGGGTATGGCTGAAGGGATGGTCAAGTTTGTGTGGAGGTAAATGGTGGTGGAATGAAAATGGGAGCAAAAGAAAAACAAAAGTAAAAGAATCTACCAAATGATAAATGGACAAGTGTTGGTTAACAAAGCACTTACTATTTGTATGAGATTTATGTCTAGTTGGAAATGGTGGGTGATCAAATGGAAGGAACTCTATGTGGTGTTGACGCTTCCTTGGATGCTCCTGTGAAGGTAGATGGCTCTATGGGTGCTTCATATGCTGGCTATGGGCACTCTCATGCATGTATGAATGCTCGTTCTGCTTGCATACAACTCTTGTTTTGTCACTTGTTCTCAATAGATGTGTCAATCTCTCAGAAAGGTGCCAAACTCGAAATAAGGTTGTTTTAGGGGTTAAATGGTAACTGACAATGGTTTCAGGTTGAGTGGCGGTGGTTTACGATGACCAGCGTCGGTTAGGGTGGGATTTCCTAGGTTTACTAAACTAGGAAGATCCCCTTGATTTTCTAGGATCTCGTTCATTTTTTGCCCCATGGATTAGAATGGAAGCTTCCTTTATTACATATAGGAATGTGGTTAGAGGGAATGTAGGCTATTATTTTTAGGTTTTAGGTAGGTCTTAGTTAGTTATGGAAACATACTAAGAATAGGTCATAAGGTGAGGTTACTAGATGAGGGGTGTCTAGGTGAGGTGGATATGTCAGCATTATCTCAATTAGGATATTAAAATAATAAATATTATGAGACAATGAATTAATTTAATTAAACTAATTAAATTAATATTAGAGTGGGATGAAAGGGGCCATGGTCAGGTGAATGTGTTCAAGGTGTTTGTTTGACGAGGGACCAAGGGGAGTGTGACCCAATTTTAGTGTCTACATTTTTCCCCATTTTTTACGTAGCTTGTTTTGTTAAGCGATACCGAAAAAAATAAGATGTGGTTGCCCCATGTGTGGGAGAAGGTGATCACCCTCAAACCAGGAACTGATGAGGTAGAAGGCATAATCAGTGATTAGTTTGATAAAAGTTGAATGTTATGAAGAGGAAGGTGGGTAATGTGGGAAAAAAGGAAAAAGGTCTACTTGGGTAATCTAGGTAATGGGTCAGGGTCAAAGGTAGTAATAGTCAACTGCACGGACACATATAAACTACATCATGGTACCAGGTTGAAGAGCAGGAAAAATCTACTTTATCTTAGGTCGATAGGTTTATCCAAACAAGGTTAAAGTGATTTTGGTATCTAAGGTAGAAATAGGATGCAGGTCTGGTGTATGAACATTTAGGTATGTTACAGTACACCCAAGGGTTGGGTCAAGATAAACGGTCATGGTAAGAGGCAAGGTATGGTCATTATGTCCATCAACACAGGTAACAGTACCACAAGGTATAGCACACACAGGAGGTCAAAGGTCACTAGCAACATTCCAGGTCCCAAAATCTAGGTCACGGTATGGATAGGGCCAAGGGATGGGGAAAATAATGAGTTCCTGAATGGGGACGTGGTTAGGGGGTCAATGAGAAGGCCAAAAAGACAAAGGGAAGTTTCCCAGTGAGGCTTTGGTTGAGGTAGGTAGGATTCAGGTCAAAAAGTTAGGGTAGGGTGTAGAAAAAAGACTAAGTAGGTAAACCGATGACAGTTTCAAGGAACCAATCCCAGTTGTTATGGACCAACCTTGGTAAGCTAGGGCATACGTCCAATGTCGGTCAAGGTCAAACCATCATCGGTCATGTTGGGTAGGTTATAAAAAGAAAAAATACATGTTTTACAAAATCATTTTCCATTTTCCAAATAGGAGAAAATGATAGGAGAAAGAGGAAAAGGTGGAAAGTGACAAAGGGAGATGGAGGACTAAGTTAGCGAGCAACGTGGCTGGTGATAGTTAGTCAATATCTAGATCCATGAGCTAGATTGGATCAATTGGATTGGTTGGAGAGTGAGAGGTCATTTGGTGATGGCAGAGGTAGGAGATGGATTGGGTGGACCAATGGTGCAACGGCTCGACGTGCCATCACGGCAGTGGCAGCGCAATGACGTAAGATTCAATATCCCTCTATGTTTTTTGTGTTTAGGTAAATGGATAGAAATTTGCGCAGGGGGAAGATGGGTTAGGGGGGAAATGAAATTCAAATGTTAAGGGGGGGGAATTGGATAAAAGAGGGATGGGGGAGGGTTGGAATAGGTAGTATGATAGATGGGAAAGGTTGTAGGTAAGAATGGGGGGTGGGGAGGGGAGAGATGGAGATAAAATGGGTAGATACAGGGCTTTTTGTCGTGGGTTGTCACCATGACAGTGACCAACGATGGTCGATTGTGAGCCAGTGTCGGTGGGGTATAACCCAAATCAGTCATGGATGAGGTGACCGATGCTAGTTGTGGGAAATTGTGGTCAGTCTAAGAGGACCGATTTTGGTTAGAGGTTAGAAAACATATGAAAGGGTTAGGTGGTTAAGGATAAGTGTTGAGACTTGTGGGTAAATAGGTAATGTCGGGGAGTGTATGTAAAGAGGTAGGGTGACATGGGGTTGGGTAGGTTTTGGGTGAGTAGAACAATTAGAGGCTCAGGTTGGGTAGGTAGGGACGTTAGGGTGGGGTGGTTAGTAGGTCAGAAGGGAAAATAGGTAAAGTTGATTTGGTAAGGGTTGGAGGTATGGGTAGATAGGTGAGGTCGACTAGGTAGGAGTAGATGGGTAAATAGGTGGTGGGTATGGGTGAGGATATATATGGTCGGGTGTTAATAATGTAATTGTTTTGTTGGATACAAGTGAGAGATCAGTTGTGGATGTGAGACAAGGTGCCACCCCTGCTCATGATAGTTCATGGGGTGGCGACAGTTGAGGAGTGGAGACATGTCATAGATGTGGGCCTCATCGGGGTCTGATGCTATCAACATGTAGTATGATAGCCAAGTTTGATGGTCTCTCTCATCAATAGATGGGATTCAACGAAAAACATGTTCCACCTGCCAAAGAGGGAGATGAAAGTCACCCTGGAGGATGTTTATAGGATCCTATGATTACCCATATTAGGGAGCTAGGTACATTTGATCTCCTAAGAGGCATCTGAGGAGTTGATGCTGACAGTGTTTGGTGAGGGACTGCCAGAGATGACATTTCACAGTGCTAACATGAGCTATGGCAAGATGTTCCAGGACCATCTAGAGGAGACGAGGCTTGTAGTATTACTAATGGAGGCAGTATGTTGTTTTGAACTTCTAGATGAAGAGGGTGGGAGATTCCCACAATCCCTAATGCGTGTACTACATGAAATTATTATGGATAGGACCTGCTTCACATGGGTGTCAGTATTACTAGCATAGTTATACAGAGAGTGATGGGCGTATGGGTGGCTTCACAAGTTCAGCCTATGATGCACCTTTTTTATTCATTATTGGGCCTACGAACACATTATGTGTGTTCGTCTGATTGGCATGCCCCGGGATGATGCATTCAAGCCAGGTTTGATGCAAGTGGGTTACAAGCGTGGGGTGTCTTCTATTCTAGAGTTTCGAGAAGACTAATCTATTAATGATGGAGTGTATTATCGCTGATTATTGGAGGGATTTTCCGATGTGGACATTATTTGGAAACTGTATGTGGGGTATCCCTCATATAGAGTGATGGGAGAAGAGCTGGCGGGATTACAGATTTACAGGTGGATAGAGGGGCACCATTTAGGGGAGCACAAGATGATCCTAGTTGACCAGGTCATACGGTAGTTTAGGCTACCACATGATATACCCCAACCCTTCTCATAGTATAGGAGGGATGACGTGGAGAGGCCATTACCTCTACCACAGCCGACAGTGCCGACAGGGCAGGAGGAGCAGGTGATAGAATGACAGATTGATGATACCAGAGTGACAGAAAAGTATAGAAAGTGGTGGGCAGCCCATCTATGAGTAGTACCTCTTAGGTTGGGGCAGCCATATTTAGCCACCATCACTCTATAGAGAAACACCCTACAGGGGCAGGTGGTGACCCTGATTACCCAGTTGGGGATGGTACAGGGGTAGTTACCATCTTCGGAGGAAAAGGTGGCCACATCGTATGCCCAGGTAGCCAGTCTACAAGCATAGATGGCCCAAGGTGGAGATGGAGATGGAGATGAGGAGCAGGTAGCCACCCTATAGGTGTAGGTTACAGGTTTGCAGGGCCAGTTGGCCACTGCACAGGTGCAGATTCAGGCATTACAGGTGCATGTATAGGTACAAGGTGCAAGGCTAACGGCACCTCCATAGGCACTGGGACAGGGTCCCAGTTCATAGAAAGGGGCAAGACAAGGTGCCTCGGGAAAGGTAAATGGGCCGAGACTGATGGGACCACCATAGACAGTACCCATATCTCAGCTACGGGATGCTCTAGGTGAGGGCATATATTATTAGGATCAATTGATTGCAATCAGGATAGATTTTCTATCTTATGGAGAGTACATGGCACAACATGCCTCAAGTCAGAGGAACAGATCCTATGCTCACAGCGTGGAGAGCACAGGGGGTCATTAAGCTCTAAGGTAGGATCAGGGTGAGGCCATCGACTCATGAAGGCTAGCTCCAGGTGATGTACTAGCAGGGGTGCAACCATGACCTATGGTAGGAGGTGAGAGGTTATTAGGTTACCAGACAGGAGCCGAGGAGGAGACGTGAGAGACTGATATGGATGATTTCTGGTAGGATGATGCATGATTCACATCCCTTTATTTTTATGCATTTGATTCATATTTTGATATATATCAGCCTGCGTGCTAAGGAGAGTTAGGATGTATGAGATTTTTGCATATTTTTGATCATATACCGGCCTGCGTGCCAAAGATGGTGAGGCTTTATATGAGATATTTGATTATATGTACCAGCCTGTGTGCCAAATATATTTGAGATTATGTATATGGAGACACACGTTTGGATATTTTTATTTATAGAGATGATGATGATTATGGTCATAATGTGTATACATGGTTGTGGTTATCTTGTTATTTTGATGTGTATATGTTATGGAAATTAAGTAGTGTAGGCATGATAGAGTTAGGTCATAGGCATGGATTGAGTTAGGTTTTAGGCATGGTGGAGTTAAGTTATAGGAATGGTTGAGTCATGTTGTGGTCTAGGCATGGATTGAGTCAGGTTTTTAGGCATAGTTGAGTCAGATTGTAATTCATTAATTAGTGCAATGAATGATGATATGGGTCATGGTTAAGATGTTTTATAGTACATTCATGATAGTGGTAAGGAAAGGGTAGACATAATGGATGCATGTTTGATGATGATAAAGGTGGAAAGTAATTTTTTATTTTATAGGTTTAATTTCTAATTATTGATATGAAAAGAAACTAAATAGGGGAGAATGTGATTTAGGAAAATGAAAGATGAATAGGTTATGGTAGAGAGTGGCCGAGCTAACCTCCAAGGGCCCCATGCCCTCAGAGTGCTGCCTACATAGTCCCAACAAAAAGGGACCTCATGTAGATGTATTTCTCCCATAAGCTAGGGAAGAATGCGAGGAGGTATGAGAACGAGTTGGTAGGTTATATGCATGATTGAGTCTAGGTCTTTTAGGTATGGGTGAATTATGGGCACATTGGTATGGGTGATTTTGAGTTGATTATGGTGAAGGAGGAGAAAATTTCCCAAAAATAACCTTCAAGGATCAAGTCTTGTATAAATTAATTAATACATAATGAAGAAGTTTTAAAATATAAGAGTAGGCAAGAAAGCGGCCTGATTGGTAAGGATCATAATGGGTAGATCATACCTTAGATGGGCTGATGAACGTAAGACCCTAAAGAAAATTGCATGATTGAATATTCTAAAGGTGAAAAATTAGTCACATGATCACTAGATGTTCCGGTTCCAGTAGATTCCTTGAGGCAGTAGGAAATAAAAGTGCAAATGGCGAGAAGGTGAAAAAGTGGTTAGTTTTTATATGGTACTAAGTAGCATGCCTTTTTGGCAAGAGATCCAAGGTCACAATGGCTAAGTCCATGACTAAAAGGTTTTTTGTTTAGATTGATATTTGAGATAGAATGATTGATGTGGGAAGCCTATAAGGTATGAGTAAATTAAATCTTTGAGGTCTTCATGAAGAAGATCAATGTGGGAAGCTTCAGATCCTCTCTCTTTATTTTTTTTTAAAACAGGCTTTACATAGCTGTCCTTTGAGGGAGTAGTCTATTTATAGTAGAGATTTAAAGTGAAAGATGTACTTTTTGAGGGAGTCATCTTTTTATTGGAAGTTTGACTCAAGGATTTGGATCCCATGTGAGGGATTTTAATTCATGGACAAGACTAAGGTGAAGAATCATATTCTTGTTCAGAAATCAAGGTTAAATGACCATGGGATCTCATCTAAAAGAAGAAAAAAAAAATCCATGAGAATCATGCCATGTGAAGCACCATGGTACACATTTTAAAGAGAGGATAAAAGAGTGAAGGGTACACACATGATTCTTGTTAAATCATTATTGATAGCATAGGAAGTGGATAGCACTTAAGGGACAAGCATGAAAAGAGGCAGAAGGTGAGGTATGACTAAAATTAAACAGTAGAATGGTTGAAGATGCAAGGCGTTAAGGAGATTAGGTTTGGGTTTACCCTTGAATGAAGATAAACGATAAGCACTTGATCCATAAGTATGAGTCACAATGTATGGTCCAAGCCAATTAGGATAAAATTTGCCTCGTTTAATTTTTTCTACTTTGGTTACATGTTGATTTTCTTTCAGGACAAGGTCATCGGCTTGGAAGGTTTGTTCATGGACATGTCTGTCATAGGCACGTTTGATATGGTTTTAGTAAATTTGGAGATGGTCAAGAGCATTAAGGTGACATTTTTCTAGTAACTCAAGTTATGCTAAATGGTCCTGATGAAATTCATCATCATTAATAATGTCATGGAGAGAAATGCAAAGTGAGGGGATCTAGAATTCGAGAGGCAGAACAGCCTATGTACCATAAACTAGAGAAAAAGGTGTGGCACCAGTGGAAGTGTAAATACTGGTATGGTATGCCCACAAGGTGAAAGGAATGTGCATATGTCAGTCCTTTCCAGTATCATTAACCACTTTCATGAGAATTTTGTTCAAGGTTTTATTGGTGGATTCAGCTTTGCTATTGGTCTGTGGGTAATAAGGTGATGAGAAACTTAGCTAAATGCTGAAGGCCTCGCAAATTTTTCATAAGGTTTAATTTTTGAATTGTTTACTGTTATCAGTGATGAGGTGATGTGGGATGCCAAAGTGACAAATGATGTGATGATTGATGAACTCACATATTTTCTCATATTTTGTGGAGATGAGAGGTATGGCTTCAACCCATTATGTGTAGTATTTGATAGTGGTGATGATCCATTTATGTCGTTGCAAAGAATGAGGATTGATTTCTCCAATAAGATCCAAACCCCATTGAGAGAAGTGCCAAATGTCATGAGTGACCTATAAGGCATGACTGGGTGTATGATGAAGGTTGGCATGTTGTTGGAATTTTACACAACACTTAATGTAGTCACAACAATCATGGTTGAGGGTCAGTCGGTAATAGCCTAGGTCAAGAATATGCTTAGTAATAGTAAGGCCACTTAAGTGACCTCCACATATGCCATCATGAACTTCCCTAATAGTATAAGGAATTTCCAAACTCATAAGGCACTATAAGAGAATACCATCAAATCCACATTTATAGAGGAGGCCACCCATAATGACGTAACGAGAGACCTTTTTAAGAAATGCACGTTTTCCAGTACGAGTGAGGTTAGGAGGAAAGATGGAGAGGGAAAGGTATTCTGATTATTATTTATACCAGAGGTCACTCGGGTTAGGGGAAGTGGTTATGATAGAGTAAATTTCATGAGGTAAATAAGATGGTGATTAGAGTCTTTGTATGGTGACAAATATTTTAGAATCGGTGGGTGAAGTGGAAATTTGAGAAGCCAAGTAGGCCATGGTATCTGTAAATTTGTTGGTTGAACGTGGGATAGTTTGAAGAGTGTAACTGTCAAAGGTGGTCAAAAGAATTTCTACATGAATTTTATACTTTTGAAGTATCTCATTATGACATTGGTATATACCATTGACCTGGTTTATAACCAATTGAGAGTCACCAAAGATGTTGATTGATTTAACATCTAAGGCATAGGCAGCCTGGGGACCTAATACAAGTGCTTCATATTTTGTAATATTATTTTTAAAATCAAAATCAATCTTAAAATACAAAGGCATGGGTTCACCATTAAGCAAAATTTTGGTGTCTACATGGTCTTCCAACTATATCGGGAAGAAAGAGAAAATCCATTGTTTTGTGGAGATTTTCGATTTTGAGGATGAGATGGAAGTTCCAGGATGAAAAGTGAATTTTTCCATAATCCTTTTGGGGATGTTATAGAAAACCACAAAAATTTTCAAGCATATTTCTTGAATAAATGTTTAGATATGGGTCTTTAAAGTTAGCATACCATTTTGACCTTAAGGGGTAAAATGCTAGTCTCTTTGTTTGAAGTGAGTTTGATCATTTTTATTTTTTTTGGCACATCTTATGGTCATGGATAGTTTATTTAAAACTATAAATATATGTTTGATCTCTTGTAATTGTGTGATGAAGTGTTTTCTTTTGAATATCTAATGGTCTACAAGTCCCTAGTTGTTTTCTCAAGAAGGTGTGAAGGAACAGGTGAGTTGGATAATATTTATTGACATGAGCTATGCATCTTAGTGCTTGATTATGTTTTCATAGTCTCCCTTGATTTTTTCCATCCTTTTTTTGAGCTTGGTACTGAATTTGAAGATGTTTGAAGATTGATTCCTTAAGACTGGTTCTTAAGTCTAGTTTTTGAGTTGTGAGTTGTTTCCAAAATTTAAATGTTTGGAAGCATTACGCTAGGAGCTAGAGATAAAGTGAGTTGGTCCAGAAATTAGATTCATATACCTCTATAATTATATATCACTTGATACTTTATGATGATTTTTTATATTTGAACTCATTTGTGTTTGGGGACTAATTTTGGGTGTTTGAAGACCTAGTTGTGCATGCTTACTTCTTAGAGTATTTCATGATGGAGATGTATGTTTTAGTTCTTCATGAGATTTTTCATGATTATTTGATGTTTTTATTATGTTTCATGATTTATATGGAGCCTTGAAACAATTTATATATGACCTTGGATCTATCAATGCATTCGTTAGTGCTAGAGAAGCTTGTTTAGCCTTTGGAGGTGTCTTGGTGCTTACTAGAGATGTCTTAACCCCTTCTGACTAGATTGGGTCCTTTTCGATGTTTTATTTGATGTTTTTGATCTATTTTTTTAAGTTTTTTTTACTTACCTTCATTTACATGGCTTACGTAGGAGGGATTTTATCTAGTGTTGTGTATATAAGGAATTTTTTTGCTTCATTAGAACTAGTTGAGTCCATGGAGTTATGAGAAACCTGTAGGAGGTTGAAGAAGAGTAATGAGGAGTTATGAATATATATGAGAATAATTATGAATACCTCAAAAATATTTAGGATAAAATTTTCAAATGAAAGAGACTTATTCAACCCATGAAGAAGAGAGATTGAGGGAGTTATTAGAGTGCTTGTTTTGATAAGGTTTTGGTCTGTTTGGAGCTAAATTTGGATCACTATCAGTTATTTAAGAAGAATATCATGAATTCTCATCCATTTCAATGTGGTTTATTCAGATTTTGATTACCTAATTGGGTTGTATCCTCCTTGTAGGATTGGCTCTCTACTAAACTAGGGGTTGGTGCTCCTTGTGGGGTTAGGGCTTTACTAAAAAATCCTTGCATGATGTGTAATTTTCATGCAAGTCCTTTTTTTGTAATATAATAATATGTTTTCAATGGGTTTTCTTCCCCTTGAGGTTTTTCTACTTACATATGGTTTGTATGTGTTGTGTATCTTGTTTCATGCTCTTATGATTGAATGTTACACACCTAAAAAGCCCATAATGGTTACACATGTTGAATGGATAAATTTAATGTTAATGTATGACATGGAAAGTTAAATGAAATTATTGAAGTAATGATTCACCCCCAATCTCATTCCAATTTTCTTCTAACATTATATCTGGTGTTCATGTGCTCTTGTATTCTTATGGTGCGTGTTCATGTGTTTGGCTAATCATTGTTTATTCTATATGTTGATGAATTCTTAATGAATGTTGAAGAGATAATGCTGAAAGATTCACCCCCTAATGGTTGTGATTAAAACAATATTGATTATATTAAGAAAGTGTTAAATGAAAACTGAATGAAGGGAAACTAGGAAACAACTAGCTCGGGTGTGTTTAAAGTTACTTAAAGGTTGAGTCTGTAATATACCTGAAGGAAAATTAGGCCCAAATTTTTGTTGGTGTCACTACAAGGCATGGTTTTTTTTCCCATCCCCTCATTTCATGGTCTCCCGGATATAAGGGTTTTGGGTTCTTAGTCGAAATATCATGCATCAAATTTTTTATACTTGGCCAGAACACTAACTATGAATTTCCTCTTACTGATGAAATCCAAGTTGTTCCAGCTGGGAAGGACTATTTAAACATGGATGTTGATTTGATATGTTATTTAGTTATGTGTGAAGGGAGTTATGAATTTAATTCATTCAAATCATAATTAGACTGTGTTAATAAGGAGAATGAGGGTTCATTATTAAAACCTAAAGGAAATGTCAATTTTGAGGAGAACAAATCAGACAAAGATGGAATACTAAAATAAAATGAAATAAAAAAGGTACTTATGATCATTATTCCTTTTATGATTTTAATTTTAATTTTTAGGTGTTTTTGAAACACCGAAAGCGAGAAACTCCAGGCTATAGATTTAAATGATATTGACAAGAAAAAAAAAATATATATAAAATCTAATAGAAAAGGTACTAAGTGTCACGCTAGGCATGTTAGGATGTTTGAGTTGAATTTTTGTTACTTAATATAGTAATTAAATACCAAAAAGTCTAAAATTAGTAGGGTTTAAAGATTCCTATGTCGAAAAATGAAATTTCAAGATGATTGGGTACATGAACAATGTGGAAGACTCCTCCTTCCACCGAGTGAGAGGACATGTGTGCAATGACATATAAAAAAGGAAAATATTAGATAACAATTAATTGATTTTCTCAATAATGACCCATCCCAAAAACCAAACGGCCTCCTCAAGTGATGTCAACATGTGTCTACAATCAAGTGATATGATAGAAATTAAGATAATGACAATATGATTAGAATTGAAGATGGATGGATAGATCGTGTTATGCTTGATAGGTGGCCTAGGCTAGGGCTGTGGTGAGATCGAATTCCAATAAGTATTTGAACCAGGTTTTTTATGTTGCATCTTGTATTTCACGTATCACTTAAATTTGGATTTTTATGTCTTCAATATTGGGATTCAAATCCATGGTACACAGGTTGAGTTCATGTGTGATGTCGAATTGTTTCCACAAAAAGTGATGTTGCATGATTGGGAGGTTGCAAATACTTGTAATGGGGTATGCCTCACTTGGATCTATTATCTATAAGTAGACACATCTTGGAACAGATAGATTAGAAAAAAATTAATGATGAAATGACTGAAAGTATGTAACTATGGCATAATGATAGAGTGACAGGAATTAGTGGTGATTCAAGTATAATCGTTGGTAATTCAAAAAAAAATCTGGTTAGTACTAATGAATTATTATTTCTTTGATAATAACCTAATTGGATAAAAAAATATGAATCTGATGAGCTAGGAAGGATAATATATGATGCGTATAAAAATCTTGGGATATAATTAAGACAAAGATACATACCTTCATAACATAAACAAAATGAATGAGCTTAAGGGATCCTTATAAAGGTTTATGAATGTTCCTGGGATTTATTGAGCTACTGAATGTGCTTTTATGCCCGTATTAGTATCTTCTTGATAGTGAAAACAACATATATTTTGTAAAAGTGACTGAAGATCACCAAAAAAGGATATTGGTTGTTAATATCTAATCTCCAATGTTTTTTTTAGAGTTATCAATGATCTGATAAATGGAGTAAAAATGGGTGTGATTGGAAGAGGTTAGGAATAGGTTAAAGGGGTTTAGGGGCTTATCATGTTAGATAAAAATTAGTTAGGCTGAGTGGTAGATGGTTAGGGAGGTTTAGGCTGAGGAAATAAGATAGGTAGATAGGTTTTATGGAACGTAAGTGTGATTTTATGAGGGTATTTAATACAATTCAAATGTGTACTATGTTATATCATTTTAAGATATTAAATTCAAATGTGTATTATGATTAAAAAACCAAATATATGAATAAAACAAGTACTTAATCCAAAATCACATCATGAGATAATATTAAATTAACATAACTTTGGAAGATAAAATATAGAGAGATCATAGTTAAGATTGATATATAATGCACCATTATATACAGTCTATAGATAAGAAAGTGATCTAAAAAAATTGGTTAATGAGTTTTCTAAAGTGTCAAAACTGTGTCTACAAAATATGAGGATATCTAATGGATATCTAGACACAACATTTTTTAAATAGGATCAAATAGTGTTTTCAATAGGTAAGGAAGCCAAGTTTTTCCTGAACAACCATGACCAACTATTATAAACTTCATGTTATGAAATTAGAAGTGGGATATGTTCTTGAAACATCATGATCATAGAATTATGTACCTAAAAATGGATTATCCTTGTGTTGAAACAAACACTTCTTTCTTTGTAACCTTAAAATGGATTTGTATGAATGAGTTATAATGACCTTATGAATCTCCATGATGGTTGATCATTTATAATTAAATTATGTATCTACATCTGACTATCACTAGAAATAGTACAATAAAGAACACCAAAATAGAGGTAAATGATCAAAATATGAAATTATAATGACTTAGCCACTTTTATGGGGAACCCTTCAAACCATACAATAAGACTTAAGTACTCAATATGATGATAATATCCTACTCATTAACCCATATATATACCCTACTATATTATAAAAAGTACCAAGGCCTGTCCATTTATCATATGAACGAATAAATAAATAGTATATATGACTTGATGAGAGGTTATATTAGCTACATGTTAATATCTATATCTAGATATATGACCTAGGATTAAGGTAGTAGCATGCTACTCCCCTTAAAACAAACGAGCACCTATTAGTTTCAAATCATAGTTAAATATAACATTAACATTATGATTAGAGCTTAAAGGAAAACTTACTATTTTACATAAACATGAATTAAAAACACCTAATGTTAACCATTCCTACCTTATTAATGTATGATTAATTCTAAACATGAGCCTCTTTAGATAATGAGTAATCAAAATATATGTGTTTGATCTCCAAAGAGAGGGAAGGATATCACCAAGAAATGGCTACAATGCCAAGCTTGGATCTTCCTTTCTACTCAACAATGGTAGAATGGATGTAAAGATGAAGTAATCATTTTAAAGAATAGAGAAGGTAGTTATCATAAGATTATATGAGAATACTAGAAAAAGTATGGTGTAAGGTGTTAATATTGAATCCCAATGAATGTGGGATAAAGGATAAAGTAGATTTAGAATTGTTAGTCTTGATTATAGGAGTTAACAAGTGATTAGCTACTCGTAGGAGTTGGAGATGGTTTAATTAATCAAAGATTAATTAATAGGCTAGAATAAGATTCTTAAGCTATTTCAAAGTGATTTAGGAGGAATTTTATATGATTTGAAGCATTTAAAAGAGGGATTTACAAAATAAAATGGTTTATTGATTAAATACATTGTTAAAAAGGCTTAATTAACTCATAATAATTAATTACTTAATTGGTAGACGATTATAAATAATAAAGTGTCATTAATTGACATCTGGAATGTGATAAAGGCTAGTTAATTAATGAAGTTTCGTTAAATAAAAATAATAGAGGGAAATTTTACTTAATTAGTGGGAAATCACTAATTATAATAGAATTTATAGGACATAGGATAGTTTCTACAATTTCAATAATAAAACTATGTAAGCGTATTTTAGGTATCTACATTTGTTCCTCTTTGGGGTGGCGTAAGAGGTGCCACTTAAACTATAGTACTATATTATAAACAAGTATATTTTGAAGAGACATTCATAGAATGAAGGATGCCCCCTTGAGTTTCGATGGGGTGATAGAAGAGGTCAATCGACGATCAAAAATATGAAGGAAAAATATAGAAGAAACAAGGTGGGGGAGGGGTGATAAAAATGATCCCTATAGCCCCAAGTGTTGTGGAAGAAAATTTAATAGTAATAAGAAATGATAGTGAATAATATGGAAATATCCTTTGCATCAAAATCATTCAATAAATAACTTTTTTTCATCACAATGATCATATATCTACATCATCAGATCTTATTAAAATATACACATACAAAAAAGTATAAAATAAGATGAAAATATATAATAATAACATTTTTTCATTGCTAAAACACTAAATTGATGAAAAATACATAACATGATGCAATATGAGAAAGTAAACAAGCTTCCTTGACAGGGAAACAAGTACAAACATGCATACTCAAACAAACAATGTTCAAGACAGTTGCACTAATGTTTTTGTTATCAAGATTCAGTTCCCAAATGTTTGAGTTAATGAAAAGGGTTAAAAATAACAACCCAAGAAAGGATACATGTGAGGTGAATAAATGGAGAATGCAGAGGTCCTATGAAAAAGTAATCATGTACTATGAAATAGTACCAAGCAACTCGTTTGTGCATGAGAGTACAAACATAGTAAGAAAACTAGCCTTTGTCAATAGAGATAGATCCAAATGATCCAAGAGTCATTTGGGAGAAAAAAATAGGAGAAAAAATTGATGTTTTGTAGGAAAAATTTCCAGTGCAGGATTCAACTTCATGCATTTTTTTACCAATTTTTGGAAAACATTGCATTTTATAATGTTTTGGATTTTTTGATTTTAACCAATTTTCTGAATTTTTTTGAAACTTTATATTTTTTTGGTTTTTAAATGATATATAACAATGATAATAGTGTGGTACATCTGTAAAATAAGGATAGAAAGAAAATATATTCCCTAGGTAGCATAAGGGGATCTCAAGAAGCAAAAACATGCCCCAACGTAGCGAAAAATAGGTTGAAAATGGCTATTTAATAATAATAATCATCGCGAAAAGTGCTAGAAGAAGATAAAAGAATCATGGTGGTCATCTAGCCCATTAGAGGTGAGAAAAATGATGAATTAGGTCAAAACACCTATAAATAGTAGGCCAAGAGGGGTAAAATACATCACGGAAAGTGTTTTGTTACCTAACCCTATTGAGTTCCAGCAAGGCATTTTCTTTGACATTTGAGAAAGATGTCACAAATTTTGAGGCATAGACACTGCGTAGACCAAGTTTGAGAGTACATGAGGCATCCCACAGATAGTTCACTAGTATGTAACCAAATATTTTTTAATTTTGAAGTCATTTAATAACATTTATTACTAGGGAAAAGTGTGGGGCTACACTATAGAAAGCCCTAGGCTATGTTAGTGTAACCAAGATTATGCAAGCGTTAAAAATCCTAGGATAACGTAGAAATATTTTCTATTTTCAATTAGGTTGTTTGCTAACATGAAAATGGGTAAGCTAGCGTGACCAAGGGTATGTTAGCTTAGGCTTACGCTAAGGCAAAAAGGAGTAATGTAATATCAATAAGGCTTGTGCTAAGCGCAAAAATGAGTAAATTAACGTGAATAAGGCTTGTGATAGTGTAGGATTATGCTAGTTTTGAAGGGTTTACACTAGTGTAAAAAGGATTGCAATAGCGCATCCCTTAGGCCCTAGAAAATGTTTAAGAAAAAAATGAAGATTTTTAGAAAATCCCTAGTAATGAATAGATTCAACAAAATGATGTTATAATATATTAGGAAGATTCTAAGTATGTTAAGGAGCACAGAGGCTAGCCCAGCAACAAATTAGAGTGGTACAGGTTCCATTACTGCTATAGGGTCCCTCCTCCATAGATTCCTCCACAGAAGGATATACCAACACAACCACAACCTCAGCCACACTAGTAGCCATAGGTTTAGATACTTGTGGTACAATAAGTAGTAAATTAGGTGATTATATAGGTGTCAACCTCACTTCCTCTAGTAGTGAGTAAAAATAGGGTAGTAGGTGGGGATGGAGAAGATGTATGGGGCTATCCACCACATATTAAAATTGGTGGAGGATGGGGTTTACCGCTTAGGCCACCGCAGATATCCCCTAGCCAGATTGACTAGGGTACATGAGATTAGGATGCCTTGAGGAAAAAAATATAGTAGGTCATAGACGAGAGGGATCACTTAGTCACTAATCATAACACAGCTTGAGGAAGATATGGCTAGACTAATAGGGGAGTGTGACATGCTCCTACATGTGGCCTAATAGTAGGTACTCAGGACTTAGTCATTGATTTTTCCATAGCCACCCGGCCCAGTCTTCCTATTATAGAGATTTATATCATGGGGGCATTCCAAAGGGGATAGAAGGACATAACCTTTAGTCATATGGATGGTAACTAGTATAGATCTTGATTCTTATAGGCCATTCAAGGTTGGCTTGGTCAATACAAATTCCATCACCTTAGTAGGGAGGTTCAACATAATAAATGCCGCCAACCACATGATCCATCTCAGTAAATGCCTCCACATGGCTCCAGGCTAGGAAGTTTGAGTTAGTGATGAGGTAGTCCTTGTTTGGGTGAGATTCATGGTTGAATATCTTATTTATGTACTTATTTTTTTATGCATGCCTCATGATGAAGGGACAATTTTGATCTGATGTGTGTAAATATATATATATATATTGTCATTTTACTATGACTTGAGATGAAGACACTTTTTTCATCCATACTCATGATGGCCTATATTATATCTGATGTATATTGAGACACATTTTATACATGGATGTTGTTTTTGATATGGATATATGATGATGGGCTATTTTATTTTACAACATATTGTGTTTATGAGATAACATGTTTATCCCATGTTTTATTATGGTCTATGACGAGGGCGGATAAAGATAATCCCTCTTGCCCCTCTTTGATGAGATTATATGATGTTATCTAAAAATACATGTGTAATTTTCATTTGTATGATTATGTTTAGATGTGATTATAGATGATACTAATGACGAAATGAAAAAAAAATGCACAAACAAACAAGAAAATATAATCAAAACAACAAAACTATATACAAACATGTAAGATAAAAATGAACCCAATGAACTCCAATATAGATTAAAGTGACACTTAATCTAAGAAATTAAATGAATTTAATTTAAAGCACACAATATGAAAAGTAAAATCAACAAAACTACGTACAAATAAATAAGGAAAGTAAGCAAACTACTATTTTTTTTTGCGGGACAATTTTGCACTACTTTTTGTATTATCTTGAGACAATGTTATATTTTTTTGAGTTTCCAATGAGACTTATTTGAAATTTTTGGATTTTCCAACTAAACACATTTGAATCTTTTGGGGTTTTCAAAATTTATGCAAATTTTTTTTACGATTTTCTAGAATTTTTCTGAATCTATGTGCAAGAAAATGAAGAAGTGTGTATGCCACAAGTGATAGATGGGATGTATAAAGGAATAATTCCACACATATATGCAAGAAGTGAAAATTCAAAGTTTCCCCTAGAATTAAATGGGAATGTACAAAGGAAAATTCTTCACATACTAAAGTAGGATCAGTCTAATCAAAGCCAATACGGATAGGATACAAATTGTCTCAGACACAGGAAAAGACTAACTAAGAATAAATCTATCATAGTCCTAGATATGAGATGTTTGTGAAAAAAATACCCTTGAATGGTGGCAAAAATTGTTTTTCATAAAAGGACTTGTCTAAAGTACCACAATTGCATGATTTTCACACTTGGATGCATTGATTTCTCTTTACTTTTTCAGAATTAATATGTTTTTGTTGATTTTTTGATATTTGAGGGACCCCATACTTAAGCACAAAAATGCCTTAAGATGAATGACATTCATTGATTCCCTAAGTTCATCACCATCAGATTCAATAATCTTATATGCACCTATAATAAATGTAGTGACCACAACATATGGCCCTAATCAGTAGGCTCAAACTTACCTTTATTTTCACGATCCTTTGTGGTATTGAATTTATGTTCCTTTAGAATAAGGTCTCCTACCTCAAATTAGAAAGTTATAATTATTTTTTTGTAACTTTGACGCAATTGATTCTGATAAACTCTTAGGTGATCAAGGATGTGAAGGTACTTCTCATCCAATAGCTCTATCTCTGCTAGATGAGCCACTATGTAGTCCTCTTTATCAAAATAATCTCTTAGCTCTATGGGAAAAGAGGGGAGGCAATATCAAGGGGTAACAATAATTCTATGTTCAAAAGTAGGGAATATGGAGTAGTACCAATAGGAGTGTGGATGTGTGTTCTATAATCCCATAGGGAAGGAAAAATATGCAAATGCTAATTACGAAAAGTTTTATTCACCATCTTATCCATAATTTATACAACAGTATTATTTTAGGCTTCATCTTATCCATTACCTTGAGGGTAATTTGGGGTTTAATACTTTATTCAAATTTAAAAGTGTTGATATAACGTCTTCAAATTTTTGTTCTTAAATGAATTACCATTTTATGGTACAATGATAGAGGGGATGTCATACCAGAAAATGATATGGTTCATTATGAACTTGGATATTTGTGCAACAGTGACATAGGTGAGAGGAACAACATGTACCCTCTTTATGAAGTACTACATGGAATTAATAATGAGCATATGGCCATCAGAAGATGTAAGGGTTAGCTTACCGATGAGATCGAGTCCCCCCTTTGAAAAATTTCATGGTGTGGTAATAGGTTACAATGATTGCACAAACACATGTATTAAGTTGCCATATTTCTGACATAACAAACATCTCTTTACATACTTTCAATAATAAGTTTCTATACTAGGCCAATAATATCCCACTCTCAGTATCTTTTTAGCTAGGACTATCCCACTGGTATGGGATCCACAGATTCCTTCATGCACCTCATTAACCCCTAAGATAGATTCGTTTGAGTTAATACAACAGAACATATTCCCATCAAATCCTCTCTGATTTAGAGTTCCCCCAAGTAAGGTGTAGCAGGCTATGTGCTAGATAAGGTTTTTTTAGTTATAATGGGAAATTTCTAGAGGGAAGGTTCCATTATGAATGTAATTTAATATGTCAAGATACCATGCGGAATAGGTACTAAAAATTTCACATACCAAACAAAACTCTGACATGTCATATTCTAGTGTTCGTAGAGTTTGATGAAGAATAACATGTCGTTGTTTCCATGTTAGATGTATAACATAAACCCATCTATAGCCATAGCATCCACTTCTTTATTATGTTGTTTATGGATCTTCTCGAATGTAATTTTCTCAAATAACTCTTTTAGAGTGTCAACTATTTTTTTAAGGAAGAATATTTTCATCATTGAATTTTTACTCATAAGTTACTTTCTTGATGATCAGTATAAAATTATCTATTACATTTATCTACTTGATTTCCCAGCATATAGCTATTTTTATCCCTTCAATAAGAGATTCATATTTTTTTATTTTTTTGGTACATGGGAAACCAAGTATAAATTCTTCTAGAATTAGGTATCCTGCTAGATTAATGAACACAACTCCTACTCCTCAACCATGAAAAGTAAAGAATACATCAAAATACATCTACTATGTAATGAACTACACAAGGTACATTGTTGAAGCATATGAAAGTTTCAGGATCAATGGTTTAATACCTATATAAGGGGCTTCAGCTAGTTGATCTTCCAATACCTTCCGTTTAACTAATTTTTGATAGATGTACTCAATATCAAATTCACTAAGTAGGATGATCTGATTAGCCATCCTTCTTATAAGTGCAGGATTTGATAATGAGTATTTCACTGGTTCTAATTTTTATATGAGCTTGGTATTATTATTCAAGAAATAATGATTGGTAATTTTTTGAAAATAAAACATGAAGGACAAGCAAGCCTTCTCAATCTACGGGTAATTGAGCTCATAAGTAGTCAACATATGACTAAGGTAGGAAATAACTTTTTCTTTCTACTCTATATCATATTGGGTTGACAGTGCACTAATTACAAATTGAGTAGGAGAAATGTATAGTAGCAGTGGTTCACATGTAGTAGGTGGCATTAGAACATAAGGATTGGACAAATATTCTTTGAGAAAATAAAATGTATTTTATTTTTCTGAACCCCTATGAAATTCAACATATTTCTTCATAATAGTTTTTAATGAGTGGTACTTCTCTATGAGATGGGAGATGAACCTTCTGATTGCTTAAATATTCCCATGTAGACTACGTAGTTACATGATGTTTTTAGGAGGATACATTTTTGTTATGTCAATAACCTTTGCATAATCTACTTCAATTTATCTCCTTGAAATAATAAAACCTAAGAAATTTCTTGATAGCATGCCAAAGACACATTTCTTTGGGTTGTGTCGAACCTTATAATCTCTAAGACATTGAAGATGTGACAAAAGATAGTTGGGTGATATTATGTAAACTTGTATTTACAAAAGATGTCATCCACATAGTCTTCTATTATGGCATTGAGCATATCGTGAAATATTGTAGTCATATCCCATTGATATGTTGCGTCTACATTCTTGAGGCTAAAGAGCATAACTTGATAGAAGAATGTCCCCCATGGGGTTGTAAAATTTGTCTTTTGTTTATCTTACTCAGTAATTTTAAAATGATTATACCCTGAAAATCAATCCGTGAGTGATAACATTTCATAACTAGTTGTTGAGTTGACAATAATGTCGATGTTATGAAGAGGGAAGTCATCCTTAGGAAGAAAATTATTTATAGCTCATAAATATGTAAAGATTCTAACACTGATGGGTTTCTTTTGTACAGGGAATATGTTTAAAATCCACTCTGAGTAATCAATAGGCCTAATGAAGTCTACTTCTAATAATTTTTCAAGCTCTTGTTTTACCAATAAGGCTATGTGAAGATGCATCTTTCTGAGATTTGGTTTTATTGGCTTTGCCTCTTCATGCACAACTAGGTTATGCACTACTAGCACTAGATCTATCCCTGTCATGTCTACATAGGAAAAAGAAAATATATATGAAAATTCATGCAAAAGTATCACAAAGGTCTCCTTTTGTGGGACTGAGAGTGAATCCCCCAACTTGACCATTACAGCTATTTCCTCTATACTAATGTTTACATATATGGTATCCTTCACCAGTTTTTGGACCTTTTTAACTGTCATATGTGTCGTCATTGATGTCAATTTATATTGATAGAAAATTTATTTAATGTCAAACGATATTAATGGAAAAATTGTTAGTTGGTGAAGTGATAAAGTGATGAAATGTGAAGGTTGATTGGTAGTGTCAGATCTTAGAGACCTTGGGATGATCAAGGATAGGTTATAAGAGACTTAATAATATTTTGTGCAAGCTACAGATATGAGGATATAGTCTCTAAAATATAGAAGAATCCGCGAAAGCTTAGTAAGGGCTGCAACTAAAGGGATGAAGCCACAAAGCAAAAAGAAGCTAAAGGATGAGTTGCGAGTGAGAAAGGTGAAGTCACAGATGTGAAGGAAAATACGTGGAAGTAATAATAGTCTGAAGAAAAATCCACAAGAGTAAGGAAAGTCTGGAGGAAGCCGTAGATACACAGAAAATCCAGTAATAACTATAAAAGAAGTGAAGGACTTAATATAGTCATAGATATCTATAAAAAACCACAGATAAAGGAAAACAACTAATGATACGGAGAAACACTGTGAAACACTTAAGAAAGTAGCAGAAAGCCTTGAAAGACTACAAATTCCATGAGAAGTAAATAAAATCCATAGATAGCTGAAAAATCCATATCAAAGGGAAAATAGCGTAGAACAAAGGATAGAACCACGATGTAAATAAAATTTCAGAAAATATTAGGAAATTTGTGAATTGAACAATTATGAACTAGACAAGGCTCGAAGACAATAAAATTTATTTCAAATATGACAAGTGATATTTTTTTCTCCAAAATCAATGGTGATTCGATTGTTTAGTGATTATGGATGAGTATACAACTTAAGCTCCTCGAAGAGTGAATAAATCTACTATACCAACTGTCAACATTTAATACTTGTTGACTTTGAGTAAATACATTTGCAGTTCTCTATGTGATTCTTTATTTCAAGGAAAATTAAATATCAAAGAAGAAAGAAACTCTCTCATCTTGGTCATGCTAGAAATCCTAAAAATAAGGGAAATCTATTTTAGGTATCGACTCATAAATTGATATTGAATTCATGCATATAAAGCGATGAAATCAAGCTGAATATAGAGAACAAATATGGAGTTTTTTATATACATTTATAAGACTAGAATTTAAGGTGAAAAAGAAAGAACGAGTACATGACACGTAAAAGGATGTGATGGAGAGTATCAGTTATTTATATAGATAAAATTTGATGTTAATACAATTATTTCTCAAGTGATAAGATGATGTATTCAACCTAAAGGATATACAGAAAGAAAAGAGAGAGGAAGGAGCATAAAATTCATATGAAGTGAAGAAGATATATTAGATGAGAAGAACATCATTGCGAAAGATTTATTGTGTAAGAAATTTTTTAATCAGATGAGCAGAAGAGAGTGACAAGGACACGTAAAAGGATGTGATGGAGAGTATCGGTTATCTATATAGATAAAATTTGATGTTAATACAATTATTTCTCAAGTGATAAGATGATGCATTCAACCTAAAGGATATGCAGAAAGAAAAGAGAGAGGAAGGAGCATAACAAACATATGAAGTGAAGAAGATGTATCATATGAGAAGAACATCATTGTGACAGATTTATTGTGTAAGAAAAATTTTAATCAGATGAGCAGAAGAGAGTGAAAAATTTAACACAGACAGATACAGAAAAGTGATCATAATCTATTGTGTAAGCAATTTTTAAAACTAGATGATGATAATGTGTATGTAAAATTAATACGTGTAAGTTATAGGTTAGCATATTCGGGTGGTTACAGCCTCCTTGTGGGTAGGTTCCTAAAAAATATTAGTTGTATCTAATAAAATTAGGGTTTGGTTCTCCTTGCAAGTTGGTGCTTGTTGAAATTCACTAAGTGGGTGCTCAGTAAATCTTCAAGTGGGTGCTTGAAGTTGTGAAGTGGTTGTTTCATAGGTTGACTAGGTGCTCAACCAAAACCATTGCAAGATTTCGAATTGGTGTTCCTAATAAAGTGTTGGTTTCAAGTTGGTTTTTCCTCTGAAAGGGTTTCCCACTATAAATTATGTGTTTAGTGTTAAAAATTATAATAAATGCTTGAGAAAATGCACATGATATAGTACTGCAAAAATTTAGGGAATTTTTGATTGGTATAACTCTGTAAGTTAATTTTAATCCATAATGATTCACCCCTCGTTCATTGTTTGTGATCTCTAACAATCGGTATTAGAGAGACGTCCTTCTATTCAAAGCTTAACATCGTTAAGGAGATCCTCTTTTCACAAGAATGGTAAAAAATCAAGAACAAGGTAATTTATCATTGTCAAGATCACATCTCTTAACTGGAATTAATTATGCATTCTGGAGAATAAGGATGATAACATATCTGATGTCACTTGGATTTGATATCTAGGAATGTGTTGAGAAATGATACAATCATCCATCCATGATAATCACTTCTTTATTAGATAAAGAAAAATATGAATGCAACTCAAGATCCATGAATGACATCCTATATGGCCTGAATGAAACATAATTTGTAAAATATATGCACTACACAACAACAAAGGAGATGTGGAAAAAACATTAGAGTATTTATGAAGGAGATGAAAAATTCAAGTTAGAAAAGCTGCACACCTACAGAGATTAGTTTGAGAATTACAAGATGAAAGATAATAAGAGTATAACGTCCTACATGTAGAGAATAAACAAGGTTATCAATATTATAAGAGGCCTAGCTGAAAAAATAGAAACATATGTTATTGTCTAAAATATTTTGAGATCTTTAACAGGAAAATTTGATGGAAAATTTTCAGTTGTGGAGGAATTCAAAGACACGAATACTCTCACAATGGATGAATTACAGAGAATTATTTCAGCATACGAGCTGAGGACTATTGGATCTAAGAATACCAAGAAAAATGTAGCATTCAAGGTTATGAAAGAAACCTAGTCCAAGCAAGAAGAAGAAGAATCAGACTCAGAGGATGAATTAGATAATGAAAATATTTAAGTAATGTTTGTAAGAAGACTTAAAAGAGGTTTGAGTAAGTATAAAGGAAAAATCCCTTTCAAATGCTTCACATGTGGACAAATAGTTCATTTTTCTATTAAATGCCCAAACAAAAATAAAAAAGCTCAGTCTGAACATGAAGAGGACAATCATTAACACAAAAAGAGAGAAACTACATATAAAAATAAAAATAGCACAAATAAGTTCTTTAAGAACAAATGGAAATTCTATTCTAAAGAAAATTCAAGTGAATCTGATTCAAACAACCCAAGTAGATGTGAAAATAAAAATGATGAAGATCAATCTAAATTTTGTTTATGACCATGGATGCATCTGAAGAATACAGCTCCAAAGGAAATAATACAATTGAATTTGAAGACTATGATGAATAAGAATCTCAAGTAAGTCTTGAAGCTGAATTAGTATGTGCTATTGAAGAATTAATACTATGCAGAAGAAATAATAAAAAGATAACACGCACCTTAAAATATTCTGAAGAAAAAAACCATATCTTTCAGGATATATGAACTCTAAGATAAGAAGAAGAGGCTAATGAGCTCAAAGAGATTGAAACTTGGTAGGAAAATATCTCAAACTCTTACAAACTAAAGGTGGAAAAGTCTCATTCTATCAAATCCAACACTCAGAATAATTGAAGTCATGAAGAATAAGAAGATGATGAAGTAATGGATACTCTGCATGAAGAATTGGAAGAAAGATTAGATACTAAGACACCCTCAAGACAAGTCAAAATGGATCATCCTTCAAATCAGATTATTGGAAACACACAAGGTGACATTTTAACCAGAAGAAGACTAAGAGAGAAGAAAAATCATGAAGATATAACACTCCTATCCATGGTATAACTGAAGAATGTTGTAGAACCTACCAAGGATCAACATTGGGTAGATGTAATGAATGAAGAACTATATCAAATTGAGAAAAATGAAACCTGAGAGCTTGTGCCAATACCTAAGGATAAAAATGTTATTGGAACAAATTGAGTCTTTAGAAACAAATTGAATGAGAAAGGAGAAGTAAAAAGAAATTGTTGGTGTAGGTGTTATTTTTCTTCACTTATTTAGTGTTATTCCACCTCACCAAGTGAGTCATCTCACTTAGATGGACATGGATCTAGGTTTCATCTTATTTATGACAGATTCTCTTATCGAATCTGTCATATGTGTAAGTGTGTCATAGGAGTTACATTCTCATTTGGGAAAGTAACTCCTTTTCTCCATTATGGAGGAATCTTCTCTTACATGGGAGTTACACATTCACTCCCCTATATGTACACCACCTCTTTTGATCAATGATAAGTCAAGCCAAGCAATTCCATTCTACTCCATTTTCAAATCTTGAGCTCTCATATGCATATGCATTGCTTTATAAAGCTTTCTTGCTTTAATCTCGCAACTCCTACACTTTGGTGAATTGAAACTATTTGATGCACGTGAATTCCTTCCAGGCATTTGTCCTTCACTCCTTCATGGTATCAGATCTTCGGGGACCAGAATCACGTTGCTTACCATCGTTGATCCATTGTGTAGTTGCTTATGCAAGCTCTCACTTTTGCATGTGCTTTACTTGCATATTTTTATATTCTTACGGGTGTATGTTTTGGTTTTAATGTGTTGCAGGATCCAAATCGCTTCCTCACTCTCTACCCAGCTCACATCTCATACTCTACATTGCATTTGTTTCATTGCTTATTTCTTTGGCTCATGTAATTGGCTACTGCACATTCTACATTGGCCTATGCATTGATCTACCATTTGGCACTGGTTTCACATGTCTACATGCTCAGTCTGAACATGGTTACTTTGGATTATTTGATATCTGAATGTGGGTACTTTGACCATTCATTTTATTCTACCGCCTCTAGTTTAGTGCCTAGTCCACCATTGGCTCTCAATCAGATAAACCATCTTGTTGTGGCCTCTGCTCATGGCTGCATTGGCTTCATCCCTCCATGCACTATTTATTTCACTCTGGTTGCCAGCCATTCTGGCCATCATTTTGCATATCCATCTTAGGACTGCACATATCTGTTTGAACTTGGGACCTCGATAGTTGTTCAATGCACCACCATTATTTTTTGTAACCTTTACAACACCCATTGACACATGGTTAGAATATTTAGGTTGAATAATACCTACGTCGATGTTACACTATCATTCGAAGACCTCCCAACCATTGCCTAGTAGCTACATGTAGACCTGGTCACTATTGGATTGTTTCATTTCTGTGTTTTCAACACGTGGTCACCTAAATCTGCGTAGACTATGTTCGACTTAGCTCCAGCACCATGCTCAATGGTTTGACCACTTACATTGAACTTGGCATACTTATTAGATGTGTTGATGTGACTCAGCGACATTCGCACTTAGCTTAGCCTACTTTTTAACTCGGTGCATCCATGGCTTGACAACCTGGGCCCATCCCTTTTAGAATTTTTTGGTGGTTAAAACAATATCTTTTTTAATGTTTTAAGGTTAAAAAAATTTCCATTTTAGACATTTTTTGGTGGTCAAAACAATCCCTTATTTCTAATGTTTTGAGGCAAAACATTCATTTTATGGAATTGTAATAATTTTTAGGCTCTATTTGCTTGTAATTATGTCCTTCATTCGAGTGTCAAAGATGGAGGGCAAGGTCCGAGGCTGGTAGGAGGCTGATCCCCCCTCACAAGAAAAACAAACATTACCTAAAATTTGATGCCATTTCCAACGAGAACCCACACGATATCATTTGCACCCATTTTGGGCCGTTTTTTAATCCGTTTGCAGGTGTTATTGTCATTTTCCATCAGTTACGGGAATCATTTTCTTACTATAACTTTTGACTCCCTACTCACTTATTTAGTCAAATTTGCATGATTTTTCACACATTATGTGATGAAATTTTCAGTTTTGTAAACTCACTACTTTATAAAGTGCCACATTCTAGGGGGTTGACTAGTACTCTTGGGTTTTTACATGGACGCATTATCAGCTAAGTCCGATGTATTGATTTCATGCACCTTGCAATTATTTCTTCTACATGATGGAGAGTGCTATTTCCAAACTTGAGCATCATAGGATCTCTTAACAGCCTCCGCCACTTCTCACCAGGAGAGGGAACTATTCATCTTGGTGTGCTTCCATGGAACGTTACTTCACTCACGAGGGTCTTTCAGCCTTCTTACTGGGGCTAGTTCCTACACCCATTGATCATCGTCATCTAGAGGACTTTCTCGACACTTCCGAACATGTTTTTGGTCACATGATGATGCATGTCTCTCAATCTCTCTAGTTTCATGTGGTGGAGTTAGGTCTACCCCACTGTGTCTAGAGCATTCTTCAGTCCCTCTATGGAGACCCTTTACATACTGCCACAATTTTTGTTGTTGTTGATCCAGTTATCTCCTCTTCTTTGTGTGATGAAAATTACACTGACACAGACTTGCTTGGTTCTACTTTTGATGATGAGGATTGTGCACCCAGTTTTGATGTCAAGATTACTACAGAGGATTCTTCTCCTCCTCTCACTATTCCAAAGAGTTTTGACACATCCCACATCTCATCAGATATTGAGTAGTATCCTATACAGTATCATATATTCATCCCACCTACCTCTTTTCCACCTTCAGTGTGTGAGGCCCCTTTCACTCCTCGACCTTCATTGGATGAATCAAATCTATCTGACAACACTCTTTTGTTTTTTGAGCCCCCTCATTGGGACGAGTATCTGATTAACCTTAGTTGTCTTTTCACATAGTACATTTGTGATGTACTACAGGTTCCTCATCCATCTATAGGTATTTCAAAGGATTTCATCATCTTCATCATTGGGAGTGCTCCTTCTGGGACTCTTACCACTTCCACTTTTTTGGAGACCTTCATTGATCCACCCTTACTTGTGGATCCATTTATATTGTGGGGGATGTTTTCTTTCCTTCACATCAGTTGGAAATCCTTTCTACTGGTGTTCACCCTTCATACTTTGATATTTCTACACTTGTGACATTACCTTCGGTTCCTTCGCACTCACTTGCTAGACCTATGTCACACTTTCATGGACCAGACTCAGAGTTCTTTGTGTTTCTACCTTTGGTTTCCTTCGTGGAGTGGGTAGACTTCTAGCACATCATTTTTGTCCTTCGTAAGGGTAGGCATATGGTTCAGTGTGGGTGGCTCTTCTTCAGTGCAAAGGCAGAGGATCTCATCATCAAAATTCTTTTGGGAGACCTCCTAGAGCTGTAGAGTTTAGATCCATTCATGGCATCTTCTGCATTCCTATTGTCTCCCTCTTCTTCTCTCTTCTTCTTCTTTCTGAGAGATTTCCTCTTTGTACATGGGTCTCTCTTTTGGGGGGAGTTTTTCCCACTGGGTTTTCTGTTACACCCTTAATTATATATCTTACATGGGATGGATATAGCCTACTTGTGGCTATCATAACTTCTTATCATGATGTATCTCTTTCATATTTGATCTATTACCATTGGTTTGTCGGCCTTGTTGATGGCCATATCAAAGGAATAGTATAAATAGGGGTTATAGGTAGTGGATGATCATTATGTTGAGTATTTGAGTCTTATTATATGTTTTAGAGGTTTCCCCCTTGAAGTGGCCAAGCTATTCTACTTTAATATTGAGAGAACTTATACGAAATATTGTGTTATTCAGTGTTCTATTGCTAGTGATAATCATAATTAATCACGTAATTTCATTACGAGTGGTATCAAAGCTTGATCTCGGTCAGGATTATGTCAAACCCAAATTCTGAAGGTTCTGCTATATCTCAAGATTGGTAGCGATCTTTTTGAAAAAAAAAATTTGGTGTGGTGAAATAAGTCAAGAAAGCTTCTCTCCAAATTTCAATTAGTTTTGACTTGTTTTTCAAAAGTTATTACAGTTCTATATTTATTCATAATTTGGCTCTCTAGAGTGTAATTTTTGGAAAAATTTCAAATTTCTTATATTTTCATAAACGCATCAAAAAAATAACTAGGGTTTCTTTTTTATAAACTCCTATATTCGGCCAAAAAGTTACGAAACTCTAAACCCTAAAATTATGCCCTATTAAGTCTACCCCTAGGCCCAAACCCTTCATCATGGCTGGTAGATCTACCTGAGGCCAAGTAAAAGGACAAGAAACTCCAAGAATGACCCCAAATAAGGAATATATTGCTTCAGAGTCTACTGGTTCGGGAGTATTTGAGGTGGTCATCCAACTTCAGGAAAGGGTAAACAATATGGTGTGTAAGGATGACCTTATTGTTGAGCTTCATTAACTGAAAGGTAGCCTTAGGAGAGAGATTCAAAAGTTTTTTCATGCAATGCAGCAGGATTTGTTGCATATTATTTCAAATAAAACTTCTAATGCCAGTCATATGGTTTTCACTAGAATGGTCACACAAAAACAAATCACTCTAATCAGGGAGGATCCTTTAATCATTCAAGTGGATCTTCTCACCAATGGAGGGGCATGATTCCAAAAGTTGAAATGTGTAAATTTGATGGAAAGGATCCACTCAATTGGATTACCCAAATGGAAAATTTATTTGATCTCCATCAGATCCTAGGAGGACAAAAGGTAACTGTGGCATCCTTATACCTATAACCTGATCAATTTGTTTGGTATCATTGGTTATGTGCTCAAAGGTAGAAGAATGGCCTAAATGTCACCTGGATAGTTTTCACTGAAGAGCTTCAATTTCACTATAGTTCTAGTGTTTCTGAGAATTAATTTATCCAATTAGCAAAGTTACACCAAACTGGTTCAGTTAAGGATTATGTCCATCAATTCCAAACTTTGTCCTTGTGTGTGGAGGATATTATAGAAGAGTATTTGAATGACCTATTTCTGGGGGGTCTTAAGGATCACATTGAGCATGAGGTATGTATGTTTAACCCACTCAAGGTTTCTGATTCTATTATCATGGCATGTCGAGTAGAGGAAAAATTTCCTTCCAGTAGAAGACAATCCTTTTCTAGCATAAAAGATCGCAACACCTTGTCTCCTTCTTACCCTCGGCCAATTCGGTTGACACCTCAACAAATTGAAGAAAAAAGACCCAAAGGTTTATACTTTAACTATGATAGAAAATATGGACCAAATCATAAATGTTCTGAGAAAAAAAATTTCTACATTGAAGGATCTGGTGATGAGGAAGAATATGAGGCAACATCAATAGAGGAAGTGGAAAAATTAGAGGAAGAATCTAGAGATCCTCAACCCACTATTTCATGTCATTCTCTATTAGGTATTAGTAATCCACAAACCCTTCAAGTTGTGGGTTATATTAAGAAGAAGAAGGTAACAGTCTTGATTAATTCAAGGAGCACACATAATTTCATCAATCATAAGTTGGCAGCAAGACTAAATTGTTTCACCTACCCAGCACCTGAATTTCAAGTAATGATTGTAGATGGTGGCACAATCCAATGTTTAGGTAAATGCCATAAATTAAAAATCATGATGGGTGATTACACATTGGAATCTATGATGTTTTCTATTCCCATGTGAGGATTTGATATTGTCTTAGGTGTTTAGTGGCTCACTACTTTGGGAACCATAGAGATAAATTTCGAGGAATTGTTCATGTGCTTTCATTCTTAGGGTAAAAAATTTGAACTTCGAGGTCTACAAGCTATAGATCATCTAGTGGTAAGTTCTCACCAAATGGAAAAGATTCTTAAAAAGGTGGTCTGAAGGTTTTGTAGCTTGATTATTCTCTATAGAAGTCCAACCGTAAAATGAAAATATTGCATCCTGATCTTCAAAAGGTTATTAATCAACATGTAGTTGTCTTCAAGAAACCAAGAGGATTGCCTCCTAAAAGAGAGCATGATCATGCTATTTAGTGGATTCTAGGAAGCCTACCCCCCAACATCAAGCCTTATAGATATCCATATGTGTAAAAGAGTGAGATTGAAAAGATGGTGGAGGAAATGTTGGAAATGGGTATTATTCGTCATATTCAGAGTGCCTATTTTGCTCCCTTGGTGATGGTGCATCGTAAGGATGGAAGATGGCGCATGTTTCCATATTATAGAGAGATTAACAAGTTCACTATCAAAGATAAGTTTCCTATTCCCGTCATTGATGATTTATTAGATGAGTTTCATGGTGCCATTTATTTTACAAAACTAGATCTTTGTTCTGGGTATCACTAAATTAGAGTCAAACAAGAAGATATTCATAAGATAGCCTTCAGAACTCATCAAGGCCATTATGAATTCCTAGTGATTCCATTTGGTCTTACCAATTCTCCCTCCACATTCCAAAGCTTGATGAATTCAGTATTTAGACCATTCCTAACAAATTTTGTCTTAGTATTTTTTCGAATGATATACTCATGTACAAAAAATCGTGGGATAAACACTTACATCACGTCAATACTATCTTAGAAGTCTTATAGCAACATCAACTTTATGCCAAGCCTTCGAAGTTTTCTTTTGGGGTATAAGAAGTGGAATACTTGGGCAATATTGTTTTTCATGAAGGTGTTAAGGTGGACCCTCACAAGATCTCATGCCATGGTGGAATGGGAAAACATAAGAACCCTCAAACAATTATGAGGTTTCTTAGGTCTCACAGGGTATTATCATAGATTTGTCAAAAACTATGGTAGTATAGCAGCACCAATCACAAAATTATTAAATAAGGAATCCTTTCAGTGGAATGAGGAAGCATCTAGGGCATTTGAAAAATTGAAGGCAACTATGTGCACCACTCTAGTATTGGCAACCCCAGATTTCTCCAAAATTTTCGTAGTTGAGTGTGATGCTTCAGGAAATGGAATTAGAGCAGTACTAATGCAAGAAGGAAACCCCATTTCTTTTGAGATAGCTGACATAGCTAGAAGGTAATAATTTGTTAAAGCCCACCTATGAAAAGGAAATGATGGTAATACTACATGCAGTCAAACAATGGAGACCTTACTTGATGAGTAGACATTTTAAGGTAAAAACTGATCATGATAGTTTGAAATATTTCTTAGAGCAACGTGTATCTTTAGAAGAAAAACAAAAATGGGTCGTTAAGATGTTGGGATATGACTTTGAGATTTTTTATAAGAAAGGAAAAGAAAATTTGGTCTGCTAATGCTCTGTCTAGGAGGGATGAATCTGACAAAGCATTGTTATGTGCCATATCTATACTAAATACAGATTGGGTAGATCAAGCATGTGAATAATGGAAGAAAGATACAACCACACATACTCTCATTCAAAATCTCTAGGTAGATCCGTCCATATCAATTCAATTTATATGGAAGGGGGATATATTGTGGTACAAATATTGGTTAAATCTATATAAGAACTATACACTTAAACACCATGTTATTTCAGAGATACATTCTTCTCAAATAGGTGGCCATGTTAGGGTCCTGAAAAACATATCATAGAGTTAAGAAGGATTTATTTTGAGAGGGATTGAAAGGATATGTCCAAAAATTTGTGGTAGAATGTTTGGTTTGCCAAAAAAATAAGGGAGAGACCATTAAGACACATAGTCTTCTCCAACCCCTGTATATTCCTAGTTGAGAGATGGGAAGAGGTATAAATGGATTTCATCACAAGATTACCTAAATCAGAAGGGAAAAGTGTCATCATGGTTGTGGTAGACAGAGTTACAAAATATGCTCATTTTTGTGCCATGGATCATCCTTTCATAGCTATTATAGTTGTCATCTCTTTTATGGATACAGTTCAAAAGCTCCATGGCACGCCAAAAATTATAGTAAGTGATCATGATCCAATATTTACAAGTAACTTTTGGACTGATTTTATTCTCTTGTCTAGGTACCCAACGAGCCCAGACTTCCTCTTATCATCCCTAAATAGATGGGAAAACTAAGGTGGTAAATAAATGTTTAGAGGGATATCTTTGATCTTTTACTTTAGATAAACAAGAATGTTGGGTGCAATGGTTGCCACTAGAAGAATGGTGTTATAATACTTCATTTAATACCTCCTCCAAAATGTCTCCATTTTTGGAACTTTATGGGTACCATCATCCATCACTCATATCTAGCTTGAAGGTCAAACCAAAGGTGATATTAGTTGAAGATCACATTCAGCATCAACATGAGGTACTCTTTAGTATTAGGGAAAATTTGGCATGGGCACAAAACCGTATGAAGCAATAGGCTTATCATCATAGAAGTGAGTGACACTTTTAAGAGGGAGACTTTTTTTTTGTAAGGTTACATCCATATAACCAAGTTATCCTTAAAAAAACAACAAAAGGATAATAAGCTTTCTCCTAAATACTATGGTCCTTACCGAGTTTTGCAGAAAAATTGGTAGTTTGGCATATAAGCTAGATCTCCCTCCAGGAAGTAGAATACATCTAGTCTTCCATGTTTCTTGCTTAAATAAATTTATTGGGAAACACATTTCCACTCAATCAGTGCTTCTGGAACTGGACGAGGAAGGAAGGATCATATTGGAACTTAAAGGAATTCTTCAGACATGCACCAAAAGAATGAGGACGAGAGTCATTACCGAGTACCTGATCAAGTGGAAGAATATGAATATTGATGATGCATCATGGGAATATGAAGCATTCATGTAGCAACATCCAGGGATTTCCAACATTGGGGACAACATGTTTCTTTTAAGGGGAGGGGCATGTTACACCCTTAGTTATATATCTTAAATGGGGTGGATATAGACGACTTGTGGCTATCATAACTTCTTATCATGATGTATCTCTTTCATATATGATCTATAATCCTTGGTTGGTTGGCCTTATTGATGGCCATATCATAAGAATATTATAAATAGGGGTTAAAGGTATTGGATGATTATTATGTTGAGTATTTGAGTCTTATTATATGTTTTGGAGGTTTCCCCCTCGAAGTGGCCAAACTATTATAGTTTCATATTGAAATAACTTATCTGCAATATTATGTTATTTGATGTTCTATTGCTGGTGATAATCATAATTAATCAAGTAATTTCATTACAACTTCTCCTTGGACTCCACTGAATGAGCGAATGTTGATACATGGGTACCTAGTCAAGCTACATATTGGAAACCTTTTCTTAAAACCAAGAGTTGTCGCATCAACACATATAATCATCCAAATGAAGGGGGGGGTATTGGAATAGGTGAGAACAAATACTTCACATATTATCAGAAAATAAAGGTTATTAAACATAACTGGGTGATTAATTAATCACTTAGGTCCAAAAGGATCTATGGTTGTGATGGTGATGTTCATGATAATGTTCTCTTGGAGAATATGTCATACATGGTTTACAATAGCCTTATCATAGAATATAAATGATGAGTTGTTATGAAAGTAATGTAGACAACTTATCAATTATAGAGGAATGTTCTATTACATGGGAGTTACCACATTCGCTCCCATATATGTCCAAGACCTCTATAGTTCTATAATAATGCTAAGTGATTAGAAATATCCAGGTTAGACTCCATTTATATTGCAGATCTAAAAAATGTAAAAAACATGAAACATAAATTTACAAATCTTGCATAGTTGTAATCTCGTAAGATCCTACACTTTGGTGAAGTGCAACTATGAAAGGTAAAAAACCCAATGGGTTCTTCACTTATCTTTATTGTTAATTCCATTTTCACCCAGCACCTCCATCTCATTTCCAAAGTAGACACTGGATCTAGGTCACATCTTTCAGAAGGGATTACAAATTCACCTACATACATCTATCATCATGTGTAAGTGTTTCATACCATTTACATTCATGTATCTATAATAATAGTAACACATATAGCTTGCAATCCATTATGGAGGACATCTTGATATTTAATATGTGTGTCCCCATATATCAATATCCTATATGTAGATCACCTTGTTTTGATACAAAATGGGTGATCCTACTTTGGGGTCACGAAACTACATTATAAAACACTTTCAAAAAATTGAGCTGGATCATATCCATGCACGTATATTTTACAAATCTATTTTTGATATAATCTCAAAAACATATGCCTACACTTTGATGAGGTGAAACTAATCATATGCACATGAATTCCCACTCTAGGTATTATAAACCCAATACTCCCCCTTAATGTTAAGTAGGGAAATAATTGTGTGCAAGTTTCCTTTCCATGTAAAAATCGAAGGTTTGTATTGATTTTGAGGAAACATGCAAAGTCACATATTGGTACAAGGATTGAATTAAAATACATAAATATCCAAGTCTGTCTTAGGCTAACATATAGTTAAAAACACTATTGTTCTAGAGGGATTTGTCAACTTCGGCGATATACTTACATCAGTGCCACAGTTCACTGAATGGAGTGTATTTTGAGCAACCTTATGGATTCTCACTAAGCCGTAAGCCAAAGTTCAAGTGTGCAAGTAGATTTTACAGGCTATTTATGGTGCACTATAATAATTTCCAATGGGGTTAGTACACTCTACAGTGTACTACCATAGTGTCCTTTAACAAGGTATACATACAAGGTATGTTGTATACTAATCTGTACATCATTGAAGAAGGAGTTTTACAACTCTGCTCAGTACAATATGTGTACATGAATGATATCATAGGTTTTACAGGACTCCACAATGACACTAATGACAGTATCCAACATGTTTGATATGAAATCTAAGAACAACTTGAAATTTCTATGTTTGGGTTCCTCTCATTTTCTTGGGCTTACAAATTCAATTAGTCAAACTACTTTAATGCTCCATAAAATTCCAGAATCTGCAACTATATAAAAGAAAGTGTCCTGAAAAGGTTTTGATTGGAAGACTGCAGTACACTATAACAAACCTAAATCTCAATATAAATTGATTAAGGATGCAATTCTCAGCATAAGAGTAATAAAGTCACCACAAAGTAGAAAAAACCTCTCATATCTAATTCTATCATTGAGGTATTATACTCTAAACTTCACATAACTTAAAGATTTAACTTAATATCAAAATGGTGAAATAGTTCTAGTTGGAGCATCCAATTTTGACAGAATCAAGCTATTCAAGAGATGTCATTGCACAATAAAACAACATGCAACATGGTCATTTCTTAGATATCCCCCTCAAGGGAAAAATTGATGATGGATTGTGGTACCAAAAAAGTCATATGACTTCAGAGGATAAAAGCATACACATGATACTGATATTCCCAACATAAGCATGTTAATTTGTAGAAATTTGAAGTGTACAAGTGGCATACCATTAGGTGTTGGAAGTTTTCTATTACCCTTGTATAAGAATTATATTTAAAACCATTTACCAAAGCATTAATCAAAACTGTGAAGATAAATATATCACATAATTAAAAATGTGTTGAACATAAAATTTAATGTTGAATGAACCCGACATGAGGTGGAAAAACCATGGATAAGAAGAATTTGCATTAACCAAGAAACTTGTTATGTGATAGCACAAGTCCAATAAGTGTCTCCTAGAATCCATCACTTCTCTCCACTCAAATTCACTAGAAGTGATATTAAACCAACTATGGTCTCACAACAATGAGGGAACTAATCCCAAGGGTTTTGAACCATTAGCCTATAGTATGGTGTAGCACCCTGGTTTAGAATTAATTGGAGTTATTAAATAACTAATAAACATAATGTAAAGTTTACTATCTAAATAACTTAAGGAATATGTAAACAATCATTCCTGATCCCACCATTATTTAGAAGGTTTTAAACTAAGGTATTAGAGAGCACTTTCAAGTGATATTATGTTCTAATCACTCCCAAACTTAATATTAATGTGAGGAGAAGCTATTCTGCCAAGATTACCTATTTTATACAATAGGATTTACAAATCCATAAACCATTAGTGAAGGTTTATTGCTAAGCATATCACTTTTGAAGGATTTATAACACCATCATAATGTGCTCAAGGGGGGGACCTATTTAGGGAGGAACAAATAGGGTTTGGAATCTAGCTGAATCAGACAGTTATGATCTTTAGGCTAAGCATGATTTATGAGATTCCATTATCATGGTTTTTCATTGGGGAGAAACTGCTCAAATACCACATCTTTCCAGAGATTTTTATAACAGGGATGAGACCTCTTTTAACAAATAGATTCCAACAGTTACTGGACTATTTTTCACTGTAAACTTAGAGTATGCATATAGTTTACAAAGATAATAAAGATATTGTTTACAATGCTTTACGATGGAGATTGAAGTATAGAGAAGAAGGAGATATCAACCAACCAACCATTAAGAGGTGATATTTCCATTGGACACTCCCCCATTGTCATATGAAAATCTTAAAGATGCCAATGTATATTGATGGCAATAATTTACATTATTTTATAACAAGTGACAATTGCTGGATAAACATAACTACATTTGTGATCTTCATACAAATGATGTACTGTGAAGGTTGATCTAGTATTTTCAACTGCAGAGGATATTCTCTTAGATGATCAAGGAGAAGTTATAAGGTACATCTATATTTTTCATACTCTGATGTTGTAAGTTGCAGATCTTTAGTAAGAGAAATAGCAACTTCAGACTATAACATAGAAGACATGATATTTCCTTAGTAAGGGCTTCGTAAGTAAAGTGTATCTCTTCCAACATCCGCTTTAAAGCCACATAAAGGATGAGCTTTGCTGCTTCTATTTCACTTCTATACTTTGCCTCAGATATGAAGGAAAAGTTACTGATAGTGTTGGTTTCTCTTTATTGTTCCAAGTAATGACACATGTACCAAAAAACTCTGGAGGAATCCACATATCCAAGGATGTATATTTGTGAAGATCCATACAGCAACATCAACATGGACTTGAGATAGTCATAATATCAACTATAGACATCCACAGTATACATAATATAAATCAAACAATTGATTTGGAGAAATGTTGTAAGGCATCTGTAAGAAAGTAGTGGAAATCACTAGTCGAAGACTATAAAAACTAACTAATAATGTGCTTAAGAACTAGACCATGTTAAAATATGAAAAATCTTCAACATAGTACTCTTGTAAAATACCATCTTAGATGTAATCAGTATAAAGATGAAATCCAACACAAATACAGTAAGAGTTTCCCCAAGAAATGCTCATTTGATATGAACAAGTATGAACTAGATAGGGCTCGAGTAAAATCACAATGACTTAAGATTAGACATTTAGAAATCGTTTTATCCAACAAAATAATATGGTAACTTGATTATCTACTTGGTAACCTTTAAATGCTTGAGAAAAATAACTAACGCTATATGAAAGAATGAAGAAATACACTGTACCAGCTATCAAAATGTTATACTTGTTGACTTTGAGTAAATATAGTTGTAGTTCTCTATGTCATTCCTAATTTTAAGGAAAATTAAATATCAAATAAGAAAGTAGATCACTTATCTTGGTTGTAATGCCCACTTCAAATTACCACGCGAGACCAAGAAACAAACTAGGTTTAGCTAGGAGAATTATGGAATAATTTATTTTTGTTAAGGGTGTTTGCAAGGAAGGTTACAAGATCATATTTATCACAAAACAAGTTTAGGTTAACTGTCAAGATTGACTTGCAGAGATGATTCTACAACATCTCCCAACAAGAAAAAGGTCAACACAAGGGATTAAATTAATCACTTAGGTTAGGAGAGTAATTTCTCACTCCTCTCTGCCCTACAGGCTTACAGAGTTGAACTTGATTTTTCACACACTTAGATTCTAAAAAAATTTCCTAAATCATATTCATTGGATAGGAAATTTTCTCACCTTTCCAACCATATAAAGAAGTCCTTCTAACTCGTAAAAATCAATTTATGGGCCGGTGGAGTTTTGGGGTAAACTTTTCCCTCTTGAGCGAGAAAGTGCAAATCTCCTCTGCGCGCCCGCGGGTCTGGTTAGGGGGGACACGTGGCACCTCTCAGTTGGCATGGGGAAAAGAAGAGTGGTGGAAAATTTAAGGATTTGGGGAAATTAGGCCAAAATTCCAAAGGAAAAATTGGATGCGCGCCTCCACCAAGGAGAAAATCCATGTCATGTGTCAGCGTGTGATTATACAGGCCCAACAGGTCGCGGGGAAACATATGAATTTGTTTTCCAAGGTTCAAAGACTGAATTTTTCCAAAGGAAAAATTTTCCTTTGACTTTCACAAAAGGCCATGTGGGCGTCCTCTGATTTGACGTGGGCCTACGGGGTGGTGGAGCGAATTAAAATTTTCTACCAAACATGTTAAAAGGTCAAAAAGACTTGCATGGGCACGCGCGTCAATTTAGGGACATGTGTCAGCGTCTGATTGGCTGCGAGGGTGCGGGGGCCATAGAGAAAAAAGGTAAAAATTTTCCAAAAGAGTTTAAATGATTTAGTTTTTAATTTTTAGTCGTGTGCCCACCAAGCCACGTGGTTAGCATGTGATTGGCTGCCGGGATGCGGGGAAAAATGGGAAAATTTTCCCAAAGTCAAATTTTCTAAAAGGTTAAGCTTTTTTTTTTAAAAATCACCCCTCCAAAGTTCCACATGATGAAACATGATTGGCTGAGAGTGTTGTAGGGATGTGGAAATTTTGGGGAAATTTTTCAAAGTTCAAATTTTGATTTTAATACAGTTAGATTTAATTTTTGATGGCCATTTCGAAGTAATACCTTAAAATGGCCATAACTTTTGATAGGAAACTCCATTTTGGGAAAATAAGGACTTTCTGGAAAGCTCTTGGAGTCCTATTTGCATGGAAATCATCAATTTTGGATTTTGATGAAGTTTTGAGGTCCAATATTAAGAAATAGATCTACAAGATTTAAATTCAAAACTGGCAATTTTTCCAACTTGTCAAGTTAATTAAATTTGAAGTCATCCTTCACACAACATGTCAAATAGGCATGGAGGACCAGTCTAGGGAGGGTTTAGATTGTTTTAGTGAAGTCAAATTTTCCATTTCATTCGAGGTTACATTTTTCTGGCAATAAACAGAAAAATGACTCTGCAAGTTCCGGTTTGAAATTCATTAAGTTTTAGGGATTCATTTTTTACTTTTTTAGTGGATTAGAGTTCCTTAGGTCTTCCTAATTTGAATCTAAAAGTCTTATAACTTATTGTTGAGTATAAGTCTGAACTGCTCATTTTTAATAACACATGAATTGCTAGGATGAATTTTTAATTCGGTGACTGTTTTGTTTAAGTTTGCATACCGATTTATCTTTTAAAAGTTTGTATAGTTGTCTAATTGGTGTCATATAATTGCTTATTAAATCTTCTATGTAATTCTGAGTTAGATTACAATATAGATTTCAATTTCAATATACATCTTGCAAGGAATACACATTGTCCATAATTTCCATGCATTCATTCTTTTCAAAACATAAATTACAAATATAATAGCAATTAAAAGGCAATATAAAAATGCAGGTTGAGTAAGAGAGGAAATTTCATTATTGATTTCCAGCAATAACACAACTTATTTCTTTCTTCAAATTCCAAAATGCAATTTACAAACTGTATGACATTATTTCCCCAATAGAGAATGGAATAATAACTCTTCACATTTTCTAATGAATCTCAATCTTTCCTTTACAATACAAGGTGCCTTCTTATTACAAGTAATGATACAATTCATCCACTTCGAATGAGAAAATAACAATGAAATTTCTCAAAGGATAGGACTTTCAAACTATGTTTTCTCCAAGCTTCAAAACAATAGCATGTTTATTTCTTCTTCTTTGCAACTTGATCACAACAAGGAAGAGGGAAAGGCAACGCTCTCCACCCAACCAAGATATCCAATGGAAAAGGAGAAGCCATCTTTCCCCATTTTCTCCCAATCCCCAACCATATTGAAATGGAGAATGAACATCAACACATGGCAACAAGGCTTCTAATACAACAAACAACATTCCTTTCACATGCAGAACACAACAAGAAATATAGTCCAAACAAAGACAATAGTTCACCATTGCAATAAGAATCATTCACACAATACATAGGCTTGACCAAACAAGCCATCAAGAGCAAGAACTATGGGGAATCTACTTATGCCTCCCAATTTGGAATTGGGCATCCACCAAAATACATACTGCCAATAAACATATCACACCCATAAACCTTATATCTCCCAACCCCTTCTTATTGCCCCCCCATAGTAAGAAATGCAAGCAATTTCTTTTCCAAGGTGGATCCCAAAACCAAAATTCCCTCCACAATAAAATAAGTTCCATTGGCAATCCCTTATGCCCTCCCATATAATACCCCATAATCTTCTCTTACACCTTGCCCTAAGAAAACTACCCAACCAGCCATGAATACACAGTACAAACACCATTCAAAAGTGCATGTAAGAGAAGGAAAACATTTAAAATACATCTCCAGATCCTACGTCTCCATACTGAAGTTTGTTCCAAGTTCACAAGATTTGCAAGTTGTCCAAAATAGTCCCAAACCAACAAGGTTTAAGTAATCACATTGAATTCCAAGCTCCTCCACAAGCAAGCTCAAAAACAGCTTCAAAGAAAATACACCCCCAAGAAGAAATAACAAGGTTTCAACAACCCCCAAATGAGCAAGAAGCTTCACTTTTAAAGGAAGGAAAAGAGAGAGGATGATGTGGATCCAAGTGGGATGCGACATCATTTTTCCTCATCCCCAAGAGGAAATCAACATCAACCGAAAAATCACAATAAATAAGAATGACAAAATGACTTCCACACTTCAAAACAACCCACACTCCAAAAGGGACTGCATTAAAAATATGTAAGGGAAGTGCAATTAAAACTTATAAATGTCATTTCAAAATGCATTATAAATGCCTATATCTACCCTCCAAACCATAGGCATGGTTGGTGGATTATTTTAAGAGGTGGGGGACAAGTTTAACTTGTCCCACAAGCCTCCAAATTTGGCCTCCAAGGTCAAATTCGAATTTCATAAAAGATGGAGTGTTTGACCTTCCAAAATCTGCCTTACAAGACTCTTACATCTTCTTACGCATTCTTACATATTGACTTACACACTCTTCCAACATTAATATCTAAGACAACAACTTTATTAATTACATTCCACATCCCAATCAAATTTAATTAAATTTTTACTATATGAGTATCACATTTAAATTAAATAATAAAAAGAACACATTACAAATAAAATACATACAACAATAATAAAAAGGAACACATAAATAAAGCACATATATCTCATGGTCACATATAATGGAAATCCCCCCCATGGGATTCCTAGTAAAACACCACACACACAAACAATACAGTTGCCATGGTGACCTTGTTGCTTTCACCCAGAATTTCAATATGGTTAGTCTCTAGTCCCCCGACATTGTTGTGATATTTTAACCTGCAAAATAACAATACCTCCTTTGGCCTTGTGGCCACATCAGAACATCCAAAATGATATAAGAAACATATAAATATCAAATCCAAATCACAACAATATCAAGAAGTCAATATTATCATTTTAAATTCAATTTTTCCACTATATCATCTTCCAATGGATCTCTTTTCTAGAGCTACTCATTATATCAAATGTCACATGTCTAAAATCAACATCAATAACCTGTCCATATCAAGAAGTATATCATCATCCATAATGTCCCAAATAATCATCAAGCATAATAACTAAATCTAGATCAATACTAATCCATGGTCTAATATATACACATCATACTAAGTCAAAGCATAATAATGTCCAAAATGAGATCAACAGTAGCAAGATCAGTATCTAAATAGTGTCAAAGGAAAGTGGGCACTACATCCCCCTCCCCTTAGACTCGAATTCCTCCTGGAAGTCACTGGAACAAATGTGGGAACTACATTCGTAATACTACGGCATCCTCCCAAGTGGCTGCAGTCTAATCATATCTATCCCACTGCACTTGTACTTGATCAATATCTCTACCTCGAAGGCCCAGGGTCCTACGATGTATGATATGAATGGGCTCCACCATCACCTGCCCCTGATCCTGTACCTTTAATGATGTCTAGTTCAACCCATGAGAAGGATTTGTAATGTACCTCCTAAGGACAAAAATATGAAAACATCAGGTATGCGAGACAAGTTAGGTGGCAATGCTAGACTATAGGCCAAAGGGCCGCTACCCTCCAAGATCTCAAAAGGACCAACGAATCAAGGAGCTAACTTATATCCTTTTCCATAATGGATAGGGTTGTTGTGTGGCCTAACATGAAGGTACACCTTCATGCCCACATCACAGCTGTGATCAATCCTATGTTGATCCACATACTTCTTTTTCCTGTCCTGTGCCTCCTGTAATCTCTGCCTATCTTGTGCCTCCTATAATCTCTACCTAATCAAAACTACCTGCTGCTCCATGTCCTACAAAAGAGCTAGTCCAAGAGATACTATATCGTCCAACCTATCCCAGGTAAGGGGTGTCTGTACGTACCCAAAATTGTAAGGTACTGTAATGCCAGAACAGTGTAACAAGTGCCCCGATGATGATACAGATCTCCTCGCAAGGTGTACGGGATTCAGAAAAGCCCTCGGAGTATGCGTTAACATCCCACATGCCCCACTTAGCCACCACACCCTTTGTTTTCCCATTTTTCCCTCTTTCCTGGGCCTCTTGACCTTCAGTGACGAAACCGCCGCCCTGCTTTGAGCGGCAGTCCTGTGCGCATTTTCCAGAATGCTCTTTTGACGTGACTCACATGAAATATCATGTTTCACCAGATTTTCTTTGTCGAATTGAGCATGCATTAATGTTTTTGGTCCCCTGGAATAGTGTTTTTCCTTTATTTATTGTTTAGGAGTTCAATTTGGTTTTGGTTCTTGGATGTTTGAATTCCTATAAATGCATAGCTTGTGCTAAGGAAAATGGGCCACCATTTTTTGTTAGAGTCTTTTGATTTTCAGTGGTTTGGTCTGTCAGCTCGCTTAGGATTGATAGCATAGTTCATTTCATACTTGATTAGTATTGTTCAGCTGTCGGTAAGCCACATATCCATCTTGTGCAGGCAGTGTTGTTGTTTCACCCATGGTCTAGAGTTTTTGGTCTGAAGCTTGGCTGGATTTCGAAGTTTGATCTTTGCTCTCATTCCCTCATTTTAGTTTTTTAGTTAGTTAGCTTGTTTAGAAGCCATAGCTTGAATTCACTTGCATCTTTTGTTAAATTGCTCAGCTGTTGGTAAGCCATATACCCATCTTGTGCAGGAAGCACTGTTGTTTTATCTAATCCATTAGAGTAGAATAGCTTAGGAAGCCATTAAAGTTACAGGTTTTGCTCTTCATACAGGATAGTTCTAGGTTCTAGATGCATTTTGTTGCATGATTCATAGTAGATCCTGCTAGGAATTGCATAAGCCAAGCTCTGTACTCTTGCGCTATCCCTTTCCTATCCGCGTTCTATTCTATCTGCATTCTGAAGGTTGTCCCTTGTTCTAAACACCTATTCCTGTTGATGCAAGTATTACACTCTTTTCTGGATCTACGTGAACACAAAGAACAAAGAGATCATACTGAGCGGACAAGATCACACACACCATCGGATTCGCCACTGTTTTACGGAGTCCAGGTTTTACATTTCAAATTCCTAGTCATATTCATATCAAATAGAGTAGTTAATCACTTTATTTCATTTCATTCTATTCTCGACATTGCCAGGGAAGCTGTGGGGATTGAGAGTTTCTGAGAAACTATGATTCACTCCTCACTTCTGAGGTAGGATCGAGAATCTTGCCGGTAGATTAGACAAACTATTTTATTTAGAATAATTCTACAAATCACACAGGCAAATAACTACACTCGGTTATCTTGTCTGTTTCAAATTATTGTTTAGTTATTATTTCTAGATATGCTTAAAATAGTTCGCTTTCCTTAAAATTATTAAAAGTTTTCTTAGAAGAATAAAAGTTATACAGTTAGATTTATTTCACATAGTTAGAATTTGCTTCGTTACAGTTAGATTTGCATTATGTTTCGTATGAAAATCACGGGACCTCAAGAGCCCAGGGAATATATATTTGAGCCAATCATGCCTCAACCAAACCTAGTCACAGCAATAGTTGACATAGACCAAAATCTCAGGATACAAGTATTCCGAACAACCACAGATTTACAACTGATTAGTTCTCAGTTAAGAGGATTAAACATAGAAGATGACCAAGGACATGCATTTTGGTCAAGTCAGCCAAACTACAGATTACCCTAGAAAACATCCACATGACTGTAGAAGGGCTTGAAAGAGAACAAACATTCGGGTGTGATCCTCTAGTTCCACAGCCAGACGTTGGAGACACCCTCATAGATATAGATACCAGCTTAAGAATCCAGGTTGCGAGAACACCTGTAAGGTATTCTGAGAAGATTACATAACTATTGGTTCTAAACATAGAAGATGAGAAAGCATATGATTACTGGATACTAGGGATTAGAACTTGATCCCGCGTATGACCATAACAGGACCGCAACAACCAAGAGTCTATGGTTGTGATCCACAGATCCCACAGCCCAACGAATCTATAAGAGGGTTAGATATAGACGTTGGCCTATGCACACTAGTATTCCAGTCTACTCCACTTCCACCTATCATCATCGAACAACTGACCTTACTAGATATAGCGGCTAACGAAGCTAGGGAATTATGGACTAGGCAAGAAAATCATCCATAGAGTCAATTATATTCATCATCCACTATATGACCTTATCAGGAGATATACACGAAACAATCCCAGGTCATTTTCCACGTATTCCGCAACCCATAGATCGAATCATGCCAGAGCTAGATATTGATTGGAGCCTTCGAGTAGTCATCCTCACTGATCGATCTATCACACCAGTCCAAGTTAGAAGGGCCTTCTTTGCCTTAGATTCGCAAATTCCACTAGTGTGTGTCGAAGACATTAGACTACCTAACTAGTTTGTCTACATATTCTACCCCCCACCGGCTATCTCGGTACGACCTCGAGAAGTCAGGTACGCGAAAGAGTCACTTGTAGATTCTCACACTCGCCTGTCACTTATTCGGCATACAAAATTACCAAAACAGTGTAACAAGTGCCCCGATGATGATACAAATCTCCTCGCAAGGTGTTCAGGATCCGGAAAATCCCTCGAAGTATGCGTTAACATCCCGCATGCCTCGCTTAGCCCCCGCGCCCTTTGTTTTCCCCTTTTTCCCTCTTTCCTGGGCCTCTTGACATTCAGTGATGAAACCACCGCCTTGAAGGGCGGCGGTCCTGTGCGCATTTTCCAGAACGCTCTTTTGATGCGACTCGCGTGAAATATCATGTTTCACCAGCTTTTCTTTGCCGACTTGAGCATGCATTAATGTTTTTGGTCCCCTGGAATAGTGTTTTTCCTTTGTTTATTGTTTAGGAGTTCAATTTGGTTTTGGTTCTTGGATGTTTGAATTCCTATAAATGCATAGCTTGTGCTGAGGCAAATGGGCCACCATTTTTTGTTAGAGTCTTTTGATTTTCAGTGGTTTGGTCTGTCAGCTTGCTTAGGATTGATAGCATAGTTCATTTCATACTCGATTAGTATTGTTCAGCTGTCGGTAAGCCACATATCCATCTTGTGCAGGCAGTGCTATTTTTTCACCCATGGTCTGGAGTTTTTGGTCTGAAGCTTGGCTAGATTTCGAAGTTTGATCTTTGCTCTCATTCCCTCATTTTAGTGTTTTAGTTAGTTATCTTGTTTAGAATCCATAGCTTGAATTCACTTGCATCTTTTGTTAAATTGCTCAGCTGTTGGTAAGCCATATACCCATCTTGTGGAGGCAGCACTGTTGTTTTATCTAATCCATTAGAGTAGAATAGCTTAGGAAGCCATTAAAGTTGTAGGTTTTGCTCTTCATACAGGATAGTTCTAGGTTCTGGATGCATTTTGTTGCATGATTCGCAGTAGATCCCGCTAGGAATTGCATAAGCCAAGCTCTGTACTCTTGCGCTATCCCTCTCCTATCCGCGTTCTATTCTATCTGCATTCTGAAGGTTGTCCCTTGTTCCAAACACCTATTCCTGTTGATGCAAGTATTACACACTTTTCTAGATCTACGTGAACACAAAGAATGAAGAGATCATACTGAGGGGACAAGATCACACACACCATCGGATTCACCACTATTTTGCAGAGTCCAGGTTTTACATTTCAAATTTCTAGTCAGATTCATATCAAATAGAGTAGTTAATCACTATATTTCATTTCATTCTATTCTCGACATTGCCAGGGAAGCTGTGGGGATTGATAATTTCTGAGAAACTATGATTCACTCCTCACTTCTGAGGTAGGATTGAGAATCTTACCGGTAGATTAGACAAACTGTTTTATTTAGAATAATTCTAAAAATCACACAGGCAAATAACTACACTCGGTTATCTTGTCTGTTTCAAATTATTGTTTAGTTATTATTTCTAGATATGCTTAAAATAGTTGGCTTTCCTTAACATTATTAAAAGTTTTCTTAGAAGAATAAAAGTTATACAGTTAGATTTATTTCACATAGTTAGAATTTGCTTCGTTACAGTTAGATTTGCATTTTGTTTCGTATGACAATCACGGGACCTCAAGAGCCCAGGGAATATATATTTGAGCCAATCGTGCCTCAACTAAACCTAGTCACAGCAATAGTTGACATAGACCAAAATCTCAGGATATAAGTATTCCGAACAACCACAGATTTACAACTAATCAGTTCTCAGTTAAGAGGATTAAACATAGAAGACGACCAAGCACATGCGTTTTGGTTAAGTCAGCCAAACTACAGATTACCCTAGAAAACATCCACATGACTGTAGAAGGGCTTGAAAGAGAACAAACATTCAGGTGTGATCCTCTAGTTCCATAGCCAGACGCTGGAGACACCCTCGTAGATATAGATACCAGCTTAAGAATCCAGGTTGCAAGAACACCTGTAAGGTATTCTGAGAAGATTGCACAACTATTGGTTCTAAACATAGAAGCTGAGAAAGCATATGATTACTGGATACTAGGGATTAGAACTTGATCCCGCGTATGACCATAACAGGACCGCAACAACCAAGAGTCTATGGTTGTGATCCACAGATCCCACAGCCCAACGAATCTATAAGAGGGTTAGATATAGACGCTAGCCTACGCACGCTAGTATTCCAGTCTACTCCACTTCCACCTATCATCATCGAACAACTGACCTTACTAGATATAGCAGCTAACAAAGCTAGGGAATTCTGGACTAGGCCAGAAAATCATCCATAGATTCAATTATATTCATCATCCACTATATGACCTTATCAGGAGATATACACGAAACAATCCCAGGTCATTTTCCACGTATACCGCAACCCATAGATCGAATCACGCCAGAGCTCGATATCGATTGGAGCCTTCGAGCATTCATCCTTGCTGATTAATCTATCACACCAGTCCATGTTAGAAGGGCCTTCTTTGCCTTAGATTCGCAAATTCCACTAGTGTGTATCGAAGACATTAGACTACCTAAATAGTTTGTCTGCATATTCTACCCCCCACCGGCTATCTTGGCATGACCTCGAGAGGTCGGGTACGCGGAAGAGTCACTTGTAGATTCTCATGCTCATCTGTCACTTTTCTGGCGTACAATGTCCTACACTCTCTACCATATAATGCCTGAAAAGGAGCCATGCATATAGAACTCTAAAAACTATTATTGTAGGAAAAATCCACTAAGTACAGGTACTCCTCCCATTTGGACTATTGATTGATCATGTACATCCTGAGCATATCCTCTAAAATCTGATTCACTCACTTGGTCTGTCCATCTATCTCAGGATGATTTTTTTTCTGAAATTAATCCTCGTCCCGAGGACATACTATATGGTAGTCCAAAAATGTGAAGTGTACAAGGGATTGTGGTTATAAATGATCTTCCACAGAATCTCATGTAACCTGATGATCTCATCCAAATATACTCATGCCACTACTCTAGCTATATAAGTGGTCTTCACTAGAGAAAAGTGAGCCACTTTTGTAAATTTATCAATTGTGACCATAATGGCATCATGGTGATATCTTGACATAGGTAGTCCAACAATTAAATCCATGGAAATGGTGTCCCACTTCCATTTTGATATGACATGAGGATAAAGAAAACCTACTAGATGTTGATGCTCAACCTTAAACCTATGGAACTCTAAACACCATGACACAAACTGAGCCATGTCTCAACAAAGTCCTCTCCAGTGATACAACTGTCGTAAAGTGGCATGCATCTTCTTCACCCCAGGATGGGCTGAATAGGGTGCACGATGTGCCTCTACCAAGATGTCCTTCCTCAAGACTCCATCTCTGGGAACATATATCCTACCTCTGTGTTTGAGAAGAACATCTTCCTCTAAGGTGAAACCATCAAATTTCTCCTCAAGGGGTCTCTATGACTCGATCTCTGCTCATACTATCATGTAGAAGTTGTCAAGAGGAAGCTATTGAAGAATCTTGCTCTACAAATCTATGCTCATTGTAGTGGCCATAGCTACATGTCTCCATCTGCTACCACATTCTCCTTCCCCTTCACATGCTCTATCTCCATATCATACTCGCAAATAAAATCCATCCAATGCCGCTAATAAGCATTTAGATTGGGCTGCGTGAAGAGGTGGCGAAGACTCAAATGAGTTGTCCTGAGTGTGAATCTCCATCCAAGAAGAAAATTTCTCCATTTAACCAATGCATGCACAACTTCTGCAAGCTCAAGATCATGGGTAGGATAATTAAGCTCATGATCCTTGATTTTATGAGACTCAAAAGCTACAACCCTACCATCCTGCATCAACACACCTACAAGCCCTGCTAAAGAAGGATATGTGCAAACAAAGAACTCACCCTGTGGATCCGGTACAACAAGAATGGGTGTTGTAGTGAGGTATTCCTTCAGTTTCCTAAAGGCCTACTCACATCTATCCATCCAAACAAAATTCTTCCCTTTCCTCTAAAGGGAAGTCATGGGGTGCGCAATCTGAGAGAAATCATGAAAAAATATCTGGTAGTATCTTGCTAAACCCATGAAGCTGCACACCTCAGTCACTATAGTGGGTGCTAGCCAATCCATAATGGCTCTAATCTTAGAAGGGTTGATTGCGATACCTTCCCTAGAAATAATATGACCCAAATACTACAACCTCTTTCTAGAAGAAAGCACACTTCTCCAAGTTCCCATAAGGCTATTACTCATGAAGACACTGGAGAACCTGTCAAAGGTGCCCCTTGTACTCCTCATGTGTACGTGAGTATATCAAAATGTCATCTACGAATATGAGCATAAAGCAATCTAAAAAGGTTATGAATACCCCATTCATCAAACTCATAAACATTGTACGGGCATTCGTCAAACCAAAAGGCACCACTGTGAACTCATAGTGTCCATATCTTGTGTGGAAGGTGGTCTTATGAATTTTCACCTCTGAAATCCTCAACTGGGTGGTAGCATGACTTGAGATCAATCTTAGAGAACACCATGGCTCCCTTCATCTGATCAAACAAGTCATCAATACGAGGAAGAGGGTAAAGATTCTTGATCGTCACTTTGTTCAACTAGTAGTAATCAATACATAAACTACAATGATCCATCCTTCTATTTCAATAAAATCACCAGTGCACCCCAAGGGGTTACACTAGGATCGATAAGGCCTTTCTCTAGAAGGCCCTCAAGCTACAACTTGAGCTCACAGAGCTCTGGGGTGGTCATCCGATAAGGTTCTTGTGAGATAGGCTCTACTCCTAGGACTAGGTCTATATGGAAATCAATCTCACGTGGAGGTGGCATCCCTGGTAGCTCCCCCTGGAAAGACATTGGAAAACTCTCTCAAGATGGGATGATTATCTAGTGATGGTCCACTAGACCCATCCTCTAGCTTATAACTGATTGTAATAGCGTACATTTGACAACCCCGTCGCACAAACCACTTAAGCTTCATAGCGGAAATGGTGTGAATAGAAACGGGTCTTCTGACCCCCGAGATCACCAAATCTACTCCTAAATCATCTAGACAAGAAATAGTCTTATGATAACAAATCCATCCTGGCCCTATGTGTAGATAACCAATCCATGCCTAATATGACTCCATACGAGCCCAAAGGAAGATTACGAAGATCTGAAGTGGTGGTGAAAGGTCCTAAATCCACAACACACTCCTTAACTAAGGATTCCACAGAGATCTTATCCCCAAAAGCCATCTTGACATCCCAACTAAGACCCTTCCTAACTGCCACCCAGCGTAAATCGCTCTACTAATGATGGTGCAAATAAAGGAATCAAAAAGAACCATAATCAAATAATACAAAGGTAGGAATACCACGAAATTCTACCAGTGGTCTTAATGACTATGCTTTGGTGCTCTACCTAGTGGTTCTCAACCACTGCATAAATCCTATGGCTACGCCCCATGTCACCAACTTTCAGCTCAAAAACTAGTGCCTTACCATTGTTAGGGTTCTGAGGGAAATCTCTTCATAAATTTCCAACTACTCCACATCCAAAGCAACCACCTGATCCTCTCCAAGGAGCAGTACCTTAAGTAGGTGCCCTAGAAGCTTGTGGTGTGGATCTTGATGATCTAGATGTAGTCTATTTTGGCCTCTTCTGGTGAGCTCCAGCTAACTAAGGTATAGGTCCACCATGTGTCCTTATGGGACCCCTAGGAGAAGGCCCCATGATCTGATATCTCTATGCATCGACTCTCTATGGAGGTCAATATGGTGGATGAGACTGTTGTTACTGCTACTGGTGTGGCCTAAAGGATGACTGTGTTGAATGTTGACCATCACAAGGAAGAGGTACTGAACCTATGGATCTACCATCCTGCATCTACTGACTGCATCTCCTGACTCAGTCCCTAGCCTGCTAGGTTTTACCCCCGAGTCTCCTCTGTAATATGGGCCTTCTCAACAACCACTACTAATGTCTATGGGTAGTGAATCTGTACTACCCCTCCAATTTTCAAATTCAAGCCCCTAGATGAACCTGTGAATCCACACCTACTCATCCTACATATACTCTACATATTGAAGTAGATCTAGAAACCTACTCTCATACTTTGCTACACAAAGGGTATCCTGTCAAAGGTCATAGAACTCATAAATCCTCTGATGGATGAACCTTCGTGATAGATACCTACTCCTAAATCTCTCCTCAAACAACACCCAAGTCATTGTCTCTAAATCTACATGGAGCTTCTACTCCTCTGTCCTCCACCATACTCCTTTTCCATCCCTCAGTAGATGGATTGCAACACGAGCCTTCATGTTGCTAGAACAAGAACAAAGCTTGAAGCAACCTCTCAAGCTCACTATCTAGGCATTTTCCTGAAATCCACCTATATATCCTAAGTAATGTGAGGGTCTAAGCTTCAAGATCTTCCTGATGTGATCCACTTCTATGGTCTGTCGGCCTCTAGGCCTCTATGGAAGCTCATCCCTAAGCCTAGGGCTCTGAGACCTCTCTCCAAGCTCTGGAACTATGTCACCCTATCTCCTAGGTGGTGAATATGTTATGAATGACTTTGCATAGGATTTCTCTCCTATATGGTCCTTGCTGAGTGGAGGGGGTGCATGTCCCTCAATAGAAGAAAATATTTCATGTCTGCCTGAGTTCCCTCCTACTGATCCTCCGCATAAGGAAATATTAACATCCTGGAGGGTTTGTAAGATATGTGGCAGGATATCTGCTACACCCCAATCTGGTGGAGGTGGTGGGAGTAGTTATGGTGGTGACTCTAGGCCTTTGTGAATGTTCCTCTTACTCCATCTGAGCCTCTTGCACAAACCAAATAGGGAGTTAGTTCATTACTTCAAGCCCTCTTCTTCAATTTCTAAGTTTACCTATCATGTTCAATTTTCAACTAGTTCTATTTTCTAGATTAACAGGTTTGTTAGTTTTAAAGTTTCAAGTCTCAATGTTCTAGTGTGCCCAATGGTCCAAGCCTTTTAACCACTACTCTGATACCAAGAGTAATGCCCGCTTCAAATTACCACTTGAGACCAAGAAACAAGCTAGGTTTAGCAAGGAGAATTATGGAATAATTTTTTTTTTGTTAAGGGTGTTTGCAAGGAAGGTTACAAGATCATAGTTATCACAAAATAGGTTTAGGTTAATATTCAAGATTGACTTGCAGAGATGATTCTACAACATCTCACAACAAGCACAAGGTCAACACAAGGGATTAAATTCATTACTTAGGTTAGGAGAGTAATTTCTCACTCCTCTCTGCCCTATAGGATTACAGGGTTCAACTTGATTTTTCACACACTTCTAGTCTTCAAACTATTCCTAAATCATGCTCATTGGATAGGGAAATTTTCTCACCTTTCCAACCATATAAAGAATTCCTTCTAACTCCTTGTAAAACTCAATTTATGGGCTAGCGGAGTTTTGGGGTGAAATTTTCCCTCTTGAGCGCAAAAGTGCAAATCTCCTCCACGCACCCACGGGTCTGATTGGGGGGGGACACATGGTGCCTCTTGGTTGGCATGGGGAAAATTAGAGTAGTATAAAATTTAAGGATATTGGGAAATTAGGCCAGAATCCCAAAGGAAAAATTTGATGCGCACCTCTGCCAAGGAGAAAATCCATGCCATGTGTCAGCGCGTGATTGGACGAGCTCGGCGGGTCGCAGGGAAACATATGAATTTTTTTCCAAGATTTAAAAACCAAATTTTCCCAAGGAAAAATTTTCCTTCAAATTGCACAAAAGGCCACGTGGCATCCTCTGATTGGATGTGGGCCTGCGGGGTGGTGGAGCAAATTAAAAGTTTGTGCTAAATGTGTTAAAAGTTCAAAAAGATTTGTGCAGGCCCACGCATCCATTTAGGACCCATGTCAGTGCCTGATTTCCCTATGGGGGTGCAGGGCCACGGAGAAAAAGGTAAAATTTTTCCAAAAGGGTTTAAATGATTTAGTTTTTAATTTTTATCCACGCGCCCACCAAGCCACGTGTCAGCACATGATTGGTTGTAGGAACGTGGGAAAAAATTGGAAAATTTTCTAAAAGTCAAATTTTCTAAAAGGTTAAGGTTTTTTTAAAAAGGTTCACCCCTCCAAAGTGCCACATGGTGACACATGATTGGCTGAGAGTTTTCCAGGGCTGCAGTCTTTTTGGGGAAATTTTCCAAAGTTCAAATTTTGATTTTAATACACTTAGATTTATTTTTGGATGGCCATTTTGAAGTAAAAACGTCATATGGCCATAACGTTTGATAGGAAACTTCATTTTTTGGCAAACAAGGACTTTATAGAAATCTCTCGGAGTCCTCTTTGCACAAAAATCATCAATTTTTGATTTTGCTAAAGGTTTAAGGTTCAATTTTAAGAAATTGATCTGCAGGCTTTAAATTCAAAACTGGAAATTTTTCCAACTTGTCAATTTGATTAAATTTGAACTCCTCCCTTCACACAACATGTCAAATAGGCATGGAGGACCAATCTAGGGAGGGTTTAGAGTTTTTTAGTGAAGTCAATTTTTCCATTTTGTTTGAGGTTGCATTTTTCCGGCAATAAACAGAAAAATGACTCTGCAAGTTCCCGTTTGAAATTCATTAAGTTTTAGGGATTCATTTTTGACTGTTTTAGTGTATTAGAGTTCCTTAGGTATTCCTAATGTGAATCTCAAAGTTTTATAACTTATTGTAGAGTATAAGTCTGAATTTCTCATTTTTAATAACACATGAATTGTCAGGATGAAGTTTTAATTTGGTGACTGTTTTCTTTAAGTCTGCATACCAATTTATCTTTTAAAAGTGTGTATAGTTATCTAATTGGTGTCATTTAATTGCTTATTAAGTATTCTATGAAATTCTGAGTTAGATTACAATATAGATTTCAATTTCAATATACATCTTGCAAGCACTACATGTTGTCCATCGTTTCCACACATTCTTTCTTTTCAAAATAGAAATCACAAATATAACAGCAATTAAAAAGCAATATAAAAATGCAAGTTGAGTAAGAGAGGAACTTTCATTATTGATTTCCAGCAATAACACAACAACTTATTTCTTTCTTCAAATTACAAAATGCAATTTACAAACTGTATGACATTCTTTCCCAAATAGAGAATGGAATAATAACTCTTTACATTTTCTAATGAATCTCAATATTTCCTTTATAATACAAGGTGCCTTCTTATTACAAATAATGAAACAATTCATCCACTTTGAGTGAGAAAATAACAATGAAATTTCTCAAAGGATAGGACTATCAAATTATGATTTCTCCAAGCTTCAAAATAGTAGCATGCTGATTTCTTCTTCTTTACAACTTGATCATAACAAGGAAGGGGGATAGGCAATGCTCTCCACCCAACCAAGACATCCAATGGAAAAGGAGAAGCCATCTTTCCCCATTGGCCCTCGAGCCCCAACCATATTGAAATGGAGAATTAACATCAACACATGGAAACAACGCTTCTAACACAACAAACAACATTCCTTTCACATGCATAACACAACAAGAAATACAGTCCAAACAAAGACAGCAGTTCACCACTGTAATAAGAATCATTCACACAGTACATAGGCTTGACCAAGAAATCCATCAAGGGAAAGAACTATGGGGAACTTACTTATGCATCCCAATTTGGAATTGGACATTCACCAAAATAAATACCGCCAATAAACATATCACACCCATAAACCTTATATCTCCCCAACCCCTTCTTATTCCCCCCCTAAGTTTATCCCTTATGCCCCCCCCCATAGTAAGAAATGCAAGCAATTTCTTTTCTAAGGTGGATCCCAAAACAAAAAATCTCTCCACAATAAAATAAGTGCCATTGGAAATCCCTTATGCCCCCCCATATAAGATCCCATAGTCTTCTCTTACACCTTGCCCTAAGAAAACTACCCAACCAGCCATGAATACATAATACAAACACCATTCAAAAGTGCATGTAAGATAAGGAAAACATTTAAAATATAGCTCCAGATCCTACCTCTCCATACTGAAGTTTGTTCCAAGGCTCACAAGCTTTACAAGGTGTCTAAAATAGTAAAAAAAAAGGTTTAAGCAAGCTCCAAAATAGCTTTAAAAAAAAAATACGCCCCCCAAGAAGAAATAACAAGGTTTCAACAACCCCCAAATGAGCAAGAAGCTTCAATTTTATAGGAAGGGAAAGAGAGAGGATGATGTGGATCCGAGTGGGATGCCACATCATTTTACTCATACCCAAGAGGAAATCAACATCAACCGAAAAAATCACAATAAATAAGAATGACAAAATGACTTCCACACTTCAAAACAACCCACACTCCAAAAGGGACTGCCTTAAAAATATGTAAGGGAAGTGCAATTAAAACTTATAAATATCATTTCAAAATGCATTATAAATGCCTATATTTACCCTCCAAACCATAGGCATGGTTGGTGGATTATTTTAAGAGGTGTGGGACAAGTTTAACTTGTCCCAAAAGCCTCCAAATTTGGCCTCCAAGGTCAAATTCTAATTTCGTAAAAGATGGAGTGTTTGACCTTCCAAAATCTGCCTTACAAGACTCTTACATCTTCTTACACATTCTTACATATTGACTTACACACTCTTCCAACATTAATATCTAAGATAACAACTTTATTAATTACATTCCACATCCCAATTAAATTTAAATTAAGTTTAACTATATGACTATCACATTTAAATTAAATAATAAAAAGAACACATTACAAATAAAATACATACAACAATAATAAAAAAGGAACACATAAATAAAACACATATATCCCATGGTCACATATAATGGAAATCCCCCCATGGGATTCCTAGCAAAACACCACACACACAAACAATACAGTTTCCATGGTGACCTTATTGATTTCACCCAGAATTTCAATATGGTTAGTCTCTAGTCCCCCCACATTGTTGTGATATTTTAACTTGCAAAATAACAATACCTCCTTTGGCCTCGTGGCCATATTAGAACATCCAAAATGATATAAGAAACATATAAATATCAAATCCAAATCACAACAATATCAAGAATTCAATATTATCATTTTAAATTCAATTTTGCCACTATATCATCATCCAATGGATCTCTATGCTAGAGCTACTCATTATATCAAATGTCACATGTCTAAAATCAACAGCAATAACTTGTCCATATCAAGTGGTATATCATCATCCATAATGTATCCAATAATCATCAAGCATAATAATTGAATCCAGATCAATACTATTCCATGGTCTAACATATACACATCATACTAAGTCAAAGCATAATAATGTCCAAAATGAGATCAACAATAGAAAGATCAGTATCTAAATTGTGTCAAAGGAAAGTCGGCACTACATTGGTCATGTTCAAAAAATCATGAAAATATGATAAATCTATTTTAGGTATTGGTTCATAAATGGCTCTTGAATTCATGCATATAAAACAATGAAATCAATCTAAATATATAGAGAAAAAATCTAGAATTTGTTAAATACATTTAATAAACTATAATTTCAAGAGACAGATAATGAAAGAGTGCACGATACACCAAAGGATGTAATGGAAAGTGTTAACTATCTATATAGATAAAATTCGCCGCTAATAACGGTTGTTGCTTAAGTGATAAGATGATGCACTCAAGCTAAAGGAGATAAATAATGAAAAGAGAGAGGAAGGAGAAAAGAAGAACAATGAACTAAACAAGATATTTCAAATGAGAAGAAAATTAGTTTGGTATATTGATTGAGCCAAACTATTTCAAATCAGATGATCAGAAGAGAGTGAAAAAGTTAACACAGACAGATACAGAAAAGTGATCATAATCTATTTTTTAAGAAATTTTTTAACCTAGATGATCAGAATTTATATGTAAAATTAATAAGTCTAAGTTGTAGCTTAGCATATTCAGGGGGTTGCAGCCTCCTTATAGCTACTTGTCCTTCAAAATATTAGTTGCAGCTGATTAAATTAGGGGGTTGTTCTCCTTGCAAGTTGGTGATTGCTAAAATTTGTTGAGTGGGTGCTCAGTCAATCTTTGAATGGGTGCTTACAGTTGTGACGTGGGTACTTTACATGTTTAGTGGGTGCTCAACTGAAACCATTGTAACCTTTGGAATTGGTGTTCCTAATAAAGCCTTGGCTTCAGCTAGGTTTTTCTCCTGAAAGAATTTCCCACTATAAATTTTGTGTGTCAGTGTTCTATTGTCTGATATATGTTTGAAGAAATGCACATGATATAGTACTACAAAATTTTAAGGAATTGTGGATTGTTATAGCTTTGTAAATTAATTTTAATCCACACTAATTCACCCCTGTATTAGTGCTTGTGATCTCTAACAAAAGAAACTGGAATTATTCCTCCAATCACATAAGATTAAGGGGAGATTGAGATCTTCTTATTCTAAGGGTGTCTCAACAATATTTTCACCCTTAGGTTGGTTAGCTTCTTTGTTCACTAATTGTTCCTTTTGTTTGTCTTCCAGCACCTCAAAAATGTTATCACTGTAGGACTTGGACCTGTTATTTTTATGAGGATTCAATTTCGAAATATTTCCCTTGTTTATTTTTTACTTAGATGACCACAAAAGTTGGCCTCCTCCCCAAAATACACGCATATTTCAAGGTTAATGGAGAATCCCTTATTATGATCACCTTCTGAAATGTCATCGCAAAGACCCATAAAATCACCAATAGCTTCATCATTTTCATAGAATTCAATTGGTATCTATTGTTTTTGGTCCCAATCAACACTTGATGGGTAGACAAAGTATAATGTTGGAATAATAGGGGAAATAACAAGGGTTAAAGGTAAGATATTCATGTCAATAGGTTCATCGAATAAATATCTTCATAAAGACTACATCAGGTATCTATTTGTATTTCATATTTAGATGAATTATCTTGGAACTTAGAAGAGGTAGCATCAACCTTTGTTTGAATGGATCCATAGAGTCAGACACCAATACTAGAATTACAAATTTTTTGATGTGGTATCGAAATATCTTCCCACATACCTTGTTCATTTATGTCATAGCCGTATCCTTTGTATCCTGTATCATACATAATTTTCTTTGGGATAACATATTTGGATGATTGATAGTATATATATCCATATCATCATCCAAAGGTTGGGATACAATATTGTTAATTATCTTTTCATATGGTAATAGGTAACTAGGAGTAAATCATAGATGTTGTAATTTTCTATGGACCATTGATATTTTTAGCTAGGACTACCCCATGTTTTAAGCCACAGGGGTAGCTTGGAAACTAAAAGGGCCTAGTAGAGATCATATTCTCTACAAAAATTGTTAATAGATTTCATCTCCCATGAAGAAAATGGATTTACCAATGTTGATGAACCGTTATCATTAGTATAGAAAGTATATGGATCAACTCCTGAGGTGAGATCCTTCAATTGAATTGGAATGGCCATCTCTATAGAAGGGAATTCATAAGTGGTGTGAAAATAACCTGAAAATTTTTTACAATGAGAAAAGGGTTGAGGATCCCCATAAATAGTGATGGTTTGTCCTTTGTGATATAACTTAAAATATTGATGACATGTAGAAGGTATAACTTACATGGATTGAATCCATGGGTGACCAAGTAGTATATTGTAAGGAATCTCTAAGTCTCAAACATGGAACTTAGTATTGTGAGTAAGAGGACCTAATCCCAACGATAAAGTGATCATATCAGTTGACTGTCATTATTCATTGTCATACACCTTGATGGTTAGGACCTTAGTTTCTAGATCATCCTCAGTGTAACCTAGTTGTTGGACCATTTTAAAATTAAAAATGTTCAAACTTGATCCACCATCCACAAGCACCTTTTTAATCTTCTTACATTTTATAATGACCTCAATGTGTAAGGGTAAGTTATGGGAAGTATCCTCTTCAGGAATATCTTCATGACTAAAGGTTATGTGCTCCATTGGAAAAATCATGTGAACATGGATTGGAAGCATGTAGGGTCAATATCAACTCACACTCCTGACCCCTACAAATTTTTACAAAGGATGTCTTTGTGAACATTAGAAATTTTGAGAAGATCTAAGATTGAAATATTATTAGTAGTTTTGTCAAGTTGCTCTAAAGCATCATAATGACTATCCTGAGTGGTAGACAGAGGAGGTTTTGAGATAACTATATGACCACGTTGTGTTGGCATGGTTTAATCATGTGTTTTGATATTAATGGTTTTGACATGCTCAAAGGTGGGATAACACAACCGATTAGGACATCAAAAGGATTATTCATTTTTGCAACACAGTTGGCATATTTTGTTTAGGATGACTATCCTTAATCTAAATTTTCCATCCGTTTGTTATGTTTGGGGAAAGGTTATTTATAAATTCCCAAGTTTACATTAGTATATTTATAAGGGGTAGGGGAATTCATTTCCACATCACCATTATCAATTAAGTTTTGTATGAAGTTTTTCAATCTCAAAGACTTGTCAGTTTTGTGACCCCGAACATGATGAAACCTGTAATATTAATTTTCTCTAAACCATGATGGCTTAGGTGTGTCATCTCCATAGGGTATAGTTTCTTGGTATTTAACCATGTTTACTGATTATAATTTTTTTAATATCGATGACATAGAGTTAGATAGATGGGTGAAAATATGACATTGGTACTCAGAGGTTGGATGTCCCTAAGACAGTTTTAAAGGAAAATGGTTTTGAACAACTTGTACTCATTTAGAGTCTTCCATAACATCACCTAGGATGTTCTTGTTCTTGTTTGGAATGAACTTTGGGTTTTCGTTAGGATTTGAATCGTGATTATCGCCTGAAAATGGTTTTAAAGTCCATTTTTCTAACAATGCTTTTTCAATTTGAGGAAATTTTTCTATGACCTCTTCAAGTGTGTTTCCAAAATACATCTCTAAGTGGAAAGTAATCTTAGGGTGTAAGTTAGGTATGAATATGCTAACTAGCTATTTCTCTGGTATGGAGAAAGGTAAGTGACAAGCAATCCCTTACAATCTTTATAAGAAATTGGTGAAGTTTTCATTATTCTGTTGTTTTTCATTACACAATTATATCATGGTAATGTCATTTTCCATGTTAAAGGAAAAGTGACTCATAAAATGTTCTGCTAATTCTGGCCATGTAGAAATGGATCCTTTAGGTATATGTAAAACCCATTCAAGTGCTTGACCCCCTAGGATCCATGGGAAAAGGTGAATGAGATAATTATCACTAAAAGTGACCTCTTGACATGTCATGTAAAAGTTTTTAATGTGGTATCTTGGATCACCTTTTCCCTTATAATTTTCAAACTTGGGACAATCAAAGTGATGAGGGAAAGGTACTTACAACATAACCCTGTTGAAGCGATATGGGCATAGTTCCTCAAACTGATAATTTTTACTTTGGCATCCATTACCTTCATGTAAATTAGTAAGGGTGTTCTTCATGGATAACCACTCTTAGTCAAAGAGTTTCCCCTTTTTAGGTGGTGTTGGCCTATATAAGTCATTTAGTCTAGTTATTTCACCACCTTTATTATCTATGTGTAACTCCTCATACAACACTTTACGTTTTTCGTGACGGCGTGTTTTCGAATAGTAATCATGATACAAACCTATAAATTCTTATTTCACTAAATCTGGATTTATTTAAGTCTGAGAAGCTAAAAAATATAGCATATATTGGAATGTAGTCTCACTAGTTTTGGGTTCCAAAATGTTAAATATTCGAATTATCTACACTCCAAAATTGTAGATATTGGATTCCAAAATCGCATATATTGGAATTCAAAATCACATATATTGGAATTCAAAATCACATATATTGGAATCCAAAATCACATATATTGGAGTTTACTTCACTCCAAAATCCCATATGTTAGAATCCAAAAATCATAATATCAAAATCCAAACACTAAAATATTGAAATCTATTATACATGCTAGCATCCACTGGAATTGTATATTATTTGGACTTAACAAAACATGTATACGTTTTATATGGGAAAGCAACCACTAGGCATTATTTATGCTTTGTTATATATATAACATGTTTGTGTTTTATACGGGATAACTACTCGTAGGCATTATTTATGCTTTGTTATAAACATAACATGTTTATGTTTAGAACATGATGGCATCTGATAGGAATTATTTATGTTTTTTTATCTATTAAACATGTTTCTATTTTATATGGGATAATAGATGTTAGGAATTATTTAAGATTTATTATAAAGAGAAAAAGAAATTGTTTTATACAGGGTAGCGACTGCTAGGCCTATTTAATGTTTTGGAAAAAGGTTCTTATCAATGTTTAAATGTCTTTAATATTAAACTATGAATATTTCAATAATTAAAATGCCTTGTGGTCTAACAGTGGCTAGGGTAATGAAATTCAAGAGATTTGTGACACTTCTAGGTTCATTCAATATGATGTGATTAAACCTCACCGTAACTAGAGAATTGATAAAGATATTATGAAGAAACTCGAAGAGGATGACTATTTAGAGTAGGAGAATGTAATTAAATGTAAAACCATTCCATAAATATTTTTCATAATTAAATATGGTTATTAAATTAATTACAAGTAACTGTAGAATGAACCTGACTATATTTTTGATTTCATTTATAGATATGAAATAAATTTAAATTTCTTTACTAACAATGGAAAATTAGAAAAACATTTTGAAAATTGCTTGAATTTAATTATAACACTATTCCAAAAGATCTAGGATCCCAAATTAACAAAATAAATCATAGTAAATCTCCCAAACATAAGCTCCCTCCAATTCAGTTTTTGATCACACAACAGTTAGAACATATTCCATGTCCTTTAATTTTTGCACCAACGGCCACAACCCGGTGTTAAGTTTGAATCATGTTTAAACATTTTTGAACATTTTTATCCTTAAAATAGTTATAAATATTTGAAATAACCATCAAATATGAATTCAATATTTTCTAGATTTGACCGTTAATGTTTCTCGATATTTATTTATATATTAATTATGTTTCACCATTTTCTTTACATTTTTGATGAAACAGGTAGGGTTATGGGCTGAGGAGGAATACCTGTTGTGTTGGTCAGTTAGAGGTTGATGCACGTGCTCTGACTTCTCAATCCAATGATGATCATGAGAGCTTCCTTATAGCTAGGAGGAACTACCTAAAATAGAAAACAAGACTAGAAAAGAAGAGTTAAATATATATGGCAGTGGATTACCTAGCATGTGCTATATCTGGGAGGTGTGATACATCCTAAATGGTTTTCAATCAATTCTCTAAAACAACTTAATGCGAGAAATAAAAAAATTCCTATTGTAGTTGATATGATTTAGGTATCTCATTAAAATACAATAAGAAAATTTAATCATAACAGGCTAGGCTATAATCAGATCTTAATGGAGGAGTAATTGCCAAGGTACTGGGACTAGTCAGGGTCAAGTTCTAGGTTTCTTAGGTCACTTGGATGGAGGTTCTTAGGTTATGTTATTAACAAAGGTATTAAAAAAAGAGACCAACATCATTCTGGTAGAACCGATGACAGTTTAAATGGTATTGATGATGGTCATGGGTAACTGACGTCGGTAGGGTCGGGGTGAAAGAAACTTAATAAGATCTAGTTGTATATGTTGATCTAAGGTTAAAAAGAGATGAAAGGGGGGGTGGATATGTTTGTAGGAATCTTAGGTATACTCAGAGATGTGTAACAGTATGATATAGGTGATTAAATGGTGTGGGTGGAGGAATGGTTGAGTTTATAGGTAGGTAAATGGTAGGGGAATGAGAGTGTAAATGGAAACTAATAACAATGGTAGAAGAACTTAATAGACTAAAGTAGAAATAGATTATGCTAATTAAAAGTATACTTACTATGGTGTAGGTTCAAATGGCTGGATGGTTATGACAGTTGATTAGAGGAATGATTTTTGGTATTGCAGAAGTGCTTCCTGGAATGTTACCATGAGTGTAATACCTTTAGATCTATCCTGGTGCTGGCTATGGATGTAAGGAGGTATGAAAAAGGCTCTGGTCCTACTTGCATGTAGCTCTCTTCTCTTCTCCTTGATTCTAGAATGTCCCAACCTTTTCCACAAGGTTCCTAAAGTGAATAAATGGTAACCGATGACAGTTCTTGATTGACTGACATCGATTTTGGGATGAACGACATTAGTTAAGGAGGGATTCCATAGGTTTACTAAAAAATGGTAAATCTTGGCAATCACTTGAGCCAAGTTTTTTTTATTCTCACGGATCAAAATGGAACTTTCCCTTCTAATGAGCGAGAATATGGTTAGAGGAATAATAGGCATGTGCTTTTAGGTTAAAATAAATCTTAGCTCATTAAGGTAAGTGGGACTAAGTCTTAGTTAGTTATGGAAACATGCTATGAATGGGTCTATGCTAAGGTGTCTAGGTGAGGTGGAAATTAGTGTAATTAGGATAATTGAATAATAAATACCGTGAGAATAGGTATTAATTTAATTGAATTAATATTAATGTGGGGTGAAAGGGTCCATGGTTAGAGGAACATATTTAAGTTTGTTATTTAACTAGGGGCTAAGGGTAGTGTGGCCAAATTTTTGTGTCTACATTTTCCCCTTTTTTTGCATAGCTTTGTATTGGTAAGCAACACTAACAAAAATAAGATGTGGGTGTCCCATGTGTGGGTGAAGGTGATCCCCTTCAAACCAGTAACTGATGCGGTGTAAGACCGAATCGATGAGTGGTTTGATAAAAATGTGGATGTGATGAAAATGAAGGTAAGTGGGCCTAAGTGTAGTTGTGAGCATATGGGGTATAAGGGTAAGGGTCAATGTGGGAAAGAAATTAAATGGGATAGGATTAAAGGTAGTGGATGTAAACTATACACACATGTTATAAACTGTGGCACAGTACCAGGTGGAAGAACTTGTAAACACTATGTTGTCTAAGGTCGATAGGTTTATCCCAACAAGGTTGAAGTGATTCTGGTATCCAAGGTATAGGATATGGTACATAAACACAATTTAGGTCTAGTGTAAGAACATTTAGGTATGTTCCGATAGATGAAAGTTTGGGTCAAGATAAACGATGCGACAGTAGGCAAGGTACCGTCATTAGGAAAAAAAACACAGGTAGCAGTGTCACAAGGTATAGCAAGCACATGGGTGCAAAGGTCTCTAACAGTGTGTTGCGTCTAGGAATATAGGTCATGGCATGGGTAGGGCCGAGGTACAGGTAAAATAATAGGTCCCTAAACACAATTAAGGACTTGTATAGGTAATATGGACTAGTAGGTAGGTAGCAATAAATGTTGGTAAGGTCATAAGGTTGTGGGAAAGGATAATGTCGGGATCAAAATAGGTAAAAGAGGGGACAAGGGGAATGAGAGATAACTGATTTCTATTGGGTAGGGCACAACTTGACCAACGTCAGTCATGTCGATTTGGGTATTTCAAAAGAAAAATCCATACAATACAGATTCATTTATATTGTATGGATTTTTTGAAAATGACAGAGCACCAAAAATTTTGTAACTATTCAAGAGGAAAGTACGAGGGAGTGTACCTGGCTAAGGTGGAGAGATCTGGTTGGTGAGAGGAGCTAGGTAGATGGGTCCACAAGATTGGTATGGAGAATTTGAGTGGGTGGAGGCGAGGTGACTATTTGGTGATGGCATAAGTGGGAGAGGGGTTGGGTGGGCCACTAACGTAGTGGCCAGTCATGCCACCATGCCGATGACACTGAAATGAGGTAAGATCTCATCCTTATTTCATATTTTTTATAGGAAAAAGGTGATATGGGTATGAATGGTTGGGTAGAGGTGATAGTTAAAATTCATGGTTAAAATTGATTTAATGAGGAATGGGAGAGGTCATAAGTAGGGTAAATATGGGTGGGGAGGGATTTAGGTTAGGTTCTGGTAGGGTAGGAGAAGTTATTAGGTGAATTTGAAGAATTTTTGGGGATAAAAATGGGGGTTTTCAGGTTTGGTCACGATGACAGTGACTAATGTCATTCAAGAATTGGCCAACATTGGTAATAAATAGCCCACATTGGTCAAATAACAGATGGCCGATGTCGATTACTAGTGACCGAGGTTGGTCAAGATTTTAAGATAAAAGAGGTTAAACAAGGGTTTTAGGGAGTTGGAAACTATGTGGTGTAAATGTAAGTGGATTGAGGGTAGGAAGTAGGTTACGGAGGTTGTAAGGAAGGGAAATAGGAAGGAATTGTAGGAATGGGTTAATCAGGTAAGGGTTGTTTTGGAAATGGTTATGGGTTTTACAATGGTGTGATTATTTGGATGCAGGAAAGAGACCGACTATGGATGCGAGATAGATTTCCTCCTCTATTGCTAGCGGTGGAGGGAAGACATGACCGATGAGGAGTTGAGGCACATGACCGACATAGGTGTGATTGGTATTCGACACTATGGGTGGATAGTGTGTTATCCTAGTTTGATAATCTCTCTCATCGATAAATGGGATTCTGTGACCAACATGTTCCATCTTTCGATAGGGTGAGATTAAAGTCACCTTAGAGGATGTGTACAAGATCCTAAGATTACCGATAGTGGTAGCGTAGGTGTACTCTATTTCATCAAAGGATTCTGAGGTGTGGATGTTGATAATATTTGGATAGGGGATGGCCCGTGTTGAGTTTCCATAGCATGAGCCTAAGCTATGGAGAGATGTACAGGGCCCATCTTGAGGATATGTTGTTAGTTGTTTTGATTATGGAGGTAGTGTGTTGTTTTGAACTGACAGATGCAGAGGATGGGAGATTCCCATGGGTACTGATGGGAGTTCTGCATGATATGATGGAGGAAAGGACCTAGTTTGCATGGGCACTAACATTCTTGGTGTAACTTTACAAAAAGCTATGGGCCTATGGGAGGCTACATAGGTTTAAAATTTTGTTGCACCCTGGCTAGATGCATTTGAGCCAAGTAGGGTCCGGGTTGGTTATAGGAACTAGGTGCACATTGGTGGAGTACGCTAAGGGGATAGGGCTACACATGATCTAGCTCACTATAGGTGGATGTTGGAGGGGGTTGTTTGGAGTAGACATTATCTGGAGGCCACATGTGGTGTATCCATCATACTAGCATATGGCCAATGAGTTGGATGAGCTACAATTACTTAGGTGGATAGAGGGGCGTTGTGTCGGGGAGCATGAGATGATACTAGTAGATAGATTCTAGAGAAATTTTAGGATTTCCCAGGCTATGCCACCACCATTTCTGTAGTATAATAGGGATGACGGTGAGAGACCTATGTCTCCACCACGACCTAAAGTGATGACATGGTAGGAGGAGCATCCAATGGACTAAAAAATAGATGATGTCAACTACACATATGCATATAGACGGTGGTGGGGTAGCCCAACTATGAGAAACACCACCCAGACTAGGGCAGACAGACGTGGCTACCCTCACAATCTAGAGAGACACATTACAAGGATATGTGGTCACATTAAATGCCCATATTACTAGTTTACAGAGGTAGCTGATGGGGTCACAGGAAGAGGTGGCCATGTTACAGGCACATGTGGTGTCCCTTCAGGCCTAGATCACAATGCTACAGGGGGCAAGCACCCACAAAGGGTGGAGATGGAGATGGGGGGCATGTAACCACCCTACATGTGCATGTCATAGGGTTACAGGGCCAATTTTCCACTACATAGGCACATGTATAGGCACAAAGACACGGTCCCAGGAGACAGGTACAGGGGATGATACTAATGGCACCTCTGCAAACCATACCGATGGCTAGGTTTAGGGATGCCTTGGGTGAGGTTATTATATTATTAGGATCAATTGATGGTCGTAGGGATAGATGTCCCATATTATGTCGATTATAGAGCATAGCAGGCCTCGAGTAAGAGGACCAAGTCCCATACTCATAGTGTGGACAGTATAGTGGGCCGATGAGCCTAGAGATAGGAGCAAGGTGAGCCCACTAGTGTACAAAGGCAAGCTCTAGGTGAGAGGCCATCAGAGGTTAGACCAGGGCCCATGGAGGGTGGTGAGATGCTAGTCGGCTAGAAGATAGGTAGAAAAGAGGAGAAATGTGAGACTGGCCTAGAGGATATCAGGTGGGGTGACGATTAGTCACTGGAGATGCTCATTGTATTGTTTTTTTGATATTGATAAAAACTGCACAATAATATCAGAAATAAACACCAAATGATAATATATGGAAATTAAGAATTCATTTAGGGATATCAATTACAATTATAGAGGTTACATTTTATAATGCCTGATCTCCTAAAAAGGTGGAGTCAAAATTCATCTTCAATCCCTCATATCACTCTCCATGAATCTCTCAAACCTATCTCCTAATATCTCTCAAACCAAAATATCTACGTGAGTTGTTTATTCAACAACTTCACTCACACATAACTATTAACTATATTATTAATATGATTTGTATTAACTCATTACTAATAATATTATAATTTATTAATAATGTTACACAATATATTTGTAACATTCACTCCCCTATTGTTAACATTATTAATTCCCATATACACTCCCCTAATGTTGACAAGGTAGAAAAAATAATTACACTTCCTTTTGCAGCTTGTCACCTATGCGTGCTCATGATCTAGATGGTTTTTTAGGACAGACAAAAACCTCAAAAAGGATGGTTTTACAGGATAACCAATAACCTAAAACAAAGAATGGTTTTACATGGAAAACCAAAAACCCAAAAATCATGTTGTCATTTTTCCTTTGTACTTTCATTTTTCCACTATGTCTCTCCTTCAGGGAATATGTAGGTACCATTGTTTACTGAATACAAACTGAATAGAGGGAAAATTGAACATTGAGACCATGATCCAGTTTCCCCTATCAACGTGAACATTTCACTTATTCAAATAGGAACTCTGAAATCATGTTGCACAAAACTGAAATAAAATACAAATCTGAAATAAAAAACACATACACACACACACACTCCCACCACAGCTTCGTGTGGCCCCATTGTTGGTGACTGATGAGATATCACTGATTGACCTCTAGCCTCTGTTTCCTTTTTCATTTAATAAATTCACTCTTTACTTAAGACAAGAATTATTCATCACTTTGTTGAGCATTTGTTTCCTCATTATCATAGTGGGGAGAATTCATATCCCAATCACTTTCTTCATCTTTGTTTTCAGAAATGAAGGCTTTATCCTTCAAATTACCATTAATTAAATCTTTGACTCTTTTCTTACAATACATAATACCATGTCCAGGAATATTGCAATAGTGAAAAAGAATTTTTTGTGGACCTTGGGAGGTTGATTTTTGTTTAAAAGAAGGCTTGAATTTTCCTTTAGCATATGATTTTTTTCTACCATACATTGCATTTTCTTCTAGATCAATCTTCTTGGTTCTATTTTCTTCCTCTATCAAAGAATAAATTAAATCCTCGAGACTTGGATTTATTTTTCTCAAAGTGAATACCATATTAGAATAGCTAGGAGGCATGTTATTAAGTAATACCACTTTTGCATCATCATCAAGAACATCAACTTTGATTCCAGCTAATTGATTTTACATAGAACAAAACTTACTGATATTTTCCACCATACTTTCTCTTTCCTCCATTTTGAGTCTGAACATTTTTTTCTTGAGTGTCATTATTGCGCTCTCTGCTTGTGACCCAAAAAAATTTCTCAATGTTTTCCAAATCAAATGTGATGTCTTTGTTTGATCTAAGTGATGAAGGAAGGCATTAGATAAACCTAGGCTAATAATCATTATTTCTTTTTGATCCTTTCTTTCCCATTTTTCTGCTTCATGTAGTTGTGTGGTTTATTGATTTTTCTTCTACAATCTCCCATAGATCTTTGTTAGTCAACAACAATTGAGTTCTAACCTGCCATGTATAAAAATATTTTCTTTCAAATTTTTCAATTCGTATCAACTTATCCATAGTAAAATAATGGACGTCACTTTCCACTGAAAATGCATCCATGAGTAAATTTTATTTTTTTTACAATTTTTGATATTATCAATGCAAAGAGCTCAAAAAAACATAATTTTTGTTAAAAATATCATCTCAATCTAAGTTACCAGTTGAAAGTTTATGGTAACTACAAATTTTAAATCCAACATCTTTCCGGACCCCTTTCCAAAAATGGAATTTTTTTTCCTTCTATTTTTTGTACTACGTCCAAAAATGGCAAAAAAAAGAACAAAGGATTTCTAGCTCGTGGTTTCACGATTTTTGCAACTGCATGGAAAATAAATGAACAAAACAATGATTTCGAAGGATACAAATAATTATAACTCACAATTTTCAAAATTGGGTAAAAATATAGTGATGCCGAAGGAGTATATCAGGATGGACGGCGAGTGTGCACCAACTTCAGCAGAAAACATCATGTAGTAGAATGATCAATGTAGAATCCGCAGACCAAAATCAATTGTCCACCGTTTTTTTGTGATAGATTTACATGCGGGATTAAATTTTGGATGCTTGAAATGATTTGACTACATGGAATATGGATCAAAATTTGCTTTGACACCAATGATAAAAATTGCACAATAATATGAGAAATAAACACCAAATGATAATATATAAAAATTAAGAATTCATTAGGGATATCAATTACAATGATAGAGGTTACATTTTATAATGCCTGATCTCCTACAAAGGTGGAGTCAAAATTCATCTTCAATCCCTCATATCACTCTCCATGAATCTCTCAAACCTATCTCCTAATATCTCTCAAACCAAAATATCTACGTGAGTTGTTTATTCAACAACTTCACTCACACACAACTATTAACTATATTATTAATATGATTCGTATTAACTCATTACTAATAATATTATAATTTATTAAGAATGTTAAACAATATATTTGTAACAGATATATATACCAGCCTATGTGCCGATGATGGTGAGGATGTACATGAGAATTTTTGACCTTTTGTTTATGACACTTGCCTACGTGCCCAAGATATTGAGACACTATATTTGAGATATTTGTATGGAATCTGCATCTGAGTATACATTGTATGGACACACAAATTTGTATGATCTATATATAGAGAGATGATGATGTTTATGGTATGATGTTAGACTGATGTATATGATTTATTTTTATGATTTGTACATGTGATAGAAACTAGGTACTTTAGGCATGGATGGAGTCAGGTTGGTTTAGTCATAAATGGATTCAGGTTGGTTTAGGCATGGTAGATTTAGGTCATAGGCATGGATTGAGTCAGGTTGGTTTAGGCATGGTAGATTCAGGTCATGGGCATGTATGGAGTTAGGTTGGCTTAGGCATGGTGGAGTTAGGTTGGTTTAGGCATGTATGGAGTCAAGTAATAGGCATGGTGGAGTTAAAAAAAAAATTGGTGTTGATTTAAGTTCCAAGTTATTAGTAACAAAGGAAACAAATGGCGATGTATATGCATGTCATGGCTTAAATTTACAAATATTTTCTATGTGTGGAAATACGAAATGATAAATTGGTAAATGTTATGATGATGCATGGAAAAAATGGCTCACAGTTATGTTTGTTAATTTATGTGTGTTTGGTTTTATTTCTAGATGTTGGTATGAATGGGTAAACAAGGTAGAATGTGAAATAGGAAAAATGGGGGGAAATTAGTTAGGATAAAGAGTGGCTGACCTCCAAGGGGCCCATGCCCTTAGAGTTCTACCTACATAGTCCTGACAAAAAGGAACCTCAGGCTGATGTAGTTATACCTTAGACAAGGGAAGAATATGGTGAGGTGGAGAGATGGGTTGGTCAGTAGTAAGCATGGTCGAGTCTAGGTAATTTAGGCATGGTTGAGTCGAGGTCAAGTAGGCCTAGTGATGTTGGTGAAAGAGGAATTTATAAAGTGTAGGTGTCGATGGTCTAGTCCTATATAGGAAAATCAATAATTAATGAAGAATTTGAAATATAAGAGGAGAAAGGGGAGCCACCAAATTGATAAGGATCATAAAGGGTGGACTATACCACAGAAAGGCTTATGAACGTAAGACCCTAAAGGTATTGCATGATCGATTATTTGAAGGGTGAAGGAAGTCGCTTAATCACAAAATGTCACATTTGTGGAAAGTCCCTTGAGGTGGTAGGAAATGAGGGTGAAAAAGGTAATAAGGTAAAAGTGGTTGGTACAGTGTAACATGGTACAAAATGAATTGACCACGTGGCAAGAGACCCAAGATTCAATATAGACAAGTCCATGAAATTTTTTTTGATATTTTTCTATTTTTTATTTATGACTTTGATAGACTGATCAATGCAAGAAATCTATATAGGATGATTATATTATCTCCTTGAGGTCTTCATGAAGTTGATTGATGCAGGAAGCTTCAGAATAGTTTTTTTTTTTTGTCAAGAATAGTCTTTTCATATATTATATATAGTATGGCGAGTGTTGTATAGATGTCCTTCAAGGGAGTAGTCTATTTATAGTGGAAAATCAAAGAGAGATATATGTCCTTTTTGAGGGAGTCATATTTTTTACTATAATTTTGACTCAAGGAGTTGAATCCCATTTGGAAGTTTATTTTTGGAATTTTAAATCATGGATGAGACTATAGAAAAAAAATTGGGTCATTGGTGTATGAGGCGGAACTGGAGCATTTAGAGGGTAAAAATGATGGAGGAATATCAGGTTATGAAATGACCATGGGATTACGTCTTTGGAAAAGATGAAAATTATCCATGAGAATAAGGTTGAAAGGTGACAGGTAATCACATAATTCTTGTTTAGTCGTTAGGGAAAATGGGAAATAAGAGGTGCAAACGCGGTTCAAGGGACAAGCATGAAATGGGAAAAAAGTGATATAATACTTGATGTCAACAATAGAATGGTCAAAGATTCAAGGCATTGAGGGGATTAGGTTCGGGTTAATGAGTGAAGATAAAAGATAAGCACTTGATCTATAACCATGAGTCATGATGTATGGTCCAAGCTAATTAGGATCAAATTTTCCCCATTTACTTTTTTCTTCCTTGGTTACATGTTGTTTTTATTTCAAAATGAGGTCACTGAACTAAAAATTTTGTTCATAAACACATTTTTCATAGAAATTTTTGATACATTTTTGGTAAATTTGGAGATGCTCAAGAGTGTTAAGATGACGCTTGTCTAATAACTCAAGTTGCACCAAACGTTCCTGGTGAAATTCATCATTGTTGAGCATGTCTTATAGGGAGATTTGGAGAGATGGAATCTAGACTTCTAAAAGCAAGACAATCTCGGTAACATAGATAAGAGAGAAAGGTGTGGCTGCATTCATGGTGTGAATACTAGTGAGGTAAACCCACAAGGTAAAAGGAATGTGCGTATGACAATCCTTCCCAATATTGTTGAATACTTTCCTAAGAATTTTGTTCAAGGTTTTATTGGTTGATTCTACTTGGCCATTTGATTGTGGGTAATAAGCTGTTGAGAAGATGAGTTGAATGTCAAAAATGTTGCAAAGCTTTCATAGGGATTTGTTTTTGAATTGATTTCCGTTATCTATGATGAGGTGGTGAGGAAGACCAAAGTGAAAAATTATGTGATGGTTGACGAATTCACATATTTTCTCAGATTTTGTAGAAATGAGGGGATGGATTCTACCCATTTAGTGTAATATTTAGTAGTGGTTATGATCCATTGATGGCATTGTGAAGAATGGGGATTTATCTCACCAACAAGATCCAAACCCCATTGAGAAAAAAAACCAAAATTCTCGTGCTACCTATAATACATGACCAGGTGTGTGATGAATATTAGCATGTTGCTTGCATTTTACACAATGTTTGACATAATCACAATAGTCATGGTTTAGGGGTTGGACAATAATAGCCAAGGTGAAGAATGTGTTTTGCAATAGCTAAACCACTAAAGTGGCCTCCAAAAATTCCATCGTGAAATTACTTGATGGTGTAGGGAATTTCAGAACTTGTCAAGGAATCATAAGAGAATACTGTCAACACGGCGCTTATAAAGGAGACCACCCATAATGACATAACGAGAGACAATTTTAAGGAACACTGTCTATTACAAGTTAGATCAGTGGGTAGAATGGAAAGGGAAAGATAGTCTACAAATTTCTTGTACCAAAGGTCATGAGAGTCACGTGAAATGGTTCTGACGGAGTAGACCTCACGAGGTAAATAAGAGGGTGATTGCATCCTATGTGTTGTGAAAAATATTTTAGAGTTGGAAAGTGAAGAGGGTATATGAGAAGCCAAGAAGGCCATGATATCCGCAAACTTATTTGTAGAATGTGGGGTGGTTTGAAGTTCATAACATTCAAAGGTGGTCAAAAGTATGCTTATGTGATGCTTATACTTTTGAAGTACATCATTAAGACACTAGTATATACCATTGACTTGGTTTACGAATGGCTGGGTGTAGACACCTAAATTTGGTTACATTCCCCTTAACCCCTGATTGGATAACCAACTTAAACATGGGCACCTAACGATTACCCCCTTTCACCCACATTAATAATTAATTTAATTATTTTAATTAGATTAAATATCCATACTTACAATGTCCATTATTTAATTACCTTAATAGACCTAATTTCCACCTCATCTAGACACCTCATCTAGCCACCTCACCTTAGACCTATTCTTGGCATGTTTCCATAACTAACAATAACTAAGTCTTACTTACCTTAATGAGCTAAGATCTGGTCCATCCCTAAAAAAAATTCCTAATATTTCTCTAACCACATTCCCACTCATTATAAGAGAAGCTTGTATTCTAATCCGTGACCAAAAACCAACTTGGCCCAAGATATTAGAAAGGTCTACCCATTTTAGTAAACCTAGGGAATCCCACCTTAACTAGTGTCGGTCAAGATGGAATTTTTGTCGCTCACCATTTATTCACCTTAGCAACCTCGTTTGAGAGGTTGGCACATTCTAGACTAGAGGACAAGATCAGATCTGCATACAACCAGAACCAGTATCTTTTCATGCATCTAGACATTCACATCTAGCACCAGGATAAATCTAGAACAATTTCAATCACAGAACCACTCTGAGATTCACTACTACGGTACCAAATACCATCCTTTTGATCAACTACCATTGTCATTCAGCCATCAATTCTACATCACAGTAACTGTATCCCTAACCAACATTGTTATTTCAGTTAGTAGCTTTTGTTAATCCTGTTATTAATCCACACTTCACATGCTAATTTTTCTATCCCTTACCAACATGTAACCCAACCATTTCTGTACCCACACCACCAAATCACCCATCCTCACCTTTTTTCATCCTTGAATACACCTGAGAATTTCATAAACCTCACTATCTACCTTACCATCTCTATCAAATCCCAAATCAAACCTTGCAATTAGATCTCTTTGAGTTTCATATACCCCGACCTTATCGATTCCGGTTACCCATAACCATCATCAGTTCTACATAAACTATCACTGGTCATACCAAACTGACGTTGGTCTTTATGTTTTACACCCTTTCCAAGAATAAAGCCAAAAAATCTCCTAGCAATTAACATAAACAACCTAGAATCATACCATGACCAGTCCCAGTACCTTGACAGTTACCTCATCTTTTAGATCCAACTATAGCCTAGCCTGTTGTGATTAGATTTGCTTATTATACTCTAATGGGATAACTAAATCATATCAACTATAGTAGGACATTACTTATTTCTCGCATTAATTTTTTTTAAACATTGGATTGATAACTATCTAGGAAGTATCACACTTCCTAGAACTAGCATATGTTAGGCAATCCATTGTTATATATCATTTAACTTCTCTTTTGTGGTCTTGTTTTCTATTACAGGTAGTTCCTCCTAGAAAAAAGGAATCTCTTATAGTTGGCATTGGGTCAAGAAGTCAGAATGCATTCAACAACCATCAACCGATCAATAATAATAGGTATTCCTTCTATTTCAGTTAGTAGCTTTTGTTAATCCTGTTATTAATCCTGTTTTTTTATTAAGGGCAAATAGTTTTGAAGGGACTATACCCTGTGTACAAAAGGGCTCAAAAGCCAGATAATAAACATGAGAAAAGTAGCCCAGAGAAGGGCAAAATAGTCAACTAAGAAAGGCTCAGAAGCCAGATATTACAATAAAGGTGAAGAGTGGATCTAAACATACAGAGATCTAGAGCAAAGGAGACAAGTTCAAAAAGAAACCAAAAGAGAAACAGAATGCAGAGCTCCATCAAAAAACAGCTCTAGAACCACTCGATGACAGCCAAACCATAGCCAAAAAATAGCAGCACATCATCCCGTTACTTGAGGGCTCTGTCAATCTTGGCCTTGATGGCTTACAATGATATGAAAAAGGCAATGGCTATGGCCTGAGAGGGGTCCTTCATGTCTACTTGGGAGATTGCAATGTCCCTATTTTCTTTAGGGCCCCGTATATCTTCATTGATTCCACTTAAGCTGCAAACATTGTGGACGTGTTGTTCAATGAAGTTATAGATGCTTTTTAGGGCAGAAAAAATACAGTCATTGCGGCTTTTGGCATTCCCCAATCTTCCATCAAGGGACTACAGCTTCTTGAAGACTTCATCAATGACCCCCTCTTCCTCCTCACCTTGCAAGATCCTTTTACCTTTGGCTTTCTCCATGTTCTTAAGAGCCCCTTTGAGCTCTTGAATTTCCTTCTCCAATCTATCAACCTTCTCTAGCAAATCCTCCTCCTTGGGCTTCTCCACAGGCATGCTGATATGCAGGAGGCTTTCAGTAAGTTCTAAGTCCTTGTGGCTCCTAAGGACACGTTGGGAGGCAGGGATTCTAGTTTTTAGGCTCTTTCTTTTCTTGTTGGAGCCCACATCATCATGCTTTCTTTTTGGCAGGGGTGGAGTGGGAGCAGTATGGGTAGGTGGGGGTGTGCAGGAGGGAGGTGGGATGGGGTTCATGGGAGGGAAACTGGAAAGTGGCGGTGAATGAGGAGTATAAGGCCCTGGTGCAGGGGGACAGCCCTAGAGTGATTTTGCACCTCCCTTATAGACTTCTCCAGGGAGTTGATCAAATAATAAGGAAAACTAATAATGTTATATCTACGAAAATGATTCAAAAAAATCAGATGCTTGTGTGGGATAGTCACATATCTTCCTTCTAAGGTAACATACCTTACCACGATTTTGGAAAGTTCATCAAAAGGTACAGGGATCGACTCCACCTTGAGGCCAGCAGTTACAAACTCAAGGTTCTCTCCCTCTTCCAGAAATTTCTTGCTTTCAACCTCCCTGTCGACTTTCTTGTTGAAAAATTTTACACCTTCCAAGCTAAGACTAGTGACCTGAGCTATGAGATCTTCTGTAATTTCCATTTTCATGTAACTGTACTTGGCAATTCTTTTCTTCCAACCCTTGGCGAATTTGATGGAGACGTCTTGATCGAGGCCTTGAATCCTCTCAATGAAATTCGACAGGCCCCTAATTTGTAGGTACTCCCAAAGCCCTGTGTTCTATTTCCACTCAAGGTTGTGGGTCGGCTCGGTCTTGCATGGCGGATCCCCCATGTTTACTCTATTACTATTCCTATTTTTAACGGTAAAAAAACTTGCAATGTGCGGGACAGGCCAAGCGGTGCTTTTGGTTTTTGAATCTGTTCCTCCCATGAAATCTGGCTTAATAATAATGTAGCATTTGTTATTATTTCCCTTCTCCCCCGCTTTCCTCCCATGCCAAGAAATGATGGCAATCCAGTCCGCACACATCGCAGCAATCATCCAAATCTTTTGTGATGTCATCATCATGTACTTGAGGATCCGCTCATTAGCATCCATATAACAACCGTTATTCATAATTTTCATAGCCATGAAGATCAATGATGATGGCTTTATTGACATGTGCAGGCAGAATGTCCCTACCAATCCAAGTTTGAAAGGAATTATTCACTCCTAAGTTAGCCAAGCTGTCGGAAACCCTGTTTCCTTTCCGATAAGTATGGGTGATGTGGACATTAACAAAGCTTTTGCATATTTCTATAGCTTCTTCAATATAATCCCTAATAGACCAGCTGGGCTGTTGTCTTTTATTTAGAAGATTTATAATATTTAGAGAATCACCTTCAATTATGATATTTTGAATATTACAATCTCTGGCAAGTCTAATACCCCAAATAGCCGCCATGGCTTTGGAATAATGGTTAGTCTATCTTCCCATTCTCCCAGAAAAATCAACAACATAGAATCCTCTTTGATCCCTGATGATTCCCCCACCACCAGAATTGCCCGGATTGCCTTTTGAGGCCCCATCAGAATTTAATTTATGCCAATCATTGGGGGGTTTAATCCATCGGACTTTGTTTCTGTCAGTACCGTTTTTATTTCTACTAATAGTTGCTATATTCCAATCGGTTAGGATGCATTCTTCATTCTCCGGGTAGAGTCTATTTTTAGGGGGATTGAATCTAGCAATATTATCTTCCACAACAATGATTATTTCCTTATAAACTTTGTTACAAGCTTGTCTAATGCTTCTAAAAATACTATCATTACGAGCCTTCCAAATTCTCCACATAGTGTGTGGTAGAACAAGTTGTCATAGTATTTTCACCATGCAATGTTTAAATGGAGAGCTCCATTGCTCCCAATTCTGAAGGCAGGTAAGGGGAAAAATCCATTTCAGATTGAATTTTGCAAAAACAAGCTGCCAAATTTTGGAAGCAATCTCACAATGGAGGAAAAAGTGTTTTATATCTTTAGCCTCTTGCTGACACATGCAGCATCTATTTGGCATGATGAATCCCTTCTTGATGAGGTTATCATTAGTTAGGATCTTGCCATTAATAACTATCCACCAAAAGAAGTTCACTCTAGGGGTTAGCTCCGGCATCCATAACTTGTGCCACTTGATTTCACTTTCCATAGATGCAAAGACATAATTATATCCTGATTTAACAATGTAATCCCCATCAAAATAATCCTTCCAGATGAGCTCATCTTTAAGATTTTGATTACTTAGATGGATTAGGGAAAGTTGATTTTAGGGAGATATAATATCATTTTGGATACTATCATTCTCCACTTTTAGCTACTTCCATTTTCTTTTGTTTCCATCCCTCTTAATGTATCCCTAGATTTTGTGACCATATTTTGCAATTAAGTTGTCCTTCATATGATGATAAGTAGAAATCCAGTTAGAATCAGTCCACTTATCGGTCCAGAAGTTTATGCTTTGCCCATCTCCAAGCTTCTAGCTACATCCCTGAAAGAGAATGTGTCTGCTGCGAAGAAGGTTGTTCCAGAAAATGGAACCATTCGGAAGGGACTGATCATAAATGAAGGAAATTTTTTCTGATTTGAAAGATATTTGATCTTAATTAGTTATGTCCAAGGTCTGTTCTCTTTTATCAATCTCCATCCTAATTCTGCAGTAAGGGCAATACTCATATGCTTGATATATTTGATGTCTAATCTCCCCAGTCTCTTAGGTTTACAAACTTGTTCCCAAGCCACAAGATGATATCTAAATATTTCCTCAGTACCGTGCCACCGAAAGTGTTTTTGAATCTTCTCAATACTATTCATCACAACTGCAGGCGTGTTGAACATAGATAATATGTAAACAGGCAAGTTTTAGAGCGTGCTTTTAACCAAAAGGCATTTACCTGCACTTGAAAGAACGGCTCCTTTCCATCCTACCAAATTTCTTTGAAATCTCTTAATAAGATCATTCCATACTTCCACAGAAATCTTGCCAGTACTTAAAGGTAACCCTAAATAAGTAGCTGGTAGGGAATTAATGGTACATCCAAGAATATTAGCAATCTTTCTTTGCCTCTCCTCAGGTGTATTGAAGAAGTAAATAGAGCTTTTATCAAAATTAACTTTCTGTCCTGAGGCTTCCTCATAAAATCTAAGGATAGTTTTAATGGCCTTTTCTTCAATAATAGAAGCAATTAGAAGCAGCAGAGTGTCATCAGCAAACTGCTGATGAGAGGAGGACTGATTTCCAGTAGTTGGGGGAAAGCCTTTTAACATGCCAATGTCAATAGCTTTGGATATAGATCTACTTCAACTGTCATCCATAATAATGAATAAAAGAGGGAAGATTGGGTCACCTTGTCGTATACCTCTATTACTGGCAAAAAAACCCACAGGTTCCCTGTTAACAACCACAGAGAATCTAGAGGTAGAGATGCAAGAGTGGATGATTTTTCTGAATTTGCCTTAAAAACCAAATTTTAATAGGACCTCATCCATGAATCTCCAGGAGACCCTGTCAAAAGCTTTATGCATGTCAATTTTGATGGCCATCCCCGCCTTTTTACTTTTATCCATAGAATGTATAGTTTCATGCACCATGATAATCCCATCTTGGATAATTCTTCCTTAAATGAATCCGCTCTGCTGCTGTGAAATGATCTCCTTGAGAATAGGTTGCATTTGAGTGGTGAGAATCTTTGTGAAAATCCTATAAATGACATTCACAAACTGATAGGCTTGAAATCTTTGAAGTCTTTTGCATCCAACTTTTTTGGGGCAAGCACAATGTGAGTATTATTAAGCTCTTTAATCAGATTTCTCGTTCTGTAAAATTCATTGACATCTTTCAAGAGATATTCAAAGAAAATTTCCCAACATCTTTGGTAGAAATTAGCCGAAAAGCCATCTGGACCTGGAGCCTTATCCCCTTCCAAAGTAAAGACAGCCTTTTTTAATTCCTTGATGGTGACTGTTTTTGAGAGACTTTTAAATCTCTCAGCAGGCATAAGATTTTCAGGAATGGAGTCTAAGAGGAAAGAGGCCACTTGTTCATTATAGGAGGTGTTCTCAGTGAGGAGGTTCTTGTAAAAATTAAGTGCCTCAAATTTGATAACCTCAGGATCCTTAGTAATGTTTCCATTTCCTTTAGTAACCTTAGAAATTCTGTTACAAGCTCTATGCTTGATGGCTGTTAAATGAAAGAATTTTGTATTTCTATCACCATCCTTAAGCCAAAGGGCTCTAGACTTCATTCTCCAAAAGGTTTCTTGATGACTGTTTATATTATGGAGATCAGATAGGAGTATTTTTTCGCGTTGATGATCCTCAAGGGACATACCTTTCATGGAGACATTTAGCTCAAGTTCTTCAAGTTGTTGCTTAAGTTCTTTATTTTTTTCAAAAATGTTCCCAAAAACATCTTTATTCCATATTCTAACTTTCTGTTTAACATTCTTTAGCTTCTGAAGAGGTCTGAATTGGGTTGTCCCTGTGCCTTCCCAAACCCACCACTCTTTAATTCTGTCCATAATGTCTTCATGTTCGAACCACATTTTCTCAAATTTGAAATTACCATGGAAAGGTTTTGACCAATTGAAGAAATTGAGGACTATTGGATTGTGATTAGATCCTGTTCTAGGGAGAGAAGAAAGATGGAAATTCTGGTCCAAGATCCAATTTGAAGAGATAAGAGATCTGTCCAGCTTAACCTGAATTAAGTTTTCTCTTAATCTTCTGTTGGACCATGTAAATTGATTGCCATGAAGCTCTATGCCCATAAGATTAAGAGTCGAGATGAAGTCAACAAATTCTTCCATGCCAATGGAGAATTCAGAACTTCCCCCAAACTTTTCTCCAGGATTCAAAGGAGTATTAAAGTATCCCATAATCAACCAGTTCATGCTTTCAACCTTGCTTCTGAAAAATATTAGATCTTTCCATAGACTTCTTTTGCCAGTAGTAGTATTGGGCGCATAAATATTAGACAAAATCCAGCTATGATTATTTTCAAGGCTTTTAAAGATAATAGCTAAATGATTCTGGGTAGAGATAAGAATCTTACCGTCAATCACCTTCATATCCCAAAATATTGCTAAGCCTCCAGAAGCCCCTTAAGAGTCAATAGCAGCAAAGGCAGCGTTCTGCCAAAAATGTCTTTCGAAGTCTTCAATTGCTTTAGTTTTCAGTTTAGTTTCCTGAATAAGAAGAATGTTGGGTTTGTTTGCTCTTTTAATTTCCTTAAGAATTATTTTCTTAGGCCCTCCATTAAGGCCTCTTACATTCCAAGAAATTACCTTCATTAAAAAAAATTTGGAGATGCATTTGCCGGATGGCCTAGAGTTCTCTGTGTCCCATCTGTAATTTCTTTTTCAGTCCCTTTTTCTCTTGTTTCTCTCTTAGATGGCCTACCTTTTCTAAAGGTTACTCCAAAATTTGCAATTCTTCCAGCAGTGGCCCTTGTGATTCTTGAGGTGGAGTCTTCCCAGCTTCCAAGCTGAATATTATTCTCTATTAATCCTCTCTTCTTTCTAATTACTCTAAAATAAACATTCCTCTTCCTGCATTTAAAAATAATTATTCTTCTTTCTTGCCTCTGCATTTAGTGAAAAAGCATACTCTCTCCTATTCATCATTTTCTTCATCAAACGTAATATTTTTTATTTGGGCTTAAAATTGGTTGCATTACATTCTTATTTGCTGTATTTAGCTCACATTAAAATTAGGGCAACTTATATGCCAGAAGTGATGCCCAGCTGATGGTTGACAAAAAGAATCATAGAAATCACATTCTCTCTCTATGTCTTACCAAACTACACAAAATTGAAATATATACATATTTTTTAAACAACATCTTACCTGGGAACACCTATCCATGATCACATGATAAGATTGGAAGGTACTCTGTAGTTTGTTACCTTTTTCGTTTCACTATCTCATAGGATGACCCGCCCCCGCCATAACATACCTAAAACCTCCCCTTTTAGATATCCTTATTCATGGGAATCCTTCCTCACCAAAAATTCTATTCTAAATTCATGAGTCAATCTTCTAAATAGCATAAGATCAACACATTAAAAATCACTTGTTAGGTACGTGTTTTTGAGTGTTTGATTACCATGCGTTTTAGGTGTGAGGATACACTTCTCCATTTTTTTTCATTTTGTTACCTTGTACACTCCAAAATCACATTTTGAGTATTCTGAATTATTCTTAGAGTGTGAGGGCTTCATTACATCATCTCCAGACGCTTGGGTTGATTATTTACCTCAATAATATTCACAACAATGCATTTTTTACATCTTTCCAATTTTCACAGTAACCGACATCGGTTACCCCTAACCGGTATCAGTTTTTCTTAACTGGCATTGGTTTTCTATTATTTTGGGTTAAATTTCCTAAAGAACCCTTATTTCATTATCTTTGTTGTCAGAGTTCTTGTGAGTCTTTTTAATCTCTCTGCTTTGATAAAAATTCATCATACAACTTTTCCATTTGAGTGTCACCAGTCTTTTCCTCATTTGATAAAATTGTTCTTATCTCGCATTAACCAACCTCGGATACCCCTGAACCAACATTAGTCATCCATAACCAATGTTGGTTACTATGTATTGAACATCAACTGATATATTACCCAAATGTACCCATAGATACCTATTTTATTCATTCTCACTACTCCCTGTGTCATCTGCAGGATACAGTATCACCTGATATACATTCATTCACATGGTGTTGACTCACAATCAAGCTAACGCTCTTACATTTCATGCAAGTCATAAACCACTCCCACCTAGTCATTCACCACCATTTATCTTATCACCCATGGATCCAACCCTACCTACCACCATTGTTGTAGGCAACAAAGAATTTTCATGACTCCTTGATCAGAATCCTACAGCCTTGCAGTTCTACATTTCCCACTCTTCCACTTCGAACTCCTAAGGGAAATTGATATATGGCATGCCTATATCCATCTCTCCCGACCTTATTCTTACTTCAGTGTCAACCCTTAATAATGTGGTGTTACTTTCACTTGCTTTTCCCCCAGTGGTTTCATAGCCAGGAACCATACCCACCATGACTGTTGTGTCTAGAGTATCAGTTGCACTTGTAGTATCTATTGTCCCCTTATCAACCACCCAAACCATAACCTCATCTATGCCCATTATCTCATAGATACCAATAGCAACAAAACCTCCTATGGCTTCTGTGATCCCTAATCCATTCCAGAATCTCATCCTCTCCATCCCACAAACACTGCCCCCAATCGCTACTAGATTCACTATGGCCATCCCACCTACATACACATACTATCAAAAAACCCATATCTCATCTATAACCCATTCTGGATACATGCCCTCTATGTTGATCCCCTATTGTAAACCTCCCTATTCAAAATCACCATATAATGGAATGTCGCCCACATCACAGGTTCAATACCAGCCCTGTTATGCCACAGGAGAAGTCCTTCCACCACAACCTACCAATGATCTCATCAAATTGATGATGGAAAGGACGTAAAAACTAGAATCATCAGTTTTTGGCTCATGTAATTCTCTCACCTATGATGAAATCTGTAATGGGTCCATTCATCCATCCATCCCTATTCACCCATAACCTGTTGTTGTTGGCCCCAAAATTCCCCTCTTTTGAAGTCAAGATTCAAAAAATTTGAGTTTGTTCCCTGGAGTATTGAATTGTGTCGATCCTTGCATTATTTGAAGTTTTCCTATTCATGGAGAACAATTTGAAAGTCGTGCATGTGGTGAAGTTCATTTCCTTCTTTTATTTTCCTCCCACAGTCACGAATGACAGGTGTATTTTCCCCGTTAATTTTTTCCCCAAATTCCATAGGTAATATGTGAATATATTTGATTAGATGCGATTCAGCCATATTTCAAGGTTTATTGGAAGCCTCCACATGTCCAAATGGCGTGACTTCAGGGGAAGGGTCCAAGGGATAGTCCTCAAATAAGCGCAAGATTTTCATGTGTCCCAGGTATAAAATGAAGATAGAACAAGCTAAAATTAGATAAGTATGGAAGCCTCAGTGGATGACACCATGTGTCTCATCGGAATAGCTTCAAGATTCAAATATGGGGATAGTTCTCAAACTTGCACAAGTCCTTCATGTGTCCTGTGTCCAAAAAGAGAAAGATTCGATTGTTAAAATTGAGTAAGTATGGGCGGGTTGACAGAAATATCCACGTGCCTTAACACCGCCGTTTCAGAAGTGAAATCAAAGGGTCAGTCTCCACATAGTGCCAAATACCCATGTGGTTAAATTCAATGAGGAGATAGAGTTGGCCATTGAAAATTCCAAGACCAGCAGAATGAGACACACATCAACTTGGCACAATTTTAAAGGGTACTTCCAAAATGGAAACTCAAATGAGCGCTAGTTCTGCACATGTCTAGGGGTCAACATAGGTAAAGCAAGAAATAGACCCGAATCAGAAAATTATTAAGGAACTGACGAAGCACTCCACATGTCATCCTAACACAAATTCAAAGGAGAAAAATGTAGAAGGTATCCGCAGGCCCACTCCAATTAATTTCTCCCAGGTGGGTGGCCAAAATTTAAAGTTGTAAAAGAAAATCGAATGACCCATGTTTTAAATAGTAAAATAATGTAATGGTCATATATTTAAAAAATGTTTTTTTTTTCCATTAATTTTTCTTTGCGAATCAAGAATTTGAAAGGGCACGGATGATTGGAATAAGTTGTAACTATTTTTTTCTTTCTCAAGGAAGTTGTAACCATCTCTTGTGAGCTATATCAGTAGATTTCAAAGCCATTTTAAATGGTTGGAATTTTGATTATTCTGAAACTGTAATCTCTAATTGGAAGAAATCAATACAAAGGTTTTTCCCTTTTTCCTTTTCTTTATTTTTCCTTCTGGTTTTGATCTGTGAATCATCTAATCCTTGCGTGCTTGGAAACTTTGTGTTCTAGTTTATACAGTCTCCAGAACTTTGAGTGTACAAATTGTTTTTGTTATAAACATGGATGGTTCTACTCTGTATCTTATTTACACAATACATATAAGGGTTTTCTCTGCCATCTCTTTTCCCTAAAAGTATTTTCTTCTTTTTCCTCCCTCCTCTCTTCAAATTATTCTATCCTCATGTATTGATAAATTTGCATGCCTAAAAAACGTTACATGATATCGGGAAACCAGCATTGAATGAAATATTGTGCATTTGTACATAGGTTTTACGCTTGGTTTAAATAAGGGAACCTCTCCCATTAAAGAGGAGGGACTTGCTTGTCCCCTGAATATGGTTTCATTCTAGGTGCAAATCTTAAACCCAACAGTTTTTGGTGACTCTGCTAGGTAATTTTTTCAACAAATTTCCTTTCTAAAAAGAACAACTAATTTGATCATTTCTTTGATTTGGTGACTCTGAGATATACTCATGGTAGAAGAGCTACTAGAATTGAAGATCCCTAATTTCAAATCTTTTAACAACAAGATTTTTAACTTCCTCCAACAAGAAGAAATAGAAGAGATCATTCCATAAGCACACCTCCTATTGAAGACAGATATTCTGGCAGTAGCATTCCTCAAGCACAACTTAGCCCTAATCTCTGTGCCCTAATTCTTGCTAGTGTCTCAGTTCCACTTCAAGCAATCTTTCCAAGTATGGCAGCACCTCAGCCTTGTGGAAAAAGAGTTGGGCCTTTGGCTCTTCCTCAACCATTGCATGAGTTACCTAGGGGTAACAGGAAGAATTTTCCCAAAATTAGAGGTGATGGAAAAGTACACCGTAATGAACACATTTCAGCCTTCATTGTTGCATGTGGGGTTCTTGGAGATGAACATGAGGATTTCTCTATGAGTTTGTTTGTTTAAACCTTCTTCCTATTAGGACCATAAATGATTAGAATACTATGAGGAGTGAATTTAAGCAACATTTTAAACCTGCTGAAGATGTGCATGCTTTGCTAGCTCATATTTCTCAAATCAAGAAGGATCCACATAAGCCTATGAGAGAATTTATGGCCAAGTTTAACAAGTTGATTAACAAGATTCCATTAAATACTAGGCCTATTGATCTGATTCTGAAGTGTTTCTTCTTGAATGCTCAATTTATAGAAGAAAGCTATGCCCTGAGGACAACAAATCTTGTAACTTTGGATCCTGATCATAGATTGGCTATCAGTGTGGAAGATGACTTGATCAGGTCTAGAAATCTAAAAAGGGAGTCTTTCAAATCCAAAGCATCTTATTCTTCCCCTTCTCCGAGGTAATGTGGGTCAATTGGTGTAGAAGTTGGCTAATGACCTCATTTCCATCAAGAGATAATTAGTTCAGCATACTCCATAGCAAGATGTTCCAAGGAAGAACTCTCAGCCTAGGAACCGCCTACCCTCTTCTCAAACCAGGTTGGCCATTGAAGGTCCACCCTTCAAGGTGCCTGTCAATGCTACTTGTGAGGTTCTTGAGCCTAATGATGAGGAATAAAATGGGATATATGATGAACAAGAAGAGGAATCTGATGAAGAACTCAAGGATCCTAGTGGTTCTCAAGTTCATTTCCTCACCACTGAGGGTGCGGATGATCAATATGACTCTGATGATGTAGTGGCTGAGATGAATAGTGAATCATATGTTATTATGACCCAGGAATAGACCAACAAAAAGAAAAAAGTGGTTTAACCTGTAAAAATATCCAAGGAGTACCCCATCACCATCACGGTGATTACAAGAAGAGGATAACCTATTCCTACTACTTCCACCTGAAAGGTAAGCTCTACTAGTCCTTCTTCCTCTACTTCTACTTCAGAGAATTCTTGTCCAAAAGATGATAAAACTAATAGATCAAAAGCTCCTCCTACTCCTATTATTGATTCCCCATCCACATGTGTATCTTTTGACATTATAGACCATCATAAAAATACCAAGATTAAGATTTCTGAGGCAGACTTCTATCAAACCCATCCTAAATCCTTTGCCAAAATGGTTAACTTTGTAAATTTTAAATCTAAATACTGATCCCATTCTTCTAAAGGAATTTTTCCCACTCCTCCACGTCAAGCTTACCTTGTGGCTGCATTCACTTCACTAAAATTAGAAGATCAAAACCTTCTATGTTTCTTGAGAAATAAGAAGAGTATATTGTGCAAAAGACAAATGATCCTAAAGCACAAATACTGTATGAAGACATTAGGCATGGGAACTATGTGATCATGTCAAAAGAGGAGACAAGTCTGCCAAAGGAAGTGTTGCATGATCCTAATAGTGTGTGGACTTTGGAGTGTGATGGAATTTGTTCCTCAGTTGGTTCTGGAGCTGGTGTAGTGCTCATTTCTCCTGGGGGTAAGGTTCATCCTTTCTCTTTCAAATTTCAGTTTGAAAATACCTATAATACTACCAAGTATGAGGCCCTTATTCTTAGGTTGAGCATGGCAAAGGAAATGGGAGTGAAGAGCCTTCTTTATCGTAGAGATGCTGAGCTAATTGTAAAACAAGTTAGAGACCTTTATCAGGTAAAGAAAAAACGGTTGAAGCAGTATAGGAATCTGGTATGGGATTCCATTGAATTCTTTGATGCTTTTTCCATTGAATTTGTACTAAGGGAAAGGAACACTAGGGCTAACTCTCTAGCTGTTTCGGGGTCCTTATTGATTCCTTGTCTAGATTTCCCTCAAGAGAACTTCACCATTGTGATGATCCATAGATTCAATGTTCCTGAAAATGTAAATAATTGGTAGGTTTTCAATGATGACTAGAATTTTCTTTCTTTCCTTTAGCTCAGAGATAAATTTGATCAGTTGTACTTTGAAGGAAGTGACAATTTTCCTAGAGAGCATGTGTCATCAAATGAAGAGGGTGTCAAAGAAGAGATGGATCAAATGGATGCATCAAGCTGAAAGGAAAAACAATTCCTAAAGGGATGGTCAGTTTGGAGGATATTTTTGATAAACATGATAGATATATGAAGTCTAAAGTTTTCCAAGGATCCCAAAAATTTGCTAAGAGTGATAAAGTGAATATTGGGAGTCTTGATGATCCCAAAATGGTCAACATTGGAAAATAGTGCACTCAAGAAGAGAAAAATATGGTGGTGAATCTATTGAAAAAGTATGTTAATGTTATAGATTACTCTTATGATGATATTAAGGCTTTTCATCCTAAAGAAATACAACATTTCATTCCTCTTAAGCCTGGGATCAAACCCTTCAAATAAAAGCAAAGGCAACATAATCCAAAGATAACTGATACAATTTTCCAAAAAATACAGAAGCTTCTGAAGGCTAGGATCACCGTCCCCATCCACCATTCAATGTGGATTGCTAATATATTTCCTGTCAAGAAGAAGAATGGTGAGATCTGGATCTTTGTGAACTTCATTAGTCTAAATCAGGGTTCTTTGAAAGATAAATACCCTCTCTGCATGATGGACCAAGTACTGTAAGTTGTCACAGACTTGAAGATGTTATATGTGTTAGATGGATTCTTGGGGTACAATCAAGTAGAGGTGAATACTGCATATCAACATAATACTACCTTTATTACTCCTTGGGGAACCTTTGCATACAAGAGGATGCCATTTGGTCTCATCAATGTTGGTGCTACTTTCCAGAGAGCCATAGACTTGGCTTTTGGTAGTTTGAAAGGGAAATGCATTGTTGTGTATTTGGATGACTTGACCGTGATTTATAAAGAAAGAAAATATCACTTCCAACACCTTGAAATAATATTACAGAAGTGTAGAGAGCATGGAATTTCTTTAAACCCTAAGAAGTCTATGTTTTGTGTCACAAAAGGAAAGTTATTGGCACACATTATTTCAAAGGAAGGGATTAAGATTGATCAGGAGAGATTTCAGGCCATCCAACAAATTCCTCTTCCATCAAGTAAGAAAGAAATCCATTCTTTCTTTGGTATGATCAATTTCCTAAGGAGATTCATCCCCAATTTTATAGAACTTACTATGTGCATTTCTTGCATGATGCAAGGGAAGAAAACTTTTGGTTGGTCCTTTGAAGGGAAGAAATAATTTGAGGACATTAAACAAGCTATTGCAAAGACTCCAATCTTTATGTGCCCTAACTTTAGCAAAGAATTCATTATCTATTGTTATACCACTGAAAATACCCTAGTTGTTGTGTTAGTCTAGAAGAATGTTGAAGATCATGAGCTCCTAATTGCATTCATGAGTTATGTCTTGAAAAGTCATGAGATGACGTACACCATGATAGAGAAACATGCTTTTGTAGTTGTCAAAGATGTCAAGAAGTTTAGGTTTTACATCATTAATTCTCATTATGTGGTGTTGGTGCCTGATACAAAAATCAAATCCATTCTTACTCAGCAATAATTTGGAACCAAGAGAGCTAATTAGGTAGTAAAGTTACAAGAGTATGATCATGATATCAGGCCAACAAAGTTGGATTGGGGTAAGGGCCTATGTGAACTCATTGATGAAGGAGATGTCAAGGATTTTTCCAAAGATGGATTTGATGTCCCTGTTGTTTTGTTCCTCATCTCGAAAGATGTATGGTATGCTGACATTGCTTACTTTCTGACCTATGCAGAGTGTCCATCTCACTTGAGTGTTAAAGAGAAGAGAGCCATCAAACTGAGGTCTACAAAATATGTGTTATGAGAGAATCCTTTGTTCAAATGATGCATAGATGGAAGATTTTTGAAGTGTGTAGACAAGGAGCAACAAAATAAGTTGTTCTCTTCTTTTCATGACTAGACTTATGGAGTTCATTTCTTCTCTGCTGTAAAAACTCATAAAATACTTCATGATAGTTATTACTGTCCCAATATGTTCAAAGATGCATCAAAATGGGTTGGTAAATGTGAATCATGCTAAACATTTGTTGGAATACCTAAGTTAGTTGTTCTGACTCTTAATCTTGTAGAGATTAAAGAGCCATTTCAACAATGGGATTTAGAATTCATTTGAAATATTAACCCACCTTCTAGTGCTAGACATATCCATGTTTTGATTGCCATAGCTTACTTCACCAAGTGGGTGGAAGCCATCCCAGTTAAGAGCACAACTTCCGAAGTAGTTTGCAACTTATTTAAGGAGAACATATTAAGCAGGTTTGGGACCCCAAACGAAATTGTGACTGACAATGCTCCAAAATTTTCTTCTACTAAGATGATGGACTTCTGCTATGGGCATGGGATCTCACTTGCTCAATCTTCATATTACTACACCGAAGGGAATGGACAGGTAGAATCAACAAACATGAACTTGGTGAGAATAGTTAGAAAGATTGTAAATGATTCTCAGAGGAATTGGCATAAGAAGCTATATGATGTACTTTGGGATGATTTAATTACACCCAAGAGAGTAATTAGAGTGTATCCTTTCCAAGTGGTATGGTGTGAAAGCTCAACTACCAGTCACGGTGGAATTGCCAACCTTTCATCTAATGAAAACCATTGAAGGTTCAAGTTTCAGTATCTCTTTGGATAAAATAATTTTGTACCTTTAAAATCTTGATGAGGACAGATTGAAAGTGGTTGACAGGATAGCATCTCATCAGTTGAAATTGAAGGCTTTGTTTGATAAGAAAGCCAAACCTAGAGTTTTCCAAGTGGGAGACATTGTGCTACTTTGGGACAAAAGACATAAGCCATGAGGAATCCATGGTAATTTTTATTCTCTTTAGCTTAGTCCTTTTAGAATCAGACATTTTGCTGGAGAGAACTCTTTTTTATCTAGATTACATGGATGGTTCTCCTCTTTTACTTCCTTATAGTGGGAAGTATCTAAAGTTGTTCAAGTCCTAGGTGACTAGGTCGTCATTTTGTATATTATGTATTGTGTTTTGGTTTTGGGTCATTCCTTTGTGTTTCATTTTTGTTCTTCCCGTTTGGTTTGTTTTGTTTCTTTTCCCATCTTGTGTGTGTTGCCTTGTATTGGTTTTTAATTCAACTCCTTTTCCCAATGGATAAAGAACAAGTCCTCTTTTTCCGTAGAGTTATTTGTAGTTCTTGATCTTGCCTTGTGTCTTTGTTCCAAGCCAAGTTATCCCTAGAAAGAGCTAGCTTTTGTTGGCCCCAAAATTCCCCTCTTTTGAAGTCATGTTTCAAAAATTTTGAGTCTATGCCATGGAGTATTGAATTGTGTCAAGCCTAGCATTATTTGCATTTTTCCTATTCATGGAGAACAATTTGAAATTCAAGCGTATGGTGAAGTTCCTTTACTTCTTTTATTTTCTTCCCACAGTTGAGAATGACAGACATATTTTCACCATTAATTATTTCCCTAGAGTCCATGGGTAATACGTGAATATATTTGATTGGATGTGGTTTGGTCATATTTCAAGGTTCAGCGGAAGCCTCCATGTGTCAAAATAGTAAAAATCCATGGGAAGGGTCCAAGGGACAGTCCTCAAATACGCACAGGCTTTTTACGTGTCCCAAGTACAAAATGAAGACATAACAAGCTAAAATCAGCTAAGTATGGAAGGATCAGCGGACGATGCCATGTGTCTCATCAGTGTAACTTCAAGAGTTAAAGATGGGGGTAGTTATCAAACTTGTGCCATTCCTCCACGTTCCTTAACAACACCATTTCGGAAGTGAAATCAAAGGGTCAGTCTCTAAGTAGTGCCAACTCGCCACATGGTTAAATTTAATGAGGAGACAAAGTTGGTAGTTAAAAATTCCAAGACCGGTGGAATGAGACACACATCATCTCAGCGTAATTTTAAGGGGCACTTCAAAAATGGAAACTTAAATGAGCACCAGCCCTCCACGTGTCTAGGGGTCAACATAGGTCAAGCAAGAAATAGACCGAAATCGACAAAGTATGAAGAAATCAGCAGGGCTCTCCATGTGTCAGCTTGGCACAACTTTAAAAGTGAAAAATTTAGAAGGCATCTGCAGGCCTGCTCCAATTAATTTCTCCCACGTGGGTGGCCCAAATTTTAAGTTGTAAAATCAAATCGAATGGCCCATGTTTTAATTGGTAAAATAATGTAACGGCCATATATTTAAAAACTATTTTTTTTTGCCATTAACGTTTCTTTACAAATCAAGAATTTGAAAGGGCGTGGATGATTAGAATAAGTTGTAACTATTTTTTGCTTATTTGAGGAAGTTGTAACTGTATCTTGAAAGCTATATCGGGAGATTTTAAAGCCATTATAAAGGGTTGGAATTTTGATTATTCTAGAACTATAATTTCTAATTGGAAGACATCAATACCAAGTTTTTTCCCTTTTTCCTCTTCTTTGTTTTTCCTTCTTGTTCTAATTTGTGAATCATCTAATCCTTGCATGCTTGGAAAATTTGTATTCCTGTTTATACAATCTCCATAACTTTATGTCTCTGAATTGTGTCTGTTATAAATGTGGATGGTTCTACTATGTATCTTATTTACACAATACATATAAGGGTTTTCTCTTCCCTCTCTTTTCCGTGAAAGTACTGTCTTCTTCTACCTCCCTCCTCTCTTCAAATTATTCTATCCTCATGTATTGATAACTTTCCAGGCCTAAAACACATTCTAGGATATCGGGAAACTTCCATTGAATGAGAAATTGTGTATTTGCACATAGGTTTTCCCCTGCTTTTAACAAGGGAATCTCTCCCATTAAAGAGGAGGGACTTGCTTGTCCCTTGACTGTGGTTTCATTTCAAGTGAAAATCTTAAATCCAGCACCTGTACATTAAAAAATTCCAAAATTCAACTATCTCAATAGTAAATAAGATCCACAGTAGCATTTGCGGTCTTTTAAACATGAGTGTTACCTGATCGCCCATGACAACATTTTACTCCTACGAATCTTCCTGATGTCCTTGACAAGATCTGCATTAGACTGGTACTTTGGGCAACTAAGACACTCCATCTACTCATTTAATCAAGTAGCCCAAGCCTTCTTAGACCACTTCTCAATCAACATTGTTAAGAAAGTCACCATGACTAATATTTATTCTGCATGATAGTATGATGATGAGTCTATCACTGACTTTTTCACTTGCTGGCGCAACCTAATCAACCTGATCACATTTCAATTACCTCAAACTAAACTCATAGATTTGTTTACTCAGGCTCACACTAGACACATCTCACAAACCCTATAGGTCTAGACCTTTCACACTTTTGACGAGGCATTCACCATGCCACAGAAATTGGAAATTCGTGCTATCAAAGAGAAGAAAATTCAGTTTTGTAAAAAAAACATCGCGTTCAAATAAAATGATGCGTCTTCATCTTAGAAACCCCAAAACACCTATTCAAAACCAAAATGATCTACTAATTCCATAGTCCTTAAGACTAGCCCCCCTCATTAATCAAACCCAGCCGAACCTCCTTCTAATCTCTCTCTCATCCAAGCTTTCCAGTTCAGATAAGAACAACGAAAGTACACTTTAATAGGAGAACCTTATTCTTCTACTTTATAAAATCTTATTATGGATGGCACCATTAACCTTTCACCTATAAAACCACACACTGGTTTTGAACCTAAGCACCCCATGCCCGCATGGTATAAAAAATATGAATTTTTTAACTATCATCGTGTCAAAGGTCGTAGCGACAATAACTGCATCACCTTCAAGAATATCATCCAATAAATGTTATACAATGGAGATATAGTCTTGGATAGCTTGAATGCACCCACTAACCAAAACCTACATATATTCAAGAAGCCATTCCCTAATCATGCCCCATCTTCCAAGTCGGTGACACTTCAAATAATGATATCAGTGTCCGCGAGGTCAATGCTATTTTTGATAACATATCATTTATTTCCCAATTACCTCATGTACCTTCCATAGACAAAATATTAGCTTGAACTCCTCTACCTACACCAAAACTTATTCCATGTAATCCTCCACCCATAGAGGAACCCCCTTCATTTTCTCTTTCACCCATGGAAGATCCTATAATTAGCACGCCGCCTTTGACCCCTCAAATTTCTGAGCAGTTGTTAGTGGCACATCTCCTACTCATAGAAGATACATGTCCACAACCTACATCATCACAAGGAGAGTCCACCTCATCTGAAACTTCCTCTCCTCTACCCATGGAAGATTCTATCAAAATACCATTGCCTTTTGATGATGATTTTCCATTGGACCTTCAAGATCCCACTGATCAACTTTCATCTCTGTTACCCATAGAGTCTTAGGCTAGCCATTACCTTATATCTCAAACACATTTTATAGGGATTTCTACTAGATCCATGTTAGCCCCACTTATGAAAATACCATTTTCATGCTTGGCTGATCACCTTGACTATGTTGATAGAGTCTTAATTTGGGGATGTCTTCTACTGCTTGTTTTAACACAAATGTACTTGTCACTCGCCGACACCTCCACTATCTATCCAAAAGTGTTTCAAGTGACCAAACCAAACACAACCATGACTATTGCAACACTTTCCACATCACCAAATGTAGCCCAACTCATGCCTCTACCCATAACCCAACATACAACTACACCCAAACTCCTACCCATGCCAATATCATCTCCCTTACCTAAACCTATCAGTACCTTAGGGGTCATACCAACAACTAGCCTTACTCACCGACCCATCAAATTAGATTCAGCCAATTCTTCCAAAACTAACACAAAACTTACCCCAACCCCTAAAAAGAAGATCCAACCTTACATACCATGCCATTGTCACCTTCACCCCTTCCGCCCACCCTAGGATGTCACCCCTTGACCCTAGATAAGAAACCCCCGCCCACTAGTAAACAAAGAATGCAACAACCCATTTCCCCATCACAGACGTATAATATACCCAAGTGACCCACACAATTTTTTCCCTAACCCATAACCTTCTTACCACCCATACCTCCACTATCATCCATAAATTCTTCACTACCCATGACACTTTCTTCCCTTTCACTCACACCTTCTTCCCAACCTACACCACCCACCTCCACAGCTCCTTGGTTACCCTCATGGGTAACCCATCCTCTTCCATCATCTAATTTTCCCTCAAAATCTCGTACACCCATGTCATCATTGCCCAAATAGGTGTAACCTAAAGCTAAAAACTTGGTACCCTCTGATAATGTAGTTAAACCAACCAAACCTTCTACCGCTAGCTCTTCTACCATACCTATACCCAAGTAGATGCAACCAAGACCTAAGACCGCTTCACACAAAAAACTAGTAAACCAACCCACCCCCCTCCTATAAATCCTTTTCCTCCACAATCACTTGTACCTACAACTAAACCCACATTCACCTCCCATTATGATCCACTAGTAGGATCCTATGCCAAAATCTTAACCAATCTCCTTGAAACTTTTTTCATCACCTTACCACATCTTATACCTTACGAAGAACTCAAAACCAAACCAAAAGGGTTTGACAAAACCAAAATTTACACCTACCATTATGTATCAAGACATGATGTAGAGAACTGTAAGGCTTCAAAATTCACTCATGTCGAACTGTGTTCTCCCAAAGAAAATTTTGACGAAAAAAATCTTCTTGATGATGACCCCATTTCACCTCCACCAATTTCCACAGATCTTCTCTCATTACCTACTCAGTGACCAAAATATCCACCCCCACAACTCTTTGATCCACCCACTATATTCAAGAATAACATGGTTTGTATTAGTGAGTTGGCCAAACCACCACCAAAATGCCAATGTGTCATACTCATTTCACAAGGATTATATCCCACACCAGGGTTTTGTACCTCATGCTGCTATACCTTACATGACACACCTTATTCATCCACCTCCCCTTAGATTAACATGATCGACATTACCACCCGTGCTTAGAAAGACAAGGGCAAGGAAAAATTAGATGGCCCATTAACCAACCCTATACCCAACATATCTTGTATACCCATACCCAACGTCACCATTAGAGGTCCTACCTATGCTATTTCTGATGGGGTCATGCATCACACAATGCTAAAAATACTACACCAATCCCCCCTCAACATGCTTTATATGACCTCGTCCAAACCTCAGAGTCAAATCATCATGCCCTCATATAGGTCCTTCAATCTATTGATTTTTTACAAAATGACCCCACACCTGTAGCCTCCATCATTACCGCTCACCACGTAGCTTCTCTCACTAGGTCATCACCTTCTTCTACACCTCCACCTACTCACCAAGTGGCCACCCTCAACTTTTCAGATGAAGAGATCACTCCCTTCCAGTTAAACAACCTTCACCTCATTCTTTTCATCTTCGTCTTTATCGATAATATACGCATCCGAAACGTTATGATCGATGGTGGTGTTAGCGATTAACATCATCTCCTCCCATGTATATGACCAAATGTGGATACCTGCCAATTTCATGCATGGTAGCCCTGATTATGTTGGGCTCCTTCAATGATGCCATGCACTCTACCCTAGGTACAATTTTATCCATGTTTGTGTGGGTCCCTACACTATCCCAGAACTTTTATATGTCCTAGAAGGGGAGTTCCACTATAAATTGCTGCTAGGCTGAACTTAGATCCATGCCACGGGTTTTGTCTCTTTGACTTTACATCACTACCTCAAATTTGAACACGAGGGAAATAATTACATCATCCCTACTCAACCCATCACATTTCAAGACCTCTAACATGTTATATCACCCCAGTGATGTGCTTTGTACCGGTTAAGGCATCTACCACTATCACAACTTCACCTTCACCTACAAGCCCATCCATCAAAACTGCCATTACCTCTACCACATCTAACCTTGATATCCCCACTACAACTATACCCTCTACCACTAAAACACCTATTTCCCCATTATCTAGTGATCCATATATCCCTACTAATCACATACCGACTACTAATCCCTTAGAAGGTGTTTTTCAAAGCCTCACTCTAGGGGAATACCACCTTCATCACCCCACAAGAGTACGGGAACCCATGCTAACACCCCAGTTATGACATCTACATCGATGAAGTTTTTCCTTATGGCCCTCGCCACTTTTGCACTAATATAACGTATGGGGGACTTGAAAATGGACACCTATAAACCTGAACATCCATCCCAAACCAAACCATTTTCATCTGACCTACACTCCCTCACTAACCACCACTTCCCTCACACTCTCCTCCATCAGTGTGCATGAAAAGGATTTGGCTTCAGCTTTTACAAGAAGGGCCACCATACTATCATTTCATGTACCTCTTATAAACAAAATGACCATAGTGACATTAGTTTTGATGCTCCACCTTCCAATAAGGTTTACATCAACCTCATCTAGAGATGAGAAATCTTTGCCATCTCATTCACCCACATTACCATCTTCACCCACGGAGTCCATAGATCCTGAATCTATTCCTCCTATTTTTTTTAAGTAAATACCATTTCCCTAGGACCACTGACCTATCAACGTGATGGCGAAGCTCCCTCTTATCTCCCATTCATATATCCTCACATGATCGATGATGATACACCTTCTATTAATGTCATTCAATGTCAGGATGATGAGTCCATCCTCACTTACCTTGGTGTGGAAGACTCTTATATTCATCAGTCGTTACCCTCTGAGACGTAAACCATGTTGAACGAATTTACTATCGAAATCAAAATTAACACTCAAGATGACCCGCACATTCTAAAGATCATCCAATCTTTAGACGCTACTAAATAGGAAGGATTCACCTCTTTCCTTTGGGACCATAGCAACATGTTTTCCTTGTTTTATGTTGATATGCCTGGTATTGACCAAAAAAATCATGGTTCATAATATCGTAACCATTCTTGATTCCAAACCCATCAAGCAATAGTAGTGGAAAATGCATCCTCGCATTTCTCTTCTAGTCAAAGAAGAGCTTCAATGCCTTCTCTCAGTTTCCTTCATTCTACATTTTTAATATCCCCAATGGATTTCTAACATTATTCCTATCACAAAGGCCACAGGGGGACTCCACATTTGCATGGACTTCCATGACCTCAACCTCGCTTGTCCCAAAGATGATTTCCCCCTATGTGGAATTGACCAATTAGTTGATCTCACCACTGGCCATGAAATGCTATCACTCATGGATGGTTTCTTGGGCTATAATCAAATATTACTAGCTCTAAAAGATCAACACAAGACCTCCTTCATCACCCTTTGGGGCAATATTTTCTATTGAGTCATGCATTTTAGCCTAAAAAATGTTGGTGATACATATCAACCCACTATGACTTACATCTTCCATGACTCTTGTATCACATAATGCAGGATTACATATATGATCTTTTAGCCAAATCTAAACATTGAACCAAACACTTGTCCATCCTTAAAGTCATCTTTGACTGACTCATCAAGTATTGTGTGCATCTTCAACCAAAGAAGTGCATCTTTATGGTACTTTCCAGAAAACTCCTAGGCTTCATGGTTTCTTTGTGTGGCATAGAAATCGATCCTAGTAAAGTCAAGGCCATTCGAGAAATGCTTTCACCCACTAATCTCTATCAACTGTAAAGCCTAAAAGTAAGATTGTAATCCATTCATTGTTTTATCTCGTAGCTTTCTGACCGATGTCAACCATTTCACTACCACCTTCTTAAGAAAGATGTTTCAATTCAAATGGGATGATGAATGTTAAAAATCCTTCGAAGCTTTAAAACAATACCTCCTTCAACCACCGGTGCTCATTCCTCCTAAGGATGATCAACCCTTTTACCTAAATATTTCCGCCACTGAACATTCTTTAGGTGTCATGTTTTCTCATTGTAATGAGCAGCACAGAGAGCAAGTGGTTTTATTACATAATCCATACCCTTCTTGACTATGAAACTAGATATACTCACACTGAAAAACTATTCTTAGCCATAGTTTTCATCCCCACCAAGATCCACCTTTACCTACTCAATCAAAAAACCTTCATCATTACTAATACTGACCCATTGCACTATATGTATGCCAAACCCTATCAACATCAACATGCGGCGTGTTGGCTTATGCTTCTTTCCTACCTCGGCCTTGAATTCATTCATCAAAAGTCCATCAAGAGCCAGGAAATTTCTGACCAACTAGCTGATGTACCTATTCCCGGGGATCAACCATCTAACTTCGACTTCCCAGATGAGTCTATATCTACCCTTTCCCTGGACAAACCCACTTACCAAATGGCACTGTTCTTCGATGGCTCCAAGTGTCAACGTGGGGGTGGGGCTGGTGTTATCCTCATTTACCTTAAGGGTGAACCTATGCCTTTTTTCTTTCAGACTTTATTTTGATTAGACAAACAATATTGTGGAATATGAAGCACTCATATTGGGTTTCTAGGCTACATATACCTTAGATGTTGAGACAATAAATATCTTTGGTGATTCTTAGTTGGTCCTAAACCAAGTCAATGGTCTATACCAGTGTCATAATGATATCCTTCAAAAGTATAAGCAACACGTAGACATACTTTTGACCACCTTTGACTATTATACACTTCAAATCACCCCACATTCTACAAATAAATTTGCAGATACAAAGGCATGCTTGGCCTCTCAGATACCTACTTCGCCCACTGACTCCAAAATATTTTTCACAGTACAAAGGCTATAATCACCTTCTTATTTACCTTATGATGTCTACTCCATCAGAGCTATTTTCCCTAACCCACATGACCTTTGGTATAAGAAATATGCAGACTATCTTTTCCTTTCCATTCTACCCACTGATCTCACTCGTAATCAACAACGTGCCTTTCTTAAAAGTGTCTCCCATTATGTCATCATGGGTATTCTTCTTTACAAGTGTGGCTTCGATGACATTCTCTTATGCTACCTTACAAGTTATGAAATTCCCTACACCATTAATGAAGTCCACGATGGAAGTTGTGGAGGTCACTTTAGTGGCTTAGCTGTCACAAAACACATTCCTCGCCTAGGCTATTATTGTCCAACCCTAAACTGTGAATGTTTTGATTATGTAAAATGTTTTGTAAAATTCCAACAACATGTTAATCTCATTCACACACCTATTTATGCCTTACAGGTCACATGAGACCTTTGTCCTTTCTCTGAATGGGGTTTGGATCTTATCGGTGAGATCAACCCCCATTCTTCACAATGCCACCAATGGATCATAACCACTACTGGATATTACACTAAATGGGTAGAGGCCATTCCCCTCATTTTTACAAAATACGAGAAAATATTTGAATTCATTAACCATCACATCATTTTTCATTTTGGTATTCCTCACCACCTCATCACTGATAATGGAAAAAAAAACCTACGCATACTATGTGATGCTTTTGGCATCCAACTTAGTTTTGCATCACCTTATTACCCACAAACCAATGGTCAAGCTGAATCAACCAATAGAACCTTGAAAAAAATTATTATGAAGGTAGTCAACGATACTGGGAAAGATTGGCATATGCACATTCCTTTCACCTTATGGGCTTATAGTACTAGTATTCACACTTCGATGGATACCACACCCTTTTCTCTAGTCTACGGTACCAAGGTTATCTTATCTCTCGAATTCCAAATTCCATCTCTCTGCATCTCACTACAAGACATACTCAACAACGATGACTTTTTCTAGGCTACCAGGCTGAAATTTATTATGAATGATTTAATTTCAAGGCAGAAGAGTGGATTCATTAAAGATAGGATTATCCAAGATGGAGTGATTATGGTACATGAGACCATACACTTTATGGAAAATAATAAAAAATCAAATATGGTCCTTAAGCTTGATATGAATAAAGCCTTTGACAAGGTCTCTTGGGTTTTTCTAGACAAATTTTTGATTAAATTTAGTTTTCTTGCTAAATTTAGAAAAATTACTAAGGCTTTCATTTCTACGGTTAGATTCTTAGTGGTGGTTAATGGTGAGCCAGTGGGATTTTTCACAAGCAGCAGAGTGCTAAGATAAGGGGACCCCATACCCCCCCTGATCTTCATTCTTATGGCAGACAGTCTTGGTAGAGAAATTGGTAAAGCAATTATTGATGGTCTTATGAAAGGTTCAAAGCCCACTTCCATCAACCAAGCAGCTTCTCATCAACAATTTATAGATGATACAATCCTTCTTTTAATGGCCTCCATCCTTAAAGCTAAGCCAACCAAGGCTATTCTGAAACTTTACGAATCAGCTTCTGGGCAAGAGATCAATTATGATAAAAGATTCATTTTCTTCTTCAACACTCCTGAGGAAAGACAACTTAAAATTGCAAAAATTATAGGCTGTAAAATAAGTTCACTTCCAGCCACATACTTAGGACTCCCTCTTGGCACTAAAATTTTTTCTACCAAAGTGTGGAATGATCTGTTGGCAAGATTTCAAAAGAAAATGGATGGATGGAAAGGAGCCATTCTGTCTAGTGCTGGTAAGTGTCTGCTCATAAAAAGCACTTTTCAAAATCTGCCTATATATATCATGTCTCTATATAAGATCCCTTCTACCTTTAGAGAAATAATTGAAAGGATTTAGAAAAAATTCTTATGGCAGGGCATGGAGGAAAAGTTTAAATATCACTTAGTTGCTTGGGATAAGGTATGCACTCCCCAAAAAATTGGGGGCTTGGGCATAAAAGACATAAAGAAAATGGATGAGGCTCTTATTACAAAAATGGGCTGGGGAATGCTATCAGAGAAGCAACCGTGGATAGAATTAATTAAGGATAAATACCTTAAGCAACATGCAGTCTTTTCTTTTCTTCAAGATGAGCATCTTCCTTATGGTTCCATTTTTTGGAATAATTTAGTGAAGTGAAGAAATTTCATCAAACAAGGAAGTAAATGGAAAGTGGGAGATGGTTGTGATATAAAATTTTGGGAAGATAACTGGTTTAATTGCAACCTTATGACAAATTTGGTATAGTCAAAGATAGTCTTGAAAGTAAGTATGGCACTAGAATCATGGATTATATTGAAAGAGATGGTAACAATAAGAAATGGAAAAAACTTTCTATGGATAAAGATGATCTGATCCAAAGTATTTCCTCTCAGCAAGATCAGTTGGACCTTCTCGCATTAAGTCAGCTGGATGTTAAAGATGAATTGGTCTGGAGCAATTCTATTGATGGGGACTACTCTGTCAAAATTGGTTATAATGCTTTCTTTGACAATAGTCAAACTGAGTTCAACTGGAGTAGAATTTGGATGACTGAGCTCACACCTAAAATCAATTTTTTCTTTTGGCTTGCTCTCAGGGGTAGGATTCTTACCACTGACAACCTAACAAGAAAAGGTTTCATAATGCCTAATAGATGTCATCTATGTAAAAAAGACTCTTAAGATATTAGCCATTTGTTTATCCATTGTGAATATGCTACCAAAATTATGAGTTTTGCCCTCTCTAATTTTAAAGCTTCATGGGTGGTGCCGAAGGACTTCAGTCAGTTCTGGACCCAATGGAGCCTGCCCTATAAACATTGTGTTGTGAAAAGGCTATGGAAATTGGTAATGCCTCATGTTATTTGGAGGATATGGAAAGATAGAAATGATACCATCTTTAGAAATAGTAATTAGAATTATAAGCTCAGTATTGGTAAAATTTCTAATGTTATTAAAGAGAACATTGTTAGATTTAAACCCCCCAAGAACAAGAGTTATCCAGAAAATGAAGAGAATATCTTGTCCCAATGGAAGATTAGAGCTGACAATATCCAAAATAACACCGGTAATAATATTGATAGATCTTTGATACATTGGCACCCTCCTGATCTCAACTGGTATAAGTTGAACTTTGATGGGGCCTCTAAGGGTAACCTTAGGATTGCAGCTGGGGGAGGAGTGCTCCAGGATCATAGAGGCAGTTTGATAGTTGCTTATGTTGGTAAAATGGGAATACAAACTAATCATTTTGCTGAAGCATTAGCCACTTTATGGGGCCTTAGAATTTCTCAGACTCATAATATCCAAAATCTTATTCTGGAAGGAGACTCACTTAATATCATTAATCATCTTAATCAGTGTTTGCCTCCAAGTTGGAACATCAAGGACTTCATCTTGGAATCCATAAGTATTTTCCAAACCTTCAATAATATTCGGATCAAGCATACTTACCAGGAGGGTAATAAGGTGGCAGATGCATTGGCTAACTACGGCATAAGTGTTAATCACATTATTTGGGATAATAGTGATCACATTCCTGTGCAGATTCAAAACAACATTCAATCAGATACTTATGGGCATAAAAATACGGAGTAAGGTTAATGAGCATTTGGTGTGTGTCTTTTTGAATAGGACTTACACATGTGCTGAAAAGTTTAAAATATCACTCAAGTAGATCTTGGTGAGAAAACAAGGTTATAGTAAGGATAATGATGACTTAAAGTGGATTTATGAGAAGATTAAATTCACACATGGGGGCAATCTTTTTCTTATAACATCTTTCAAACATGTTATTGCAGACATTCAAGTCTATAGTAAGGATGATGATGACTTAGACTGGGTCTCTAAGGATTTTGAAGTTTGTGCATGTGGGATTTCCTAGGTTCATAGCAGCATCCATACAAACATTCATGGGAACTCTCATGTTAGCAATGGCTATCCTCATTCCCATCGCGTGAGAGATCTTTTCACAAATAGAGAAAGGTGGATTGGAAACTACGTTTCTTTTAGCATTCTTCATAGGGGTTTTGAAGAAAATACTTTCAAACACTTAAGCAAGATGAAAATGGGAGGAGCCCCTTGTCAGATTGAGCCTAGCAGGGACCCAGATTGGAAGAATAATGAAGAACTATGGAATCTTCTCAACTAGGGAGGCATTACAAATTTTATTGAAAGGATACAGGGTTGTGACCAAAGCATTTCCATGTGATTTACGAAGGATTGGAAGGATCAAAAAGTTGAATATGATGGGCAGAAAATATCAATTAATGAAGAGTTTATAGCTAAAGCAATAGGCCTTGGGATGGATGGGTACCACTTTTTTAATAAAAGGATTGACAGAGCAGTTGAGGAGAGGAGGTTTGTTGTGGGAAATGAGAAACTGATCTTCGTCATGGTGAGTTTGAAGATTATCTCTATCCCTCCACCATTTGATGAGGTCACCCGCATGATGGTTCGATACATCTCCTTGGAGGGGAGATACGTCACTGTGCCCATTAAGCATCTTGTGTTCCTCAATCACTTCTGCAGAATTTTCACAATATGTTTCCCACACTATCTACTTAATTTTATTGAACGCTCCATTTTGGAGTTCCAAAAATATACTTGTGTGGTCCCTATGCATCAAGGTCTCATCTTCTTGCCGCATAAACTCTGTATTCTTAAATATCCCACCCTTCCTTCTTCCCCCATCTCTGTTCCATCTATCCCCTTCACCGTTGCCGCTACCCACATCTCTTCTCCTGCTATCCCCATCACCACTACTGCTACCCCTTTACCTCCCTTCTCAACTCCCACCATCATCCCCTCCACCTCTACTCCCACCCCCATCACCTCCACTTTGACCAGACCTATTACTAGGTCTTGTAAGAAGCTGAAACTGAATACCCCTGTTTTGGGGAACATTCCTCAGGAATTGGAGGATGCTCATAATCAGCTCCATATAATTAGTGCTAGCTTACATGAGACTTTACACACCAAGAGTTCCACACAAAGGCTGGAAGTCTTAGAAAAAGACATGTTGCTATTGAAAGATGAAGTTAAAAACTTGGCTAAGCAAAAAGGTAAGAGGAAGAAGGAGGAGGAGGTTGATCTTGACAATAAACAAGTTGAGGATATTTATAAAAAACTAAACTCCCTGGACAACCATTTAGGGAAATTCAAGACTCGTCATGCCCATAATATGGCTATTTTTAGTGCAATCGAATACTTCATTGAGCAGCATGTCTGTAACATCTCTGCTCTCAGTGAAATCCCAACAACTCTTTGGGGCACGAAAAAAAAAAGCAAATAGACCATTCAAAAGTTGGATAATTCTGACTCTACTCATATGAAAACATTGGCTTTGTTTACCTCTTGGAAAACTATCAAATCCATAATCACCAAAGCCACCAAGAAGTAAATGTGGAGCTGCGCTGCTGTTGCTGCCTTCCTTCATGTTTTTTTGCTATTTTTTAGCTGACTTTTTACAGTGTTTGATCTGGTTAGCTATTTTGTGGTAACTTCTATTTGGTTACCTTTGGTTCTTTTGACTTATATGGATCTTGATCCTTTTTGTGATGCTTTTCATTCCTATTCTAGATTTTAGGTCCTCTTTGTATGCAAGGGCATAGTCCCTTACAAAAAACTATTTACCAATAATAAAAAAATGATGAATTTTTCCAAGATCATCTGGTGCAACTTGAGTTATTAGATGAACATCATCTCAATTCTCTTGACCATCTCCGAATTTACCAAAACCATATCCAATGCACATATGACAAATGCGTTCATGAAAAAACCTTCCAGGTCGGCGACCTCATCCTAAAAGATAATCAACATGTAACTAAAGAAGAGAAAAGTAAACAGGGAAAATTTTCTCCTAATTGGCTTGGACACTAAATCATTACCCATTCCTATGGATCAAGTGCTTATCATTTATCTTCACTTGAAGGTAAACCCGAAACGTGAGCCCCGTAACACCTTGTATCTTCGACCATTTTAATGTTGATATCGAATCCTACATCACTTTTTGTCAATTGATCACTTGTCCCTTGAGCATTGTTCACCTTCCATATTACCCATTTTTGAGGATCTGTGACTTAAAAAGAATCATGTGATTCTCGTCATCTTTCAGCCCTATCTTCAATATGAGTACCACGATTCTACTCATAGCATGATTCTCATGGATACTTTTCATCTTCTTCAAGATGGAATCCCATGGTCATTCATCACTCCAAACCACCTCTTTCATAGTTAATCTTTGTGTGCTATGATATTTTCTTTTAAACAAGAACCTACTCTTCCTCTATAGTCTTTTCCATGACTTAAATATCCAAAAAAATGGTATACAACTCCTTGAGTCAAACTTCTAGCAAAAGATGACTCCTTTAAAAGGGACATCTCTTCACTCTAGTTTCACCACTATAAATAGACTGCTCCCTTGAAGCAAAGCTATATAAATTCATTACAAAAATATAATAAAAATCTAGAAGCTTCCCACATCGATCAGCTTCACAAATATCTCAAGGAGATAATATACTCATCCCATATAGACATCGCATATAAATCAGTCTATTAAAAACAAACAAGGAAATGAAGAAAAAAAGATGAAATTTTCTTCATGGACTTGCCTATTCTTGATCCTAGGTTTCTTGTTCTGAAAGACACGTTGTCATTCACTAAGTTATGCTAAATCACCTATTGTCACCTCCTTTCCTTTTTATCCTAATTCCCTCCTTACACAAGGGAGTTACTACAAACGTGACACCTTGTGATTATGCAACTTTCTTCAGCCTTAGACTAGTTCATTATGCAACACCTTTAGGGTATTATGTTCATAATCCCCTATTAGGTATGGCTGACTCATTAGGGTTATTATCAATCAAGTGGATATTTTACCACCTCTTACCATTCACCTTACTCATTACTTATTGATTATTCTATACATGACCAGCTCATCGACACCTATATTTAACAACCACTCAATCATTCATGTGACCTAAACTCAACCATGCCCATGACCTAAACTCAACCATGCCTATGACCTACACTCAACCATTCCTATGACCTACATTCGACAATGTCTAATACTCACCAACCCATTCTTCTACTTCATTCTAATCTGCACTAGATTATGGGAGAACTACATCAGCCTGAGGTCCCTTTTCACCAGGACTATGTAGGCAGCACTTCGAGGGCATGGGGCCCTTGGAGGTTAGCTCTGAAAATCTTTAACCTAACCACTTTCCCCTCATTTTCCTATTCCCCATTCTAGTTTGGTTTCCCGTTTATACCAGCAATTGGAAATAAAACAAACCACACATACCTCCATTCACAAGCAGAACTACTACACATTTTTCCACACATCATCATAACACACCACTTTACTATTTCACATTCCCATAAATAACAAATATTCAGAAATTTAAACTATCCCATACATTTACATGACCGTTTTTTTCCTTTATTCCTAATACCTTGGAACTTAAATACAAAACTACAACTTGAATCAACCATGCCTAAATAAACCTGACTTAACCATGCCTAACCGACCTAACTCCACCATGCCTAAACTGACCTGACTCAATCTATGCCTATGACCTGACTCAATCCATGCCTATCCTCACCATCATCGGAAATACCATCACGCATGCCGGTATGTATAAAAAATAATCACCTATACTTACCACTTACCTTCCCACCCACATTACCTATAATTTTCCTTAATTGCATTTAGGGCCCTATTCTTTTACACGTACCTCACTCTTCCTTGTGCCATAAGTTATATGCCTTGACTCGTAACATTGTTAGTGACCTTTGAACCCATGCACTCATTTTACGTTATGACGTTGTTCCTTGTTGTTTTTCCTGATGACCTTACTTTACCTATTTCCATGCCATTTATCCTGACCTTACCTTTGGTGTACCAGAACATACCTAAATGTTCCTCCACCTAACCTACGTTTTTCTTCCTAACCATATCCTATACCTTGGATACCTGAATCACATCACCTTATTTGGATAAACCTATCGACCTTGGATGTTGTGGAGTTTACAAGCTCTTTAACCTAGAACTGTGTCGTAGTTTATAACATGTGTGTGCGTTTGACTACCACTACCTTTGATTGTGTCCTATTTACCTATTTGCTTTTTTTTTACCTGTACCCTTTCCCACATTCACCGACATCTACACTCCTTTTCACCACATCCAACTTTTATCAAACCACTCATCACTTTCGTATTCCACCTCACCAGTTCCTGGTTTGAGGGGGATCACCTTCACCCACACATGGGGTACCCACTTCTTATTTTTGTTAGCATTTGATACAAGCTATGTGACAAAAAGGGGAAAATGTAGACACCTGAATTTGGTTACATTCCCCTTAACCCCTAATCGGATAACCAACTTAAACATGGAAACCTAACCATGTGCCCCATTTCAACCACATTAATAATTAACTTAATTATTTTAATTAGATTAAATAGCCATCCTCACAATATCCATTATTTTATTACCTTAATAGACCTAATTTCCACCTCACCTAGATACCTCATCTAGCCACCTCACCCTAGACCTATTATTGGCATGTTTCCATAAATAACAATAACTAAGTCTTACTTGCCTTAATGATATAAGATTTGGTCTAACCCTAAAATCAATGCCTAAGATTTATCAAACCATATTCCTGCTCATTAAAAGGGAAGCTTCTATTCTGATCCACAACAACAAACCAACTTGGCCCAAGAAATTAGAAAGATCTACCCATTTTAGTAAAACTAGGAAATCCCACCTTAACTGACCCCGATCAAGACGAAACCATTGTCAGTTACCATTTATTCACGTTAGCAACCTTATTTGAGATGTAGGCACATTTTGGACCAGAGGATGAGATCAGAGTTTCATGCAAGTAGAATCCATTTTTTTTTCACATCCAGACATTCATAACCAGCACCAAGAAAAATCCAGAAGCATTGCACTCATGGAAGCACTCTGAGATTCACTGCTATGGTACCAAATACCATCCTCATGAAAAACTACAATTACCATTCATCCATCTTATCTTCATCACAGTAAGTGTATCCCTAACCATCATTGTTATTTCAGTTAGTAGCTTTTTTTAATCATTTTATTAATCCACACATTACATGTTAATTTTTCCTTCCCTTACCAACATGTAACCCAACCATTTCCCTACCCACACCTCCAAATCACCCATCCTCACTTGTTGTTCATCCCTGAATACACCTGAGACTTCTATAAACCTCCTTATCTACCTTACCATCTCTATCAAATCCCATATCAAACCTTGCAATCAAATCTCTTTGAGTTTCATACACCCCGACCTTACTGACGTCAGTTACACACAACCATCATCAGTTCTGCATAAACCGTCACTATTCACATTCTCTATGTTTTACACCCTATCCAAGAACAAAGGCAAACAAAATCCTACTAATTGACCTAAACAACAAAAAATTAGACCCTGACCAATACTAGTACCTTGACAATTACCTCATCTTTTAGATATAACTATAGCCTATCCTGTTGTGATTAGATTTGTTTATTATACTTGAATTAAATACCTAAATTGTATCAAATATAGTAGGAATTTACTTATTTCTCACATTAATATTTTTTAAATAGTGGATTGACAGCCATCTACAAAGTATCACACTTCCTGGAACTAGCATATGCTAGGCAGTCCACTGTCATATATCATTTAACTTCTCTTTTGTGGTATTTTTTCTATTACAGGTAGTTTCTCCTAGCCAAAAGGAAGCTCTCACAATCGACATTGGGTCAAGAAGTGAGAACACACGTAACAACCATCAACCAATTAGCAATAACAGGTATTCATCCTAGCCCTTACCCTTATCTATTTCGTCATTAAAAAGCGTGAAGAAAACCGTGAAATATTGGGAATCACCAAAGATATTAATTAACTTAACATTTACGGAATAAGAATCCTAGAGACCCAATATGAGTGCTTAGTATTTGAAAATATTGTTTGTATAATCAAAATTGAGCTTGAAAGACAAAGGCATAGGTTCACCATCAAGAGGAATGAAAATAAAACTAGCCCCACCCCCACGATGACACTTGGATCCATCAAAGAATAGTGTCATTTCATAAGTGAGTTCATCTAAGGAGAGGGTAGATATGGATTCATCTAGGAAATCAATGTTAGAGGGTTGATTCTTGGAAAGCGGTGCATCTTCTAGTTGGTTAGCGATATCTTGGCCCTTGATGGACTTCTGATGGATAAATTCGAGGTCGAGGTCGGCAAGAAGCATAAGCCAACATACAAAAAATTGATGTTGATGGGGTTTGGCATACATATAGTGTAAGTGGTCAATATTTGTAATAACGAAGGTTTTGTGGTTGAATAGGTAATGGGAGAGTTTAGAGGTGATGAAAAACAAGGCTAAGAAGAGTTTTTTGGCATGGGTGTATCTAGTTGCTTTTTGTGTTTCTCGTGGTGATGAGTGAGCATGACACCTAAATAATGGTCAGTGGGGAAAATATATAGGTAAAAGGGGTGGTCATCCTTAGGAGGAATGAGCACTAGTGGTTGAAGAAGGTATTGTTTTAAGGCTTCAAAGGTTTATGGTATTCATCATACCATTTGAATGAAATGTCCTTCTTGCAAAGATGATGGAATGGTTGACAGCGCGGTTGGAAAGCTGTGAGATAAAATGATGAATGGATTACACTTTTCCTTTTAAGTTTCGAAGTTGACAGAGATTAGTAGGTAGATACATTTCTAGAATAGCCTTTACTTTAGTAGGATTGACTTCTATGCCAAGAAAAGAAATGATGAAACCAAGGATTTTTCCTGAAAGTACCGCAAATACACACTTCTTTGGTTCAAGATGGACACAATACTTGATGAGGCAATCAAAGATGACCTTAAGGATGGTTAGGTACTCAACTCGATGTTTGTACTTGGTAAGAAGATCATCTTCGTAATCTTCCAATATGCGATACATGATGTCATGGAAGATGTAAGCCATGGCTTACTAGTAAGTAGCACTAGTGTTTTCAAGGCCAAAAGGCATGAATCAATAAAAAAAGGTACCCCAAGGTGTGATTGAGGCAGTCTTTTGGTGATCTTATGGAGCAAATAATATTTTATTATAACCCAAGAAATCGTCTATGAGTGATATAATTTCATGACCGGCGGTGAGATCAACTAGTTGGTCAATTCCTGGTAGGGGAAAATACTTTTTGTGATAAGCTAGGTTGAGATCACGAAAGTATGTGCAAATGTAGAGTCCCCCTATCACCTTTGTGACAAGAACGATGTTAGAAATCCATTGGGGATAATCAATGGGTAGGATGAAAGAAATAGAGAGAAGGTGTTGAAGCTCTTCTTTGACTAGAAGAGCAATGTGAGGATGCATTTTCTGCAACTTTTGTTTGATGGGTTTGGCATCATGAATGGTTACAATATTGTGGACTATGATTTTTGGGTCAATGCTGGGAATATCAGCATATAACGAGGAAAAAGCATTGATATGGTCCCAAAGGAAAGAGGATAAAGCTTCCTTCTTAGTAGCATCTAAATATTGGCCTATCTTTAGAATGTGCGGTTCATCTTGAGTGTTAATGTTGATTTCAATTCTTGATTCATTCAACATGGTTTGCATCTCAGAAGGTAACAACTGGTGAATGTAAGAATCTTCCGCACCCAGGTAAGTAAGGATGGACTCATCATCTTGAAATTGAATGACATTAATAGAAGGTGTATCATCATCGATCATGTCAGGATACAAGAATGGGAGAGAAGAGGGAGCCTCTCCATCGCATTGATAGGTCAAAGGTCCTAGAGAAATTGTGTTTACGGAAAAAAAAAGTTAGGAGGAATAGATTCAGGATCTATGGACTCCATGGGTTGTAATGGTGACATTAGTGAATGGGGGGAAGATGGTTTGCTTCCTCAATGATTTCAAGGTGGGCCTTCTTTGGAGGAGGTGCAGAAAATCCTATGCCACTATGTTCGTTTTGTTTATGGGTGTTACAGGAAATGACAATATGGCAGCCTTGTTCATAAAAATGAAGCCAAATCCTTTCCACATGTAATGATGGAGGAAAATGTGGAAGAATCGGTGGTTAGTGAGGGATTGTAGGTTAGATGCAAATGGTCATGTTTTGGATGGATGTTTAGGTGAATAACTAGCAATATCAAGGCCCCCATATGTTAGATTAGTGTGAAGATGGGTAGGACCATAAGGGAAAATCTCACCTACATAGAAGTCATAACTAGGGTGCTGATGTAGGTTCACATACTCTTGTGAAGTAAGGAACATGTCGATATTGTATAGGTGGTACTCCCCTAGAATGAGGTTTTGAAAAAAACCTTTTTAGGGACCAATATTCAATATGTGGGTAGCGGGGATAGACGACTCACTAGATGATTGGGAAGTAGGTGAGTGAGCTGTAGAGGTTGTGGTGGTAGTAGGAATATTAGGGTTAGATGTAAGAAAGGAAATGGTGGACTTAGTGGATGGGCTTGTGGGTAAAGGTGAAGTAGGGGTAGCAACAAATTCCTTGACTGGTACAAGTACATCCTTGGGTTGGTATAACATGTTACAGGTCTTAAAAGGTGATGGGTCGGTTAGAATGGTGTAGTTATGTCCTTCGTGTTCAAATTTTATGCCGCGGTGTAAATTTTAAGGGACATAACCCATGGCACAGATCAAAGTTCAGCCAAGCAATAGATTATATTGGAACTCCCCTTCTAGGATATAGAATAGTTCTGGGATAGTGCAGTGACCTATGCGTACATGGAGAATGATGGTACCCAGTGTAGAGGTCATGGCATCATTGAAGAATCACAACATAACTGGGTTACCATGCATACAATTGGAAGAAATGTGCATTTGGTTATACGCATGGGAGGAGATGATGTTAATACTATCACCACCATCAATTTTAATACATCGTATGTTTATATTATCGATATAGAAGGAGATGAAAAGAGTGGGATCAAGATCATCTGACTGGAAGGGAGTGATGTCTCTGTCTGAAAATATCTAGGTGGCTACTTGGCAAGGATGTGGAGGTTCAGAAGAAGGCAATAACTTAGTGAGAGAGGCTACGTGATGAGGGGTAATAATAGAGGCTACAAGCATGGGGTCATTTGGTAAAACCTTAATATATTGAAGGACCTCCATGAGGGCTTGGTGATGTGACTCAGAGGTTTGGATGAGGTCATATAAAGACATTTTGAGGGAGGATTGGTGTAATTGTTTTAGCATTGTGCCATGAGTGAACCTATTGGAAATAGGATATGCGGGACCTTGAATGGTGACTTTGGTTGTGGGTGCAGATGGTATGTTGGGTATAGGCTTGGTTGATGGACCAATTTCCTTTTCCTTGCCTTTTTCTTTCTAAGCGCGGGTGGCAATGTGGATCATGTTAATCTGAGTGGAGGTGGATGGAGAGGGTGTGTCATGAAAGGTATAACAACATGAGGGGAAAAATCCTAGCGGCGAATAAGATCCTTGTGAAATGAGTAGGTCACATTGACATTTGGGTGGTGGTTTGGCTAATTCTCTAATATGGACCACATTGATCTCAAATTTTGGAGGTTTGAAAAATGGTTGCGGGGGTGGAGACACTGGTCACTGAGTAGGTAATGGAATAAGATTTGGGGAGATTATCAAGAAGACTCTTATCATCAAAATTTTCTTCAGGAGGACATAATTAGACAAGAGTAGTTTTTAAAGCCTTACAGTTCTCTACATCATGTCCTAGCACACAATGGTATGTGCAAATTTTACTTTCGTCAAACCCTTTGGTTTGGGTTTGAGTGGGTCGTATGGTGTAAGAGGTGGTAATGTGATGATAGAGGTTTCGAGCAGATTGGTTAAAATATTGGCATAGGACCCCGCTAATGGATCACAATGGGAGGTGAGTATGGGTTTTGGTACATATATGACTGATTTTGAAGGATGTGACTTTATAAGAGGGGTACTGGGTTGGTTCACTAGTTTGGCATGTGGATTTGTTTTAGGTCTTGTGGGCATCTGTTATGGTAAAGGCGTGGTAGAAGAGTTGGTGATGGAAGGTTTAGTTAGTTTGACTACCTTATTAGAGGGTGGAAAATTCTAAGATTTGGGTTACACCTTATTAGGTAAAGGTGACATGGGGGTACGAGATGTAGAAGGAAAAGCATATAGTTGAAGGGGGCACATTACCCATGGGGATAATCATGGTGTAGTACCAGTCGTTGGTAGAGATGGCGTGGAAGGTGTGATTGGAAGAGAGGAGAGTGTCATGGGTAGTGAGGAAGTTATGGAAGGTAGTAGTGGTATGGGTGGTAAGAAGGTCACAGGTGATGGAAGGGGTTGTGTGGATCACTTGGATATATTAGAGAGTCATGATGAGGAGGTGGGATGCTGAGTTATTGGTTTCCCGATGGAAGAAGGTTTCTTGGCTAGGGTCAAGGGGTGAGGTCCTAGGATGGAAGAAAGGGGTGAAGGTGACAATGGTGTGGTAGGCAAGGTTGGTGTATGATGCCTAGCAGATTGGGTCTTCCTTTTAGGCATAGGAATGAGTTTAGTGTTTTTTTGGGAAGATTTGGCTAAATCTAATTTGACGAGTGTATGAGTAAGGCTCAATATTGGTATGACCCCTAAGGTAGTTATGGGTTTAGATAAGGGAAAATACATAGGCGTGGGTAGGTGTTTGGGTATAGGTGTGTGTTGGGTTTTGGGAAATGACATGGAAGGTGTTCCAATAGTCACGGTTGTGTTTGGTTTGGTCTCTTGAAAATATTTTGGATAGATTTCGGAGGTGTCGGTGAGTGAAAAATACATTTGGGTTGAAGCTAGAAGTAAAAGACGTCCCAAAAGCAAGGCTCTATCAACATAATCTAGGTGATCAACCAAGCATGAAAATGTTACTGTTGTATGCAAGGCTGATGTGGATCAAGTAGTAATCCCTGTAAAATATGTTTGAGAAATAGGGAAATGGTTAGCTTTAGACTCTGTGAGTAAGACAGCCAAAGGTAGGTCAACATGATCTTGGAATCCCAATGGAGAATGTTCATCTAAAGGCAATGGTATTTCTACAGGATCCTCTATGGGTAAAGGATATGATGGGAAAGACAAGGTAGAATCTCCTTGCAATGGTGTAGGGAGTTGACATGTGTCCCCTATGGGAAGGAGAGGTGCTACTGATGACTGCTTGGTAACTGGAGAGGCATGAGGAAGAGTTCTAATTATAGGATCTTTCATGGGTGAAGGAGAAAATGAAGGGGGTTCCTCTGTGGGTGGAGGAGTAGATGAAATAGGTTCCTATGTAGGTGGGGGAGTTTGGGCTAGGATTTCATCTATGGAAGAGACAAGGAGTGATTAGGAAGTAAGTGGTATGTCATCAAAAATAGTGTGGACCTCACAAACATTGCTATCATTGGTTGAAGCATCACCAATTTGGTTGGAAGATGGGGCATGGTTAGGGAATGGTTTTTTGAAGATATGTAGCTTTTGGTTGACTTGTGCATTTGGGTTATCCAATACTAGATCTCTATTATCTAACAGTTCTTAGATGATATTCTTGAAGGTAATGTAGTTACCATCGCTATGACCTTTAACACAATGATAGTTGCAAAACTCATGTTCTTTATACCATTCAGGCATGGGGGGGTCAGGGATAAAAATAGTGTGTAGTTTTATAGGTGGAAGGGTGATGGGACAAGTTAATAAGATTTTCCAAAACATAAGAATATGGTTCCCCTAGTGGGGTGTACAATAGTTCTCTTCTGAACTTGAAATTTTGGATGGGAGAGAGATTAGAAGAATGTTTGGCTTAGTTTGATGGGTGAAAGGGTTCAGCCTTGAGAACCACGGTGTTGGAAAATAATTTAGATTTTTAATAATTATTCTATGGTTTCAAAGATGAAGAAGCGTCATTCTATTTGAACGTGGTGTTTTTGTTACGTAGCTGAATTTTACTCTCTTCAATAAAAAAAATCTCCAATTTTTGTGCCATGGTGAATGCCTCGTCAAAGGTGTGGAAGGTCCGAACCTGTAGGGTTGGTGAAATGTGTCTAGTGCAAGCCTGAGTAAACATCTCTATGAGCTTAGTTTGAGGTAATTGAAATGTGAGATGGTTAATTAGGCTGCACTAATGACCGACAAAGTTCGCGATAGACTCGTCGTCATACTTTCAAGTGGAATAGAGATCAGTCATGGTGAATTTCTTGACAATGTTGATTGAGAAGTGGTCTAAGAAGGCTTGGGCTACTTGATTAAATGAGTAGATGGAATGTATGGGTAACCCACTGTACTAGTCTAATGTAGGTCCTATCAAGGACATCGGGAAATTCTGTAGGAGTAAAGCATCATCATGGGAAATTAGGTAACACCCATTTTTTAAGGACCAGAAATGTTGTTGCGGGTCTTCTTTACTATTGAAGTGATTGAATTTTTCCATTTTCTAATGTACAGGGTATGGGTGAATAGGAATGGATTGATGAATGGGCTCATTACATATTTCATCTTAGGTGAGAGAATTGTGTGAGAAGAAAACTGATGCTTCTAGTGTCTGCATCGTTTCCATCATTAATTTGATGAGGTCATTGGTAGGTTATGATAGAATGCCACCTCCTGTGGTGTAAGAGGGATGGTGCTAAACATGTGATGTGGGTGGCATTCTAGTGTATGGTGATTCCAAATAGGAAGGTTGAGAATTGGGGACTGACATGACGGGCATATACCCAAAATGAATGACAGATGAGATAGGAGGTTGTTGATAATATGCATATGTAGGTGGGGTAGTCAAAGTGACTCTAGTAGCAATTAGGGTAAGAGACTACGAGATGGAGAGGAAAATATTCTATAATGGGGTAGGGGTCATTGACACCATGGGTGGTTGTGTTCCAATTGGTATATGTGAGAAAACGGATGTGGATGGGGTTATGCTCTCGGTGGTTAATGAAGGAACAACCAATACTATGGGTACAACTAATGTTGTAGATGTAGTGGTCATAGCTACGAAACCACTGGGGGTAAATTAGGTGAAGGTAACATTGAATTAGTAGGGGCTGATGCAGGAGTGGGGACAAGGGAAGGAGAGATGGATATGGGCATGCCATATATCAACTGACCTGAGGAATCTTGAGTGGATGATTGGGAAAGATAGAATTGTAAGGCTACATGATTATGATCAAGGAGTCGTGGGAACTCCTTGTCACTTGTAGAAATGGTTGTAGGTGAGGTTGGAATGATGGGTGACAAGATAGAATGTGGTGAGGGACTAGGTGCTAGTTTTTGATGGTTGTCATGGAATATAAGAACGTTAGTTTGGCTGCAAGTTAACACCATGTGAATAAGTGTTGACCTGGTAAGATTGTATTCTATAAATGACATAGAAAATAATGAGGACAAAGAAAAATGAGGTTAGGAGGGTAAATTCAATCAAGGTTTGGATTTTGAAAACTAAACATAAACATCGATAACGGTCAGGCTGACCGGTGATGGTTAATGGGGAACTGATGTTGGTTAAATAAACTGATGTTGGTTACTATGGAAAAACACCAATTTCAGAAAGTGAAACATGACTAATGAATGTGTAATGGGGGAAACTGTGTATGACAAAAATATCAATAGAGGGGAATATGATGGTTCCCTAAGGGTCAAAACCAAAACAAAAGGAGTGATGAAGGCTATTCAAGGAAAAATAACTAGAAAGCCAGAAGCTAACACCGGTTAGGTTTAATCAACGATGGTCAGATGTGAACTGATGATAGCCACTAGACCGACTCTGGTTACTATGAAATGATAGAGGAATGAAGAAATTGGGATTTGTGAATTAAATTTGGTGAAGAATCAAACTTAGAAATATGAGAATGAGGAGATGGGACCCTGATGCACTTAGAAAAAGTAAGAATAATTCAACTATGATGGTAGACTGTGAAAGGAAGAAGAACAATGTAGATTCATAGTCTCACACCTCAAAACACAAGTCAAGAGGAATGCTAAGAAATAAACATGATCCTAAAAGTGATTTTCTTATGTTTTTTTATCTTATTCTATTTAGAACTAACCATGTGAATTTAGAATAGAATTTTTGGTTGGGAAGGTGTCCTACGAAGAAGGATATCTAAAAGGTGAGGTTTCAGGTTATGTTATGGTGGGGGGGTTATCTCCGATTGGTGACTAGATAGAGATAACCAGCTGGGTAGTACCTATCAATCCTCTAATCATGTGATCAATGATAGGCATTCCCATGTAAGATGTCATTTAAGAAAATGTGTATATTCAGATTTGTGCAGTTTGGTAAAAGAATACAAAGAGTTCTTTCTATGGTTCAATTGTGTTAACCAGCAACTAGGAATGAATTCTAGCATATAGGTTTCCCTCATTTTAATGTGAACTAAAAATGTAGCAAATCAGAATGCAATGTAAGTGTTTTAAAAACACAAATCGAAATATTATTTTCAATGCAGAAAGTGATGAATAGGAAAAGGAATGCTCTTTCACTAATGCAATGAGAAAATAAAGAAGAATTTGTTATTTTTAAAGCACCTAAAACATGATTACTTTTAGACAATAAAGAGAGGAAGAATGATTCCAGAGAAGAAAAATTAATGTGTAAGATTTTTGAAGGGAAATAAACACACAACTTTCACCTATGAATGAATAAATGCAATAGAACCCCAGATGGGTCCCACTGGGTGTGCCAAAATGTTTCACCATTTTCTTTACATTTTTGATGAAATAGATAGGGTTATGGGCTGAGGAGGAATACCTATTGTGTTGCTCAGTTGGAGGTTGATGCACACATTCTTACTTTTTGATATGATGCTGACTATGAGAGATTCCTTTTGGCTAGGAGGAACTACTTGAAATAGAAAACAAGACCACAAATGAAGAGTTAAACAATATATGGCAGTGGACTGCCTAACATGTGCTATATCTGAGAAGTGTGGTAATCCCTATATGGTTGTCAATCCACTGTTTACAACAACTAAATGTGAGAAATAAAAAAATTCCTATTGTAGTTGATATGATTTAGGTATCTAGTTCAAATACAATAAGCAAATATAATCATAACAAGCTAGGTTATAATCATATCTGAATGGAAGGGTAATCGCCAAGGTACTGGAACTGGTTAGGGTCAGGTTCTAGGTTACTTAGGTCACTTGGATGGAGGTTCTTAGGTTATGTTATTAACAAAGGTATTAAACACAAATACTGACGTTGTTCTGGTAGAACTGATGACGGTTTAAATTGGACTGTTGACAATCATGGGTAATTGGCGTCGGTAGGGTCGGGGTGAAAGAAACTTAATGATATCTAGTTGTGGAGGTTGATTTGAGGTTAAACAAAGGCAAAAAGGGAGCTGGAGAGGTATATGGAAATATTAGGTATACTCAGAGATGTGTAACAATCAGATATAGGTGATTTAATGGTGTGGGTGGAGGAATGGTTGAGTTTACAAATAGGTAAATGGTAGGGGAATGAGATTGCAAATGGAAACTAATAATAATGGTAGAACTTAATGGACTGAAGTAGAAATAGATGATGCTGGTTAAAATTATACTTATTATGGTCCAAGTTCAAATGGTTGGATGGTGATAACGGTTGATCAGAGGAATGATGTCTTGTACCACAACAGTGCTTCCCAGAATGTTACCATGAGTGTAATACCTCTATTATTTTCCTGGTGTTGGTTATGGATTTCTTAAGGTATGAAAAGGATTTGGTCCTGCTTGTATGCAAATCTCTTCTCTTCTCCTCGATTCCAGAATGTGCCAACCTTTTCCACAAGGTTCCTAAAGTGAATAAATGGTAACTGACGATGGTTCCTGATTGACTAGCATCGGTGTTGGGATGATCAGCATTAGTTAAGGAGGGATTCCATAGGTTTACTATAAATGGTAGATCTTTGAAATCACTTAGGCCAAATGTGTTTTATTCTTGCAGATCAAAATGTAAGTTTCCCTTCTAATGAGTGGGAATGTGGTTAGAGGAATAATAGGCATGTGCTTTTAGGGTTAAACTAAATCTTAGCTCATTAAAGTAAGTGGGATTAAGTCTTAGTTAGTTATGGAAACATGATATGAATGGGTCTATCATGAGGTGTCTAGATGAGGTGGAAATTAGTGTAATTAGGATAATTAAATAATAAATATTGTGAGAATAGGTATTAAATTAATTTAAGTAATTGAATTAATATTAATGTTGGGTGAAAGGGGCCATGGTTATAGGAACATGTTTAAGTTAGTTATTTGACCAGGGGCTAAGGAGAGTTTGACCAAATTTTGGTGTCTACAAATTATAGTAAATAATATTCAAAATATTTAAATATATATAGTCTACATTTATATTTATTTTATGAACAGTCTAAAAATAATACTATTTTACAATTTCTTCAACATTAACTTTTTCTGATAATTCACCACACAGGTTATTCAATCATACTATCAAATTATAATAACTAAAAATATAAATACTCCTAACTTATATTCCTACAATCTCACCATAATATAATAAATTTAAGCAGTACCTTCCTAATAACATATGAATTTATATATTATTTAAAACATTAAGAAATGCCATCATAACATCATTTTGAAATGATAAATAGTTATTTAACATTTTCTTGCTATAAATATTTTATGCCCTCTACCACAATCAATCCCTGTGTAGACACCAAAATTGGTTCACACTCCCCTTGGTCCCCTTTCAAATAACTAACTTAAACATACTCACCTAACATTAGCCTCCCTTTCACCCCATATTAACATTAAGTTAATTATCCATGATTAATTCAATACTCACCCTCACTCCATTTTTTAATTTAATTACTTTAACTAAATTGATGCACACCTCACCCAGCCACCTATCATAGACATCTCACGATAGACATATTCATAGCATGTTTCCATAACTAACTAAGACATAGCCCTACTTACCTTAATGAACTATGACTTAGTATAACCCTAAAAGCACATGTTTATTCTTCCTCTAACCATATTCCTGTGTATCTAAGCACAACATTCCATTTAGACCCAGGACCAACTAGAAAAGATTTGTTATTTTAGGCAACCTACGATATCCTACCTTAAACAAATCTGGTTAACTTGAAACCGACGTCAGTTACCATATAACAATTTTGTTAACCTTGTTTGAGAGGTTAGACACATTATCAAGTTTTGGAGCAAAGGATATATGCATGCAAGAAAGAACTAGAGCTCTTTCGCACATCTAAATAACCATAGTCAATAAAACTATTGATCATAATATATTTTCATTCACAAGAGCATTTCGAGAAGAAATGACGTGGTACTGATTTCCATCTCACCGATCAACCATCATGACCACCCAGGTATTGAACCTGTATAACAGTAAGTGTGTTTCTGTAACATTCCCATTTTAAGACTTTAGAAACAAGGGATTTTTTTAAAAATAATATTCTTTGTTCTAAATTCATAATTTAGAACACACATTCTTTATCAACAATTCATATAACAGATAACCATATGCAGCTGTAATGACTCAGTGTGCTACCATTCTATTCATTTCATGACTCAGTATACTACTGATCTATTCAAGTTTAACATTAAGTATTGAATACTTTTCCGTATACTACGTATACTTGGTTATCTTTCCCTATTCAGGGTATTGAGTGATCTATCTAAGGAACCTATCTGAATATTTGTTACCAATATTCATCTGCATCATGAACCTTAGACTAGGTGACATAGGACAACGCAGCCAGTAGCTTGCAATAATTTGGCCAAATATTTCTAACATACTATTCGTATTACTATTCCTTGACGGCATACTCGTCAATCTGGAATACATCCTTCACCCCACTCTATTGTTATCTAGAATGTCCTTTACTGAATCCCGTCAGTCCACTTGCCCAAGGTTTAACCCTAGTTCGAGTTAAAAACATATGTTATGATAGGGGAAGGCTAACTAATACTTAGGGTAAGTTGGCATACTGAGACAACCTAATTCAACCCCATGTGCCAAGGTATCTTGGGTCTTAGGGGGCTACCCCATATCTTAGACATGTTACTAACTAGACCTAGAGAGAAACTAAGATCAAGTCTCAAGTGTGTAGATCTAGATGATCAATGCAGAAGGGTGTTACCACATGTCAACTACATCACTATATCCTCGAGAAGATCCTAATATTCTCAAAGGTACAGTCCTGTAGTTATCATGTGCCAACATCCTACAGAACAACCTCATCGAGATTTACATACTTCAAGGAGTTTATCATTAATTTATATATTTTAGATTATTAAAAAACTAATTTTAGCAACCTTTCCTAACCCTAATCCAACACTCCTTAAGTTCTTCTCTACAACAGATTCAACTGATTATTAAATAACTTTCTTAGCTTAAGATTTCCTTTAATTTTATTTACTGAACTTAACAACTGTCAACCATAACAGGATATCAACATCAAAATTTCCATTTATTGTGACTCAATTGTTTAAGGAATTGTAACAACCCTCTAGGTTGTAACTAAGTAGACTTTAATAAACGAAATCTAATAGTTAGGAATCACATATTCCATTTTATTTGCATTCTTAAGATAGAGGAATAATATTCCTTTACATGATTAAGTCCCTAGGGCCAAAAACCCCTAAAAATCATTACAAATTCAATAGTTATTACTGAATGTTCATTCCATATAATATTACTATGTTGAATTGTTTAGTTATGACATAAAATTCTACAACTTAAGAAGCTGCATCCTATTTAGGGAAATTAGTCCAATTCCCAATGTCAAACTAATCTAAGAATACCCCATTAATCATATACATAATATGGAGTATAACAAAATATAAGATTCAATCAATGCAATGAAAGTACAAGATAATATACACACCCAAAGTAATAAATTCTCAATATTTAATTCATCTGTAAAACTTATACATTTAGGTATGCTACAAGACAATTTCCTTCATTACAAAAGAATACTACTTTTATTTTTCTTTTTCAATACAATCTCAAGAACAATTCAGATTTCTTCATGAATATCAAACTTAAATCAGCCAATGGTCACATAATTTTATGCCTTATTTTTCACTTATGAAGTCCATTTTCTAAAATTTCTAGCACATGTAAGTTCAATGAACTAAGCATGATAAGCACTAAGCCTTAAAAAGAAGTGCATTCCAATAACTATTCCATTAAAACAAATCTGCTTTAATGAGACAATTATTACAACAAATAATCAATAAATCAAAAGCAATGGAAAATAAGTACATTTTAAACAATTGATTTCACTTTCAAGAAAAGGACAAAATATATTCCACTATATCATCCTTACCAAAAAGAGTCTAATTGATCCTATCAATTATCATTAGGCAAACAACATATCATAACATCCCATTGTTCCCAATTTTTCATAAAAGAAAACAACATTTATCTTTACTTCAATCCAACGAAAGAGTTTTAAGTATGGTTCATATTAGGATGACTCATCTAACTCCTAAAAAAAAGAAGAAGAAGAACCATTACAACCATACCCAAACACAACACATCCGAGAAATAGAACAGCCTCCAAACGTGTTTTACTGTTTCTTATAGAGGATAACTACCTTAAAATTTTCTAACATTGAAGATATTCATCAGAACAGAATTCCATCTTAATCCAAGAAGATAGAATACAAGAGACACAAATTTCTCATCTCAAACCAAACAAGTAAAGTCTTATCAAACACACAGTCTGCCAAACAATCTTACATTTTCTAGCTAATTAAAACTGAATAATCTAATATATTCCAACATCATTTCTACAAAATATTTAATCAAGGAAGACCAAACAACTCATGAGGAAATATCCATTTTTAAAAAGAATAAAAAAGAAGAGTTCAACCAATAATCTATTCAGTAAAAAGAAAGCACACTGCCATATTTCTTATACTTTTTTACTTTTAAGGAGTACGAGTTTCAATTCCAAACACATAGTGAAATAACAATAGCAGACCAAAAACATAGTCGGTTCTAAAGGAATCTCATTCCTTTCCTATATAAAGTCACAAAGTGTATTTATAGTATCCATGAAGAGATATAAAAACAACTGATCAGTAATTTTAACATGATCAGAAGTATCAATAACAGAGATTGAAATCTCATAGTCAGATTACATTTTTGCATTACAAAAATAATAACCGGTTCTTGATTCAATAAGTATTAAAATACAAGAACTATTATAACAGAGTCAAGTAATCCCTCCATAATAGTACGGAGTACTAATTTATTAAGTTCTTCTCATAAATGAAACCCAAAACCTATTCTAAGAGATCTGAAGATACAAGTTTCCACATAACAGAGGGGAAAAGAATACCCTCAATTATACGCTATTCACATCTCAGAAAAAAAGAAACAGTTCTTAAAATGAATTACCAAATTTATTCATCAAACAAGGAAATTTTCCATCAAGATCTCTAAGAGTTTTCCAACAACTCAGCCAATTATTATCCCAGTTTTCTTTGAGAAAAAACTTTGACAAAGGAGTTTTAAGTTCTTAACATTTATTACAAGAAGAACCCAACTCCAAAGTACTAGATCAGAGTCAACACAAGGTCCTAAAAAAGTTCAGAACTATACAAATAATCAAAATGAATGCGATGAAAAACACAAACCCCCATTAACAGTTCAAAATTACACCAAACAAAACATGGATACAGAGCCCCATATGGTGTCAACTATAGTCACGATTCATCCAAAAATACAAACACTAATTCATAGCAGCAAGTGGCTCCAACAAGAGTTTGTATAAAGACATGAAGACAAAATACTAGCTCTTACGGCCTCAAGGTTCCTATAAAGTTTAGACTCTACACAAGTAATAGAATACTAGTGCTGTGTAAATTACTAATCTATAATAATAGTTCCAAATTTCTTGAAAGAATATAAAACATGGGTACAAAGCCCAATATTATCCCCCAACGGGAATCAAGTTTCACCCAAAGTTCGAGCCCAAAAAAAAGTAATAACATACAAGTACTGTGTACATTATGATCTGACAGTAACAGTTCAAATTATTGTAAGGAACTAAGAAACAAGCACCGAGCTATACACAGGCTTTAGCAACAGTCTAGGATTATCCAAGATTCTGAACATCGGTTCAGAATAACAAGAACCTCCATTAACAGTTCTCAACAAACACAAAACCAAAACTAAGTTCCAAACAAAATACGAGCTCGAATAAAGGCTCAACAAAAACATGAGCTCAACATAAGCTCAAGATCAAACAAAATGAACCTGTATACAGGCTATAGTCCACGCAAAACGATCTCAACAGAAGATCCGATGGGATTCAATTTTCCCCAAAACACAGAACTATAATAATAGAAATTATGGTTATCTTAACAGATCACTTCCATTACCAGTTCCAAAATGAAAATTCAAGAAACAAAAAAACATTTTGCATGCATTTTTTTAAGAAATATATAAGGTAATTTTCCCAACAGAACATCCTTTACCAAGGATTCAAAACCAATATCACAAGATTTAATAAACCCAACAATCCAATAACCAGATAAGATAAGAAATCCAAGAATCTCTAAAGAGCAGACTTGTTTTAATGAGACATTTATAAGAAAGAAAGAGATCCTAAAGTTTAGAGCCTATCATGCCTAATAGTGCTTCTATCAAATCAAAGAGAACCTCCATTTGAGCTCAAAACTTCTCCTCTTCTCCACGAAAGATCAAATAACAATGTCCTTTTTCCAAAATGCCTCCTATATATTCCACGAACTGAAAATAGGTTTAAAACCTCAAAAATAGCCATTAAGTGTAGTTCAATCTACTGGTTCGAAAAACCAGAGAGCATGCAGAGCCAAAATCATGAAGTATGCAAAGTGAAACAACCACATTCCAACCCGTTTGCATGCATTCCAAAGTAGTTTGAGCATGAAAACCAAAAAACAATAAATTCCATTAATTCTAATTTTCCCGCCCATCTTCCCTTACCACCGCCTTTCATGTTTAGCGACTGCCAAATCAAATTTAAAAAGAAATTCCATTTTAGTGACACTTCCACAAAAGCCTCTACCAATTTCACTAACCCCTTCCAAAATTGGCAATACTTCCCTGTAATTAAGACCTTATCAACAACTTAAATGCTATTGGAACCTTCACCCATGAAACATGCGACCACCAATCCCCTTTCATGCCCATTAGTTTAGGGTAGACATATTTTCTTAGGTTAGATATTAGGTTAGCTTAGGATATATAACCTTAGGATATAACCCAATAAATAATTTACCACCTTAGGTAGTTTCCATATAGGTTAGACTAATTCTAACATAATTTTTTTTAGGCATTAGGTTAGATATAACCATATGGCATTAGGTTTTAGGATATTTTAAATAACCTAGTAACCTCTCCATAATACTTTAGTAAAAAACTTAGGTTAGGATAAAATTTAATTAATTAACATAGCTAGGTAGTAAATGTGTATATTCTTACCTACCTTAGGATTCTGTAGGACAATCCCTTTAGTTTTAGGAACTAGAATGTTTCCTATGTTGTGAATAGGCTATAGTTTGTTTACACCAGTGTTATCCTGCCAGGATTGAACTAAAAATATCCAACACAACATATGACTAAACAGAAACATGTTCACACAACAATCAAAGAGCTTATAACCACAAAGTTCAGTCATATGTCTCTCGATTCACAGAATGTAAATTTACCATTCGTTCAACAGAATAGATTTAAAACATTCCTTGGATCACTGAAATTGATCCAAGGATGAGTCAGATTAATAGATAAGTTTACAATTCTTAAACCAGATTGCAACCCACCTACAAGAAGTGAAAAATGGATTCAAGGAAGCTGTTTCAATTTAATGAAAAGGATCTCAAGAACAAAAGATGATTTATCCATATCAAGCATGATCTCCAAAATCAAAAGAACATATCTTCATAAGGAAAATAACATGCCAACACTTGCAATGTAAAGGAGGAAAATAACAACTATCAAGGGTGTTACATTAACCTGCACCATTTTATTTCTATTAAGTTTATAGGAGTGCTTCACCTTTTTTTATCAACCACCATTTATATTTTTACCTCGCCACTATTTCCTTCTTGTGAACCCGACCATTCCCATCACTCATAACCATGTTAATCACCTCTATCTACTCATGATTACCTTTTAATATTCCCAACACCTCCCTAGATCTAAATCAACTCCTTAGCATCTCTGATTCTGTCTCAGAAAAATCCCCAAAACCTTAAACTATTTATTTATTATCAGCCTGCATTAACCATCATTGGTTCTTACTAAATTGTCATTAGTCATTCCATACTGACGTTGGTCTCGGTATTTAGTAGTCCTTCCTATACCATATCCCTATAACCCTTTTCTAAGTGACCCAAGTGACCCGAAATCTGACCCTTACATGTTCTAGCACCTTGATTATTTACTTTATTTCCATATCTGACCATAGCCTAGCCTGTTATGTTAGATTTTCTTATTGTATTTGGGTGAGATACCTAAATCATATCAACTACCATAGAACCTTATTTATTTATGCCATTTCTTGCATTAAATTGTATTAAATAGTGAGTTGACTACCACCTAGGAAGTATAACACTTCCTGGATCTAGCACACACTAGGCAACCCACTGACATATATTGTTTAACTCTTTCTTTTGGTCTTGTTGTGTATTTCAGGTAGTTCCTCCTAGCCAAAAGGAATATTTCATAGTAATCATTAGATCAAGAATTCAGAACGTGCACAATGACCTTCAAACTGACCCTCAAAATAGGTATTCCTCCTTGACTCACATCCTTATCTATCTCTTCAAATACTTAAAGAAAATGGTGAAACACCCTGAGACACTATTTGTCAATTGTTTTTGTACAAATCAGCCAACAACCATTTATAGTTTATACAGTCTTTGTTTCTACTTTTCATCCCAAACATAAAATTTTGAGGAGGGTTTCCCTTTGCACCTAATGTAACACACAAAGTGTTTTTAGAAGTGTAGGAAAAATTGATTCTAATCCAAACCTTTTCTAGGTATCTTATTATTATTCCCTCAACTATGTTCCAATGTCCCTTTCCCCTAGCGAGTCTTGGATTCAATATGGTTGATATTTTTTATTGAAGCCCATTGATATCTTTTTAACATCAATAGAAATGATATTTTCAGACCAGAATCTCAGTTCACAGTATAGTGATAATAATTTTATAAATTCAGACAGGCCACCTCATAGGTTGATAACTTTCATACCAAACCGAAATGACATATTCCTATTGTATGTTTTCTTATCCCATATGTCAAGTACTCTCTATATAAAATAAGTAAATAATTCTTATCGTTACCTGTACGGAAGTAAACAAATTTTATTTTCATCGGCCGCATATCAATTATAAAAAATTAAAATAAACAACATTTTAGGTTAGGACTACTAGTTACCGATTGACATTGCGGCTTGGATTGCACCTCCTTAACGCATTGTTGGATCCATTGATGGAAGATATATTTCTAATAAACATTCATCAATTCGTAATCTATTTCTTGCTATTAAAAATGTGACCATGTTGTATTTGAAATAAACATTAATCAATTCATAACCAATTTCATGTTTTGGAAAATGAAAGGTTAATTTTAAAAAAATATTGGTTTCTGTGGTGATATGGTAAGTATAATATCAATTATTCTCTATCCTATGTTTCAAATTTAGTGGTTGGTAGGTTACGCTTATATTTTTTGAACCACCCTTTGGCATAAAATAGTCCTCAGCTATTAATGAGGATTTGCGACTGATAGGCTATGCCATCATTGGTCGAACTACACTTCGCTGGACAACCTTTAATGAGGCTAGCCAAGTCCTGAATTACACACCTACGAGCAAGATCAATCCATATGTAGTTCTTCTCAAGATGATGTTGATGCCAAAACATTGTTAATTAAATGTAAGTAGTGAGTATGCAATAGTGAATCGGTGAAACAATGTAGATAGTGTGTAGTTATAAATTAGCGAGACATTTATAAATAGAAAGGTTTTATAGTCTAACCATTATTATATTAAATGCGGATGTATGGACTACGCTAATCTCTAAACTTCATTTTAAATTATTAGCATTTATTATATATGGATTTCCTTAAACTTTATCATCTATTGTATGCCAATCATATAAACTAATTTCTATTAGTTATCGTTTCCTATAAATTTATGGGCCTTACAAATGATTTTTTGTAAAATACACATGGATAACTTACCATCTTGTGAGATTTTATTCATGCTAGATACCTCCGCGCCCTCCACATTTGCGTTCTTCAGTTTTTGTTGTCTTCATAATCATTTATTGTCTTATAAATTTGTGGGGCTTATTAGAAGTTTTATTTATAAATTCACATGACTAACATATAAGGATCTGACTGCATATTTTTTACAAATGTGCATGTCTCGTCCACATCTATCATCTGAACTATAAAAAAAATTGTTTTTAAAAAAATTGAAAACCATGGTAATTGAAAATACAGCTCATTAAACAGATTTATAAAATTATTGAAGGTAAATCACCATGTTCAACTAGTTTTGTAACGTCAATTTAAAAGGGTTGCACATAAAATTCTATATATTTTTTGCTATCTACATAAACAATAAATGTATAAGTAGCATATATATGTTCAAATCCATTAAAAAAAGAACTTGTTGAAGTTGTCTTCAGTGATGAAGCTTTTCTCATATGAGAATAGTATTTTTCATAAACCTTTCTTGATTATATGTCTCAACAATAAAAACAACAGATAGATTGGAATCAACTAATGCATGGATTGCAACACTTCCACCATAAATAACTAATACTAGAGAATTTTTGGAACAACATTGAGTGAACATTTCAACCCTGAAATCATAGTATCATTCACAAGGAAAAGGATAGATGTTTCCTTGTAGGCCAATTTCTCTTGTAGCTACAAATTTTTGTAGTAGTTTCTCCATTCAATCCCTAGTGACATCTTCTCTATAATCATTTTTATTGTCGTAGATGTGCACACCTGTTATTGTGGATTTAAGACACAAAACTTTGAATATCTTGTTGTTATTGTAGAGTCTATATCATCCTGACAGAATTGATTCTCCATTATCTTTAACCTTTTCCATATATGTTTTTACTATGTTTGTCAACATTTTTGAATAATAAATTAGTATTAGAATAATAATAATACATTCTAGCACACTTTTTCCAATAATTGTTAGAAGATCTATTATTACATTAGAATAAATATCACTAGCCAAATTGTAAAAATCAACGATCACACATTCAAAATTGAAAGGATTAGTCAAACGAATAACTGATAAAGTTGATGGAACTTGGAATGGATATACACATTTACATGAAAACATCTTATGTGTGTTGCATCCTTATTGGTATATTTCCTTCCATTGACATTACATAGTTGTCTAATATTGTCTGATCCGCAACAAGAAGAAATTTTTCCACGTCATGTTTTTTTTTCTATTATTCCCCTAATTTGGAATCATATTTTATTTTTCCATTTCTCTCTTTACCCAACACTACAAATTAATAGCGGTAGTGTTTTTAATGCAATTTAAATTTTTCAACTACATTGGATTCACTGCAGGATATCAATACAATATTATCTAGATGATTTTTTTCAAATAATGTATAACTTTTTCTCTCATTTTTTGTCTCCTTTTATTCTCTAGAAATAAGAATCAAATGTCTATGCTATTACACCACCCAAAATAGACCCAGTTAACTAGACATCCCCTGAAATTACTTTATCAGCTAGTATTGATATTTTTTGTCATTCCTCTAGATGCACTGAATGGATTGCATATGAATCTTTCAAGTAAATTTGGTTAAAATTTAACTTGATTATATTAATAGGTAAACAAGCTAGGCCACCAACACCTAATCTAAACAATTGAAATGTTGTTATCTATTTAGTCCACATGTCCTTAGGAAAAATTAGAAAATTCCATTTATCGTATAGATACTTTGGCTTTTTCACTTAAAAAATTTAGAGGCATTGATTCTCAAGGCACTGGATTCAAAGGATTTTTTTTTATATTTTTATATAAAGAAAGTAAGAGTTAATAAATAATGCAATACAATTATAATTCATTAACTTATAATCTTTGGTCTTTGTTTTTGACAATCTTGATCATTGAGGACATCCTAGCGATTGCCAAATGGATCTATCTTTGTATATAAAATCAATAAAATTGGTAGCTGATTTTAGTATCCATTTTCAACCCATGTAACTTTTATTTAGATGGGTCTATCTCCAGCTTAGTCAAATATGTTCATCTTGGCATAGTAAATAGCTTGGAATATTTTGGAGGTGTAAGAAAACCTTTTCTATGGAAGAAATGATAAACAAGAGAGGTTTTCTAATTTCTATGCAATTTTCTGAATACTATAAATATACCTTTATGAATTTCATATGCATTTGAACAACCGTTTTTTCATAATCTATAAGCATCCCAAAATTCCAACCATATTTTGAACAATAATATGGCCCATTTTTTATGGAGGCATGCATTTCTCATTTCGTGAATAAAGAAAAATCCAAATTTATATCCATGATAAGACACTTAATGTTTTCTTAGTCAATTTGTTCGACCTGAACACGTAGTGTCCTCGAAACAATAATCTCTGAGGATAGAATAATACCAACTTACTCTTGATTTTTTTCTATAATAAAAAAATAGCCATAGGTCGATGGGGTACAGGGGAATCGATTTTAACAAACCATTCCTCATCTCTTTTCTTCCAACAATTACCTCCTACAATTAAAGGAATTTTCATGAACAAAGCATGAACAATGGAATACATTTTAGCTATAATTAGAGAAAAATGCATTAATAATTAGGACATTTCTGAAACTTAAATTATTTTCTCACATTGTCTTATAAGGAATTTAAATACTACGCTAGTGGTCACCAATCTCTAGAGTTATTTACTATGTATCATTAGAGAGTAATTGACTTAATGGTTAGCGATCACCAGGCTTCTTCAAGACATCTTATCTATCATTCAACTAGTTAATGTAAATCATATTTTGTGGATCAAATCAATAATAATTTTATTTTGTAAAACTCTGATAGCCAATTATGATGCATTGAAATATAAGAAACCATTTACTCTTTTTAAAAGGATTATGTATGAGTCAAACAATCTATAATATTCCATAGATTACATGATAGGAATGTTAAAAAATATACATTTTAGTGGCAGATACGCTTCTAGTCAACATATAAAAGAAATAAAAGGAAGGATAACAAGATCGTACCAAGACAAGAACAAAGATGCTAATCAAACACCATAATCTATAAGATGAAAGTAATTCTCTAGAATAACTTTAAATAAAACCTTTGCAAACAAATGAGCAGCAATATCATATATTATTATGGAACTCAATGAAATACAATGATAATGGACCTTGCTTACATAGGCAAGGAATAACAATCTAAGAACCAGTCAAGGTCGTAAATGAAGCCATAAATCAAGGAAATAACTAGTCATCAAAGAACTAGTTAAAACCATAGATTTAGGAGAGAATTAGACATCAAAGATCTAGTCAATACCATAGATCAAGGAAAGAACTATACCTAACAACTAGATAATATCTCCTAATATCTAAATAAGATAAAAGAAATATCCACACACATAAGTGGGTGAGGAGAAATACAATAAAGGTAAATAATGTACCTAGGTGAACATGAGATAAGGTAAATACCCACTCTAACAAGAAAAGATTAAAACATTCTTTTTTAGCCATTTACACCTATTGAATGGAAAATTGTATAGGACATTAACATCTAATGTTTGATATTTTGAAAATATTTTTCAAGCAACGAATCATGTTAACGTAGTTTGTGGTAGCTCAAGATTTTTTTTTACAAGACAATGTGACATATGTGTATATCATTAACACTGTAGTCAAGATGATTAAATTCCTATAAAAATACCAAGGAAAATATTCAGAGCGTAGTTGTCAAATGATCTAATATTTGGTATTTTGGGGAGATTGTTTGAGAAAAAAATATCATTAATGGAGTTAGTGGTAACTCAACATGGTGGTAAGGTATGTTACCCTTGAAGGAAGATATGTGACTATACCTCAAAAACATCTGATTTTTCTGAATCATTTTCGTAGAAATAACATTATCAGCTTTCCTCATTATCTGATTAACTCTTTGGAAAAATCCATAAGGGAAGTTCAAAGCCACTCTAGGGCTGTCCCTTTGCACCAGGGCCTTATCCTCTTGATTCATCGCCACTTCTCCAACTGCCCTCCTATGAATCCTATCCCACCTCCCTCCTCCATACCTACACCTGCCCACACTGATCCCACTACCCCCGTGCTAAAAAGAAAGAAGGAAGATGTGACCTCCAGCAAAAAAAGCAAGAGCCTCAAATCCAAAATCCCTACTTCCCAATGCGTCTTAAGGAGCCACAAGGACTTAGAACTTGCTGAAAGCCTTCTGCATATCAGCAGGCCAGTGGAGGAGCCCAAAGAGGAGGATTTGCTGGATAGGGTGGACAAATTATTATATGATATAAAATTATTAGCGACCACTAAACTTGTAAAAAGTGTTGAATGAAACGACATACAAGCCATTAGGATCAATTGTTTCTTATTTAAACACTATCTGTATAGTTTTGGAACACTATGGTTTTTCATTAATTATACTCGTATTATATAAAAAAAATTGGATCGCTAGCCTTATTATGTAGTTCCCATAGGATTTTTTTTCAACACATGTTTCCTATTAAAGAAAATTCCTAGCGACTACTAGGCTCCTTTACCTATTGACATAAATGACATATCATAACATACACTCAACAGAAATTCCATATAGAAAAACCATGGTATAGTGTAGCGGTCGCTACCTAATACTTTTACCTCTTGCCACTATAAACACTATTTCTATAGTTTTGGAAAACTAGTGTTTTTCATTGATTATACTTGTATCATATAACAAATTTGGATCATTAACATTATTATTTAGTTCCCATAAGATATATTAATTTGAAAACATAATTCACATCATTTCCTATCAAATAAAAATTCTTAGTTGTTGCAAGGGTCCATTACTTATTGACAAAAATCCATATAAGACCCTAGGATTAACAATGCTTATTTTGAAAATATCCATAAAATAATAAAGCATGATATAGATTAGTGGTTTCTACGCTCCTTCTCTTATCTCTTTTCATTATAAATACTATTTTTATAGTTTTAGAACACTAGTGTTGTTCATTGATTATACTCGTATCATATAATACCTTTGGATCCTTAGCCTTATTACGTAGTTCCCATAATATTATTTTTTTCAACACATTTTTCACATTGTTTACTGTTAAATAAAATGCTTATCGACCACTAGGCTCCTTTATTTATTGAAAGAAAGACTATATCAGAGCCAACAGAAATTCCATATAGAAAAACCATGGTATAGCTTAGCGGTTGCTACACTATACCTTTACCTCTTGACATTATAAACATTATCTGTATTGTTTTGGAACACTAGTTTTTTTCATTGATTATACTTGTATCATATAACAACTTTGGATCGTTAGCCTTATTATGTAGTTCCCATAAGATATATTAATTTGAAGACATAATTTACGTTGTGTCCTATTAAATAAAAAGTCTTAGGGACCACTAAGCTCCTTGGCTTATTGACAAAAATGTCATATCAAACCATAGGATCAACAGATTCTTATTTTGAAAATAGCTATAAAATAGTAAAGCATGGTATATCTTAGTGGTCACTACACTCTTACCTTTATCACTTTTCATTATAAAGACTAGCTATATAGTTTTTCAACACTAGTGTTGTTCATTTATTATAATTGTATCATATAACAACTTTGAATTGCTAGCCTTATTATGTAGTTCCCATAAGATTTTTTTATTCAAAAAAGAAATTCAAAACATTTCCTATCAAAGAAAATACTTAGTGACTGATAGGCTCCATAAAGTTACAAACCATGGGATAGCTTAGCAGCTGCTAAGCTCCTACCTTTACCTCTTGACATTGTAAACATTATCTGTATAGTTTTGGAACACTAGTGTTTTTTCATAAAAATAAATATCTTATCTCTCACAAGTCCTAAAGATTTATTATTTTAAATATGTCGTTTGAATAAAAATTTGCAGCAATTGGATCTTAGTGGTCACTAATTGTTTTCCTATATATAAGTCATTTTTTAGTATGTGTCAATTTTAATTGGAGAATTAATTTAAATTATCACACAATTTATCTAATAATGTCGATGTCAATTTTAATAAAAATAAAAAATTAAATGTCTCTATATTATTTGAATACACTTAAAACTATGTTCAGGACTAATTTTTTTTTTCTTATAATATATATTTTCATTATGCTTGTTTTAATATTTTTAAGGTCGAATTGCTAAGATTTTTAATTTTCATTATAGTGATAAATATAATGAAGATATGTTTGACCTTATTAGTTTTAATTTTTATACCATGGAAAAATATAAATTTTTAAATTTGAAATCCTCCACCTTTTCAAATATTTGAAATTTCAATATCCTACACTTTTGCTCTAAAGGGGGAAAGTGAAAATTTCAAATTTTCGTATCCTACTCTTTTTATATTTTCAAAATTTATTTTATGGAATGTGTCAAACAAACTATTAAATACCTTAGAGAATTATTGATTAGGGTTTCTGTTTTTTTACACGTGGAACATGTCTCCAAAGTCAAAAAAATGCACAAGTCATAGATTGTATGGCCGAGTGTTCCAATCCCATTTTTTTTTTGCACATGACTATAATCTTGTTTATACAAAAAGAAAAAAAGGACGCACATAAAGGTTGTATAGAAAGGAGTCACACGAAGGAGGAAAACAACAAAAGTTGCGAATAAAATCAAATAAATAGTTTGTTAAAGGTAGCAAATGAACGTTTGACAGACAACATAAAGTATGAAATAATCCCAGATATTACTAAATCAATTATTTATAGTAAAGGTATACCTTTTTATTGTGGGCTCTATTAGTTTCTCTATAGATGACCAGCTCATGTGTTTTTCATGGTAGTTCATTCATGATCTGCATCATTCCTGCTTTGTCCTACTGAATAGTGCTCCATTGTCAAGTCTTTGTTTCCAGTTGATTTTTATATCCATGTCAAATGGCATTGTTATTAAAAAAACTACAATATTTTTTGTGTTACAGAATAAAATTTAATACCTTTTCTACTCTAGCATTTATCTCTGGTGAACACTTTCCATTTTCTACCTTTCTATGTCTCTCTCTAGGTATTTTTGTTTTGAAATTTTCGTTCGCATTCCTGTGATTTTTTAGGATAATCATGGCTTGTCGCATATTAATGTTTTTTTTTTAATTTTATTTTGGTTGAGAGAACCAAGATATTTTAATTTTGTTTATTAAGATGATCGAAAAGAAACATCACTAATAAATTCATATCACATCTTTACATGCTTTTCACTTAGACATTTTAGGAAAATATATCAGGTTAATAAATTACTTTAAAACTATCAAACCATATTAATAATTCAATTGTATGATAATTATTTCCAATTATATACATTTTCCCATATAGAATTAAAAAATGTAATGCCTTCAGCAATTTTATGTCATGCACATTGGAAGTTAAACACTTATATATGCGTTAATATTACTAAATATAATGTTAATCACTTTGTATTTACTAATTAATATATTGTTACTTTTGTGCCCACTAATAAATGGCAAAAAATTCACATAGCTTTGAGATAGCCATGATATAATTCTTTTTTTTTACAACCTATTTACTAAACGTGAATTTTATTTCAAATTCCATACATGATTCTACATGTATATTTATATATCCATTATATAATTTTTGAATTTATTATTTATCGTTTATATATTTTCAATAATATTTATCTTATTTGAATACACTCTACCATGGGAAAAACTTTCTTCCCTAGCATCCGCTAGGCTATAATTCTTATTTTTTTAAAAATCTTTTACTTTGGCCCCTCACGGATCAGTTTTTTTATATAGGAAAAATAGTGTTTTTGGTCCTAGCGATCGCTTTTGTTCTTTGTATTTTTTTATATTCACGAAGATTTACAATTTCAATTTATGAAATAGCTTCATTATGAACATGATATATTTAACTTCAAGAATAGATTAGCGACCACTAGGATGCAATTAATAGATGGTGTCGTATGTAAAAAAATATTTTATAACTTCCCAGTCACTAGTCTAAGTTTTGATAATTTTCATAAATGTATGATAATTCTGCCAAAATTTCATAAGAAATAGAGAAATCTATATGTATACATGTATAACACATTAAATATATGATTCTACATGTATATTTATGTATCTATTATATAAACGTCATATTTATTTGATATCTTTTATAACTTTTCAATATGATTTCTCTTATATAAATACACTCTACATGAGAAAATTTGTGCAAACTAGCACCCACTAGGATATAATTCTTATTTAGAGAAACCATTCATTTATCTTTTGCGGCCTCTCGGAGCATGTTTTGTTATATAGGAAGCACACTATTATTTATTTCTAGCAATCACATTAATGTTTGTCTCTTGTTATATATGAAAAGATTAAGAATTTAAATTTATAACATAGCTTCATTATGAGCATGATATATTTACCTTTAAGAATAACTTATCGGCTGCTAGGGTGTAATACGTAGATCGTGTTATATTTAAAAACGTGTTATATAACTTCTAGGTCACTAGTACAAGTCTATATATACATGTATATCACATAAAATATAGGATTCTACACGTATATTTATGTATCCATTATATAAATTCCTGATTTTTTTTAGCATTTATATAAACTCCTATATGAATACACTCTACATGAAAAAAATTTCCTACTCTAGTGATCACTAGGCTCTAATTTTTATTTTGAGGAAGTATCCGTTTACCTTGGCAGACTCACGAAGATGAGGATTTTACTATAGACAACACACTTTTTTGGGTCAAGAAATCACTTTTTTATTTTTCTCGTGTTAAATATGTAAATATTAATATCTATATTCATAAAACAACTTCATTATAAAAATAATATAATTACTTTTAAGAATAGCTTAGTGGATGTTAGGCTTCATCAAGTATATCACGTCGTACCTAAAAACGTGTTGTAAATCTTCATGGCCTCTCGTCCACTAGGTTAGCCCAAGACATAATATTAAGACCTTCCGATCGGTTGGATTAAAAAAATTAAATTAATATAGTTTGAGCTAAATGGGCACTAGGTATTTCAATAATGTAATATTTCTAGCTTAGTGGTCATTATAATTTATTAAGTTATTAAATTATAATTTGAACTTAGCATCCACTAGCTTACGACACAACATAATATTTAGATCTTATTAGTCTTTAGGTTTCAGTAAAATAAAGTAAGGTATTATAATCTTAGGGTTAGTAGGTACGCCAAAAACTAATATTACGATCTTAGTGAATACTGGGATTTAACAAATTAAATCAACATAGTTTGAGCTTAGAATCCACTAGGTATTTAAATAATATATTATTTCAATAGAAAGAGTCACTAAAATTTAACAAAATAAAGAAAGACATATTGAGTTTAGTTTCTATTAGGTTTTGTTTCAACAAAATTTCACCAAATGATAGTGTAATCTTTGAAGATGGAAACAAGATATGTATAAATTAGTTGAATTTACCGTATGATTTTAAGTTTTTAAATTAATATATTTCGAGCATATAACCTGCTAGGTTATGCTACAACATAATTGTTGGAACCAAGCATTGGTTAGGATTTAATAATGTTACGCCATTAATTATATATCTTACATTAGATGGATATAGTTGACTTGTGGCTATCATGATTTATCTCTTTCATATATGATCTATTAACATTAATAGGCTAGCCTTGTTATTGGACATATAATAGGAGTAGTATAACTAGGGGTTATAGGTAGTGGATGATGATCATATTGAGTATTTGAATCTTAGTGTATGTTTCAGAGGTTTCCCCCTCAAAGTGGCTAAGTTATTATACTTTCATATTAATAGCATTTATCTGCAATATTGTGTTACTTGGTGTTCTATTTCTGGTGACATTCATGATTAATCAAGTAATTTCATTACAAGTGGTATCAAAGCTTGATCTCAACCATCGTTGTGTCAAACCCTAATTGTGAAGGTTCGACTATATCTCAAAATTGTTAGTGAATTTTTTTGCAAAGTATTTTTGTGGTCTGGAAAAAATCAATCAAGTAATCTCCTCTCCAAATTTCAAACAGTTTGGACTTATTTTGCAAAACTTATAGCGGTTCTATGTTTTTTTCATAATTTCGGCTACCTCAGGTGCAATTTTTATGGAATTTCTTCTAAGTTTCATAACATTTTTCGGAAAGCTATGCGAAAAATTAGCTAGGGTTTATCTTCTTTATGATTTCCTCTATTCGAAAAAAAAAATTTATGAGACCCTAAACCCTAAAGTTTTTTTGTATGAAGTCTACCCCGAGTCTCAAAACCATACATCATGACTGGTAGATCAACTCGAGGCCAAGGGAAAGGTCAAAACAACTCCAGGAATGACCCTAAAATAAGGAAGATATGGACTTAGAATCTATATGGTTTGGGAGTATCTAAGGTAGTCATCCAACTTCAGGAAAGGGTAAATAATATGGTCAGCTAAGGATGACCTCAATAATGAGCTTCTTCAACTTCGAAAGATTACCTTAGGGGTGATACTTTAGATGAATTTCCAATGTAATGCAGTAGGATTTATTGCGTCGTATCTTCAAATACAACTCCCAATTCTAGTCATATGGATTCCTCTCATAATGGTCACATAGATCCAAATCACTCCAATTAGGGAAGATCATTTTCTCATTCAGGTGGATCCACTTTCCAATGGAGGGGCATCATTCCACAAGTGGAAGATCATAAATTTGATGGAAAGGATCCAATCAATTAGAGGATCCAAATGGATTTTTTTTTGACATCCATTAGATCCCTAGAGGACAAAAGGTAACTATGCAATCCTCATACCTAGAACCTGATCAATTTGTTTGGTATCATTGGTTATGTGCTCAAAAGTGAAGAAGAATGCATTAAATTTGACCTGGGATAGGATCCACTCAAGAGCTTGGATTACCTTATGACTCTAGTGTTTCAGAGAATATTTTTAGTGAATTATGAAAGTCTATGGTCAGACTTGTTCATTTAAGGAGTATGTCCACAAATTCCAAAATTTTTCCTTACATGTGGAGGATCCTTATAAATAAATTACTTGAATGATTCGTCTGGTATTGGGGGTCTTAAGGACCGCATTGAGCATGAAGTATGCACATGTTTAATCACACTCAAGGTTTCTGATATCTATTATTATGGCGCATAGGGCATAGGAAAATTTTATTTCCAGTAGAAGGTAGTACTTATCACTAACATAAAATATTGTAGCACCTTGCCTCCATCGTACCCTTGTTCAGTTTAGAATGACACCTCAAAAAATTGAAGAAAGAAAGAGAAAAAGGGTTATGTTTTAACTGTAACAGATAAATATGGACTAGGTCATAAATGTTTTGAGAAAAAAATTGTTTTAAATTTAAGGGACCGGTGATGAGGAGGAATATAAGGAAACATCAAGCAGATGAAGTGGAAAAATTAGAGGAAGAATTTAGAAGATCCCCAGCCCACTCTTTCATGTCATGTTGTATCAAGTATTAGCACTCCACAAACCCTTTAGGTTCATGGGTTATCCTAAGAAGCAAGAAGGTAACAATATTGATTGATTTAGGGAGCACACATAATTTCATCAATCATGAGCTGGCAATAAGGCTAAATTGTTTCATTTATCCAAACACCTAAATTTCAAGTAATGATTGAAGATGGCGGCACAATCCAATGTGCAGCTAAATGCCATACAAGTCAAACTTATTATGGGTGACTACACATTAGAATATACGATGTTTGTCTATTCCCATGGGCGAAGTTGATATTGTCTTAGGTGTTCAGTGACTCAACAACTTTGGGCACCATAGAGTTAAATTTCCAAGAATTGTTCATGCGATTTCACTCTGAAGGTGAACAATTTGAACTTTGGGGACTATAGGCATAAAGATCCTCAGGTGGTGAGTTCTCACCAAATACAGAAAGATTCTTTAAAAAGGGGGTTTGAAGGATTTGTAGTAAAATTTTTCTCCATGGAATTTCAACTGCAAATGATGGTAGTACATCCTGATCTTCAAAATTTTATTGATCAACATGTAGTTGTATTTGAGGATCCTAGAGGATTGCCTCTTGAAATTGATCATGATCATGTCCATTTAGCTAATTCTAGGAAGCCAACCTCTCAACATCAGGCCTTATAGATACCCATATGTGAAAAAGTGAGAAATCGATAAGATGGTGGAGGAAATGTTGGAAATGGATGTTATTCGTCACAGTTAGAGTGCCTATTCTGCTCCTAGTGGTGATGGTGTGCGTCACAAGGATGGAAGATGGCACATGTGTCCAGACTACAAAGAACTTAAAAATTTACACTATCAAAGATAAGTTTCCTATTCCTATCATTGATGATTTATTATAAGAGTGGCATGGTGTAATTTATTTTACAAAACTAGATCTTTGTTTTGGGTATCACCAAAGTAGAGTAAAGAAAGAAGATATTCATAGGAAAACCTTCATAACTCATTAAGGGACCATTATGAATTCCTAGTGATGCCAATGTTTGGTTTTAATAATGCACCATCTACATTTCAAAGTTTTGATGAATTCAATATTTAGACCATTCCTACAGAAGTTTGTTTCTTTGTATTTTTTGATGATATCCTCGTCTACTAACAAATCTTGGGAGAAACATTTACAACATGTTAATACAGTATTGGAAGCCTTACAGAAACATCAACTATATGCCAATCCTTCGAAGTGTTCTTTTGGGGTACATGAAGTGGAATACTTGGGCCAATAGTTGTTTCTAATTAAGGTGTTAAGGTGGACCCTCACAAGATACTAGGCCATGGTGGAATGGGAATTCCCAATAACGCTCAAGCATTTACGAGGTTTTTTAGATATCAAGAGTGCCTTATCGCATATTTGTAAAAAAACTATGGAAGTATAGTAGAACCACTCACAAAATCATTAAAGAAAGGATCCTTTCAGTGGAATGAGGAAGCTTCGATGGCATTTGAAAAATTAAAGGTGGCCATGTGCACTACTCCAGTATTGAGATACCCCAGATTTCTCCAAGACTTTCATCTTTGAATGTGATGCTTCAAGGAAATGGGATCGGAGAAGTACTCATGCAAGAAGGACATCCCATATCATTTGACGAGCTGACAACTAAAAGGAAATAATTTTTTGAAGCCCACCTATGAGAAGGAAATGATGGAAATACTATATACATTCAAATATTTGAGACCATATTTGATGGGTAGACACTTCAATCTAAAAACCGATCATGATAGTTTGAAATACTTCTTGGAGCAAAGTACTATCTTTAGAAGAACAAACAAAAATGGGTCACTAAGATGTTGGGGTATGAATTTGAGATTTTTTATAAGAAAGGGACAGGACAATTTGGTCATGCTAATGCTCTATCTAGGAGGGATGAGTCCATCAAAAGCATTGTTATGTGTCCATCTCTATACTAAATGACATATTGGGTAGATCAAGCAAGGGGAGAATGGAAGACAAGATGCATCAATCCATATTCTCATTCAAAATCTCCAGGACAGATCCAACCATATCAGAACAATTTATATGGAAGGGGGATGCATAGTGGTACAAAGATAGGTTATATCTGTGTAATAGCTATACACTTAAACACCATGTTCTTTCAGAGATCCATTCTTCTCCACTAGGTGTCCATTCAATGGGTTACTTGAAAATTTATCCTAAAGTTAAGCAAGGATTTATTTTGGGAGGGGTTGAAAGGGATATGTTCAAAACTTTTTGGCAAAATGTGTGGTATGTTAGTGTAATAACGGTGAGACCATCAAGAAACCAAGTATTCTTCCAACCTTTGTCCATTCCTAATGAGATATGGGAAGCGGTATCGATGGATTTCATCATAAGATTGCCTAAATCATAGAGGGGAAAAGTCATCATCATGGTCGTGGTGGATAGACCTATAAAGTATGTTCATTTTTGATACCATGGCTCATCCTTTCACAGATAATACAATTGTCCATCTCATTTTATAGGACACGGTTCAAAAGCTCCATGACACACCTAAAATTAGAGTAAGTGAGTTATTGTGATTTGATATTTACAAGCAATTTTTTGGACTGATTTATTCCCTTATTTTGGTACCCAAGTAACCCAAAGTTCATCTTATCATCCTCACTCAGATGGGCCAACTGAGGTGGTAAAAAAACATGTTTAGAGGGATAACTTTGATGTTTTACTTTAGATAAACAAGAACGCTGGGTGCAATGGTTGCCACTTGCAGAATGGCATGGTACAAATACTTCATTTCATAGCTCCTCCAAAATTTCTCCATTTATGGAACTTTACAGGTACCGTCCTCCATCACTCATCTCTAGCTTGAAGGTCAAACCAAAGGTGAGGGTAATCGAAGATCACATTCAACACCAACATAAGGTACTCTCTATTCTTATAGATCATTTGGAAAGGGCACAAAAACCGAATGAAGCAACAGGCTGATCAACATCAGTAGTGAGTGAAACTGTGAAGAGGGTGAATTTGTTTTTATATGATTGGATCCATATAAGCAATTATTGTTAAAACAGTAGAAGAAGGATAATAAGTTTTCTCCAAAATACTATGGTCCTTATCGAGTGTTGTAGAAAAAATTGGTAGTGTGGCATATAAGCTGGAGCTCCCTCCAAGCAGTAAAATACATCCAATATTTCTATGTTTCTTTTTTGAAGGAATTTATTGGGCCTCACAATTCCACGCAGTTAGTGCTTCCTGAAACTGGATGAGGAAGGAAGGGTTGTCTTGAAACCTGAAGGTATTCTTCAGACATGCACCAAAATATTAAGGGCCAGATTTATTACATCGAGTACTTGATCAAGTGGAAGAATATGAATATTGAGGATGAATCATGGGAGGATGAAGCACTTCATGCAAAAACATCCAGGAATTCCTAACGTTGGGGACGATGTTTTTTTTAAGGGGAGGGGCATGCTACACCCTTAGTCCTATAGCTTTTATTGGATGGATGTAGCGATGACTTGTGGCTATACATAATCTCTCTTATCATGATCATATGTTTTTCATTTATGATCTATTCATATGTTTAGTAGGTTGGTCTTGGTGTTGGCCATAACATAGGATTAGTATACATAGGTGGTTAGTGAGGTACTAGATGAAGGATCATCTTGAGTATCTAAGTCTTATTTTTTGGTTTGGAGGTTGCTCCCTCGAAGTAGCTAATCTATTCTACTTGCATATTGATAGCATTTATCTACAATATTGTGTTATTTAGTGTTTTATTGCTATGGTTATATTCATATTTAATACAAGTAAATTCATTATAAGTGGTATCAGAGCTAACCACCCAGGTATTCTAAGCTTAGTGGCACAGATAGGTTATTCCATAACATATTATTTGCAGTGTTCCATTCCCTAGGCTCATATAGGGAACTTGAATTATGATATTTTACTATATTTAGGCACAATATCTAGTGTCTGGAGGGTTACGGGCTACAGAAGGGTGGTGGGACGTTATGATCCCCAGGGGTGGATTTCACTAACGCTTTGGGGTTTTGGTGTAACAGTTCGTTACATAGTTTCAAGCTAAAGGGCCGCTCCATATTTACAACACATATATAATGATCTACATGGAGAGTACAAAGCCATTTAATCATACCTCAAAAGATAAGAACATATCAAATCCCAATGTTCAAATGCAATGTGTAGGTATAAAGGACAAACTTCATAACCTGATAGGGTACTAATTCATACATTGCTAGGGTTTTAAGCAACCATAAACCTATCCTATTATTGAAGCTTAGATGGCTGGTAGCTTCTATGAGCCACTTGAAAATAACTTGATATGATTTTGTGTGCCATTTTTATAACTTTGTGACACATTTGATCGCAAAATAGTTTGAGCTTAGCAGCCGCTAGGTACCTATAATGTATGGATTTATCATTAGACCTAATTTAGAGATTTGAGGTTCATTTAACAAACTAATATAAATACATGAATATGTTTATTTGGAACTAGTATTTCATTTTTTTTATTTTGATGTTTTGAGTCCTATAATGGACCCATTGGCTTAGGACAGAAGCTTATTTACGAAGAAGTATAAGCAGGAAAATCCAACTTAAATATTCCAAGAGTAAGAACAAGAATAAAATTGTTGAACACGAAGGGTAGAATACTAGGATTAATAACAAACCGACCAAAACATCAATAAGACTTTGGGCTTAGTGGTCGCATTAGGTATTTAAACAATATAATAATTTTAAGTTACAATGCAAATGAAACAAGAGTAAAAAAGTGAACAATTATCTATTTTATAACCTTATATATTAGGTAGTTTAAGAATTAATGAAAAATACTTAGTCAAATTAGTAACTAACAAGTATGTAGTTTCCAAATTTGTTAGGCAAATGCAAGAGTGTCATAATTTACAAGTGACAAGATATGTTTGCCTTAAGAATATATACATAATTATCAGTTGAATTGCATTCAATGATATTAAGATTTGGAAACTAACCCGATATCTGTTTATCATATACCTACATCACAAAGGAGGTACATGAGGAAATTAATCGATGGTGTGAATATATTCCAGACATTGTAATCTCATGATGAATACAAGAAACTTATCAAATGCTAAATATATGGCCAAATAACTGACATAAGGGAAGAGTATGGCATCATCTAGAGGATAATGTGGTCAAATAAATACTTTGTAGGGGCTATAAACTGTGGTTATACAAAGATGCATATTATGGATGAATTAATCTATATAGGGGACTATAATTACAAATGCATCCAGGAAAGATTGTGGCCAAGGTCATATCCACCTTGCCAATGGATAAAATAAAAATCCTAATGATCCCATTACACTTTGATCAGAGGAGGAGGACAAATCCATGAATAATTCTTTTATTTTCATCTTTAGTGCTAACATTTGGTATTAGATTTATATACCCTGGAACAATTAGACAATCATGTAAAGACCACAAGTCATTGAATTTGACATCCATTATGTCAAGTGCATTTGTTTGAAACATGATATTGAATATATTGAAGTAGATTCTCTTCCAACTTGTCATGCTCCCATTTTGAAAGATGAACTACCTGGAAGAGTTGGATATTATGGCTCCTTCATATCACTCATCCCTTAAAAGAAAGAGTTAAATAGATTTCACGTGTTACATTATTTGAATGGTTTGGGTCAAGCCATATAACATGTGCATGCTCTCACAATATATCAATGTCCTATTATAACCATCATGAAGATGTCACTGTTATAAAAAAGTGTGAAACATATCGATCCAATTTTACATGGTTTCATTCCAGGGAGCTTTATCCCATCCATCAAATTAATTAACATGAGTCCCCGTAAATCCTTTCTTATCATAGCTCTTAACCACATCCTACAAAGCACAACACTCCATGACTACCCAAGATAATTGACCAACATTAGTATATTCACTAGTAATTTGATGATTTACAAGGAGCACATGTGTGACCATAGATCATGAAAAAGATGTATAAGGAGTATCATGCAATATCTAGTTATCCCGGATATATACAACCACCAATGTGCAACACACGTGACTTTATGTGAGGAAAGATGTGCTGGTTCCACACATGTTTACATGGCATTAGAGATCACATAACATGAAAAATCTTGATTCCTATGATAACTCAATAAACATGTATGACTTGATGATGTACATCTTGCATGTAGTAGTAGACCATTAATCGATCTCTAATCTATCACATAAAACCAATCTATCGATATCATAACTAACACCATAAACATGTAATAAATTAGTGAGTAATAAATACACATGTCACCACCAATAAAAGGTTACGCCTCATGGAATAATCTACCAATTTAGTAAGCATGAAATCTTATAAATGTGATTATATTTTGGAAAATTAAAGCCATAAGTTATTTTGAAATAACTCCACCATATACATAGTAAAGCAACACAACACACATATGCAAGGAAAAACATGTATAAGTACTCTAAGAATTTGTATATCATCAATGGAATTTACAAAAAGGTATTATAGCCTAAAAATCATGCAAGATGTCCCAAGAGTTACGCCATGCCCTAGTATGTAATAATTTCATCGTAGTTATTTGGGTCATATATGATACTACAATTTACTATGTGTGCATTCATAGATGATTTCTGAGTTTTAACAACCGCTAGGTTATGCCACGACAACTTTTAATTAATGACTTTCCTCTGGTATGATTTTGTGTATATGTTTCATGCAAACTTAGTAATTTGTGTTAATTGGCATGTCAACCCACTTTTATCAGAATTAAAAAAATCATTCCGTAATGTTTCATAAACACCCCACTTGTCTATCATTTTATTTACAACATTCATCTATATGTAAATAAGTCATTGAATTATTTCCTACCTGGTCAGTTGGTTTGTGCTAGCCTGATAAATTTGACATGTCTTATTCCAGCAAATTTTGTATTATTTTAAGATAATCTTTAATTCTTATGTCGACACTGTTTCAAGTATTTACACTTGATAGGTCTCACCCATAAATGAAGTAAAGTAGAATTCATGGTGAAATCAAATTTGTAGAGTGAATGCATAAGAAACAACTATCAGCCACATACTTTGTGTAACAATTTTTCCCAAGATTTAAAGGGCTTTACCAAACCCTTGGAAATTCATTATAAGTGACATCGGATACAAGCACGAATCAACATATACATCCCTCGTTTCTAACACAAAAACCTCCAGTTTATGTTGATCTTGTTTTCATAATACACACATCCATCCAAACAATGTATCACTAGTCCATTAAATTATTCTCAATAATGGCATAATTACATCATTCATACACAAAATCTCATGTACATCATTTTCATTTTGTAATCTCATGCACAAACATGTATTTTATGTGCTACATTAACCATTACTTGAGTATACATGGTCATAAAACCATTTATGGAATACAGGAATCTTCTAGCACAAAGTCGTCTTAGTGATCAAAGGAGGCAACTAGACTGGGTGCCTATACATTCATTTGAACCAATTCGGGAACTATCTTTATTTTGTTAACAAGAGGAAACTATCCAAATGAGTCTCTAGTATTGTCCACCTCCAAGTATCAACCCTTTTATCAATCAGACTGATACAAGCTCCTTGACATATTGCTAAGAGGAGTATACCTTACCAAAACATTGTTTTGGCTGTGGTTGACACTTAGATGACCTGCATATTATTCCAATGTTAGTGACATAGATTTCAGAATTATTCGCACTTTGACCCAACTTCTTGTGCTCCACGCGTCCCTAGAATCTTACAGAAATGTTCCTGCAGGGATGGGAACTCTTATAATTTTTCCTATTATGATACATGTATCACTTATGCAACTTTTAGGCTTGTCCACAAAATCCCCTATCAACATCTCCTCATCCTTAAATAGTTTTTTCATCCTCAAAAAAATTAATCATTAATCCTACTCTACTACAATTTATCCCTTAGTTATGTAATTTTTGGTTCCCACTCGTGAACACTCCAAATACTCATTCTATAAGGTCAAGGCCTTCTAAATTTCCTCATGTATGTTCCACATATACCTTCACTATTAAACCATTGTTACGGGGTCCCTTTTTTTGTTTATATTTTTATGTTTATCATCCCACTAAGGTAAGAAGAAGTATGTCAATCTGAAATTGGCTTTGAGTCTTCAGCTGATGCATTCCCTGATTCAAATCAACCATGGCATCAATGTTCCTATGTGATTTAATAATTATAATTTTTTAAATTTAGATCATACACTGCTACTTGTTCCTTTTCATTCTTCTCACACTTCCCTTTACCCTCACAGAAACATCAACTCAAATCAATCTATTTCTATGTAGTTTCCCAAATTATTTTTATTATAACTGTGACGCATCAAACATCATTTATTTTTCAAGCCTCATCAGTGAAGATGATCAAAGCAATTCTTAATTAAACCTTTTTAATGTTTTCCTACTATTTTCTTAGAATGGTATTCAATGCAATGATGGTCATTTCAATATATTTTGTAGTAAAGTCCCCTTTTCATAAATCTTATTAACTTTTGAATAGACATGACCACTGAAATATGTCACTTCCAAATTTCTAAAATGCCATTTATTATAATTTATATATGTAGTTAGTTTCTTTTAATTATTTTTTGTTAAAAAGTGACTCCTCATATATGTAATGAAATTTAAAAAATCTACATAATAAATACATCACTTCAAAGTTATTAAATATGATAGCACATCTCATGTTCTCAATATTTATTTAAAAACAAATAAAAATTATGTATTCAAATAAGGCCTTTACATAGTAATATCATATATAACCACCAATATAGAGATAGATAAATGATTAATTTTATAATTATAATATTAAAAATTTGAGCATATCCAACATTTATACATTACAAATATTGACTCTACGAAAATAATCTTGAAAAATTATTGGTTATATATTGTTGAAGTAATAAACTTGGATGAAAGGTATAGTCACCTACGTATGACAAGAACTAATAATAGCATTATTTTTCTTATCTTTAACACAATATAATTCATATTAAAAATTTAATACAAACATAGAAAAATTTGTATTTTAAAAATTTAACTTACAAATCTGATTTTTACTACAAACGGGGATAAAGAAAAGCTCTAACCTTATTTTTTCCTTATATTACCTAGTGAAAGGGACCTAGACTGTAAAAAAATTATTACATGAAGTTTCCAAAGATATCATCGCTCATCCTTAGCAGTCCTCGTCTAAATGTGTTATCATGAAAAGTATGCAAGATCTAACAATAATACATTACCCATTTATCAAACGTAATTCAAAAAAACCCACCAAGTTGTATACCTAATCGAAATACAAAAAACTATATTCTTACATAGAATTACGATATATTTCCATTGCCAGCTCCTTCACCACTGTTACACCTAAAGAAAAATATGTCAGCATCAACAGACATTTCCTACTCTGACTCAATAGAGGTACCGTTTGGAGGGAAAATTTATAGTTTCTTCGGGAGGAAGTTCAAGTCCTAGGTAATCAGCTATGGCATTTTGATCTACAACTATTGGCATCACAACTGATTAACATGATGAGATCCCTCTCCACCATTAGTTCGAGCTTTTGGTGTGACTGAAAATTGTGCAGCTATGATACTAGTCAGTTAAGTGAGCCAGTCCCAGAGTAGTTCTGGGATGGGTGACCTCCCAGGAAATTCCCAGTGTCACTTCCTCCTAATGTTGTTGGGCCTGATTGGGTGTATACTTGGGTCCATCATGTAGGAGGGTATTGGCATAGCAATTGATTAACATGATGAGATCCCTCTCCACCATAAGTTCGAGCTTTTGGTGTGATGGAAAGTTGTGCAGCTCTAATACCAGGAAGTTAAGTACATCGCCCCCAGAGTAGTTCTAGGATGGGTGACCTCTCGAGAAATTCCCAGTGTCACTTCCTCCTAATGTTGTTGGGCCTGATTGGGTGTATACCCAGCTCCATCGTGCGGGAGGTTATTGGCGTAGCAACTGATTAACACGATGAGATACCTCTCTACCATCAGTTCGAGATTATGGTGTGATGGTAAGTCATGTAGCTCTGATACCATAAAAAGAGTTTGTGAGAATTGAATCAGAAACGAGACACCACGAAGTAGTTTCACTCCAATGGAATCGTGATAGCTCCAACGTAATTGCAAGAAAGAATCAATCAGTAATGGAAGAACTTGCTCAACAGAAACAAAGCTTGCACATAGAGGAAAGACAGCGGAGTGTCTTGGCATGCTCATAAATGAATAGTAAACGGGTACATATAGGGTGCTGAGTAACCCTAGTGCATGACACACATCAAACTCTAAACCTAACCCATGTGAGATGACCCTCTAATATGAGAGGACACATAGGATAACTCACACTAACATTAACTAGGGATTTCAACACATTGAGGATGGCACACACATTAAAATTGGCCTTAGATCCCCTCTTGTACCCTTTTTTTTCAAGCTCAACATGGTCCATATGAAAATAAAACTGACTAAAGGCATTTGAGAACATATTGGTGCCACATATACCTTGTGCCACATCAAATATATTCTACCTCCAAATTTAAATCTTGGGGTCTAACACCAACCCATGCAAATGGGAATGAATCTCCTCCACCTTAAAACAATCATTATCTTGAGTGACTAACAAAATATTCGATATCTGTCAATGCATAGTAAGATTTTGAATATTTCTATATATCCACTCTTCAAATGAAACTTCCACATTATCTTTACAAAATGGGGATCGACGGGAGCCCTGTAGATCCATAGGACATGATCGACCTGAACTACTAGCACACTTCCCTCGGCTTCCACTTCTTTAAATCTCTAAAATAGGAGACTGTGAGCTTTCCAAACTTCCAAAAATGGTGTGTCAAATGTCCAAGATGTCCTAGTACTTAAAGATAAGGGAGAGGAGACAACCAATTTTCCTAATTTTTCATTTAAATACTTCCTTGTTGTCAATTCCGCCACATGAGAAAAGGATATAAACCCCAAGAAGGAGGCTCGCAAGACAATGCAATTCATATTAATGATTTAAATCATTAATTAAGGCATTTTTTAAGGCCATTGGAAATTTATTTGTCCATTTCTTTGAGAAAATTCCTTCCATTCTCATCATTCTTAATCCCATATTATCGAGATGGATTTTATTTACAAATGTTTATGATGTGATTTGTTAAATAAAGTTTATTGTTTTATGAATGGTTTATTGTTTTGGATGTGCATCTTGTCCAAGATTGCAAATTATAAGTATTCCTTTTTTGTTAAAATTAAATGCAGTGAATATTTTATTACCAATTTTTTTTCTAAAAGTCATATCTTATTTTAAAATTGTGCAAATGTCTTTCTTAGAATTTTCATTTTCTTAAATATAATAAATCAATGTTGCAACAAGGCCTCATATTTGTCAAATTTTTACAAACTAGCCAAAAAATGAAAAAAAATAAATTACTTTTGTACATTAGAAAGTTTAAAAGTTATACAATGTCCATTATTTTGGAAAAGGGGAAATATGGGGGTTTTGAAAGGACCCACATCCTTTTACAAAAAGGACCTTAAGGCAGAATAATACATTGAAGCATAGAAGAGAGAAATATCTTAGGCCACAAAATAAAAAAACCACAAAGGAACAACCTAAACAGAGAGAAATTACATTTTGTGAGGATAAATTAGTTGTTTGAATGAAAAGTACAGAATTCATGTAGGAGGTAGAAAATAATAAAGTAAGATGTTTTGAGGTTAGAACCCATTAAGGTAAGGTAATAATTCCACAATATAATATTTTGATATTAGCAAGTCAAAGAATTTTTTTTTTTAGCTTAGCATCCACTAGCTTATGCCACACCATAGCAATTGGATATTAGAGATCAATAGGTTAACAAAATAAAGTAATATATTGTCATCATAGAGTCTGCTAGGTTATGCCACAAAAACATATTTCGATGTATAACTACTATGTATATTTTTTGGAAAAGGGAAAATATGGGGGTTTTGAAAGGACCCACATCCTTTTTACAAAAATTCCCTTAAGACAAAATAGGACATTGAAGCATAGAAGAGAGAAATCTCATAGGAAGCAAAAGACAAAAAGCCACAAGGGCATGACTCAAACAGAGAAAATTTAAAATTTGTGAATATTTTTTAGGATAGTTATTGCTTCCATAATAACATCAGTGGTGCTTTTGTTATAATAATAAGTAACATCTTAAGGTTTCCTTATTCCTTGAAATATCCTTCCACAAATCTTTATTCGTTCTTTTTTTCTCCAAATTTTATTTTGTTCCACCACTCTTGGATTTTCATTTTTTTCAAAAATATCTCTATGTACTCTAACACCAAAACATTAACTTGAAACACATTCTTAACATGAATATCTTCTAAAATGTTGTCATTTACAATGTCAAAAAAAAATTAGCCATTGAATTTTATTGAGTATGTGCAATAGAGGACTATTAGTGGACAAAAATAAGGCCAACCAAATAATATCAACTTTATCAAATTCATTACTCATTGAATCTTGTGCACCACCATTACTAAATCAATTTTGATATTCAATTTTTATTGAGAGAATTTATCCACCATCCATACCACTAGGATTATTTTACAAAACACAAAAAAACAAGTTCTTGGTAGGTGTTATGGTTTGTAAAAAGTATGCAAATATTCCTCTCATGCTATTAAGGATTAATTCATGTTGTTTATCTATCAAGACATACTCCATTCCATCCTCTTTCACTACTCTTCTAACTATTAAATATATTACAAAATTATTTATTTGATAAAAAAACTAATTTCTACAAAATATTGAATAACAAACTTGCTTCAGTTTAATTATCTAGAAAATCCATAAATGAATATAAGCCCTAATTAGCTATGGAAAAATTTAACATTAATGTAATTTGATTATTTTGGAGGGGCTGATGGTGAGAACGCATACCAATTTTTTTCACAGAGAGGAAATATTTTTTTCCCAGAAATCAAGCACATAAATTTCTTCGTTTGCCATGCTCATATTCTTCTATTGATGAGCATAGTGTCTTGATTACGCATTAAAAAATAGAATACAAAGGAAAATGTTTTAAATATAAACTCAATAAATGTCTATTTATAGTGATATATAACTGACAAATCCAACCACCTATTTCTTTGGCACACTGATTTAAGAGGGCACACGTATGATTTTACATTTCTTTCGATTAAATGGATAATTAATGGGTAACAAAAGTTACATGCTCCAAATGGCACACATATTTCTAATGGCAGATGTACTTTTAAATGGCATGTTTTACATAGTTCATTTCAATGGCTATTTAATGTTGACCCAACCGCAACTTTAATTATCATTTTTCCTTAAAAAATGATTCTCATTAGTGTTGCATTTGGTATTGCAAAGAATTATTGGAAGAGTTTAATAATATATTTTTTGTAATTTAAATAAAAGGCCTTATGTAAATCCCTTAATTCTTGTGCTTGCACTTTGACATGTAATTGATCGCACTTATAAGTGCGAGTCGAAACTCACACTTAGAAGTGTGAGTCGAGCCTCACACTTAGAAGTGTGAGTCAAGCTGTTATATTAGAATTGTTATTTGAGCCTCACAAGTAGAAGTGTGAGTCGAGACATGTACTTTGAAGTATGAGTCAAGAGAAGTGAGAGTCGAGGCTCACACTTAGAAGTGTGACGAGTTGCACTTGTAAGTGCAATCACTCGCATTTTAAATTTCTAATCAAGTAAATAGCTACATTACTTTGTGTACAAAACAATGTTACTTAAATACTAAAATAAAATTATAAATGACTATTCCATAGTTTTTATGTATGTGTAATATATACAAATAATTTTCATATAAAAAATTTAACGGTAACATTTTAAACATGCAAGTCACACGTAACGGATCTAAAAAATATTTTAAATTATGTTACGTCTAAAATAACAAAAAACGTCTAAATAGCCATCAAATTTAACACCATTTACAAATTTTAAGTTATGAAATAGATGAAATCTATCTTAGCATATAATTTGGATAGGATTTACAATGTCAATGTTTATTGATTTGAATAAGATATGGATAAATAGTCGTATATGTATGATCATATTAAGATTGATATGTGGCATAAATGACAACAATCACTTATGTCAATCACTTACACATTGTCTTGAATTCTACCCAAGGTTTATTTTAAGATACCTCTTAAAAATTAGAGGTGGAAAATACCTGGAAAATATCCTCAGAACCAGTTTTGTGGGAAGGCGAATTTTTTAGGGGTCCGACACTAAATTTTTTGCCTTTTTTTAAGTGGTGTGATAGAGGGCTGTAGATGGGTGACATGAGATTTTTTATTGTGCATCAACAAGGTTGTTGACGCACATCAATGAACCTCGCTGACGCACATCAACAACCTTGTTGATGCATGTCAGTGAGGTTTGTTGACGTGCATCAACGAGGTTTATTGACGTGCGTCAATAACCTTGTTGACATGTGACAGAAAATATTCTATCACACTTTTGCAGCCTCTGCCCTCTGGTTACACGACAACAAAATATATTTGTCACGCATCAACAAACTCTCTGTCATGCATCTACTTCCTTCGCACTCATGTTGCACGTCAACAAAATATCCCTATTGGGCATCAACAAAATCTCCCTATCACACGTCAACAAACTCTCCCTTTCGAGCGTCAAAAAACTCTCCCTGTCGTGCATCAAAAAATTATCCCTATCACGTGTCAAAAAACTCTATGTCACACATCTGTAGCCTCTGCCCTCTTGTTGCGCATCTGTAGCCTCTGCCCAATTGTCGTGTGATTACTATACTTGATAATACATAAGCCCCCAGGTCGTATGAGTGAGATAGCAGTGTTCTACCTGGTGAATATTATAGGATTATATAGGGGATAGTTTCAAGGGTAGGCGAAGCCAACCCCTAAAAAAAATTCAAATGTAATGTTTAGGTGAATAGCTCACTGACCTGTGCCAGAAAATTCACCCTTTCAAATTTTTCAAAAATGGAATATTCGCCACTAAAATTATCCTTGATGCTACCCAAATTCTACATTTTTTCAATATTTAGAATGAAGGAGGTTTAAGAGATGTTCATATAGGTAAGATTTTTATTTTCATTTTCTCATTATGATTTCAAGCATTTGATTTAACCTTGGAATTGTTAGTGATATTTCTCATTTTCAAATTCTATATACTAGTTTTAATATTTAAGTGACAACACTACTAAGTTTCTATTTTTATGTGTGGATATAGTTGAAAATAAACTTTGTATTTGAAGGAGGGGAAATTGTGCATTTACCATCCAAATGTGTGATAGTTACAGAGGGACTAGTATTTCCATCAAGCACTACATTCCATTGCATATAGAAATGGGGTCTAGCTTATTCATTGTCACAAAAACTATTGTATTCAATGGAAGAGTGAGACTACCATAAAAAAAATAATGGTTTTGAAACCCTGGAAAAATTGAAAACAAGGGATAATTGTATTGATTTCATAGAATACTGAAAAGAGCCTATTATGGATACAAATAATATTGGATTAATGGCAAGAGGAGGGAAGTAAATTGAAATATAAGAAAACCCAAAGGGCAGTAAATGGAAATATAGGAAAACACAAAGGGAAGTAAATGGAAATACAAGAAAATTAAAACAACTATCAAGCATTGTCACAACTATTACATCAATATCAATAATGGTGGATAGAAATCTTGATATATCACCAAACATGTCTCGTTAAGTGGGATATTTGTCCCATGTTTCAATCACAATATATTGAAGTGGTAAATTGTGATTAACGATATTAATAAAATTATAATGTAATAAAGTTATGAAAAATTATTTATAAAAATATTGATTGTGACATACTTGATAAGAAAAGATAACAAACTATAATGACATCATGCATTCTTGAATAAGTAACATGTACTTATTAATATTTTATTTTGAAAATGAAGAAAATTTCATTTTTACACTTATAAAATGTTGATGTTAAAGTTGTCATAATTGTTGTGACACTTGTTAATTGAATATTTTTCCTTCAAATATTATTGAAAAATATGTACTTGAATATGAACCATAATTTGTCTTATCATGAAAAAGTAACTAATAGAAAATCAAGAAAATCAATTTTATTTATTTTATAAAATTTTGAAATTGTTTAACTTATATTCCAACATTTGAAATATAGACACTAGAAAAAAATGTCTTTGATTGGAGGATATAGTATATAGTAACATGCAATAAGTTTTGGTTAAAGGTATAGTAGGTTGTATTAGGTAGGAACTAATAAACTCTAAAATTCATTTTTCAAAACAACGTGTTTAACATAATTTTTATCTCTTTCTTTTTTTTGTATGATTTATAGACTAGAAAAGCATAAAAATAGTTCCCATTATTTGGATTATCTTCTATTTTTAAATACCTAGTGACTGCTAATTTCCATCACAGTTATTTCCATTTTACAAACTTATCACATAAGTGTTGAGAAGATGTATCGTAGCAGCTATTATGATTATGTGTCTTATTGATTGTAAGGATTATGTAGCTTACCAAATTATTATGTAACTTAGTGGCTGACAGGTTTATGTAACTTAGTGACAGCTATGGTTATGTAGGTTAGTGGCCGCAAGGTAGATGTAATTTTGAAACCACTAGGATTATTTCACCGAGTATGTGCTTTCATCATGTAAGTTAGCGGATGCTACGCTTACATAAGATAGAAACCGCTAGGCTTATGTAAGTTGGCGGCCATCATAATTATGTGAGGGAATCAAATAATAACAAAATAGAAATCCTAAAATAGTGAAACTGAAATCCAAAAATCATGATTTAGAAATTGGATTCTAATAGTGTTGAAAGTGGAATATAATAATAGCGTTATTGTAATCCAATAATAAAAAAATTAGAATCCAATAATAGATAAATTGTAACTCGAATAAGTCCAATAAATGAAGACATTGAAATCCAATATTGCTATTAATGGAATCTAATAAAAGTAAAAATGGAATCCATTATAGCCAAACATGGAAACTAATATACAAAAAAATCAATGTGAATTTATTCTAGTACTTGTAATACTGGAGCCCAGATTCACTGGAATATGTCCAGATTTAGTGAAATAAGTGTTTCTAGGTTTTTTTTCTTAGGAGTCTTCATTGGTTCTTTTTTAGTATGTGAAGCCAAGCTTTCCAATTAGCGAGTAAGAGCTTATATTTTTTGTTCTAAGGTAACCTCTTGGGTTGGAATCTCTTCTCAATTCTCATGAGGATGAGGTTGTTCATGATTGGCATGTTCAACATGATCCTCACAATGAACTTTGTCATCGAGGATGTGATATCATCCATCATTAAGGAAATTCTTCTTCATTCCATTGGCTAGAAGTAAAATCTTGTCCTAGGTTTAAGATTTCATCAATGTTACATGGAGGATTCTCTATTTCTTCCTCTCCATGAACCATGTTGGAAAGGAGAGAAGGATCAAACGTAGCTTGTAACTTGGCCCCTAACTCTACAACATGCATAAGAACCTTATGTCTATTTTGAAACAAAAAATTGTCTATTTGGGTAGGACTAAATTCAAATTGTACCTGAGGATAATTCTCCTCACCACCACTATGATAAACCATGGTGTTGTCTTCAAAAATTGGGTTTGTCTTGTCATTTACAAAGGGTTTTTGACCCTAAGTTTTAATGCCCCATCCTTGTGATAGGAGGCATAATAAGAAAGTTTTTACTAAGGTTGATTTAAAATGGACCCTAGAACAAACGAAGAAACATAAAAAAATAAAATTGTCACAAATAATGTCAAATAATAAATGGCAATGAATCCAAAGGATCAAGGAAATATGAACCAAAGACACTAAAGAATAAATAATAACACACTAATAAGGTATTGTATAACAAGAAGTATCTAGGACAAAACAATCAATTATAAGACTATGATCCAAACACAAGAATAGCTATTCCCTATGTTCTCAAACTTAGGTTTGGTGTAAATAATTACAACACTTAATGTAAATACTTAGATCAATTTTGGGATAAACAAGACCAAAGTATAAAAATGATGTTGATGTGGTTTCCAAACAAGGTATACTAAAACAAGTTTAGATATAAACAAATTCCAAGTCTTTGAAAATTGAGGCTACAAATGCAAGCAGCGCAATGGCACTATTTGGACACATAAATCAAAATTTGTAGGGAAAAAAAAATTTAAGTATCAAAATGATGTTACCATAATGTGAGCAACGTAACAACGAAACTTTCCAAAAATCAAGGCAATGTAGGGATTAAAACTAAATCTACGTATATAAATAAGTTGTTATTTATGTGAGTAGCGTAACAATACAACTTAGAGACTTAGATCAAGTTTCACAAAGGAAACAAGATGTAAGTATCACAATTGTATTGATATAATGTGGGCAGCGTAAAAACTCAAAGGAAGTCAATGAAAATACAATCTAGCTACAATTATCATTATTCTTAATATGGGTTTGAGAATAAAACATGAACACATACCATTCAAACTTTCAACACTCACATTTTGGCATTGCATCTTAGTCATATGAGTAGAATACAAAAGTGGTTGACTCAATTATTTCTAGCATTATCCATGTACATATGTTTTTTTTCCCAAAAATGGCAACAAGGAAACAAAGGAGTAGACCAAGTGGTGATGAAAAATACTTAACCTAACTTTGGCGAAGTTTCACCTTATCTTACCTAGACAAGGTAGGAAGAAAGACAAAGTAATACCTTATATTTTTCATGATGAATAACACACGACTTCAACTTCAATGGAATTTCCCCTTTGTTGATAGGGAGATACATATTAAAAATCTTCTTTCTGATTTTTATGGGATTTATATGAGCATTATTTAATACCACAGAAGACATGTATATTTTAGAATGATAATAATGAATAATATATATTCCTTTAAACAATAAAAATTCATAAATACCATGATATATGTGTAAATATCCACTAATTAGTAGTTATTAATGTAACTAAGTGTTAACCAATGGTTACGAAATGGCATTATGAGTGAAAATACATACCTTTTTCCTTATAAAGGATACATAATGATGTAAAATGATGGGAAAAGATAATATCACCAAAATGAGTGAGAAGAGATGAGAAAAACATGAAGAATAAAGAGAGGAAGTAATGTGAGATGTGAGGGAGATGAATATAATTGATTTAAACACATATTTCTAAATTTTACGTCAGTGTGATAAATTGATAAATGATATTTTTTATTTAAACCATTAATATGTGGAGTGTTATATTTATTCATGTACAATAAAGAATAAATATTTATTTTATAACAAATATCTACCCTTCTCTGTGATGTTAGCTCTAGCTAGGAAAAAAAAAACTACTTAACCCTCATGCTATTGTTGAGGCTTAGGTTAACATTTTGGTGTTCAAGCCTAGGTCCCAACTATCTAATATCTACATAAGGGTAGAGGGAGGAAGGTGTGAGAAAAATTTGGTATTTATTTCAAAAGGAAGGAGAGACAGCTAAGGAGTTTTATCAAATATTCAAGAATATAGTACATAAATTAGATGAGCCACCAAATGAGAAAAGGAGAATTGAGTTGTTTATTGTGGGATTGTTACCTTATATAAGATTATTAATCAATGGAAAAGAATTCATAACATTTATGGAATTGTTGGAAATGGCACCAAAATTAAAAGCGGAACCATGGAGAAGGGTGTGTGAAATGATATTAAAATTGGAGATGTTACAGAATGAATTAACGAAACTAAGATATAAAGTTGATCATAGTAGTAAAAGAGGATACCTTTTGAGTTATCAAAGAGGTAATAGATATTATGAGGGATTTCAAGGATTTAATGGAAGAGGATACTACTGGTGATATGAAAGAGATAATGGATATCACAAGAGATATCATAGAGATAATGAAAGAAGATATTACAGAGGATACCATGAGAGGTATGAAGGACATAGCTATAATACAGAAAACTATCTTTATTACTATGGAGGAAATTAATACAATAAAGGATGGGATGGAAAATATCAAAAATACATAGAAAATGGTCAATGGAGAAGGGTGATAACATGTTATTGGTGTGGAAAAAATAGACATATACTATAGAATTGTGAGAAGAAGATACATATTGAAAATATATTGTAAAAAGAGGAAGGGACATAGAAAAATGAGGATACCAAAGTAAGAAAAACATTTGATAAATAGAATCGATCAGACCACAAAATGAAAAATCATGGCAAGAAAAGAATAATCATATGGAAGATATAATAGAAAACCAAAAAATGGGAAAAGATGAGATAATGAAGTTAGGTTTTAAGGGAGAAAATGAAACTATGACATTGTGTGAGGATGTTGAAGGGAAGATGAAGGAAAATATTGAGAAAGAAATAGAAAGTAAAATGAATAATAACCATGAGGAAATAGAAAGAAAACAAAAGGTGGTAAATGAGAAGAAAAAAAGTCTAGTTAGGTAAAAATATGGTATAATAAAAAATGAACCAGATGAAAGGAAAAAGGATGAGGATTTTTATGGTGAATTACCAGTGAAATGTGTTAGATATTATACAAGGATATCGATATGTGATGGATAAGATGATTCATTCTTATTTTCAAAAGATGCACAATTACATCAAAATAGAGGGACCGAGACAAAATACTTGAGGAATGGAGGAACTAGAAAATAACACACACCAAGAAAGAAGATAACCAGGTTTCCTCAAGAGGAAATTTCTTCTAGTAGTGAAGAATATGACTCTAATTCATCACTTGGTTATCTCGAGGCTGAGACACTATTTGAATTCAGTGAAACAACTGGTTTCTTGGGCTTCCTAAAAGTAGTAATTATTTTTCAATTTTAACCCTTTAAACTACAATCATATTTTCTCAAGATCATTCAAAAAAAATTATCCTTAACTTTTAAAACAGAATTAATCTTTACAAGAATACCATCTAGGAATCGCATAATTTTTTACTCCTCCCTAGATTCCCTTCATGACTCGATTTAGGCCATGAGAAATACATGTAAATAATGAGAAGGATTGTCGTGATCTCTGATCCACCTTGACATTATTATGAATGCTTAAATGCAATCTTTAGGATTTATTGTTTTACTACCTTTCAGTAGTTGAGAAATATCGTGATTAAATTCCTTCACGTGTGTTTCCCACCTTAGAATTCGGGTAATATTTAAGCCTTCCTTTGTTCCTTACTTAACCACACTTTAGAATTAGTGACGGACAACACAATCAGCCATTGCATCACTTCAAAGGCCAAAGTTTCCAGCTTGTGTTCAAGCCAACTCTTAAGTTTACACAAACTATAAAATTTTGTCCATAGTCACAACATGATATATCTTAGCCCCCATAAATTCCATTTTATGCTAAATTCATTATGGTTATGCTGATGGTACGACCCTAACCTTAACTTATTCATGGGAAGTGAAGATCTAACTTCTTTATTCTCGAATTCATATTGAGCTAACCAAGCCAATGCGTCATGGTTTAATCTCGTAAACCTTTCTAAGGTATTTAGACATGAACGATACTTAACTTACATAGTTTGACCCTCATGTTATTATTCTTATGTTCACAATTGATTTCAACATCATTATTGCATTTCAGTTTGGATTTCAAAAACGCCATCCATTCAAAACTGTAAATCCATCTTGATAATGGTTCACGAGAGTTGGTCAATCTGAATCCCCTTAAGAGATGTGGATGGAAAAACTCTAATCAAAGCATAGCTAAGACTAGGTTTCATTATTTTGATGACATAAGTTTAACAAAGTTTATGACTTGCATTCATAAAATTAAAAAATTACATTTTTTAGGAATTCAGATGAAGTCACTGTTAGGAATACTAATTTAATACTCCATTATAATTTTTAAGTAAGTTGTTTGGTTGTTGACTATACTCACGTAAATAGGTTGTAGCGAGATTTGATAGTTAATTAGTTTCCTATATTCTAGGGAACCTAAATTCTATATATGAGGCTATTGTATTATAGGAAAAACAACTAAAATTATTATTTTTTGTTTACCCTGTGTGAATATTCTCATACCTTTCATTTGTTGGAAATATTGTCATTGATGTCAAAAGAGGTGCTGAACTGGTAAATGGAAATTTGTCAGAAAGTAACGGAATTATTAACACAATTGTGAGTATGTCAACGCAAATAACCAGCAACATATAGAGTAGAAAAAAGAGCAGAAATCAGATACTTATATATGTGAAAAGGGTCACCTTTATAGGAGAAATACATCAGTATCTGTGTAAAGTAAACAACATTCAAGAAAGAGGAATATCTTGACAACCATGATGAGAAGAAAGCAATGCTTTTTCATGAAGACCATGATTTATCCTTGGAGGCCCACAATTTTCACAAAAGAGGGCCCACGACTTGCTTAGAGAGCAGCACTCATGTCTTAAGGGGTTGCATTGAATGTTTAGGTGATAATTAAATTATTTGGGGTAGTATTTATGTGTGCATTAATTAATTCAAAGGGGGCAGCGATTTGTTTAGAAAGAATAAATTAATAAATAAAGGCTGACAAATGTTAATGAAAGGGTGTGATGGTTTAAGGTGTAATGCCTTTTCCAAACGGTATGAAAGGCTATATAAGAAGATTCATATGAGACTTGTTAAGCATGAATTCAAGTTGAATATCTTAAAGAAAATGAAGAAGAAGAGGAAGCATAAGGGCAAGATTTTAGAACAACAAATCTGAAAGTAAGAAGAAGAATTTTCCATTATTCGTTGAGGAAGCAACAAGTTCAAAATTGGAAAGAAAATTTTGTAAGGAAGGTTGGTGCCTTCATATTCGAAGAGATCGATGTCTCTTGTTGAGTTGGTGCTTAGCAAAAGGGGTGGGTGCTCCTGTTGTTTGGTGCCTACAAAACTGTAATTTAGGGATTGGTGTTTCCAGTAGGTTAGTGCCTACAAATTTTTTGAGAAATATATATAAAGAAAGAATTTTCTCCATGGTTTTCTCCTGAAAGGGTTTCCATGTATATCTATGTCTACTTGTATTAAGTTTTGTGTTATTTGATTGATTTGATATATTCACAATATTCATGATTATATATCTAAGTTCAAGTATTAAAGTTTGAAATAATTTCATAATACTGATTCACCCCCCCTCTCATTATTATCTTGTGCTCAACAATTTGTATCAGAGCAGGTTCCTTTAGGAACAATCTAATAGTCGGAAGGTAGATCTCGGGATCACATATGGCTAGTCAAGTACAAGAAGAATTTTCCTCGAACAAGGCTTCATTGTTTAACGGAACAAACTATGCATTTTGGAGCATAAGGATGAGAACCTATATGATGGCACTAGGGTTTGATATTTGGAAATTAGTAGCATCAGATATACCATTCCATCAACTCCGCCAACAGACCAAGCCGGTAAGATGGCTTTTGAAAATAATGCCAAGGTGATGAATGTAATCTTATGTGGTCTGTCAGAGTCCAAATTTTTCAAGGTAATGTAATGTGACATGACAAAGGAAATATTGGATAAACTTCGAACAATATATGAAGGTGATGATAAGGTCAGAAAAACTAAGCTTCAAACCCATAGGAGAAAATTTGAGAGCCTAAAAATGAAGGATGAGGAAGATGTTGTAGCTTATCTTCTGTAGGTGGATGAAGTTTTCAATGTCATAAGAGGGCTTGGAGAAAATATTGAGGAACCTGTGATCATCCAGAAGGTCTTAAGATCTTTACCATTAAGATGTGATGCTAAGATGTATGCCATCGAAGAAATGAAGGATCTTGACAAGCTAAGCATGGACAAACTACATGGAATACTGACAGCTTATGAAATGAGGACTGAGTCTAATAAACCAGAAAAGAAGGAAGTCGCATTAAAAGTCTTGAAGAAAAAGGAAATCAAGGAATCTAAAGCAAATGATGAATCAAATAGCGAAGAAGATGAAAAGGAATATTTATTCATTTGAAAGATAAAGAAAGGATCCGGGAGATACAAATATAAGTTACCATTTAAATGCTTTAACTGTGGTCAAATTGGTCATTTTGCAGCTAAATTCCTAGAGAAGGAAGATAGCGAAGATGAAGAAAGCAATCCCAAGTTCAAAAGAGAATTCAGGAAAAGAAAAGGAAAGAAAATATTTGAAAAGAAAATGAAGAGTCTATATTCAAAAAGAGGTAGCAGCTCATCCGAAGAAAGCGGAATAAGTGATTCAAACAGTGATGATGAAGAAACATTTTTTATGGCTATAGAAGAAGGTTCATCAATCATCAAAGCTGATTTGAAAGGAATCAGGGACATAGAAGAAGAACTCATTTGTGCGTTGGGCGAAATAAAATCACTCAAAAAAAGGAATTAGAAGCAAATACTTCAGCTCTAGAAATATGAAGAATAAAATCAATCTTTCGAAGCCAAGTTAGCCCAGAGTCTTGAAGAATCAAAGAATCTAATCATTGACCTGAAGACCCAGATTGAAGAAGCAAAGAGAATTGAGGAAGGGGTGATAAGTCAGCTCAAGGTGAAACAAGAAGAATGTGAAAATTGTGAGTCAGAGATTGTTGTGATGAGAAAAGAATTAGAAAAGTTAAATACCAAACTAATGAACAAATTGAAATTTGAAAAGAGTACTAAGGTTCTAGATGAGATTCTAGAAAGTCAAAGATCACCATCTAACAAATCAGGACTCAGATATGAAGAAAAACTAGAGAAAGCTTCAAAATTCATTGAGCTTCTAGAGAAGAAAGGTTTAGAAAAGGCAAAAAGTTATGCATAAATTATAAATACGCCTACAAAGAATAAAAGTAGAAAGGAAGAGGAAACTATGAATACCAGTTCCATCCACAAGGAAGGTGTTAAAGAGAATGACACCAAAAGACCATTTATTCCACGACATAGGAATATGAACAGGTTCGAAAGTTCCTTTCATGGTTATTGTTTTTATTGAAATATATATGGGCATAAATTGATAGAGTGTAGAAAGCGAATGAGAGATAATGAAGCCTGAAAAAACCAAAATCTGCTCATAGAGTGTTGAATATGAACTATAATTCATTTGCTCCACTATCATATTATAACGAGGAAGCCATTATCTGCTACAAGTGCAATAATTATGGACATATAACACGCTTTTGTAGAAGTGTGTTTGACTCAAGACAAGATCAAAAGACAAAGCCTTTAGATACAAAGAAAAGGCAGGCTACAAAATCCTGGACAAGGAAGCAGGAGGAAGATGGGCTAGACGAAGAAAAATCCATGCTTGTTCAAACAAATTTTCATGCTCGAGATGAAGGACAACAGTGGTACATTGATAGTGGATGTTCAAGACATATGACTAGTGACTATCAAGCCCTATTGTAAAAAATCCTCACCCTCAAGGCCAATGGAATAATCACCATTTTTCAAGACTCTAATTCACTACATACACCATCTTCTTCTCTAGATATACAAGCAACACCCGCATAACATGTGCTCGATATATTCACTTGTATGCTCGACATTCATGGACAATATTAGAAGCATTTGCATTTTAATCCTACTAATGACAATATTGATTAACTAAAATGGGAAATATGTGTATAAGGAAAGTAGATACATGAGAACTAATTGCAAATTGCCACTGAACTACAAATAATCTATATATGCTCGGAGAAATAAAAGAAGAAAAATGTTGCCTAAGTCAAGTTGAGGAAAGTTTGCTATGGCATAGAAGGATGGGACATATAAATTTTGATAATCTTTTGAAGATAAGCAATAAACAGGCTATACGGGACATGCCTAAAATAACAAAGCCTTCGATTACTCTATGCAAGTAGTTCCAACTTGGGAAGCAAACCAGAACAAGATTCAAAACAAAGGAGTATTCATCCACTAAACCATTGGAGCTAATTCACATGGATTTGTGTGGACCTACCAGAACGAAAATTATTCAAGGTAAGAGTTATTTTATGTTACGTGAATTGATGACTACACTAGAATGACATGGGTAGCATTTTTGAAAGAAAAATCTAAAGCATTTGGGAAGTTAAAAGCTTTCAAGGAATTAGTTGAAAATGAAACAGGGCTGAAGATAAAATGTCTAAGGTCAGATCATGGAGGTGAATTCATGTCAAATGAATTTATTGAATATTTTGAAGACCATGGAATTAAAAGACAATACTCAGCTATAAGAAATCCACAACAAAATGGAGTAGTAGAAAGGAAGAACATAACCGTTCAAGAGATGGCCCGAACAATGTTGAATGAATCTAAGCTATCAGATAGATTCTGGAAAGAAGCGGTAAGTACTACCATTTATATTTTGGATAGAGTGTAAATCAGAGTTAACCATGAAAAAACTCCATATGAATTATGGAAAGGAAGACCAGCCTCAGTCAAATATTATAAGGTATTTGGGAGCAAATGTTTCATTAAAAGAACCGAAGAGGAATTAGGAAAATTTGATTCAAGATCCAATGAAGGGATTTTTCTTGGGTACTCCACTAAAATTAAAGCCTTCAGATGTTATAACAAGAGGTTACGGACTATCATAGAAAGTGCAAGTGTTAGAGTGGATGAGGGTTTGGATCTAAAGACAAAAGAAAATTCAGAAGAGTCTTTAGAAATACCAAGTCTTTTGAAAGAAGAACAATAGGAAGAAGAAGATATTGAAGAGTGCAATAAATCAGAAAGGCAGGATACCAAGATGCCATCTCGCTTTGTTCAGAAAAATCATGATGAAAGTTATATTATTGGAGAACTTGATACCGGGGGTCAAACCAGAATAATAATTACAAATGCTTCTGAGCAAGGGTATTTTGCTCTGCTATCTAAGGTAGAACCTAAGAACTTTTTAGAAGCAAGACATGATAAAAATTGGTTGAAGTCGATGGAAGAAGAATTAGATCAAATTGAGAATAATGAAACTTGGGAACTGGTTCCTAGACCAAATATTTAGAATGTGATTAGCACTAAGTGGGTGTTTCGCACAGAATGTTTCTGTTCCTAGAATAGAGTTGCTTCTATCCTTTCATTCTCTTGAGAAACAAATAAGGGTTAGGGCTAGGAGGAATACATGTTGAATGTTGAGAGGGTGTGCGTGTACCGTAGAGAGAGATCAGATTGATTGCGAAGAACTCCTTTTTGTCTAGGAAGGACTACCTACAAGTAAGAATACAAGACCACCAAATTTTAGTTAGACAATAAATGAGGGAACTGCCTTGGGCCCAGGAAATATTGGACTTCCTTTCGAAGGTGGTCAGTTCCCCTCTTAATACAAATTAACACAAATTCTAACAAAGAAATTATTGCAAAATTACAATTTAGTTACCTCGTTAAAAAGCACTAGAGGAAAGGCTGGTTTTGCTTTGATTCATAGTGACCGATGCCGGTCACTGTATAACCAGTACTGGTTGCTGATAACCGATATCAGTAGGGGAAGTGATTTAGAGGCTTTTAATAAAGGTTGGCTATAAGGCGGCTATGGTGTTTATAAGGTTGGAAAATGATTAGGGATAGGCAATGTGGTGATGGCTAAGACTCAGAGAGTGTGGGGGCTGTTGTTGGGGCAATGTAAGGGTAGAGGAATGACAGTTAGATGCAGGGGTTACCGGGTAGTAGATCTATGAGTGAAATTGTAATTACTGTGATTCAAAAGTTCAAGAAATGTTATTTAAAAGCGTACAAGACACTACTTACTAGTTCTTGATGAAGATACAGGTCGAAGGACTGTGATGACGAAGGCAGGGCTCAGGTGGGATGATCCGACAATCAAAAGTGAGCTATCTTCTCTCCCAATGCTTGGATGAGTGTCATTGGGCTCTGGTTACTCAGTTGCAGTCTTGGGCTCGATGTCCTTCTCTGCAAACTCTTCTCTTTTCTTCACTTGTCTCTGCTCTGCCAAGTGAATTTTGGATCCTTCAAATGAATTCCAGATCCTTTGTTTTTGGTTGGGGGAGGTCATTTACAGGGAACCGATGGCAGTTACGTAACCGACAGCGGTCGAGAAGGAACCGATGTCGGTTAAGTCAAAGTTGGCTATTTTTAATAAAATAACCAACTTTCCCTCCTTTTCTCCCAAGGGATTAGTTGTGGGCTTGGTCAAGTCATTATTAGGTTGGTTTTGGTGTGGGTGAGGAGTAATTAGTCATGGGTGTGGATGTAGACCAAGTTATAGGTATTAATTAGGTCAGTTTAGGGTTAGGGCTAGGTCATGACGAGGTGGCAAAATGAGGTGGCAGGTTTGGAGATGTGGATTTATTAATTATAAGGTAATTAATAAATAATTGTGCAAGGTTTAGGTGGTGAGGTTAGGTTGCAAAATGAGATGTGGGGCATAGGGTGTCGTAAGACAAAAATTTGGTGTCTACATTAGCCCCTTGTTGTCATGTAGCTTATCTTGTAAAGCTGCACTGACAATTAATAAGAAGTGATTGCCCCAGTTAAGGGTATAGGTAATCCCCCTCAAATCTATCACAGATTGAGGCAACATGAAATCAGGGATAGGGTTGATAAAGGGTGAATGGTGTTGAGATGATGGTAAGATGGTGGGGTAAGTGCAAGGAAGCAAACACACGTTAAAATGCAGTAGTGCGATCAGGGTACACGATTTGAAGAGCAAATAAGCAATACATAGGAAAAGGTCGATAGTTTATCCAAACAAGGTTGATATAATCCTGGTATCCAAGGCATAGGAAGTGGATCCAGGGGATATAACGGGTAAGGTACAGGAATGTTTAGGCATGTTCGGCAGTACCAAATGGTTGGTTTGGTTGAGATAAATGTCACGGTCTCAGTCTAGGAAAAGTTGGTCGACTGATCAAGTCAAGTATCCTAATCATGCTAAAACATGAACAGGTGAGCCTGATTGAACAAAAAGTTACATGATTGGGTGGATAAAATTGTAATTTGTGGGTTTTGGGCGAGGTACTTAATTGGTGTGGTCTTGGGTCGGGCCGATTGATGAGTGAGGGCCTTGGATCGGGTCTGATTGGTGGGGTGCGGCTTTGGGTCGGGCCGGATTGGGTGGTTGCGGCCTTAGGTCCGGCCTGATTGGGTGGTTGCGGCCTTGGGTCGGGCCTAATGGTTGGTTGTGGGTTTCGGGTAGGAATCTTAATTTTAATGAAATAATGAATGAATGGAAGTAATTTGTAAAATGGAGTGGGTAAGTAGGCTAGTTAGGTCAAAACAGTAGGGTGGGTAGGTTTTTAGGGTTTTCTTGTGGGTAAATAGGGAGAAATAGGTAAAAAGGTGTTTTGCGGGCCATTTTGGGTTTGGCCCCGCAATTGGACAATGACTGATGTCAGTCACTAGGCGACCGACATCGGTCACAGAAAATAGTTTGTATACATTGTTTGGTTACAGACCGGCATCGGTCATAGGTTGACCAACGTCGGCACATATAATTTACTTGGGGGACCGATGGCAGTCGAGGGTGACCGGTACCAGTCAGCATGGGTAGGAGTTGTTGTTTTTGTTTGTTGTTAGAATTTTGTCATGTTTTTTTGTTTGTTTGTTTGGGGGTGAAGGGGGAGGGGGTAGAGTTGATAGGAAATGTGATTGGGGTGCGGGGAAATGGTGTTGTTGGGGGGCTACTTCGGGTAGGATAGATTAGGTGTTGGGTATGAAGTAGGAGGTGCTAAAGTGGCGGGGGTATAATTAGATGGCTAGAGTAGATCCGGGTGGTTGGTAGGGTGTGAGATAAGTAAAGGGGATATCGTAGATGTATAGGGTAAGATAGGTGGGTGTAGATGTGTGTTGTAGAGTCAGGTTGTGGTTGGGTGGATAAGTGGGTATAGAGAGTTAAGGTAGTTGTTATTGTAAAGGGTAAGCCTGATGAAGTGGGTTGTTTTTACAGGCACACTAGCAGCTCACGATGCGGGATCGGATGCCCCCTCTATTGAGGAGAATGCGGCCACATGTGTCCGCAGCGCAGTGGGCCATCATACAAGAGGTTGGACTTGGCGGAGTCCAGCGGTATAGGGCTATGGATAGGGACCATAGCTTGATGGTTGCCCTCATCGAGAGATGGGATCCGGAAACCAATGTCTTCCATCTCCCTACTAGAGAGATGACGATTACATTAGAGGATGTGTATCACATCCTAAGACTGCCGATCGTAGGTGAGGTAGTGTTCTAGGTGGATGCCGAGACAGCGATGACAGCATCCTGCATGTATTCAGGGATGCAGCCCCATTGATTACCTATCACAGCACGAGAATTGCCTATGGTGACATGTATCGTACACACCGACAAGAGACATGGCTTGCCGTGTTGATGATAATTGGTATCACCTTATTTGCCCTCCCTGACTCAGAGGGAGGCCACTTCCCATGGGCTTTGATGGGAGTTTTACACGAGATGGTAGAGGAGCATACATGTTATGCCTGGGCACCAGTGTATCTGGTGCAGCTATACAGAGAGCTGTGGGGTTATCGCCATATGAGGCAATTTGGTATTTGCTCAACATTTTTGTTACACTAGTGGGCGTACGAGCATATCATCTGTATACGACCAGTAGGGCTAACCCAGCAGCCAGGGCCACAGAGAGTATATAGATATGGATTTCAGAGGTGGTTGGGGGTCGTGGGCCAGCCATGAGTGGTGCTCGTAGGATGAGATGTGGCCTATTACCGTCATATGTTAGAGGGCTTGACCACACTGGACATTATATGGAGGCCCTATAGAGGCCATCAACCCCGAGGAGGAGCCTGAGCACAGATGCGCTGGATCTAGTATAGTTTCTGGATAGTTTGACGGAGGCCTGGGGAGTATGAGAGGATACCCCTAGAGAGGGTACGATGGCAGTTGGGCTTGCGACAGGATGAGCCACCTCCCTTCCCACAGTACCGGAGGGATGATGTAGAGGCCCCACTACCTGCACCGCATCCCGTTGACCCAGATTGGGTAGCAGAGAGACCGGTTGATGATACAGTGGATGATGCCGAAGTGACAGGTGCCTTTTTAGTTTGGTGGGTAGGTTAGAGAGTAGCTATGAGAGCACAGTCTACAAAACTAGATTTGGTGACTGTGATAGCGGAGAGGGACCGGCTCTTAAGACAGGTGTAGTTATTATAGGGGCAGCTTGCTGCTGCATGGGTATAGATTGGGGTGCTACAGGGGTAATTAGCTTAGGCACAGCCACAGGCACCGCCACAGGCACAGGTGCAGGTATAGGTATCGCCACAGGCACAGGGTGTACCGGTAGGGCAGGGGCCACTGCTATTAGGAATCGAGGGACCGGCCCCAGCAGCCATGGTGGCACGGTCCCGCTATATGGAGGTGAGAGCAGAGGCTTGGTATTATCAGGACATGCTCGATGGTACCGGGGCTGACTATCAGCCATATGTGGCACACAGAGCCGAGACATCCTGGAGCCAGAGATCCTAGGGGGCCGTAGCCATAGTTGGTGGGTCGGTGACAGGGAGGAGGTGAGAGCCAGCGCAGAGACCAGCAGGGGGAGGAGCCGAGGGTGGTGGAGAGAGATGAGACATCCTGGGAGTGGAGATGGGTTTTTGATATTGGATATAGGCATCGGTCTGCGAAACGGGTATGTATATAGAGGCCTGCGTGCCCACATATGATTTATTTATTCATTTTTGTTGTATATACCGGCCTGCGAGCTGAGTATATTTTTGATATGAGAGACCGTCCTATGAGCCGAGTCGAGATTTTGACAGAGACAATGGCCTACGTGCCAGTTTTGTATTTTTTAGATCACAGAGGCCCCATGCAGAGCAAGTTGTATATTTTGACATTGATATATATAGATGATGATTTTGATCCACATGGTGTGTATAATGATTGGGTTGATGTATATATTAAAATTTCTCATGTGTTTTGTCAATGGTTTTTGAAATTTAATGTATATAGATGATGAGTTGGATCCACATGGTGTGTATAGTAATTGGTATGATGTATATATTCAAATGTCTCATGTGTTTTGTCAATGGTTTTTGAAATTTAATGTATATAGATGATGTTGATGAAATTTTGATGATATGTATATGTGTTGATGGGATTCTGATGACAAATATTGATAACAATGTCATTATGTAGGGAAAAAGAGGCAGGTGCCACCAAAAATTTACAAAAAATAAAGAAAATCCTAGGTTTAAGCAAAAGGAGACATATGACCAATATCCGTTAGCTAACTGACATCGGTAGCTATATGACCGATACCGGTTAGGTAACCGATATCGGTTATGCTAGAACAATCTTTTCTAAAAATAGAAAAGTGTGGGCAGTAACTTAAGTTCTTATTTTTAGAGGCATGCAACAAGTTAAATACGAGAATGCGACACTGTTTGACGAATGACACAGGTAATTGCATGGGATAATTGAGTGATAAGGAGGAAAGAGACAGGTAAAGTGATTATGGGCTAAGATTAAGAAGGCAAAAAGACAAGTTATATTGAAGAGGGTGGTGAACATGGCTGAACAAGGAGAAGCATCCAGTGGGCAGAGACAAGAGGGATGACAGGTTCCACCTCAAACTGCTGCATCCCCAGAGGTATAATTTTTTGTTGTAATTCAATTCTTGCATGTTTTATGGATAGGATGAGAGAAGGTAAGTGGGTAGAGATAAAAAAGAAAAGGTGATAGGTAAGGATTTGGGATGGGGTGAGTGTTATGGGGTAAGTAAGCAGGGATTTCGGGTATGTTTGTAGGTACAGAGAGGGGCAAACGAGCAAATAATTATCATAAGTTGTGTTTACAAGTAGGCTATATAGGATTGACAGTGACCGATATCGTTTAGAGATAACCGGTATCAGTTAGGTAACCGGTATCGGTTATCTATAACTGATATCGGTTACTATATGAAATTCCAGAATGTGAGAAAAACACTTGGGGATTTGATTTATTGAATGGTTGTGTGTTGTTTTGATGTATGCAGGCAGAGGCAGGGCTGAGGATGAATGATAGTGTGCCAGCTTTGTCGTCACGAGTCTGAGCGGATGTAACACCAGCTGAATGGGCATTAATAAACCGTGTGTGGTTAAGTGGAATTTGCTATTATTCACGAATCATATGCAATCATGCTATGTTACAGGTGTTGATTGAGAGATGGAATCTAGAAAAGAATACCTTCTATCTGCCAACAGGGGAGATTACAGTGATGTTAGAAGATGTGTTTAGAATTTTGAGGATCCCAATTACAGGAAGACCAGTGTATCAGGTGGGGCCTAGCGTGGCGTGGGGAGCGATAACAACAGTATTTGGTTCAGCTGCATGAGATTTGACACAGCGAGGTTTAACATTCACTTATGGTATAATGTATGTAGCACACCCTGAGGCAACAAGGTTGGCGGTGGTATTAATGATAGCGGTGGGGTATTATGCATTACCGAGGGTGGATGGGGGAAGATTTCCAAAAGCATTGATGTGTATTATTTGGGAAATGATAGAAAAGAGTGTGACTTTCACATGGGCACCTGCATATCTGGCGGAGCTATACAGGGGTTTATGGGCCTGTAGGTGAAATCACAAGATGACACTAGATTGTGCATACTTATTACATTGTTGGGCCTATGAGCACATTATGTGTGTGTGACCAATAGGCCGACCAATCCAAGAAAGAGAGACAGGAGTGCAGAGGTTAGGATTCAAACGATGGGTCTAGACCGAACAAGAGGTGAGATCCCAGGCCGTGACACATGACATCAAGTATTATAGGTAGGTGTGGGAGATGGTGATGATTGAGGATATCTGTTGGAGGCCTTACAGAAACTATATGGTGATAGAAAACATAGCTGAAGATTTGAGGGGTGTAGAGTGATTGAGGTGGATCGCGGGGCAAAGGCCAGGTGAGTACGAGAGGATTCCTCTAGATCATGTGCGGTGACAATTTGGATTTGTTTAGGATATGCCCATGGCTTGTAGTCCATACATGAGGATCGACGCTGAGGCATCATTCTCACCTCCCCGGCCAACACCTCCAGAAGGACTAGAAGAGATAGTAGCCAATCGCAGGGTAATGGATGCAGGAGCGACAGAGGCTTATAGATTATAGTGGGTAGTAGAGCTATATGGTTTACGTGAGAGGGTCAATCATCTGGACATACATGTGATTACAGTAGAGAGAGATCACCTGCAGGGTTTATTTTACTAGCTTCAAACATGGGTGAATGAGACAATGGGATTGTTAGCAGTTGTGCAGTCACGAGTGGAGAGACTAGAGGTGAGATTCTGCCACGCGAGAGGGCATATTCATATTTTAAAGGAGAGATTGGAAGATCAGTGGGAGGAACTAATAGCAGTGGCACCTTTGAGGATGGAGAGGCCAGGTGAGTAGCGTTGACGATCTAGTTTGGGATGAGGTGCAAGGGTCTAAGTGAATTTCATAGGGGTAGAAGAATAAATAAGGATGCTGACCTGCGCGTCGATGATAGAGAAGATGTATTTGTTTAACATCTAAATAAAACTGAATATGTATGTTGATTTGAGTTATGATAATAATAAGAATGGTTTTGTTTTGAATGTTTTGTTTTGAAAAAGGATAAAAATAGAAATACACAAAAAATATTTATATTTACAACACATGATAGGTTATAGTAGGGGATGGTCGAGCTAACCTTGAGACCCCATGTCTCCTAAGTGCTGCCTACATATCCCATTACACAAAGCAAGGAGGGGCCTCAGACCGATGTAGTTCTCTCTTAGGACCAGGGAGAGGTGAATTCAGGCAATTTGGTTGTGGTTAGGTAATTTGTTGGTTAGTAAAAATATTGATATTGGTAGGGTAATGTTATTGGTGTTGGTAAGGGATTGACATTATTGGTCTAGGTATAGGTGAAGTGAAAGTTCACTTACCCAAGTAGTAGGGAACCATGTCCTAATTAAGGTCAACACATAATCCTAGATTCGAGTAAAAAGAGGCAAAAGTGTCCCGTAGTTGAGAAGAGCTAAACAAACCACATATTAACGTAGGATGAGCTTGAATCCCTAGGTACCTTGCATATGCGAGAAGTCGATAGGTGAAAAGAGTTGTATAATCACAATATATCGGATATACGTCACGTCCCTTGGGTTTTGTGTCTTTGACGAATGGTGAGGTGAGGTAGCTGGTAGAGTTGGGGTGCAGAGAATTTGTTATAAGGTGATTATGCTGACAAAAGAGAACCAAACCTAAATAGACAAGTCCATTAGTCAAAAGTGCTTTTGAATACTACTTTTATTTTTTTGGATATAGACTGATCGATGTGGGAAGTCTGATAAAGGCTGACTTTGTATAGATGTCCTTCAAAGGAGCAGTCTATTTATAGTAGCAGATGTGGCTTTTGTGTATAGCTATCCTTCGAGGGAGCAGTCTATTTATAATAGTAGAAGTGGCTTTGCAGATAGTTGTCCTTCGAGGGAGCAGTCTATGTATAACTTAGAGGTCTTAGATGTCTATTTGGCATGAAGCATCTAGTTTTGTAGGAAGTTTGACTCAAGAATATCCCATAAGTGTATAATTGAGAACATGTTATTTTGATACTTTTAAGTCATGGTCCAAACTAAAAATGGGAAGGTATTTGTAAGAAGAGGTGATAATGAAACCACGTGAGCTTGATTCTATTTTGAGATGCATGAAACAAAGTATATGAGGTGGTAAACGAGGTCAAGGGATGAGCGCAAGGTAGATAAGAAGTGATATAACACTAAATTCAATAGTAGAATGGCCGAAGATGCAAGGCATTAAGGGGTTCAGGCTTAGGTTTACCATTAAGTGAAGCTAAACGATAAGTGCTTGATCTATAAGTGTGAGTGATAATGTAAGGCCCAATCCAATTTGGAGCAAATTTGCCACGTTTTCTCTTTTCTAGTTTGGTTACATGTTGATTCTCTTTGAGGACAAGATCACCAGCCTTAAAGGTATGCTCATGAAGTCGCTTACCATAAGCACGCTTGATGCGCTTTTGATAGATTTGAAGGTGGTCAAGAGCTGTAAGATGACGCTCATCAAGAAGCTCCAATTGGGCTAACCACTCTTGGCGGAAATCATCATTGGTGAGAATATCCTGAAGAGATATTCTTATGGAGGGTATTTGTATTTCGAGAGGTAAGACAGCCTCGATACCATATACCAAAGAAAATGGGGTGGCATTAGTGGAGGTACGAATTCTGGTACAATAAGCCCAAAGGGCAAAGGGGATGTGATCAGGCCAATTTTTTCCAGAATCGTTAACGACTTTGATGAGAATTTTGGTCAGGGTTTTGTTAGAAGATTCAGCTTGACCATTTGCTTGTGGATAGTAAGGTGATGAGAAGCTAAGTTTGATACCAAAGTTGTCACAAAGGTCTTGTAACAACTTATTTTTGAAAGATTTTCCATTATCTATTATCAGGCGATGAGGAACACCAAAACGACAGATAATGTGATGGTTAATGAATTCCACATTTTTTTCTTTTTTGGTTGAAATGAGTGGAATGGCCTCCACCCATTTAGTGTAATATTCGGTTGCTGTGATTATCCAACAGTGACGTTGTGAAGAGGGTGGGTGAATCTCACCAATAAGGTCTAAACCCCATTGTAAGAAAGGCCAAAGATCTCGTGCGACCTATAGCGGATGGCTAGGAGTATGTTGAAGGTTGGCATGTTGTTGACACATAACACAACGCTTAACATATTCATAGCAGTCGTTATTAAGATTAGGCTAATAATAGCCTAAGCGAAGGATCCTTTTGGCCACAGCAAGGCCACTAAAATGTCCACCACAAATACCGTCATGGACTTGTTGGATGGTATAAGTAACCTCCACGCCAGTTAGACATCGAAGGAGGATGCCATCAAAGCCATGTTTATAGAGGAGCCCCCCCATGATGACATAACGAGAAACACTTTTAAGAAAAGCATGTTTGGTGTTACTAGTAAGGTCAGGTGGGAGAACAGAGGTTGTAAGGTAGTCGTGAAATTGGTGATACCAGGTATCCTGCGAACTAGTAGACACATTATTTATCATACAAACATCCGGGCTGAGTAAGATGGGGCAAAGAGTTGTTGGACCAAGACAAATATGTCAGAGTCGGTTGGTGAGGCAGGAATTTGCGAGGCTAAGCAAGCCATAGTATCCACAAATTTATTAGTAGAGCAGGGAATGGTTTGGATAGAATAATGAGTAAATAAGGTCAAAAGTGAATCCACGTAATATTTGTACTTTTGAAGTTCCTCATTTTTACATTAGTAGATGCCCATAACTTGATTGACAACCAGTTGAGAGTCACCAAAAATGTTAATAGATTTTACACCTAAGTGTAACGTAACCTGGAGACCCAAAACAAGGGCCTCGTATTCCGCTGTATTATTAGTGTAGGGGAAATCGAGCTGGAATGAAAGAGGCATAGGTTCAGTGTCCAGAGGAATGAGAACAACGCTAGCCCCTCCACCGCACTGGCATTTGGATCCATTAAAGAAGAGGGTCATTGGATATGACTCCTCACTGAGTGAAAGAGTGGCAATGAGTTCGTCAGGGAAAGTAAAATTAGTAAACTGCTCCCCAAGTAAAGGGGCTTCTGCGAGTTGGTCTGCGATAGTTTGTCCTTTGATTGATTTCTGGTGTACAAACTCAAGGTCAAGATCGGCGAGGAGCATAAACCATCAGGCGATGCATTGGTTTAGATGAGGTTTGGTGTACATATAATGAATGGGGTCCGCGTTGGTGATGACAAAAATTTTGTGATTCAGGAGGTAGTGTCGGAGTTTGGTGGCCATGAATGATAGGGCTAGGCACAACTTTTTTGCATGTGTATACCTAGTCTCGTAATCCACCAGAGTATGACTTATGTAATAAACGGCTTGTTCTCGATGCTTGGAGTCATGATGTGTGAGCATGGCTCCTACAGCATGGTCGGTGGCGGAAAGGTAAAGGTAGAAAGGATGATCGTCCTGAGGTGGGATAAGCATGGGTGGCTGCAAGAGATAGGCTTTAAGAGCCTCAAAGGCTTGGTGGCACTCTTCGCTCCATTGAAAAACAATGTCATTTTTAAGGAGATGATGGAAAGGTTGACATCGATCCAAGAGTTGTGAGATGAAACACCAGATAGATTAGAGTTTTCCCTATAAACTATGCAATTGTTTGAGGTTAGTGGGTGGGGGCATTTCTAGGATAGCTTTGACTTTAGCTGGATCGACCTTGATGGCACGCAAAGAGATAATAAAACCAAGGAGTTTCCCGAAAGGACACCAAAGCACATTTCTTTTGTTGAAGATGAACACAGTATTGTAACAGGTGATCGAAAATAATGGTTAAAACATTGAGATGTTCACTGTGATGTTTAGATTTCCCAAGAAGATCATTGACATAATCCTCAAGGATAGTGTGCATAATTTCATGAAAAATGTAAGTCATAGCCTGCTGATAGGTCGCACCAACATTCTTAAGGCCGAACGGCATGACACGATAGCAGAAGGTTCCCCAAGGAGTTATGAAGGTGGTTTTATGTTGATCGGTCGGGGCTACCAAAAATTGATTGTATCCTGAGAAGCCATCCATGAGAGAAAGCATCTCATGGCCCTTAGTGAGATCAACAAGTTGATCAATACTTGGTAGGGGGAAGTCATCCTTTGGGAAAGCGAGGTTAAGGTTCCAGAAATCCGTACATATCCGAAGTCCCCCCATTGCTTTAGCAACAGGTATGATGTTAGAAATCCATTGAGGATAGACAATAGGTAAGATGAAGGAAACAGAAAGGAGTCATTGAAGCTCTTCTTTGACCAAGAGGGCAATGCGTGGATGTATTTTTCTCAGTTTCTGTTTAACTGGTTTGGAATCGGGTTTCAGGGTAATGTTATGGATAGCAATGTCAGGATCAATTCCTGGCATGTCAGCGTAGGACCAAGTGAAAGCTTAGTTACAGGTACGGAGGAAGGTAGTGAAGGTAGTTTGTTCTGATGCATTAAGAGATTGTCTGATCTTCATAATGTGAGGATCATCCTTTATGTGGATGTTGATTCCTATAGTCGACTCATTCAACATGGTTTGAGTTTCAGATGGTAAGGCGCGTTGAATATAAGAGTCGTTTGCACCAAGGTAAGTGAGAATGGAGTCGTCATCCTGGCACTCAACAACATTAATTAAAGGCGAGTTCTCTTCGATCATGTCTGGATATAGAAGGGGAAGAGAATATGGGTCTTCATTATCACATTGATAAGTGAGAGGACCCAGGAAGATAGCGTTTATGAAAAAAAAAAAGTTAGGAGGTATGGATTCAGGGTCTATCGACACTGTGGGTGACGATGGAAAAATGGGTGATGATGGTTCGGAAGGAGTGACTTCATCGTCTTCCTGGATACAACGGATATGCGGTGTCTTTGGTGTAGGTGGTTCAGAGAATCCAAGACCACGACTATCTTTGTGTTTGCGTGTAGTTATAGGAATGATCGTATGTCAGCCTTGTTTATAAAGACCGAAACTGAAGCCCTTCCAAGCACAGCGCTTCAAGAAGGTTAGGGAAAAATGACGATTAGTTAGATATTGAAAATGAGACTGGAAGGGAACCACACCAAGGGGAGGTTCAGGGGTGACATAGGATGTATCGACACCCCCATATGTTAGGTTGGTGCGGCAATTAGGTGGTCCGTAGGAGATTACTTCCCCCACATAACGGTCGTAGGTAGGATGCGCATGTAACTGTCCGTACTCCTGTGGGGTATGGAAAGTGCTAACGTTATATAGGTGATACTCCCCTAACATAAGGAGTTGAAAAACATATACTAAGGGATCTAAGGTGGGGATGTTGTCCGCGGGAAAGAAAGTGGTATTTGCAGCGGCAGTTTCATTGGTTGAAGGTGTGGTTGAAGTGGATGGTTGGGTTGGATGAATGGGTGTTTTGATTGGTACAAGCACATCATTAGGGCGATATAATATATTGCAGGTTTTGAAGGGGGGAGTGTCAGCTTTTACGGTGTAGGACTTTCCCTCATAATCGAATTTTATGCATCTATGTAGGGTGCAGGGAATGCATCCCATAGCCCGGATCCAAGGGCAGCCTAACAACATGTTGTATTGGAATTCTCCCTCAAGGACATAGAATAGTTCGAGTAAGGTACGTGGCCCTACATGAATGTTAAGGATCATGGTGCCTAAGGTAGAAGTAATAGCATCGTTGAATGAAAGCAACATGGTGGGGTTGGCACACATGCAGCTAGAAGGGATATTCATTTATTGCAAGGCTTTGGAAGAGATGATATTTAGGCTAGCACCCCCGTCAATCATAACACGACGTACTTGGATGTCCCGGACGTAAGCTGAGATGAAAAGAGTGGGGTCAGGATCTTCTGCACCAAAGTCAACAATTTCATCTTCGGAGAAACTGATAGCAGCGGCTTGCTGTACAGAGACAGAAGTGGTTGGGGAGATAGGTTTTTTGGTGAGAGAAGCAACGTGATTGGGTGTTAAAATGGAGGCAACGGGAAAGGTTTTGTTAGGTAGGACCTCTATCCCTTGAAGGATTTCAATGAGAGCTTATCGATGAGATTCAGAGGTTTGAATGAGATCATACAATGTCATTTTTAAAGGTGATTGGTGAAGCTGTTTGATCATGGTACGGTGGGCCACTCCATCAGAGACGGGGTAGGCAGGTCCATGAATAACCACTTTAGGTGGTGGTGCGATCGGGATGGCGGACGGAGAAAGAGAGGCTACATGTGTCTTTCTTTAGCTTTCCCATTGGTTTTATGCCCTCGAGTAGCAATGCTAATCATGTTGATCTTGTGAACACGAGAGGAGGAAGATGGTGAGGACCAGTCATTGTCTTCAAGAGGTGGGGTTGCAACAATGATATTTCTTGGTGAGATGAGGATAGGCAGTATAGGAGAGGGGATTGAAGCTAAAGGTTTCTCCCTTCGTAAGTTGTCTTTCTTAACCTTTCTATCTGAGAGAGGTGGCTGATGAAGGATGGATTTAAAAGGTTTGCATCCCTCTACATCATGTCCTGGTGTGCGGTGGTAAGCACAGATTTTAGACTCATCATAACCTATAGGTCGAGGTTTAGATGGATCATAGGGTCTAAGTGGGGGTAGGGAAATGGTCACATTCTCCACCAACATATCAAGGATCTTGGCATAAGATCCTTTGAGCGGGTCAAAGTTAGAGGAAGATGAGGTTATTGATTGGGTGGGTTTTGGTAATGTTTGGCTATGGTTGGTTCGTACGGGTGGTGGCTTAGACAAGGGGTTTTGATAATTGGATTTAACTAAACGTGGCTTCTTCGGCGTAGAAGTTATGTTTAGCTGGTTAGATGACATGGTAGTAGAAAACAACCATGGAGAAAGAGGAGTGATAGCAAACAAATCCTTTGATGATGGAGTTTGTTTAGGGTTGATAGGTGGACATGATACTTGGGGTGACGGTGTTGATACACCCATGGATCTCTATATGGTTGTAGAAGGTGCAAGTCGTTTTAAAGAAAACGCAGGAGGTATGATGTATTGAGGCAAGGTGGAGGGGTGAGGTCCCAATATAGAACGTAGGTGTGATGGTGAGGGTTTTAGTTGTGACAGATGCATAGATTGGACTTGAGGAGATTGGGTTTGTCTCCTAGCTGGATGGACGACTTTATTTTTGGATAAATCTAAGCATTTAGGTGGGTGTGTTAAGCTGGGTATTGGTGAATTCCCAAGTGTAGGGGGAGGTTTGGTTAGGTTAATAGAGGTGGATGAGGTATCCGGTAGAGATGAGGGGGGTGAGGATGAGGACATCGGTGTTTTGAGATTTTGTAAACACTTCGGGTATATGGCAGAGGTGTCTAGATCGGTCATCTGCATTTGAGTAGAGCATGGTGTACTCAAATGCTCCCATAAGACTCGTTTATCTTCAGAGGGATGAAAATCTTCACGTGTGAATAGGAACTTTCATATGGAAGAGAGGTGGGTTGTGATTCCGGTCCACTGTGGGTGTGATACAGAGGGTAAATGAGGCACTGTATTGATGGGCGTTAAGAGGTCAATCGGTCGCTGAAAATATTTAGGCGATGAAGAACTAATAGGTAGGAGGGAATGTTTGAGAGGATCTGTCATGATTAAAGAATTTGGTGATGTTGGTTTGAGAGGTGTCTCTTCTAAGGATGACAGAAAAAGTGATGAGCCTTCCTCTTGTACAGTAAGAGTGATAGAAGGAGATGTTTGGGAAATAGATAAGTTAGATAACATCCGCTCACAGTCTTGCAGGGATGTGGTGTAAGAAGGCTCATCTGTGAGAAGAGAACTCTGGGTGGTTAATTCCTTTATGGGTAAAGGAATGGTAAGGTTATCATTTTCTCTTGATGGGGGTGGAGGGGGTTCGGATCCTTGCGTTAGGGAATAGGCTCAATTCAAAATTTCTTCGATAGGAGCTTTTGGTTGGGAGTCGAAGACCGCATAGATTTCATGAACACTCTCCTCGACTAAGATATCTTGGTTTCTGTTACTGTTAGATGAGTGGTTTTGGAATGGTTTGTTTAATATTTTCAAATTTTGGTTAGCAGGGGCATTAGGATTATCAAGGGTTATATCCCCTACATTAACCATTTCCTACACTATGTTTTTCAACATCTTGCATTTTTCGTGAATGTGTCCCTTCATGTGGTGGAAGTTACAGAAGTCATTTTCTTTGTACCAAGAAGGTATAATGAGGGTGGAATCAAACCCGGAGTGAGGTTTAATAGGAGGTAAGGTGATAGCTCCTGCTTTGAGCAATTTTTCCAAAATGACACCATAAGTTTCTCCCAAGGGAGTGTAATTGATGGGCTCGGCTTTATACTTATAGGTGGTTTTAGGCGGGGTAGCAGATGGTGCTTGGGATTTGACCATCACCGTGTGTATATCTCCTTTTGATTTTGAAGCAGTCGATGCGTGAGAATTGGTGGTGTTGGGTTTGTTAGTGGAGTCTTGGGTTCAGAAATTAGGGTTTTTGTTGCGCAACCACAATTTCTCTTCCTCTAAGGCTTGAATCTCTAGTTTCCGAGCCATAGTAAAGGCCTCATCAAAGGTGCGGAAAGTTTGAATTTGGAGGGTAGGAGAAATGTGCTTAACGCAGGCCCGCGTAAAGAGTTCAATAAGTTTAGCCTGAGGCAAGGCATAAGTAAGTTGGTTGATAAGGCCCCGCCATCGTCCAACGAAATCTACAATAGATTCATCGTCAAATTTTCAGATGGCATAGAGGTTGGTGATAAATACTTTTTTGGCAATGTTAATGGAGAAATGATCCAAGAAATATTGGGATAATTGGTTAAAAGAGAAGATTGAGTGCTGGGTTAAAGCACTGTACCACTCCAAGGCAGGTCCTGATAAGGACATGGGAAAGGTGTGGAGTAGTAAGGCATCATCATGAGCAATCAAATAGCAGGCATGTCTAAATGATTGCAAGTGTTGTTGAGGATCCTCCTTACTATTAAAACGAGTAAATTTTGGTAATTCCCATTGAGGAGGATATGAATGAAGGGAGACAGAAGGATGAATAGGCTCCTGAAAAACTTGCTCATATGTCAGGGTGCTACCGCTTCCTGAAACAGAAGCCTCCAGATTTTACATCTTGTCCATCATTTGTTTGATTAAATCAGTGGTTGGATGAGATGATGGTGTGGTTGTCGTAAATGGAGGAGGATTGGGCCAAGGGCCACCACTAGACAATGGTGGGGTCAAATGTTGATAAGGTATCGAGGATGAATATGTTGAGGTGACCGAATAAGGATGTCCTATATAAGATGTTGAAGCCATCGGATAAGTGTGTGGAAATGAAAAGGTGGACGGAGCTTGAGAAGGAAAGCTCGTGTGGATACGTGGCAGAGAGAAAGTTATGAAAGGGGCAGTTTGCGAGAGAGACGAGGTAGGCGGAGCCGGTAGTAATGATATGTGGGGCCCCATATTAACCAAAGGAAAGACAATCTATGCCTTATGAACCTCCAAAGTCACTAAGTCGGGAGGCGGAGCTAAGGATGAAGAGGGTAAGGCGGATTTATTAGGTGGGGAAGGAGCTAAGTGAGCCGCTATACTAATAGGCATACCAAAAAGGAGTTGACCATCGGGTGTACGGTCAGGGGTATGAGACAAATAGTATTGTACAGCACTAGGATTAGCATCCAAAAATTTTGCAAATTCCTTATCTCCTACAAGGATTTTGGGAACCTCACTAGTGTCCGTAGGATTCCCCATAGAATGTGAAGGGGGTGATTCAGGCAAAGGCACAGAACAGGAATGTGAAACCATGACTACAACTTGTTTCCGAGTGATAACAACCATGGACAAGAGTACACAGCAAGGATTCAATCTATCAAGGATAGAAACAACTACAAAATGTTGGAATTGGTAGGTTGTTGGTTTTTCAGGAACTGTGAAAGACACTAACCGATATCGGTCAGGTAACCGATGTCAGTCAGACTGTAGCCGGCATCGGTAAGTTAACCAATGTCGGTATAATAGGACTGGTGTAAGAAGCTGTAAGAAGTTGTTGATTTAGGGTTAACGATGCTTGGTATACCTACCAAACTGTTCTGAAGTGATTACTGAAACAGTGTATGACAGAGAAACAGAACTAAAAACAAGCAAGATGCATAGGCAAATCAAGAGACTAACCCTAGGATTAGTTTTAATTATTGTGGGCTTATGCCTTAGACGTAAGATGATGTCAATCCTAAACAAAATACCTAAGGGAGATGTCAAGTTTGTTTTGGCTTATAAGGTTACCTTAATCGGGCGGAGGAATACCACGGAAAAAAGGGGGATGTTTGAGCTGTTGTGTTGATTATGATGTGATTCGGTATGTGTTGTCCAGTGAAAGTAAGATTAATTTCTTTTCAATATCGTGGATATCACCCCCACGTGTACGACCTATTACTTAACCTATGTTCACTAGAATTGAAAACAACAAGCAAGAATGTGATGCACATGTTTTAAACCCAAATCGAAAATGATATTTGATGAAGAAAAGGAGATGACTTTCACTAATGCAAAGATGTGAAAGCAAGACAAATTTTGTTACCAAAATGACAAAATATTTTGTGAATATTTAGTAGAAACAAACAGCAAGTATGCTCCCTATATGAAAGCAAGCAAGAAAGAAAGAAACCCAAAATGGGTCCCACCGGGCGTGCCAAAATGTTTCACACAGAATGTTTCTGTTCCTAGAATAGAGTTGCTTCTATCCTTTCATTCTCTTGAGAAACAGATAAGGGTTAGGGCTAGGAGGAATACCTGTTGAATGTTGAGAGGGTGCACGCGTACCGTAGAGAGAGATCAGATTGATTGCAAAGAACTCCTTTTTGTCGAGGAAGGACTACTAGTTCCTGATGAAGATACAGGTCCAAGGACTGTGATGACGAAGGCAGGGCTTAGGTGGGATGATCCGACAATCAAAAGTGAGCTATCTTCTCTCCCAATGCTTGGATGAGTGTCACTGGGCTCTGGTTACTTAGTTGCAGTCTTGGGCTCGATGTCCTTCTCTGCAAACTCTTCTCTTTTCTTCACTTGTCTCTACTCTGCCAAGTGAATTTTGGATCCTTCAAATGAATTCCAGATCCTTTGTTTTTGGTTGGGGGAGGTCATTTATAGGGAACCGATGGTGGTTACGTAACTGACAGCGGTCGAGTAGGAACCAATGTCGGTTAAGTCAAAGTGGGCTATTTTTAGTAAAATAGCCAACTTTCCCTCCTTTTCTCTCGAGGGATTAGTTATGGGCTTTGTCAAGTCATTATTAGGTTGGTTTTGGTGTGGGTGAGGAGTAATTATTCATGGGTGTGGATGTAGACCAAGTTATAGGTCTTAATTAGGTTAGTTTAGGGTTAGGGCTAGGTCATGATGAGGTGGCAAAATGAGGTGGCAGGTTTAGAGATGTGGATTTATTAATTATAAGGTAATTAATAAATAATTGTGCAAGGTTTAGGTGGTGGGGTTAGGTTTCGAAATGAGATGCGGGGCACAGGGTGTCGTAAGACACAAATTTGGTGTCTACAGTGGGTATTTCGGAACAAACTAAATGAATATGGTCAATTCACTTGAAATAGGGAAACATTGGTATGCAAAGGGTACGCTCAAGTGGAAGGTATTGATTTTGAAGAGACTTTTACTCTGGTTGCCATACTAGAAGCAATCAGAATGTTCCTTGCTTTCGAAGTGTTTAAAAATTTCAAATTATACCAAATGGATGTCAAATCAGCCTTTTTAAATGGGAATTTAGAAGAGGAGGTTTACATAGAATAGCCTGAAGGGTTCCTATTATCAAAAAATTAATATTATGTGTGTAGGTTGAAAAAGGCATTGTATGGATTAAAAAAAGCCCCCAGAGCATGGTACTCAAGGCTTGATCAACATCTACAGGATAAAGGATTCAAGAGAGGACATGTTGATAGTAATCTTTACATCAAAACTGAAGATGAACACCAGTTAATTATGGTTGTATATGTGGATGACATAATATTTGGAGGAGACAATGAAGAAATGTCTAGAAAATTTGCAGAAGACATGCAAAAGGAATTTGAAATGTCTATGTTGGGTGAGTTATCCTTTTTCCTTGGATTGCAAATTTCTCAATCTAATAAAGGAATATTTATATCCCAAACCAAGTATGTTAAGGAAATGTTGAAAAAGTTTGGTATGGAGGAGTGTGCACCTATCAGCACACTAATGATCACCGGAACCAAGCTAAGTAAAGATGAAGAATCTCTAGATGTTGATCAATCTCTCTATAGATCAATGATTGGGAGTTTATTATATGCGATAGCATTTAGACCAGATATCATGCAAGCAGTGGGTATGGTGGCACGTTTTCAAGCAGGTCTAAAAGAAACACATGTGCAAGTTTTAAAACACATATTCATATATCTAAATGTAACTATGGAATATGGGTTGTGGTATCCAAAAAGAAAATATTTCACATTGATAGCTTATACAGATTTAGATTGGGTAGGATGTGTAGATGACAGAAAAATTACAAGCAGAGGAGCATTTTTTCTTGGAAACAACCTGGTATCTTGGCTAAGTAAGAAGAAAAATTTTGTATCCCTATCCACAGCAGAAGCAGAGTATATAACAGTGGTACTATGTTGCACGGAAATTTTATGGATGAAGTAGACCTTGAAGGATATCAAAATAGAGTATGATCATCCCATCTCCATATTATGTGATAATACCAGTGCAATAAGTATTTCAAATAATCCGGTTATGCATTCCAGAATAAAGCACATTCCCATAAGATATCACTTCTTAAGAGAGCAGGTGGAAGAGAAACAGGTAAAGTTGGAGTATGCTGCTACATCTGAACAGATAGCAGATATTTTAACTAAGCCACTTCCAAAGGAGACATTTGAATATCTACAGCATAATCTGGGAGTAATTTCTTTTACATCTTTACATTAAAGAGTCAAGGGTAGCACTGGTTAAGGGGGAGCTAAAATTTTACAAAGTTTTTAGCTCCTAGGATCACCGTTTGCCATTGATGTGAAAGGGGGAGAATGGTAGTAAGGGGGAGCTACGGCAAAGAGGAAGTTGCAGAAGAGGAGATTTTTTTTTTCTGGGGTTTCCATCAATGACAAAGGGGGAGATTGTTGGAAATATTGTCATTGATGTCAAAAGAGGTGTTGAACTGGTAAACAGAAATCTATCAGAAAGTAACAGAAATATTAACAAAATTGTGAGTATGTCAACGGAAATAACTAGCAACATATAGAGTAGCAAAAAGAGCAGAAATTAGATATTTATATATGTGAAAAGGGTTGCCTTTATAGGATAAATACAGCAGTATCTATGTAAAGTGAACAACATTCAAGAAAGAGGAAGATCTTGACAACCATGATTAGAAGAAAGCAATGCTTTTTCATGAAGACCGTGATTTATCCTTGGAGCCCCACAATTTGCACAAAAGAGGGCCCACGACTTGCTTAGAGAGCAGCACTCATGTCTTAAGGGACTGCATTTAATATTTAGGTGATAATTAAATTATTTGGGGTAGTCTTTATGTGTGCATTAATTAATTCAAAGGGGGCAGCAATTTGTTTAGAAATAATAAATTAATAAATAAAGGCTGACTAATGTTAATGAAAGGGTGTGATGGTTTAAGGTGTAATGCCCTTTCGAAAAGGTACAAAAGGCTATATAAGAAGATTCATATGAGACTTGTTAAGAATGAATTCAAGTTGAATATCTTAAAGAAAATGAAGAAGAAGAGGAATCGTAAGGGCAAGATTTTAGAACAGCAAATCTCAAAGTAAGAAGAAGAATTTTCCATTATTCGTTGAGGAAGCAACAAGTTCAAAAGTGGAAAGAAAATTTTGTAAGGAAGGTTGGTGCCTTCATATTCAAAGAGATTGGTGTCTCTTGCTGAGTTGGTGCTTAGCAAAAGGGGTGGGTGCTCCTGTAGGTTTGTGCCTACAAAACTGTAATTTGGGGATTGGTGTCTCCAGTAGGTTGCTGCCTACAAATTTTTGAGAAATATATATAAAGAAATAAGTTTCTCCGTGGTTTTCTCCTAAAAGGGTTTCCACGTATATCATTGTCTACTTGCATTAAGTTTTGTGTTCTTTTATTGATTTGATATATTCACATTGTTCGTGATTATAGATCTAAGTTCAAGTATTAAAGTTTGAAATAATTTCATAATATTGATTCACCCCCCCTCTCAGTATTATTTTGTTCTCAACATCATTTGGTATCAAAGAAGGTCATATGGTTTATTAAAAATCTATAAAGGGATTGGAAATAAATTCTCATTTGGTATGTGACATTGATATATATGATACTACTACATCAGCATGATACTGTGGTTGTTAGTAATCCACTAGAAAAACTATCCAGAGGTTGCTGGTTTTGTCCTAAAAAACCATCCATTATGTGGTTGTTAGTTATCCAGTGGAAAAACTATCTAGAGGTTGTTGGTTATGTCCTAAAAATCATATGTTGTGTGGTTGTTTGTTAACCACTCGGAAAACCATCCAAAGCTTGTTGGTTTTTTCCTTGAATCCATCTAAATAATGAGTAGGCTACGTAGCAGCACATTGCAGTACAAGGCAAGTTTTCCCCATGTTCTCACTAAGGGGGGAAATGTTAGGAAATAAATTATTTAGTGCTCCATATATACATGTATAGGTAAATAATAATTACATGAGTAATTATTATCTTGTAATTCAAAGTTATTAATTTGTTATTATTTGTTTTTAAAAACAAAAATAACAAATGTATATGTGGTTAGTGAGTTAGAAACAACTCTCATAGGTTAGTAAGTTGTTATAGCCACCTCTCATTTAGGAAGGATATTTCCTATATATTTGGATGTTTGTAATATGATGTTTACATGAGCTTATTGAATATCATTCAAATTTTGTTGTGATCTTTCTTCAAACTTGTTATATTTTTTTCAATTGGTTAAACATAAGTTTCCCTATTGGCACAAGTAGGATCAAAAGAGATGAATATTCCTAATTTTTTAATGAAGGAACATCAGCTTGTTAATTTAATTAAAACATCTTCTAATTTAATTTTAAAGAATCCAATATCAACTTTGAGTCTTAACCATAAATATATCAATTTTGTTATCTTTCGTAAGACAACTATATTTTTAGACTGATAAAATTCATTCCTAGACAAGAGTTTTTACTTGTCCTGTATTCTTTGTCTCTTACAACGCATCATATTTTTAATTAAAAATAAACAACATCTTGTCCACATCATATTTATTCCAACATCACATCAACATAATTAGACATACTTTGGAATTCAACCCAAGGCAATTATTATTCAGCCATAACGGAAAGCACATTTCATCATTATCAAATAATCCAAAGCAAGGACTCCTTTCCTTTTATTAGAAAATTTTCTTTCAATTTAAAAAATAAAAAGAAAACTAAATTCCATGTTGCAATTTGGAAACAAAATCCTAAATCAAGTAGTTAGGAATTTCAATCTCCACATTCTTCTTACCAATTCCTCATCATGTACCTGTAGATGCAATGGGTCAGTATTCACTTATACTAGAATGGCTTCTTCCCCTTATGCTCTACTCTTCCCACTGATGATAGGTCAGTAATAGTAATTGGTCGGTACAGATATATGGAATGACACGTTGCGCCATTCTATACATTTGGACTAGCCTATAAAATTTTAAAAAATTCATAATATAAGAGAGATTGAAGTAAATCAAACAAATTTCATTATCTTGATTACAATAATTAAACTATTACAAAAATTAATATCATCAATTCTAATTATCACATTTTTAACAACAAAAAAAAAAAAAAAAACTTCCATGAATCAACTTTATTTCCAACAATGTTCCACAAGGGGACTTAACATTTTACATCTAATTAAGATGGAAATATCCACAATGGTATGATTCCCAATCATCAATAATGTTTAATCCTGAATCCAACACAATAACATAGGTATCCATTCACTCAAAAAGTAATTATCAAAAAAATTCCAACATTCATATAACAGTTGTAGACTAAAACTAGAGTTCATTTTAACAGACCTATGGGAAATCGAAAGTGGTATACTCCTAGTGAATATCCCCAAAACCATTTTTGCGAACATGGAAAATTTTCTAGGGTTTGTATGCAAATGTATTTCCCGAAAGTAGATTTCATTTTCAATTCGTATGACAGTAAGGCTACAGGCGCATGACAGGATATTTACAGTTGTACAAAAGTGAGGTTTTTATCCTGCAAAAATAAGGTTGTTGTCACGTGGCAACACAATTACTATCGTGCAATAACAACCTTGTTGTCGCATTTCATTGAAGTTGTTTTCTGAAAGAAACCTCACTAATGCACGACAACAAGTTTATTTTCGTGCGACAGTAAGCATGTTGCCATGCGACATCAACCTTACTGTCACACGATAGGAGGTTTATTTTTGCATGATAATAACCTTGTTGCCATACAACTGAAAATCTACTGTCATGCATCTGTAGCCTCCACCCTCCTGCCATGCATCAACAACATAGGAATTCCATGCATCAACAACCTCTTGTTGTGCATCAACAACTTCCTTCCATGTATTAAAAACCTTTTTGTCATGTGTCAACAACCTACCCTACAAGTTCACAGTACTTGATATGTAGGTACCTCATTAAAAGAGTAGTTAGTTAGTAGTATACTACCTAAGGAATCACCTAGGTTTTTATAGGAGATGGTTTCAAATGTAGGAAAATCCAACCCCTAAAAATATATATATTGTAAATTTTAGGTAAATAAGTAATTGACCTGCTCCAAAAAATTCACCTTTTCAAATTTTCCTGAAATGGAATATTCACTAAATTATGAATATTCACCACTAAAAAATCCCTAACTAAAATAGTCCTATTTTTTCTCAAGGAAAAAATATTAACATCATTCAAATATCTATATACAACGATAAAATAAAACAACACTCAATTGTTCATATAACAGTTGTATAATAAACAACAATCAAACAACCATATACATTGGTCGAATAAAACAACACTCAGTCATTCATATAACAGTTATATAATAAAACAATAATCAAACAACCATATACAACGATAGAGTATAACAACACTCAGTCCTTCATATAACAATTGTATAATAAAATAACAATCAAACAACCATATACAATGATAGAATAAAACAACACTCAGTAATTCATATAACAACTGTAGAATAAAACACCTTTCAAAAATCCATATACAATTGTTACAATAAGTTTGCCATAGGCATTAAATAATAATTTAAAATAATTCTCAGAGTTCATGAAAATAAACCCCAAAGTTCAGATTTTAACTTAACTTCACTCATCCTTGAATAACATCGATTCCATTAAATAAAACCTTGTATATTAAATAAAATCCTAATGTCCAAGTTTTATTGCAGGTCAATGAGCAGCTTTATCGATATGCCAGAAAAATAATAATTAATTCTCCCGAGTCTATGTAGAGGGCATACATCTACCTACTAATCGTAGAACGATTCTGGAGAATCTAAACCCAGTCAGAAACCCTTCCTGACTACCACTATCACAAAAATGAGTTTTTAATAAATTTATTCATATACCCAGATTTATTTAAGGTATTGAATATATAACTTTTTTAGCAACCAGTAGCCATTTACAGTCTAAAAATAAATATAGAAACACACATTGATTAAACAAACCATTTTTTAATAAATAATAACACAATGTTTTCAGGAAACCCCTTTTTTTGAACAAAGAAAGACAATGATTTCAAGAAAACCATTTTTGTTATAGAAGATCACATCGATTTATGTTGTCAATAATTTAAACAAAGAAGCACACAACGATTCCAGATATTCATACCCAGATTTTAAACATCATTCCATCTACCAATAGCTACGTATTATCAGAAAGAAGATAAAATCACAAGGAGAAGAAACCATGCCTACAATAGTTGTATGAAACTTCTAGGATGCATTTATTTTTCCAAATTTTCCAACCCTTTCTCCTCCAGCTGCTCGCTACAAAACCAACCTAGAGAAACCCTTCCATTGTTAATAATTCCACATAATGTCAAATCTACTATAAGTTTTATTTCTTTGGCATGTAGGCCATGATTAAAGGACATGTATTTATTTTGGTATGGATTCACCCCGGTTTTATCCTCATTTCCCTCCCATCTCAAATTGAAATGTTTTACTTAACTCTAACCTTTTCCATCCCATGTGGGCTTGATCAATGTCAATAGTTGGATGAATACATCTGCCCTGTCTTGATATTTGGGGATGCATGCATGGGGATTCCAATCATGGTGAGGGTGGCGGGGTCAGGATGTCTCCTCCCTTATTATTCTATTTTTTTAAAATCATTTAAACTTGTGACAAGTCAACAGAAAAAAATAATCACCTTTGGGAAGACCACATGGTCTAAATTAATAATTCTTCAGCTAAGTCCCCCAATATCTCACAACATCATATCATATGCAAAAAAAGGAGTCCCCACTATGCACAGGTACCATATATATAACACTTGGTGTCTAGATCATATACTATGCCCAGCTTATATAGAAGAAGAGTCTGGTTTTAAAAGGTAGATGATCTAGCACAAGTCCACTATTGTTGGCCATGTATAACTGATATGTGGGTGTGCTTGCGGGAACCTTTAGGTGAGCTATCTATATACAAGATTGTGTATCCCACTGAGCTAGTGTATAGGAAATGCTTATGTACATGTCATCACGTATACCCGTACACCCGTTAGGCATCTCCAGCAAGGAATGATATGTTTGCATTCATATGTAACTTATGTTACTTATAGATGTAAGTGTATCGTAAACCACCAAAAAATATTTAAATTGTTAATTTTAATTAACATTGACAAATAATAGAATGGGGTAAATTACTGGATGTGACATCCTCACCCCATATAAGCATCAATGTCCTGTTGATTTATCATTCATAGAATTATTTAATCTAAAAAACTATTAAAGCAAAAAATAATTTATTACTTTACTAGTCTTAAGAAGAAAATAGAACTTGTTCTTACCTTGGAACAACAGAGTTGGAATGCAGTAGTATTTTATTCAAAAAATTGTGCAAGTGAAACCATCATGTCGTCCATGCTCTCCCAAGTTCCATGTTTTTCTGTCTATTGGTCCCACTCAACCTTGTACTAAGTAATTTCTTTGTTTCGCAAGTGAAGCTTGCATGTTTCGAGCACCCTGATTGGCTCAACTATCACTATCCTAGGGTCTTGTACTTGTAGTGAATAGAAATCCAACACATGTGCATTATCTCCAATGCATTTCTGTAGTAAGGAGATGTGAAAAACATCGTACATTCAAGAGAGAATGGGGGTAACACCAGCCTATATCCCACTGGATTTATCTTTTCAAGGACTTCAAATGGTCCCACATACCTGGGGGCCAACTTGGAAGAATTGCTAAAAGTTATTGAGCTCTTTTTGGGCTTAATGCTAAGGAAAATTTTATCCGCAACAGCGAAAAATCACTCAATCCTCTTTTTATCCATGTATCTTTTTTGTTGGTTTGTTTCCTCTTTCATCCATTCTCGAATAAACTTAACTTTATTTTCCATCTCAATCAAAAATTCTTGTCCAATAACTTCCCTATCTTAATTTTTGTCCCAATTTATGGGAGTCCTACACCTTCACCCATACATAACTTCGAAAGGATATATTTTTAGTGAGGAGTGATATGTGTTGTTATAAGTGAATTCAACCAGCAGGAGGTACCCTTCCCACTTGTACAACTAATCCATGCAGTACATTCAAAGAAAGTCTTCAAGGACTTGATTCACTCTTTCTATTTTTACATTAATTTCTAGATGGTCTGTGTTGTATATATCTACCCCTCGGGTAAATATAGATAAACACAAAAGGAAAATATGTCGGGGAGGTTCAGAAACCTGAAAAAAGGAAAATATGTCGGAGAGGTCAAGAAACCTGACAAAAGGAAAACATGTCGGAGAGGTCAAGAAACCCGACATAAGGAAAATATGTCGGAGAGGTCAAAAAACCCGACACAAAGGAAATTTAGGTTTCAGGTTTCGGGAAACATGAGACATGAAGCATGAAGATCGCAAAGGATGTCCTGATGCTTGAGAGTTCTGCAAACCCGAAGAACTTCCTAGGAAAATTGGGTCTTGGAGTCGGGAAAACATGGGGCGGAAACATGTCAAGCCACCTTCCAAACCTGATGCACATGAAGGTCCATTTTCTGACCCCGAAACAAAGGAAACCTTGGAAATACTGGCAAAAGCGGGTTTCAGGAAAACATAAGCATCAAAAACATGTTGAGGCATCCTCCAAACCCAATGCAAATGTAGAGGATAACCCCAAACCCGACAGGGAGAAGATCCTGACGCGGGAAATATTCAGATCGCCATAACTTTTCACAGGGAGCTCGGATTCACGCAAGGTCATAGTTTTTGGAAATTTTTCAAGGTCCTCTACCCAACTACGACTGGATATATTTAATTGGGTGGGAAAAAGTTCTTAAAAATGCAAAAATATAGTTAGCCATATTTTCAATTTGTTGGGGATCTCACCTAACGCCATAATGAGATGAATTAGGTGTAGTCTGGAGGTGGTTGGGGTAGATTTCAAATTCCTCTTTTCTCCATCTCTTTTTCCTCCTATAAATTGTAAGGATGGGCTTCTTTCTAATGTTGGAAATTTTTGTTTTTCCCCTCCCTTCTTCTCTTTGGGAGGTAAATTTGTGGAGTTAAAACCTCCCATTTAAAATTGTAATGAAACTTTGCCTCTTGGCACCTTGTAGTGTATTGTATCAATCTTTGGAGAAAATAATGCATGTCTGTGGATGATTCTCAACCCTCTCTGTGTTCATTTGCATCCTCTTGATCTTTCACTGCAAATCTGGCTATCTGTGCATGATCTTGCATTGCATTTTTTATGTTTTGTGTTTATTGGCAAGACATGTGTTCTTCATTCCTCGGTGCATCACCTTTGTAGTTTAGGTTTTATTTTATGCATTTTCTTACCCTGTTTCCTTTGCAAGTTAGATTAGGTTTTTAGTAAACCCTCTACATTTTATTTGTGCATCTGAACAAAGGAATAGGAACCGGCCTTCATCCGGAGAGCTTTTCCGATTTCGCAAGCTCCAACCTTGGGAAAAGCTCTATGTTATGCAATCACACTGAGAGTCTTAACCCATCGTGTTGCAGACATTCAGGGGTGCTTCGATTCGTCATCAACAGTATGTTGACCTAAAGTTCAAATTCATCCCTAATGCTACGTAAAAGGTTTTCCAAAACCTTGTTGTCACTCTCGGATCCCTATCAGAAATGATCAACTCCAGGACCCTATAAAGTTTGAAAATTTCATGTAAAAACCTCTTTGTAAGAGTTGGAGAATCATCCTTCACATTTATGGGTATAAAATGTGCAACCTTGGTGAGTTTTTCAACTACTACCAAGATCATGTCATGCTTATTTTAGGACATTAGCAGTCCTTGAACAAAATCCATGTTTATTACCAACCATTTGTGTTTTGGTACCTCATGAGGGTAAAAAATTCCTGCATGGTGCATAGGCTCAACCTTAACTTGTTAGAATTCAAGGAATTTTTTCACATATCTAGTTACATCCCCCTTCATGTCAAGTGTTGTGTAAATTTGCAACAGGGAAATTGACAATTTCCAAGAACGACAACTATACCCCTTGTGCCGAAATTTTCATGTTTTATCATTACTAGGCACCCCAGGTAAAATCCATCATTCTAGTCACCCTCTATTTGATGTCAAATTCCTCCCCTGGGTGATTTAGGAAATTCAATTTAATCCCCTAGGTGATTTTAGGAAGTTCTGAAAAGATGTTATCTTCTGGCAGTATTGGGAAGGGCTATCACTGGCCTTCCCAAGACTTGATCAACCACCTTGGAGTGGAATGGAAGGGAAAAATTAAACATGGAGGTGAATTGAAGACCTTATAACATCAAGGAAATTATTTTGGAAGTTTTTCTGAAATTTTGAAGAACTTAGAGCAGTCTAAGTAAAACTAGGGTTCACAATCCTAAGTAGTACACAGGCCTACAAAAACTTTTGAGCTTCAAAAGAATATTGTGAGAGCTTCGATTGGAGTTAAAATTAAAACAAAACATCTCCAAAAATATTATTCCAATACCTACATGATAGTGAAATAATATTTTTTAAAACACCTTGGCACATAGGATATGCAGGTAGTTTTTATCAGGAACAAGTGGAGTCTCAAATAAAAAGTGCAATTTTTAGGGGATCCAATGGATGAATAAAGACATTATAACCAAAAAATTTCATTCAAAATTCCATTGCCATTCAAGATCATATACAATTTCACCAATAAATTCCACAGGGAGCTCAAGTTATCATCGTTCCAAGTTTCCCTCTCAAAGGCAGTTCAGGAGTTAGTCAATTTTTGGGAGGACATGTGTCAGCACCAGGAGCCTGGTGGAACTTCATGTCCTTGACATCCCTAAGGTTAGGTACACCAACCTTGGAAAAATTTACCCATCCCCCATGTGACCACTAGGACCCTCGTGTAACCTCCAGATTTGATAGTTCAGCCTCTAGGTGCATTTTTGGAGCACTCATTCTCTGTCGTCTAATCACCGCCACATGTAAGCTATAGGACCACCATGGAATTTTATGTCCCTCACATCCCTAAGGTTAGGGAAATAAAACATCAAAAAATTCACCCATCCCATATAGGATACTTTTGGTCACCCATGTTACCCACTTTCAGCCCCTCAGTGATTTAAAGATGATTTAAGAACACTCATTCCCTATCATCGGATCGCCACCACGTGTCACCATCTTGCACATTGTGTAAATTTATGTCCCTCATGTCCCTGAGGTCAGGGACATCCAGGGAATAAAATTTCACCCAAATCCAACTCAAAAATTTGAAATTTTTTCTAACGGTTGGTTGTTTCTCACTACTAGAGGAAAATTTTTTAGAGAACACCTCACTCCACCATTGTCAAAGATTGAACAAGCTCCATCAAAGAAAATTATCCTTCACTCCATGATGGAACATAGGTCTCAAAATAATAATTCATTGAGATAATAAAATGAAATGGAGAACTGAGAAGAAGAATAGTGGAAATCCCCATTTCCATAAAATGAAGATTTGAACATATCTTGCAAACCGGTGCACAGATTAACGAACCATTTATTGATGAATTTTTCTCTATTGAAAGACATTAAAAACACCCTTTCAATCCTCCCTAGGGTTTTCATAGAAAATTCATAGTGAATAAATCTCATTTCTAGCTCAATAAAGGAAAAATTGAATTTCCCATCAAATAGTTTGTTGGATTGAAGAAAAATTTCTCCTAAAGCATAAGAAGCATAAACCTATCACAATAGAATCAATTTATTCATGAAAGGATAAAAACTTAAGACCTAAAATTTTCAATCTCGATTAATTTCCACCAGGACACAGTAATGAAAAAAATCAGCGAGCTACCTCTCCACTTCTCAGGGTTCTAGTGGGCGAAATCACGTGAAACTTCGAGGGAACGATCATTGAAAAATCTGGTTTCATGTGAAATAGTTTTCATGCTACAAAGTACCTATTTTTTAGGGATATGGATGGATATGTAATTTATCATCATTCTTCCCTCTTGAAATAAATTTTCAAATTCCCAAAGATCTGGTAGGCAAAATTCAGATGGAAGGATCTCAAAAAAATCTAGTTTCTCTCAAACTAGTTTTTACACGATGAAGTCCCTACTTTTTAGGGATATGAATGGCTATGGGTTTTTTCACTATTCTTCCCCCACCAATTAAAATAAAATTTTCCCACTTGTTCAGATGAAGGAATAAAACCCAGAATTTCAAGACCCATTTTGTCACAATTTGACATTCATGGCGCACTTACTAAAAATAGCATGTCTCCATGCATAGGGGTCTGTTACTTTGGGTAAGCTGAAATTTGAAGATTCCATGAAGAAGGCAGTGAGCACAAAGGGAGTATACAATAAAAATTCATCAAAAAGTTCATCTCGTCTCGCAATCCATACTTACTAAAAATAGTAGGTTGTTCTGAAAGACTAGGTTTGGCACAATACGACATTAAGGAATGATCTTTCAGGTCAACATCATCATGCAAGATCATCATAGGAATTTCTCATGGGAAATGTGAGATTTATGTCAGATAATTCAATAGTTTCTCTCGACACTCACTCCATGGCTCAAGTTACAGGAGTATCTTGTGCGGGGTAGAAGTTGCGCTCATCAGCATCACCATTCAATAGTTTTTTTAAACACTCATTCTAAAGCATCTATGATCCCATTTGAAGGAGTTTTCCATGAGTTTGAAGATTCATAGTTTTATCACATTAGATATTTCAATCAAAAAGGATCATCGGAATTCATTAGGGGAAAAATCTTCTCCTCTTCTTGCTTTTCCCTCTCCCCAAATTTCTATCTCTTAAAATGTTTTAATTCTTTGTTGGGGGTTTACACTTTTTGATATGCCTTTAAGTCACCAAAAATTGAATTTAGAAAAATAATGTAAATTAAGTTACCTTGATTTTATAAAAGGGATTTAAATATTTGATAGGAATACGAATAGTCTAAAGTTAGAAATAAGACATATGGAGGGTCATGAGGAAGATGATAAGTCACCTGTCATTATATAAATTGTAACGTCATTCCCATTTTAAAGGGATGTTCATTAATTTTGTAATCTCAAGATTGTATTCTACTTTGAGTGAACAAAGGAGATAGCTAAATTCTTCCTTTCCCTCCACTCTCAAATTTCTTCCATTCCAGCACTATGTACAACTTTTGTTTAAAGAATCAATACAAGAAGACGAAGAAGTTTCTATTTTTCTTTGACTAAGGGTTTTCTTGATACTTTGTGATTGATAAATTCTAGTTGGTCTTGTTGTTATTTTCAAAGTTATTTCTTCTCATGAATGCATGTGTTGAAGTTTCTAACTAGTGTGTGCAGGAATCTAATTTTTCTACCTATAAAATTAGTTCTCCTATCTAATTTCACACTCCCCTTTCCCTCTCTACATACAAAGTCCTCTCTTGTAGGTATCTGTAATATTTTCCACATGGTTAGTGGAGTTTCCTTGTTAGATCCCCGGTTCAAAGGCCACCACATAAATATACCTTTTCATGCACATGCATTTATGAAAGTTGCACTAGTTAAGTAGAGGGACTTAGATTCCTAGAGTGTTCGAAAGAAATCCACAAGTTTTTCCACTTGAAATTTTTTCTCGCTAACAGTTTAGTAACATTTGCATCCAAAATATGATGGAAAGGTCCCAAAATACAAAAAAAAATCAAATATTGAAAAATTTAGAAAGAAGAGTTCATGAAAATCCATTGTTGAAAGATACACTATCAGTTCCTGTACATGACCTTTCATATTCCACAGTGGTTTTTCATATTCTCACTTCAATAATTTCAAAAAGATGGTTAAAGGAAAATGCACCAGGTTGAAAATATCGAGAGGCGATGTTGATTTCAATTTTGAGGCTTTGCAAAATCAGCAAGAGCGAATTAGAGATAATCCATACTTCTTCTCTCAATCCTCCTCTTCATTTGGTTCTTCAAGAAGTTCACCTAGAAATCCTTTCAAGACTTTTATTGATACTCCCCTTCAAATTCTCTAATTTTTCAACCATGATTGGTCATTGAGCTCCTAGAAGAAGAATAATTTGTAGAACCAAGAGAAGAAACAAAAATGACAATGAAAGATGAAGAATAAATACCTCAACCCATTGTTCCATGGGGAAGGAATATAGGCCCACTTTCTCTTTAAGCCCCTCTTCACGATATACCATCGGGTTCCCATAAGAACTATCCAAAGTTCAAAGGTGACAATGCACAACATCCTAAAGAACACATCTCTTCCTTCACAAAATCATGTGGAATTCTCAATGTCTGACATGAAGACGTTGTCGTGAGACTATTCATGGAGTCCATCTAAGAAAAATAAGCTAAATGGTTTTACCTCCTACCTACCCAAGCCATCACTGGTTATAATGACATCAAGACTACCTTCAAGGAAATATTTAAATCCACTGAATACTGTCATGACCTCTTGGTGCAGATGGCTCAAATAAAGAAGGGATAAAATGAAACCATGAGAGAATTTGTGGCTTGTTTTGAATGGTTGTAAATTTTTTTTGAATATTTTCTTCATAGGATACCTAAAGAGGATTTGCCATCTCAAAACAATGTCCAAATATTCTTCATCAATGCCCAATCATCAGAAGTAGGATTTTTTTTACAAATATTCCAACCAAGGAACATTGTAGAAGCACAAAGGATGGCCATTGAACTTGATGAAGATCTTGTACTCTCTTGAAATATCAAGAATCCATCAAAGGGCAAGGCCTAACATCCTAGAGATGAGAGAACCAATCCATCGCTGCAAAATTTAGTGAATGAGATTGCATCTTTGAAGAGGGAATTATTTGAACGAGTATCTTCTCGAAGAAGCAACAGAAATCAAATTGTAGGAGTTCCCCAAAGGCCCACCTTGGAGGCCCTGCCCATGAACGTAAACTACAAATGTCAAGAATGTTAAGAAGATCTTGATCAGAAAAGTGAAGGTGGTAGCTTCGTAGAGATTGATGAACTTGAGAATGATAGGCAAATCAGATTTTGTGAATATTCTGGAGATGATGAAGAAGAACAAGAGGATGCGCCCATTTTCTAATGTGTGGTATTCATTCGTTCTCAGTGTGATAAAAAAGCATCGCCCTCCACTGCTAAAAATGAAAATAATTTTGATGATCTTCCTGTGGTGACACCGTAAAACAAAATAATAGTCAAGGATCCCCACTTTCATCTTCCATAAAGCCTGCATTGTTAAGTCCCAACCCTATAGCAAGTAAGAAGACTCCTGCTATTCAAGGTAAGCTTTCCAATTCCTCTTCCATTTCTAAATATAAATCTTCTCCTATAAAATCTAGTACTTTGAAAGTTCCTAGTATACCTTTAAAAATACATGTATTCCCCAAAAATATACTCATGCTTCCAAACCTTTCCTAAATCCAAAACCAGTCCCTTCACCCCCCTTGTCCACATCTGCTCCCTTTAATTTCATAGAATATGAAAACAAAGAAAAAGTGTAGATTACTGAAACTGAATGTTTTCGGACTCATCCTGAACAATTTGAGAGGTTCATCTAATATATCAGGAGTGGTAGTCTAACACCCAATGTTGTAACACCAAACTCACATACACCTCCCTCATATAACATGCTTTCTATGAGTGCATCAAAGAATGATAAATTTGAACCTTTCTACATCTCCCTTCTTGTTAGAGAATATGTACTAACAATTGCATAATAGATTTTTGTGCCTCTGACAATGTGATGCCTTTGAAGGTTTCCAAGGCTCTCAAACTTACCATGACTACACCTAGTGGTTCTTATCACTCTTTCGAGTCAAAATAGGTCTCACTTGTAGGGAAGGTCAAATATGTATAGATGGATCTTGTAAGATTTCTAGACAAGAAAGTTTCAGCGATGATTTTTTTAGTACATGTCCCATCCGCATTCAGAATGTTGCTGAGTAGAAGTTTCTTCTAGGACTTGGGAGGGAAAATTCAAATGAATTGGTCATCCACAACCATACTATTGAAGGGAGACATAGAGAAATTTCTTCCTGAGATGAAGCTGAGGTACACAATATGAAATTCTAGAAGCTCAAAAGCTAACATCTTGTATCAAGATAGTTGGTAGACGAATCATTCGGTGGCAACCGAAAAGGAAGAGGATATCCCCATATTTATAAGTCTATACATGCATTCCCAGAGTTGGATTTTGAAGAATCATTTAAGATATTTGAGTTATAAGAGGGTATCCCCAAATTACAGTATGATACAAACCATGAAGAAGAGGAAATGGTGCTTAGCGATTCTCAAGCAGAAAAATCAGCATATGTGTGTATCTATAATGAGGAGATATTCTCATTCCCATTTGAAGATGAAGACTCCCTCAATCATGTCACCCAGGAAGAGAAAAATCCTATCCTAAATGAACCCTTGAGAAATGGGAAATAACTATCTTTACAAGGAATGCTAAGAGCCATGGAAGAAACAGAAGATGATGAAATTAGTATTGAACTTTTAATGCAAGCCATGAATCTTGAAGACAAGCATGAAGCTGACTTGGAAACCTCAACTAGTGTGAAGATTTTTCATATTGAGATAAATCTAGATGAGAAATATGATGTCCCTCTTAATCCATTGGTTGGTGGATACAATGATGAATTGAGTTATTTTCTTTCCCATTTGAAGAGGAAGAATCTTTCCATGATGAAAAAATTAAAGGAAGAATTTTTTAGGCCTTTGAAGCTAAAGCCCATATGGAAAAAGGAGTGATAAAATGTAGTGATTCCCAAAATGATGATGTAATCCCTCTAGATAGTTGCCTTGAGATGCAAAATAAAGATTCCTCAAAGCCATATAAAGAGGAGCTGCAGGAAATGATGAAGCATAACTCTGTGTAAGAAATATTAGATGCAACGGAAGTTGTGGAAGACCTCGAGTTGATTCTTGATCTCTTCACTCGTGTCATGGACATAAAAGACAAGTATAAGGTCACGTCCAATCCTTCCATCAATACTCAATAACTTCACATTGGAGTAAAGGAAAATGATAAGTCTAAGGTTTCTCATGGAAAAGAGGTCAATGAGCATAGACTTGGGAAAGAAAAGAATCCAGAATGTTTAAGAAATTTATATGAAAAGCAGCCTTAGGCAGCGATAGCATGCTCAAAAAACAATCATCTATGTGGATAAATGTGAAATGCAACTAGCACTATTAAACCAATTTCAAAGAGAATGAAGGAAATGTGTTAGGTTAATTATTATTTACCTATATATTAATTATGCATTTCATATTAATTAATGTATTTATTGTTTATATGGTTATATTTAATTATAAACCATATTATTGTTTTTATTCAAACATTACTGGTGTTGTTATATTTTTTTAACAATATTGTTATTTTTCTTCCTGGATGTATTATTGGAAGCTACTGTATTTTAAATTGGTTGTTGCATTGTTGCAACTCCTCATTTGTTTGTATTCAGATGTACAATACCTATAAGTATTGCAACACATTCATTTGTAATTTGGTTGATTGAGTTTAATATAATTTATCAGGCTTCCGTCCCTGTTTCTCAATCTACATTTGGTACCAGAGTTGGTTAAAGCTCCTGACATGGTTGGAGAAGGTTTACAGAGGAAGGAAAAGTCTTGGAGAAGATATATACTTCACCGGAGAGCTAGTGTTGCCTCGTGCAGCTTCGCAGACCTCTTTGTAGTCTCACAAAATCCTGTGCATTTTCTAGGTAAACATAAAGAATTTTTTTTTCCTTGATGCCCTCTGCACTAGACAAATTTGCTTCCTAAAATCTGATCATTTTCAGAATTTTATTAAAAAAGAAGAAGAAACATTTCTCTCCATTACGGGTTTTGCCTCTAAATTGTCTAGCTACTGATAATATTTTTAGTATCATTAACAGTAAAGGTGCATTGAGCAGTCTGCTTGCACTATTTGGAGGTTGACTTTCTTTGTGCATTGGCCAGGTTGGCCTCTCTCACCGAGCTGCGAGATTTTCCACTTGTTTCTTTGGCTTTGGAGATTTTCGACTTGTTTCTTTGGCTTTGACCACAACCGTCTAATGTTGAATGAAGAGATTGAACAGTGTATTGCTATGCATATTGGAGGCGAGTTTTTTTCTCCAAATCACATCGAGCCTTGAAGCTTTGAAGTCATGAGCCCATAACCATGTTTTTGCTCCAAAGATGAGCCCTAATTGTTTTTTCACGAACCATTCAAGGTGGTGGCATTAAACACCGTGAGGTCTTTGTTCGACGGGATGTGGAATCAAATCTCACAAACCGTCCCTATTGATACAACCAGGATGAGCAAAATGTTCCTTCCTAGCTTGAAATCTTGAAACCACATCGATATATAAAAAATAACGGCAAACAAAGATAGTGGTGGTTGAGGCATCTATCTCCTCCATGCACATGACCTTCACCTGTGTCCTCCACACTCCCACGAGATGCGTCCAACCTGTAACAAAGAAGATCATTCACAAACCTGCAACCAAAAAGCATCAACAAAAAAAATGTAGTCAAACTTTCATAATACAGTGGAATAAATAAAAAATAACAGAGAAAAATGCTTAAAGTTGATGCAAAAGGAGATAAATAGAATCCAGATCCTTTTTTGAGCATATCAAAACCCTAATCACCCTCCAACACGTAGGCCATGTGGAACCTTTTCCATGTCATTTGTTTAATGAGGTAAGTCATTTTTCTTCTACTTCAACTACAATTTGCTTCATTTCTATACCAAGCGCTCGTAAGAGCCAAGGCGATTAGAGAGAAAGACTTGGGTGTCTGAGGTTCGGAGTTTAAACCCCACCCCCAAATAATTTTTTAATCCAATTGACATTTAGTGGTGAATTTGGAGAAACCACCAAACATGGAGGTGGATTTTGTGGAAAACCACCTCTAAACAACTTAGTCATAACTAAATAGCCTCTAAATATTTTAGCGACAAAAACCCTAATTTAGGGCAAAAAAAAATTTTCTCCTAATAGGCCTCATTTTTCATTTTGGGTAACTTTTTCCAAAGCGGGGATAGCTAAAAATTACATTTTCAGGTGTTTTTTTTGCAATTCTTTGCATTTTGGGTCGTATTGGGCTCTGGAGGCCACCAGGGCCTGGAAAACAATTTTTTTTGCTTCCCATTCAATTTTTCAAGATTTTTGAATGTAATTACATCCTTCAGTATATTGTAATAATTTACAGGTTGCCATAGTCAACCGTAAATATTGTAAACTACTCAGAAACTGGCAGAAATTTGTAATAAAAAACAATACAAACATTATTTTAAAACACTCATGAGATCCTAGATCTCATTCACATTATTCGGTATATACAGTGCCTTTGAGAAGAGCTTATGGGTAAAGCCATCATAACTACTACTGCACTTAACACCTAATATAGCTACAACAACATTGTTTAGGCATCAACCCTTTAAATGAACGAGGGGTAATAAGGTCACATTACACACACTATGAGCCATCACATCCATCTATGAATGATTACACGACATAAATCCCGACTGAGAAACTATCTGAGTATATAGAAAAGTTACGCACATGTATACATATATTTCTTTGAGTCGGTGTCAATAATCACATTGACCTCTTTCAGTACTACCTTGGTGCCACGTATTGAATTATTTCACATACGTTAATGCCTCTTGCATGTACCACCGGGTATATAGAAAGGGAAATCTTCTTCCACGTACCACTGGGTATATCGGAAGGGTGCACATATAGAAAGGTTCATTATATTGGATTGACGGTATATAGATAGGGAGATCTTATACCTGGAGTGATAAGAGCTAAAGCTTGTTAGTGTTTTCCAGAAAATGAGCACCAATACCCCCAAATTTTTTCTTCCGGATTCAAAACTACTTAGAGGAAACAACTACGTTGCATGGAAGACTAAAATCAAGACATAACTTGAGTTTGAAGAGATCTAGATGGTTGTGAATGGTACTCTGACCAGAGCAAGTACTGATACAACACAACAATGGTATTTTGATAAGGCATATCATAAGGCCAAACTCATCATCTTGTTTGAAGTTTTTGATGATGTGCAGCTCCACATTTGAGATGCTAAAACAACCAAAGAAGCATGGGATAAATTGCGCACAGTACATGAGGCCAAAAAAAAGAATGTTATACTAAATTTGAATCGGTTACACACACTAAGTTCAAAGAAAAAATAAGCTTTCTTGAGAAGAGTTGTAGAGTTGAGGGCTTCACTTCTAGCCTTGGAAAAAGTGGTTATAGATGATGTCTATCATTCCCATTTTTTTGAGAGAAGTCCCCTCTTCTTACCACATTTTTTTCATAACACTAAACATGTCAGATAAGAGAATTAGTTTTGACAAGTTGGTAAACCTACTGCAACAAGAGGAAGCCATGCACAATAAGGATGATGAAGAGGAGTAGAAACTTTCTTCACATCAAAAATGGAACGGAAAAGGTAACATAAAAACCTAAATCCTATCAAAAGTCCCAACATTAGAATCAATATCATAGGGAAAAACAACAGAAGAAGTAATGTCCAATTTGTAAAAGAGGACACAACTTAAAATATTGTTGGTATAATACTTACAAGAAAGGTTCATTAAGAAACTCTGGACCTCCACAACAATCTCACAAGGGACATTCTAACTACACTCAAGGGTAGAAAAGGGGGAAACTAGAAAAGAATACCCCATCAACAAGGAAATATTACTAAGAAAGAAGAACATTTAGATAATGAAGACTTCTTGTACACTTCTCGATCAAGTGAACCATCCATGTCATCTAGTGATGTCTGGTATGTTGATTCGAGATCCACTCAACACATGACAGACCAAAGATACTGGTTTACTTCAACGAGGGACACAGAATTTGAAAAATCATGTTTTGCTAGGAGATGATTCTTCATATATAGTTCAGGGGATAGGGAACATTTCTCTACCCCTTGGTTCACACAACTGTAGACTATCAGATGTCTTATACGTCCCTGGGTTGACAAAGAATCTACTTTCAGTCAGTCAAATCCTAGATCACAACCTAAAAATTTATTTTGATACTCATTCTGGAAAGAAAATGTGTTTTATTCGAGATAAATCACGAGGGTCAAAAATAGTTGCAAAATCCTCCAATGTGGGACACATGTTCCAACTTGATTTTGTTCACAAAGACGATCAAGAAATTATGGCTAAGAACTCTACCTCAGCTCAGTTATGGCATCAGAGACTTGGTCATGTATGTTTCAAGTATCTCGAGACACTTTGCCAATGTAATATGGTACATGGCTACCATCTCTTCAAAAGGATACAGACAAGTGTCCTCACTTGCCTATCAGGAAAACAACATAGAGCTTCATTCCAGAAGAGTACATATCGAAGCTCATGGTAAGCTTGATCTGGTTCATACCAATATTTATGGTCTGATGCAACCAAGTCATTCTGGATTTCAATACTTCATGCTATGTGCTGATGACTATTCAAGGAAAATGTGGATTTTTTTGTCTTTTTAAGAAAAGTGAAGCTTTTGAAACTTTCAAGAAGTTCAAAGTAGAAGTTGAGAATGAAAATGTTCCTCACATCAGAACTCTCTGCTCAGATCGAGGGGGGAATTCACCAGTAATGAGTTCAAAGACTACCTACAAACTCATGGGATTCATCGACAAATGTATCCTCCTCCACACACACTGCATCAGAATGGTGTTGTTGAGAGAAGAAATTATACTATCATGGAAATGGTGTGATGCATGATCAATGAATATATACTTGTAAATACATTTTGGGTAGAAGCAACAAAGAAAAAAGTGTATTTGTTGAAAATAGTGCCCACAGTTGCTCTTGGAGGAGTAACACCACAAGAAGCATAATCAAAATGGAAACCATCTATTACACCTTAGAGTATTCAGGTTAAAGAAAGAATGCACATACCCAATTAGAACAAAAAGAAATTGGATATGAAGTCACAAAAACTTGTCTTCATTGGGTACAGTGAAGAGACTCTTGGGTACAAATTGATGGATCCAAAGACCAGAAAAGTCTACACCAGCAGAGATGTTGAGTTTTTTTAGAAGAAGGAAGTAGAGTCTCCTCCTCCAAACTCACCTGATGTAGATTCTTCACCAGTTGTAAAAATTGAAACTAATGTTCCCACAGATGAGGAAAGTGATGATGGGGGATGGTGTTGATATGATAGAACCACGATCCATGGGAATAGTTCAGCGTATGCCCAAGTGGTGTACTAGCACATTACGAGATGTAAGAATGGATGCTCTACCAGATACATCCACCCCTAGACCACATACTTGCAGTAAAGCAAGAGAAGAAGTTAACTTTTCTTTGATGAGTAGAGTTATTGAGTCTGTTGAGCCCTCTATAGTCCAGGAAGCCCTATACAGTCAAAATCTTGGAAAGATGCCATGGACTTTGAATATCAATCAGTGATGAAAAATAACACTTGGAAGCTTGTCAATCTTCCACCAGGGAAGAAACCCATTGGATGCATATGGATATTCAAAACAAAATACAAAGCAGATGGGATAGTGGACAAGTATAATGACAAGACTAGTAGCAAAGGGGTATGCACAAAAAGAAGGCATTGACTACAAGGAGACATTTTCTCCCATAACTAAGATCAAAATGATCAGGATGATCTTTTTTCTAGCTACACAATTTGGCTGGAAAGTCCATCAGATGGATGTAAAAAGTTCCTTCCTAAACAGGTATTTACAAGAAGAAGTCTATATGACTCAACTTGAGGGATATGTAGTACCTGGTCAAGAAGCAAAGGTATGTAGACTCAAGGAAATATCTGTATGGCCTTAAACACACACCTTGGGCATGGTACATCAAGATTGATGAGCATCTTGTACAACATGGATTTGTTAGAAATCCATACGAACCCAATCTTTACCTCAAAAAACAAGGGGGGGGGGATATTTTGATTTTTGTTGTCTATGTTGACGATCTAGTCATCACTCAAAGTTTAGTGAGGATGATCGATGTAAGGAAGAAAGATCTTAATCGATCGTTTGACATGAAATATTTTGGGCTGATGCATTATTGTCTTGGATTGGAAGTATGATAGAAAAAGAATCACATATTTGTTTCTCATATGAAATATACCAAGACAACGCTTGAGAAATTCAGGATGATGGATTGCACACCAATTGCTACACCTATGGAGAATATATTGAAGTTATCTCATTCAGATCCATCTCCTGAGGTAAGTGCAACTCTCATCGGTAGTTGATTGGGAGTCTCATTTACCTGACCTACACTAGACCAGATATCATATTTGCAGTAAGCTATCTATCCAGGTTCATGCAGGAACCCAAAATTTGTCATTGGAAGTCAGTAAGGTGCATCTTGAGATATCTCAAAGGATCAATGGATCTTGGCCTAGAATACAAGAAGAATGACAACTTCTTCTTGTTAGGATATTCGGATTCAGATCATGCAGGAAATATTGATGACAGAAAATCCACTTCAGGATTTGTGTTCTTTATGGGATCTGGACCAATATCATGCTGGGAAGAAAGAAAAAACACTTTGTTTCTCATTCTTCCACAAAATCCAAGTATCGTTCTACATAAGAAGATGTATGTGAAGTGATTTGGCTACGTCGTATACTCGAAGGACTTGGAATACCACAGGACAAACTGACCACCATGTATGTTGACAATGAAGGTGTTCTCAAACTTGTTTGAAATCAGTTTTTCATGAAAGAACAAAGCACATTTGGGTATAGGTTCATTTCATACATGATCATGTGTTGAAGCACAACATCCAACTTCAATTTTGTCCAACAGCTAAACAACGAGCATATATCTTCACAAAGTCACTTGCACATGACAAGTTCGAGTTGTTCAGAGATTTCCTCTCCTCATCCCTTGAGACAATGCACAATTAAGGGGGGGGGGGTGGGGGGAATGTTAGGTAAAATATTAGTTTACCTTGGTTAATTATGCATTTACCTTAGTTAATTATTAATTGTCTATATGGTTATAGTTTAATTATTAATAATTTATTATTTTTAATTGGAACAATACTATTCCCGTACATGTCTTATTGTCTTTATTAATATTTTGTTATATTTTATTATAATGCTACAAAACCACGTATATTTGCAATTTATATGGGCACAAGATTATTTATTGTTGCATTTTTGCAACATCTCGTTTGTTTGTATGTGGCTGTACAATTCCTATAAGATATTACATAGACTCAATTATAATTCAGATTGATTTCACATTAATATAATTATACAAGATTCTGTCCTTGTTTGTGAAATTACAATTTTATTTAAATTTTTCCATTTATATCTAGTTGGGTTACATTGTTGTGTATGTTCTTCTCTTGCATCTTTTTGACAATATTGAGAATAAAAAACAAACTTCGACCCTCTTTCAAAATGTTGTATGCTGCATGGAAAATCTACTAAATTTTGAGTACATGACCTAATATGCTTTTCAAAGAATCAGGATCTAAAAAAATTCTAACTACAGTGTGTTTTAGGTTTCCAGTGGTGCACTAAACCACATTCTTAATTCAAGGTAACAAAATAAACCAGTTTTTTAAAATATTGTATTTGTAGGTTTGGAGAAGGGTTAAAACTCGTCTGCATTGAAATGTGGGAATTATCCCTTGGCATAATCCATAAAAATCATTATGAGGATTACCACATGAACCTCAAAGTATTACTACACCTTGAGGGAACTGGTGAATGATACGGGAAGTGCACCATTCTAACTACTCATGACTAAAACAAAAACCCATAAGGAAATACTTCAAGTTACCCAACTCTATGAGGCCTTTATCATTAATTTGATTGCAATAGGGTAATGGTCCTTTATCTAGGATTTATTATAGAAAAGCATACCTCTCTTAGGTAATTATCGGAAAGACTTGTGGAAAAAATCCATTTACTTAGGTAGCCATCTGGCATTGGGCCAACTTTTTCTTATCCAATCGTGTTCTAAAGAGCCTTCACAAAGAAACTATTTTCTCAGAGTCAAAACCTTGCTTTCCAAAGTCTATTAGGGAGAGTTCATTAAAGTTGGTGTTGTATGACATTCATCAACGAAAATTTCTACGAAAAAATATGAAGTAGTTTTTACCTTTTTGTCAAACAAGGAGAAACTCTATGAAAGGTTGTGCTACGTACAGTTTCATCACCACTTGTTTTATATCATTTGTTCTATTTTAAACCTTTTTGGGTCAAAAGAGATGCAATACACTCCATGTAGCAACTGCCAATTATAACCATGTCCACCACTTTTGTATTTACTTACATATCAATGTTGCAACATGAATGTTAATTGTTAAAAGTGTGTTGGTACATAGTATTCTTTTTTTCGTAAGATTTGTCTTGATACCCATGTTAATATTCATCTAATTATAGCACAGGTTATCTCATCATTTATTTCCCCTTGAGTTGTTACGCTCCTCGCATCATATCAATACATTTTTATTACTTACATCTTGTTTTATAAAACTTGATTTAATTTTATAAATTATATTGTTATGTTGCATGCATAATATCACCTTCTTATTATACTTAGACCTTGTTTTCATTCAAAGATTTCCTTGAGTTTTGGAAAGTGCTAATGTTACGCTCCTCACATAGTGTCAATACCATTTGGATACTAATATATTACTCATAACTATGAATCTATATTTATAATAAGAAATCAATTGAATTTTATCTCCAAATGAGGAAAGAATCTCACCAAAATAGCTTAATGGCCATGTTTGGATCTTCCTTTACTACTCACATATGAGAAGAATGGATGCAAGAATGAAGGAGTTATTCTAATAGAAATGCACTTATCAGATACCTATAATATCACTAGCAAAAGTGTGGTGTAAGATTGAGAGGGGAATACTAAGTTCTATATATAGATTTCCAATTTAGGAGAAGCTACAATCCTAGTGAATGTTGGATAAAAGATAAAGTAGAACTAGAATGGATAAGCATGTTTAGAAGGAATTAATTAGAATTAACAACTCTTGGGAGTTGGAGATGTTTTAATTAATCAACTAGGATGATTTAATAGGCTAGGATAAGCTTAAAAAATCTATTTGAAATTGATTTAGAGGGTATTCAGTAGTATTTAGAGGATTTAAAAGGGGGATTTATTTAATAATAATTTTTATTAATTAAATACAAGGTTAAAAAGGATTAATCAACTAATAATAGTTAAATGATTAATTAGAGGAGGATTATAACTAACGAAGTGTCATTAATTGGTATCCAGAATGGGGGAAAGGCTAGTTAATTAACGAAGTGTCGTTAATTGACTGAAATGGAGGGGAACGTTAGTTAATTAGCGGGAAATCACTAATTATAATGAAAATGACGGGATAGAGGAAAATTAGTACAATTTTTGAATTAAAACTGTGTAAGTGGATTTTAGGTGTCTATAGTACCCTACATTTAATTTTCTCTATATTAAAAATCATTCAACAACCCAATAATTTAGATCATCATGTAGCCAACATCACCAAAACATGTTATAATCACACTTTCTTAAGAAATCAAAACTTGCTCAAAATCACTAAAATTCCTTAAAACACTAAACCAAGGGAAAAATCACTTTGAACATGCTTAGAACCACCAATCAAACTTGATGAAGCTATCAAATTAGTTCCATTACATCATTTACACATGTTTTCCATCGAGGTCTGACCTCTAATTTTTTTTGTAGCCCTTGCTAAAGGAAAATTCTGATGAAATTTAAAAAATATAAGGAATTAATATTTTCTATTAAGATTTCTAGATACCCTTTTTCACTATTTAGTTGATTCCAAAATTTTGAAGTTCAATTATAATTCCAAGTCTTTTTATTCTCATTTTATCGTTTGGAACTAGGTCTTGTTTTAACCCTTATTGACTCCTTGAGCTTGTAGTATGGAACAAAATATAAATTTAATAGAAAAGGTGGTAATTTTTTGAGATACCCTTTATGTTCCTCTTGCTTCATGCCAAAGTGCATGCCCCAACTCACAATACAATTCACCCAACAACAATGTTTGCTTTTAAACTAGGTTTCCTCTAGGTCTTTCAAGAACTCAAAACTAAAAAGTGATGATATATTTATCCCGAATTTTTATTTCATCCTAAACATTTACACACATATTTTTATGGGTATAAAGACTCTACAGTCCAATATTTACAAGAACACTTGATAAAACAATTTTTTTTTAGTTTTTAGAAATTTGTCCAAAATAGGGACAATCACAGAGTATCAAGCATTCAAAAATCCATAACTTGATTTCTATAAAAATTTTAAAACCTCATTTCACTTACTACTATTTTTTTATGAGAATAAAAGTTTATCTTAAAAGTTTTTTAATATATTTTGACTCCGTCAACTAGATCCGTAAGATTTTGTGATTTCTTTCCTTACACAAAAGAGGGGTTTATGACTAAGTTTTCTTTGTTTGACCAATCAAAACTTATTCATTTTCTATTAAAATTTATGAAATTTTTCTTCATTCCTTACAATACCTTCACACCAAATTGTCCCCATTTATATTGAATAGAATATCATTTTTTAATGTTTTTTCCTCTTCGAAATAAACATGAAATATCACAAATAATTGGTATACCTCCTTCATACTCACTACCTATCCTCATAGGCCTGCAGATATCCTTCAAAAACCTGTAAAAAAAAAATAATTCATTCTAAATAATAAACATTGATACATAACACATATAAATGAGAATCCTTAATAAAAAATCCCCAAGTATTCATTCTCAATGTTATAATTAAGAAACTATGGAAAGTTCTGCTAAGAAGAAGCATTTATTTAATAACTCAATGTCTTTACAAAGATTAGAAATATCCATTTTTTGGCTCTTATACATAGACTTTAAGTCACCTCTCCTAACTCTCTCTACTAACCTCTCCTCCCCATATGTATCCTTTTTTCATTCGACTACATTGCATTAATTTTATAAGGAAGCTCAAGAGGTAGTCAGGGCTTAGACCTACTATCTCAACTAAACTCTGATAGACTTAACTAGGCAAGGTTTAGGGTCAACTTAGGATCAAATTTCTTCCAGTCATTTATAGTTGAACTCATGTTCCAATCAATACAAGAAGGAGTTTCTAATCTTTATTTAACTAAGGGGTTTCTTGATACTTTTTCATTGATAAATTCTATTTGGTCTTGTTGCTACGTGTAGAGTTGTTTCCGCTAATTGAAAGCATGCGTTAAAGTTTCTAATTCCTGTTTGTAAAGAATCTAATTTTTCTACCTGCAACATTAGTTCTCAACTATCTAATTTCTCAGCTCCCCTTTCGCTTCTCTACCAACAAAGTCCTCTCTTGTAGGTATCTACAAGCTTTTTTCTTAGGGTTTCTGGAGTGTCCTCTGCTAGATCCCTGGTAAAAATTTCCACCACATAAATCCACCTTTTCATGCATTCATGATCATATACGACCAGCTACAAAATGGGTTAAGTAGAGGGACTTATATTAATCCAAAGCGTTGGCAAGAAATCCTCAATTTTTTCAACCCAAAAAAATTTCTCACTAACACCATGCCACAAGTATTGCAACATTTCGTGATCATGTAATCTTCTTGGATACACCACGAATGGCCAGAATAGGGTCACGTCATGACACTTCCTTGTAGGGGTCCTTAAGTTCATCAACCTATCCTCAGTATGCTCATTATGGTCCTTTCCACTTCTGGAGAATTCCACCTCTTAAGTACCATTCATCTTTTGAGATTACTTACATGTTTATTACGCAAGACTACATATCCTTTACCGAGGTTGTCCTCACATTCTGGGATTACTTGGATCCATACTGACAGATGTCCTATTAAACCTCATACTCAACCATGCCTCAATAGACCTAGACTCAATCATTGCCTAAAGATGCTTTAGGTGACCCATTACGTCTACCGACATCGGTTCTCTTTTCCCTTAGCTTATGAGTTGAACTCACAATCATACCTAGAAAAGGCCCCTTTTCATTGGGGCCTATCCTAGGTAGCACTCCTAGGGCATGGGGCCCTGTGTGAGGATATAGCTTCAGACCCAAATGTTATACCCAGCTCAACCAGAATTTTCCCAACAAGTTGTAATGCCGCATTTTTAACCCATTTAGTTTCGCATACAATTATACAATAACTGTGGGGCATAGTTTAACTCATGATTCTTCAAAAACATACTATTATTTCATCCTGACCTACCATTTGTGCATAACCTACAAAAGGACCATACTCACATCCTTCACTATAATTTAACATTTGTTACAATAGCAAAGCTTACATTTGGAAATCGGAAACATTTAGGATACGTGTTGAAGTTACATCATTTCCTTAAGAATCTAGAGAGAAAGTTGGAAATTTCTCTATGCACTCAACCATTTTGGACTATACTTGACTCAATCATGCCTATACCTGACTCAGGACCATGCCTACACCTTTGAAAAGTTTAACCATGAACTTTCAGTAGTGACCCATGACTCAATCCCATAAATCTTCTGACTTCACCTACATTTTTCGGGGTAATAAACATTTTGTTATTAGTTTGATCAATGGAAGAATGAACAACCAATACCATTTACTCAGATCAAATGGCCAATCATACATCAACCTCGTTCTTGAAAACTGAGCACTTTGATGGTGTATCAATACGTATGTACATAGGGATAAATCATCAAAGTGTCTCTAAAACATATCATATAAAATATCAAAATGGTTCAACACACAGGATGGTATATATAATCAAAATCAGAATATCATCAAGGACAATCTCATAAATATCTCATCCCCATATGAGTCCCTCCTCTGAAGATTTGCCCTATCAACAACCTTGCCATGACATCTCTCCACCTTCTACTAGTCCATGTCTTCCCACCATCTCCTCCTCCTTGATCTTAGCTAGGACTCTGGACTCGTGAGATGTCAATAAAATCACTTTGACCCTTTCTCTAGGGCTGATGACTTCATCTGTGTATACCTAAGTTGATGAGTACCCTGGATCATAGGTCTATCTCACTGGAAAAAACCTGCTGGGTCCTGTGCTCACATCGTATGATGGAACAATTCAATACCTATCGTGGCAGCTAGATACCTATTATTGGTAGTAATGAGCCTCATTCAACATGTTGCAATCCCTAATACCTAGCCATAGAGTTCAGTCCTAGAGTGGCGCCATTAGCCTAGATGCAACCTGTGAACTCTGCCCCAACAATAGAGGCTCTTGTACTTGGTGCAGCTACTTGGGCCTGTAGGGCCAAAAGATCATGCAGCCTGAGCGGCTACTAGCTAATTCCATGTAACATAGTGGTCCTCATTTGATACATGTCCTTAGAGATAGGCTACATGTGCCTGTGTTGCAGCTCAACTAGAGACACCCAGAGTAGTCATTTGTCCTTGTAAGGCATCCCTAAGAACCATCAGCATAGCTAAATCTAGATTTTGGACCTGACCGTAAGGCAATGGATTTTTGTAACTCTCCACTGCCCAACACTCGTTCTATATGCATCGCTGAGTCCCTCGATGTCAATCATGAAGAGCTAACATATCAATTGGTACCTCACTCCTGTCCTACTAGGTCTGCAGAACAAGGTGGAGAGAAAGGTCTCTCTCTCTGACATCATCTATTTTCACCCCCTGAATTAATGATGGTTTTCCAATGTCATCGACACACATGACTGATTTTTCAAGGTAGTCCACCACAGCCTTATGTTGGGCCAACTAGTTCATTCCTAATAGTATATCATATGATCCTAACGAAGCTATATAAAGATCTACTACTATGGTTAACTCTAGAAATTGTAATTTAGCTTCAATAAAACACTATTCTACTTTAAATTTAGAATTATTTCTATATAAAATAGTCCAAGATTTTTCCATGTAGCCAGCCTTTCTCAAAAAAAAATTTACCAAATTTTTAGAAACAAAATTTTTTGTTGCTCATGTATCAATTAAAATATAAATGGGTAGGTTAAAGAGTTTACTTGTTGTTTCAACCAAAGTGGTTTGGTGTTCAGCTTGATGATTTTCAACTACTACTTGGATCCTTTACTAGAAGGTTTCCCACTAATCAGGAAGGGGATTTCATTGTTGGAAACCATTTTGTTTCTTCTACGGGAATTCATTTGCATAATGAGGCCTTTCACATTTATAACAGCCACAAATAGGTCCCTTTTTATCACTTTTCTTATCATTTTTCCTAGTTGAACTATTATTATTCTTGCTAAAGTTTCTAGTAGTCTTATTCAGTTTACCTCCCTTTTGATAAGGATTTCCTTTCTTGTTTTCCTTCTTCCACCATGTTTTATTGGTGTCAAAAGAGCAAGGTGTTTTCTTCTTATTTTTCTCATCTCTATAAATGGATATGGACTACATTTTATGATCTTGATGAATATCCTGTTCAAAGGAATCCTCCATAGTGGTTAGTCTGTGAATATCCACTTCACCTCCCACTATTGGCCTTAAGCACAAAATAATTTTGTGAATTATGAATTTATCATCTTGTTGGTACAAAGGTACATATTTTAGAATATGCTTGAATATTGGGTCCCAATATTCAGTAATAGTAAGGATGCCCTGCTTCAGCTCTTGAAACTAAACTTATTTTCTATCAAAATACAGCTGAGGCAACCAACGTTGGTGTAAATATCCCTTAAACTGGTCTGATGTGACTGCAGTAACATCACCAATTCCTAGTTCATCCTTCTTATTATCCCACTAGGAGGATGCTTCCCCAGATAGCTGGTAAGATCCCCAAATGTATTTCTTCTCTTCTGAGAATTCCCTGATGGTGAAATATTTCTCTATTTCACTTAGCCAAATTTAACACCATCACCTAGTGCATACCCATCAAACTTAGGAGGATTGATTTTTCTTATATCCTTGGACAGTTCAATAGTTATCTTAGCCTTCTTTGGTACATGTCCACCACCATTTCCCTAATCATTTAGAAGTAGTTATTACTCATTTTCATGATCATTTAATGGTCATTCCTCATCATTATCAGCCTCTTTATTATTTTCAGGAGATCATCATACTTCCTGCCCTAAGGCAATCATACGATTCTGAATCTCTAGAAGTATGACCATCATTTCATCTAACTTATCTTCCAGTGTCCTATTGGCCTCACCAGAGCCTTCCACATTTTCCAGGAGGGTTATTCTTCTCGTCATATTGTCCTGTGTGGAAAAAACATATTCTTTATCAGTTTGATTCGGAACATTAGGTCCCAAAGTGGAAACCTCTACTCTAATACCAAAATGTAACAACTGATTTCTCGGGATTTCTAAAATAAGTAATTTTTTTATTTTAAGCTTCTAAACTAGGATCATATTTTATCAAGATCATTTAGAAAAGAATTCTCCTTAAACTTTAAATCATAATTTATCCTTATGATCCGACCATCTAGAAATCAATTAAATGTTTACTCCTTCCTAGATTCTAGTAATGAATCTATTCAGGCCATGAGAAAGACTTGTGCAGGCTAAGAAGGTTTGTTGTGATATCCTTATCCACCTTCGCATTCTTATGAATGATTAAATTTAATCTTTGGCATTTAGTATTTTACTACCTTTCAGTACTTGAGAAACCTCATGATTAAATTCCTTCATGTGTGTTTCACACCTCAAAATCTGGGTAATCTTTAATGCTTCCCTAGTTCCCGAGTAAATCACACTCCAGAATTAGTGACAGACAACACAATCCGCCATTGCATCACTTTGGAAAAATGTTTCTAGCTTGTGTTCAAGACAACTCTTAAGTCTGCACAAACTATAAGAGTCTCTCCATAATCACAACATGATATATTTTGGACACCATAAATTCCATTTTATGTTAAATTCATTGTGGTTATGTTGATGTTACAACCCTAACCTTAGCTTATTCATGAGGATTGGATATCTAACTTCTTTATTCCCGAAGTCATAATTAGCTAACCGAGCCAATGGGTCACGGTTTAAGCTTGTAAATTTTACGAAGGTATTTAGACATGCACCATACTTAACTTACATAGTTTGACCCTCATGTGATTATTATTATGTTCACAATTGCTATTTCAACATCATTAATTGCATTCCAACTTGGATTTAAGAAACACCATCCATTCATAACCATAAATCCATCTTGACAATGGTTCACGAGAGTCGACCAATTAGAATCCCCTTAAGAGAGGTGGATAGAAACACTCTAATCAAAGCATAGCCAAGACTGGGTTTGATTATTTTGATGACATAAGTTAACCAAATTTTATGACTTGCATTCATAAAATAAAAAGATTACATCCTTAAGGAATTTATATGAAGTCACACACCCATTGGTTAAACATAAGTTTCCCTATTGGCAGAACTAAGTGATGAGGCCTTAAATTGGGCATAAATTACCATTATTTTTTCCTTCTAAGTTACCTTTGAAATATGATTTAAATGTAATCCAGGAACTTATAGTTCTCTTAAGCTAGAATATAGGATATATATATCTTGTTCATTCTCTATAAATATTTTGTTATCTATTTTTTTGACTAATCCTATTGATTATTTGGAAACGATGTAAAGTATTGTGTATGCAGGTAATAAAGGAAAGATAATACTATTATTAGGAAAAGTGGAATCGATCATGGATTGTATATATAAACTCAAAACTAATTTCATATTCATAATCCTCTCAAAAAATTAGGCAAGTTCAAAAAAATAATCATCTCAATCCGAGATCCTATGCAAACATTATAGTTGTTTTAAGTTAGCTCCAAAACTCACAGATTTAGTTTTGGAACTCGTAAATTTAGTTCCAGAACTCAAAGGTTTAGCTCCAAAACTCACAGAGTTAGTTCTGGAACTCACAAGTTTAGTTTCGGAACTCACAAAGTTAATTCCGGAACTCACAGATTTATTTCTAGAACTTGATTAAAATGCAGACTGTGAATAATTAGAGAGTCAAACTGAAAATATGAGAGAGGTTTTTGTTCATAGCAATTTTTTTAACATAAACCTCATCCATATTTTCTACAGGTCTTACCAATGAAGATAAATCTAACTTTTAGTGAGTTGCAGTCCGATGAAAAAGTGTATCATGCAAGCACTAAAAGTTCCATAAATAGAAACAAAAAAGTCAAATAGAAAATCTGAGAAATAGTGTATTTCATAGAAAAGTGTTTAACATAAACCTCATTCAGATTTGCTACACGTTTTACCAATGAAGAGAAATCTAACATTTAGTGAGCTACAGTCTGAGGAAAAGCATATCAAACAAGCACTAAAAGTTCCATAAATAGAAATAGAAAATAAGATAGCGGTTTTTATTCATAGAAATGTGTTTAAGAATAATCTCATTCAGATCTGCTATAGGTTTTATCAATGAAGAAAAATCTAACTTTTAGTGAACTACAATTCGAGAAAAAAGTGTATCAGACAACCGTCAAAATTTCTACAATCAAAAACATCAAAGTCAAATGGAAAATCTAGGAAAGGTATTTGGTAAAAATAATATTTTGAGAAAAAACTCCTTCCAATAATGTAGGAGAATAAAATCATTATGATTCTTGTTACCGAAAAGCAAGGAGAAGATTTGGGAGCAAATCTTCCTAAAATAAGTGAGATAAGACGTTGACTCCAATAATATATATCTCTCCATATTTTGTGGAGATGGAGATCTTAGTTGTTAGGATTAGAATAAAGATAAGATCATATTGTATTTCCTAAAATAAGGAGTTGTTTGGATGCATAAATTATAAATGCAACCTTCCACACTCAGATATGTAATGTTTTTTACTACCAAGAAATGAATCTGTTCTTTTCTCTCCAATATTTTCCAGTTTTGAGTTAAGATCTCAAAGCATGATTTAAATCCTCTTCCAAGGAATGAGCTGGCCACACATTCTAAGGAAGATGGATATGTATATTTGTGTTTATTTCTTTTTTTTGTAATTATCATCTTATTGTGTTGTTCTTCTCTTTTTATTGTAACATTGAGACTGTTGTAAACCTACAGGTGTTTCATTTAATTTTGTTTATTTCAAATTCATTAATTTCAATTTATGCAATTTTGTTTTATTCCTGCAAGCGTGATTTCCTTTATGCAAGTGTGTTTACATTTATGCAAGTTTGCATTTAAATTTCCACATATGTGCTTTCAATTTATGCAAGTTTGGATTGTGTTTGAGGAGGTTCTTTCCAAGATATTCTTCTCTTAATTCATATAGCCTTCGAACACTAACCCATATTGACATTATTAATGGCAAGGATTGACGACCCTCATCATTTTGGTGCCGCTGCCGGGGACATGGTGTTATTAGGAGATTGAGAGTTCTCTAAAAGAATATTCTAGTGACAATATAATACCTTTTAGAAAATTCTATGACATAAAGTATTCGGTAAGTAGTTTCTTTAGAATTTTATTTCCTACAAGTAGATTAAAATTTCATTTCTGTAATTAGAAATATTAGATTGTAAATATTTATCTCCCCACAAAGTAACTTTGTGTATAAGAAAATGACTATGATGTTTGATCAAGAAGGTATAATGGTATGAACAAATAATTCAGATCTAGAAATGGTAGAATATGATATTGAATCTTGAAGGAGATCCAGTTGATGAAATATCATATTTCATTCTTGATAACCACCACCATTTCCCCTTGTATCAACTGACAACTCAATGATCTTATTACACATAACCTTAGTAAACAATTGACTTATCTAGTTTGTAATAATGAAGTGGTAGCATTTCTAGTTAACTTCATCCATATTCAGTGATTTTATTAGAGCCAAAATAAAAACCCACTCATAATAAATCCACCCATCCAAATTATTTTTTCATCACATAATAAAATTCAATCCCTGAACCATATCCATTAGAAAAATTTGTTTTCATGTCTTTCAATTTCTTCATTTTTGTATATGCTTGTATAACATGAAGAAGAAATTATTGTGAATATCAAGACAAGAATTTTTTTTCATGTTAACATCCACAAGAATTTCCAAAGTTGTTCTTAGTACTAGCATGCATATTTTTGCACACCAACAGTATCAACCAAGGAGTAGGTTGGAAGGACCCATGGATACATAACACAATCCATCTCTTGAGATCACTAGTTTGGGATTTGAATATTACTATGGTGATTCCGATTCAAGTTGGGCTTCAAAGACCTAGAAATTGTCTACAAAATTTTTAGAAATATTCTTGGAGTTACCAAGTATGCAAAAAGGTTTTTATGAGATCTCAGAAATTGCTTCTTATTTTACACAAGTTGTACTTTGATGAATATAGTCTAATGATGGATCAAAATTTTCTCTGATCCTTTTCATGCTATCATTCTAGCAAAAATAGAAAAAAAAAATTAAAAAATTCAAAAAAAGTTGATTGGAAAACCAGTTTGTTGGCCAACCAAAGGAAAAAACAAATTCAAAAAACTTTGATTGGAAAACCAACTCGTTGGCCAATCAAAGGAAAAAAAAAATTAATTGGAAAAACAGCTTGCTGGCCAATTTAAAACACAAAACAAAAGGCGGCTCTTCTTCAAAATTAATCAACTGTTACCTGGTGGCTTCTTTCTCGACACTATTTGACTATATTAACAATAGGATGATAAGGACAACTAGAGGTACAATCAAGTTATTTTTTTCTACTATTTTATTTTTAAGCTTTCTTGTAAGTTTTTTTATTATAGCTAGATCCACTTTTAAGATCTCCAAGGAAGGAAAAATAAAATTCATATCTTCCCTACTTATATGAAAATAATGTGCACCTCTTTGCAATCAAACTTTTAGAGTCTAATTTATGGGTAGCCATGAATAAAAAACATGCAAGAGGACATGCATGAGCTTAAGTGTGGGAGAGAAGGAGAAGCGCGAGGTATGAATTTTGATTTTAAATATGATACACAACAGAAGGAGCTCCACACAAGAACCTGTTGTAAAATAAAGGAGATCAAAAGTAGCAGAAGGAGATCCATACAAGAACCTGTTGTAGAAGAAAGAAGATCAAAAGTAGTAGAAGGAGATACACACAAGAACCTGTTGTACAAGAAAAAAAATCAAAAATAGTAGAAGGAAATCCACACAAGAATCAGTTATACAAGAAAGAAAAATAAAAAATAGCAGAAGGAGATCCACACAAGAACCTGTTGTACAAAAAAAGAAAATCAAAAAAAATAGAAGGAGATCCACACAAGAACATGTTGTACAAGAAAGAAAATAAAAAACAGAAGGAGATCCAGACAAGAAACTATTGCACAATAAAGAAAATCAAAAACAACAAAAAAAGATCTACACAAGAACTTATTGTACAAGAAAGGAAATTTACAACAACAGAAGGATATCTATAAGAACCTATCTTTGAACTATATATGGAATGCATACATGCATAATATCAATGTGGAGAAGACTCTAAGAAGAGGAGATAATAATATAATGCATGAGGACATGCATAAGATTAAGTGTGAGGCAATGATGAGGCCATAAATTGGCCATAAATTACCATTATTTTGTCCTTCTAAGTTACCTTTGAAAGTGGATTTAAATGTAATATATAGGAACTTATATTTTTCTTAAGATAGAAAATAGGATATATATATATATTGTTCATTCTTTAGAAATCTTTTGTTATCTATTGTGTTGACTAAACATATTGATTATTTGGGAAAAGATGTAAATTCTTGTGTATGCAGGCCATAAAGGAAAGATAATGCTAGTATTAGTAAAAGTGGAATTTATGATGGATGGTTTATCTAAACTCAAAAATAATTTCATATTCAGATCCCTATTGAAAAATTATGCAAGTTCAAAACAAGAATCATCTCAATCCGAGATTGTATGCAAAAGTTATAGTTGTTTTAAGTTAGCTCCAGATTTCACAGATTTAGTTCCAGAAATCATAGAGTTACTTCTGGAACTCTCAGGTTTAATTCCAAAACTCAGAGAGTTAGTTCCAGAACTCACAAGTTTAGTTTTGGAACTCACAAATTTAGTTCCAGAACTCATAAGTTTGGTTTTGGAACTCGCATCAAATGGGTACTGTGAATAATCAGAGAGTCAAATGGAAAATCTAAGAGATATTTTTGTTCAAAGAAATGTGTTTAACATAAACCTCATTTATATTTGCTACAGGTTTTACCAATGAATATAAATCTAACTTTTATTGAGCTACATTTCAAGTAAAAAGTGTATCAGATGGGCACTAAAAGTTCCATATATAGAAACAGGAAAGTCAAATAGAAAATATGAAAGAGGTTTTTATTCATAGAAATTGTTTAACATAAACCTCATTCAGATTTACTACAAGTTTTACCAATGAAGATAAATCTAACTTTTAGTGAGTTGTAGTCTGAGAAAAAGTGTATCAAATGAGCACTAAAAGTTCCTTTAAGAGAAATAGAAAAATTCAAAAAGAAAATATGAGAGAGGATTTTGTTCATAGCAATGTGTTTAAGAAAAACATAATTCATATTTGCTATAGGTTTTATTAATGAAAAAAAATCTAACTTTTGCTAAACTGTAGTCTGAGAAAAAAGCATATCAGACAACCGTCAAAATTTCTACAATCAAAAACATCAAAGTCAAATGGAAAATCTAGGAAAGGTATTTGGTAAAAATCATATTTTGAGAAAAAACTCCTTCAAATAATGTAGGAGAATAAAATCATTATGATTCTTGTTACCGAAAAGCAAGGAGAAGATTTGGGAGCAAATCTTCCTAAAATAAGTGAGATAAGACGTTGACTCCAATAATATATATCTCTCCATATTTTGTGGAGATGGAGATCTTAGTTGTTAAGATTAGAATAAAGATAAGATCATATTGTATTTCCTAAAATAAGGAGTTGTTTGGATGCATAAATTATAAATGCAACCTTCCACACTCATATATGTAATGTTTTTTACTACCAAGAAATGAATCTATTCTTTTCTCTCCAATATTTTCCAGTTTTGAGTTAAGATCTCGAATCATGATTTAAATCCTCTTCTAAGGAATGAGCTGGCCACACATTCTAAGGAAGATGGATATGTATATTTGTGTTTATTTCTTTTTTTTTGTAATTATCATCTTATTGTGTTGTTCTTCTCTTTTTATTGTAACATTGAGACTGTTGTAAACCTACAGGTGTTTCATTTAATTTTCTTTATTTCCAATTCAAAATTTTCAATTTACACAAGTCTATTTTATTCGTGCAAGTGTGATTTCATTTATGCAATTGTGTTGACATTTCTATAAGTGTGCATTTAAATTTCCACATGTGTGCTTTCAATTTATGCAAGTTTGGATTGTGTTTAAGGGAGCTTATTTCCAAGATCTTCTTCTTTTAATGCATACATCCTTCAGACACCAACCCAGATTAACATTATTAATGGTGAGGATTGACGACCCTCATCAGTAAGATCAAAAGAGATGAATATTCCTATTTTTTAATGAAGGAACAACAAGTTACTGATTTAATTAAACCATCTTTCAATTTAATTTCAGATACTCCACTATCAAATTTGATTCTTAATCATAAATAGATCGATTATATTATCTTTCGTAAGACAACTATATTTTTATACTGATAAGATTCATTCATAGACAAGAGCTATTACTTGTCCTATATTATTTGTTTCTTACGACACAATAACTTTTTAAGTAAAAATTAAAAAAACATCTCGTCCACATCATATTTCTTCCAAAATCACATCAACATAATCAGACATATAGCGGAAATCAACCCAAGGTGATTAATACTCAACCAAAATGGAAATCACCTTTCATTATTATCAAATAATCCAAAGGAAGGAATTCTTTCCTTTTATTAAAAAAAAATATTTCAATTTACAAAACATAAAGAAAACTAAATTCCATGTTGTAATTTGGGAATCAAAGACATAAATCAAGTAGTTAGCGATTTCCATCTCCACCTTCTTCTTACCAATTCCTCATCATGTACCTATAGATGCAATGGGTCAGTATTCACTTATAATGGCATGGCTTCTACCCCCTATGCTCTTCCCTGCTTACTGATCATAGGTCAGTACCAGTAATTTTTTAGTATGAATGTATGGAATGGTGCATTGTGACATTCCATACATTCAGACCATCCTATGATAAGAGAGATTGAATTAAATCTAAAAAAATTCATTATCTTGATTACAAGAATTGAACTATTATAGAAATTAATATCATCAATTCTAATTATCACATTTTTAACAACCAACGAAAATAACTTCCATGAATCATCTTAATTTCTAACAATGTTCCACAAGGTAACTAAACATTTTAGATCTAATTAAGATAGAAATATACAAAAGGGTACAACTCCCAAGCATCAATAATGTTCAATCCCAAATCCAACATGGTGATTGAGGTATTCATTCACTCACAAATTAAGTATCAAGAAAATGCCAACATTCATATAACAATTGTAGACTAAAAAAGTACTTTTTTTCTCAACGAGAAAATATTAACAACATTCAAATAGCTATATACAGTGATAGAATAAAATAACACATAATTGTTCATATTACAATTATAGAATAAAACAACAATTAAACAACCATATACAACGATAGAATAAAAAACACTCAGTCATTCATATAGTAGTTGTACAATAAAACAAAAATCAAACAACCACATACAGCGATAGATTAAAATAGTACTCATTTTATCATATAACAACCGTAAAATAAAACAACCATATACAACGATAGAATAAAACAACACTTAGTCATTCATATAACAGTTGTAGAATAAAACAACATTCAAATAGCCATATACAAGTGCTATAATAAGTCTACAATAGGCATTAAATCCTAATTTAAAATAATTCCTGGTGTTCATGAAAATAAACCCCAAGTTGTTTGGTCAAATGATTCAAACAAAGTTTAGATTTTAACTGAACTTCACTCATCATTGAATAAAATAGATTCCATTTAATAAAACCCTCTCTATTTAATAAATTCCTACTACCCAAGTTTTATTGCAAGTCAATTAGCAGCTTTATCAACATGCCAGAACGAAAATAACTAATTCTCTCGAGCCTCTCTAGAGGGAAAACATCTACCTACTAATGGTAGGGTGATTCTTGAGAATCTACACCCAAACAAAAACCCTTCCTGACTACCATTTTCTCAAAAATGGGTTTTTAATAAATTTATTCATATACCCATATTTATTTAAGGTATCAAATAGATATATTTTGTAGTAACTAGTAGCCATTTACAGTGCGAAAATCAAGATAGAAACACACATCTATTTCAAGCACCATTTTATAAAAAAAATAACCCAATGTTTTGAGGAAACCCCCCTTTTTTATAAAGAAAGACACAATGATTTCAAGAAACCATTTTTGTTACAGAAGATCACATCTATTTATACAGTCAGTATTTTAAACAAAGAAGCACACATCGATTCCATATCTGCATACCCATATTTTTACCATTATTTCATCTACCAGTAGCTATGTATTATCAAAAATAAGAGAAAAGCATCGGGAGAAGAAACCATGCCTGTAATAGTTGTATGAAAATTCCAGACTGAAATTATTTCTCCCAATTTTCCAACCCTTTCTCCTCCAGTTGCTCGCTACAAAACTGGCCCAGAGAAACCCTTCAATTTTTAAGCATTCCACAAAGTGTCAAGTCTACTGGAAGTGTGATTTCTTCGGCATGCAATCCATGATTAATGGATCTTTATTTATTTTGGAAGGGATTCACCCCCATTTTCTCCTCATTTCCCTCCCATCACGAATGTAATGTTTTACTTAACTCTAACTTCTTCTAGCCCATGTGAGCTTGATCAATGCTAGCCGTTGGATGAAACCACCTTCCCCCTCTTGAGATTTGGGGATTCATGCATGGGGATTCACATCATGGTGAGGGTGGAGCAGTCGTGAGGTCCCTACCCTTATTATTGTATTTTTTTTGTAATCATTGAAAATTTTTACAAGTCAACCAAAAAAAAAATCACCTTGGGGTAGACCACATGGTCTAAAGTAATAATTATTCAACTAAGTCCCTTAATATCTCACAACATCATAGCATATGCGAACAAATAAGTATGCAATATTCACAAGTACCATATATATATATATATATATATATATATATATATATTATAACACTTGGTCTCTAGACCATATAGTATGCCCACCCTACATGGAGGAAAAGTCTAGTTTTAAAGGTTAGACGATCTATCACAAGTCCAACTTTTTTGGCCATGTCTAACCAACATGCAAGTGTGCTTACTGGTACCTATATGCGAGCTTCCTATATACAATCTTGTGTATCCCATTGAGCTAGTTATAGGCAATGCATCTATATGTGTCAGCACACATACCCGTAATAGCCGTTAGGCATCTCCAGTGGCGTATAATTTCACAAAAACAATAAATGGTGCACTTCCATTCATAAGTAACTTAGGTTACTTATATATGTAAGCATATTGTAAACTACCAAAAAGGATTTAAATTGTTAACTTTTATTAACATTGGCCAAAAATAGAGTGGGGTAAATTACGGAATGTTACAATCAGGGGATGATGTTGACATGGAGATACATATTAAAAATCTTATTTTTTATGTTTACAGGATTTATATAAGCATTATTATATACCACGGAAGCCAAGAATATATTAGAATGATAATAATGAATAATATATATTATTTTAAACAAGAAAAATGCATAAATATCATAATATATGTGTAAATATCCACTAATTAGTAGTTAATAATGTAAATAAGTGTTAACCAATGGTTAACACGGGTCATTATGAGTGGAAAGACATAAATGTTTCCTTTTAGAGTCTATATAATGATGTAAAATGAGGGGAGAAGATAATATCACAAAAATGAGTCAGAAGAGATGAGAAAGATAGAAGAATAAAGAGAGGAAGTAATGTGAGAAGTGAGGGAGATGAATATAATTTATTTAAACATGTATTTCTAAATTTTATTTCAATGTGATAAATATATACGTGATATTTCAGCTTTGAACCATTAATGTGTTGAGTGTTATGTTTATTCATATATAATAAAGATTAAAAATTTATTTTATAACAGAGATCTACCCTTCTTTGTTATGTTATCTCTAGCTAGGAAAAACCAAACTACTTAACCCTTACATTATTGTTGAGGCTTAGGTTAACACCTTGATTTGAATAATAAATTTTTGACCCTGAAAAAAAAATTCTCTTTATGAGAGCTATTTTGAACACGATGAATAAATTCAAGTAGCTCTTAACCAAAACCTTCAAATATAGTGTGTTCAATAAATGGTGTATTAACTGAAACCTTCAAATACAATGTGTTCAATAAAGTGGTGTCTTATTTATCTTAATGAGGTTTAGTACAACATTGGCAACCTACAACACACGTGTAGTTAGAGTTTGTTTAGATACCAAGTATTTGAAAAGTGTTAGGTCCTACATACAAAAGATTTAATATTTTTCAATATAAAGTGAACCAAAGTTACTTTTGATTCTCAATATTGTCCAAGGATGCAAGAGAAAAGAATAGACAATAATTTGATTTGACTAGATAAACACCAAGGAAAACTTTTAAATCAAATGTACTTTAAACAATGCTTGATAAATTGTTCACTCCCTTAAGAAAAAAATGAAAGATTAAATTTATAGTTAACCAAATGCTAGAAAAATTAAAACTGAAGTTGCTTTTAATTCTAAAGATCACCCTAAGGTGAAAGAGAATAGCATACACAAATTTTAGTCTAACTTAAGTAAAGCATGGAAATGTGATTCTCATTAAAGCTTATAAACATGTTAGAAATATGATTTAAAATGTTAAAACCTAAAAAATAGAGATAAGAAAACAGATAAAACATCAAAAACTATAATATTTAAACCTTTAAAATCAAGCCAAAAATGTACATAGCACACTAGCGTAATCCTAGAAATAGTAGCGCAAGCCTATTGATAGAAACGTAGGTCTGAGACATAAACCATAGAATGATTTGCACTAGTGTAGGTAGAGAGATAGTTACGCAAGCCTAAAGACAATAGTGCAAGTATAACACAGATAGGAAGATTTCAACACAAAGAATCAAAAACTAAGCCAATTGTAGCGCAAGCCTAACAACGGTCGTACAAGCTTGTGCATGTTGATGTAAGCCTAGTGAAAAAAACACAAGCCTCCTTCCTGTTAGTGGAAAGGATCATGTAGATCATAAAAAATGGGATTTAAAAAGAAATAAACTTCAAAAATCACAAAAATTTGATAATGTTATCCAAATTTTATAGCACCTCACCTCCTTCATAGCTGCAAAGAGGAAAAAAACAAGTAAAACTCAACTAATGTAATTAAGAAATGCCATATTTATCTAAAATATTCTAAAAATGAGGGTTAGTAACCAAAATATAAACTAATATAAAAAGATTGTAATTAAATTCAAAGGAAAATGGATTAAGTCCCACAGGGCGTGCCAAATGTTTTCATGTTAAAATTGCTATGCTAATTGAAATAAAATAACGCATAGTAGTTTCAAAGAAAAGCTAAATCTCACATTAACATTATGATTATAGCTTAAAGGAAAACTACATATTTTGCATAAAAATGAATTAAATCACCTAATGCTAACCATTCTTGCTCTACTAATGTATGAATGATTCTAAACATGAGCCTCTTTATATCATGATTCATCAAATATATGTGTTTGATCTCCAAAGAGAGGGGAGGATCTCACAAAGAAATGCCTACAAGGCCAAGCTTGGATCTTTCTTTCTACTCAACAATAGGAGAATGAATGCAAAGATGAAGTAGTTATTCCAAAGAATGGAGAAGGCTCTTATCGCAAGCTTAGATGAGAATACTATAAAAAGTATGGTGTAAGGTGTGAAGGATGTAGGAGGGTCCTTTATATATCTTTCCTATTTGGTAGAATCTTGAATCCTAATGAATGTGGGATAACGGGTAAAGTATATTTATACTTGTTAAGATTGATTAGAGGAATTAACAAGTGATTAGCAACTCATGGGAGATGGATATGGTTTAATTAATCAACTAGGATTAATTAATAAGCTAGAATAGGCTTTTTAATCTATTTCGAAGTAATTTAGGAGGAATTTGATATGATTTAAAGCATTTGAAAGAGGGATTTATCCAATAAAATGGTTTATTGATTAACTACATTGTTAGAAAGGCTTAATTAACTCATAATAGTTAATTAATTAATTGGTAGAGGATTAGAACTAATAAACTGTGGTTAATTGACCAGATAGAGGGAAACATTAGTTAATTAGTAGGAAATCACTAATTATAATGGAAATGATAGGAAAGAGGATAATTTGAAAAAATTTAGCAATAAAACTACGTAAGCCTATTTTAGGTGTCTATGGTAATATCTAGATGTTGTAGTTGGAATGCTTCATCTTCCCATGTTGGATCTTCAATGTCCAAATTCTTCCAATTGAGAAGAAATTTGGTGATGATCCTTGTGCTCAACTTCTTACTACATGTGTGTAGGATTCCTATAGGCTCCAAGATGATTTGTAACTCCTCTTCAAGATTTGATAACAATGACTGAGAAGACACCTTATTCGCAATGACCTTCTTCAAGCAAGAAACATGGAAAAATTGAAACATTTTAGTTGACTAAGGAAGCTCTATTTTATATGCCACACTACCAATTTTTGGTGACACTTGATAAGGTCTATGTATTTGGGTGAAATCTTGTTATTTTTTCTGTTGTTTTATAAATATTTTCTTTCATGGTTACAATCACATAAAAAATACAATTTGAAACTTCAAATATTTTCCCATTACAATGTTGATAAAAAACTTCTTCATGCAGTTTTGAGCCATGACCAACTTTTCTTTAAGCATATACATCACCTCCTATTGGTTTTTCATGTTCCCTTTAACTACTCTTACTTTAACTTGGACACTTAAATTGAAAGTGAGGAATGGTGGATGGTAACAATATAATTCCAATAATGGAGACATTTTGGGTGAAGTATTATACCACCATTCTACATGTTGTATCCACTTAACCCATCACTCTTACTTATTTGAAGAAAATCATTTAGATACCCCTCCAAATATTTTTTTACTACCTCCATCTATCCATAATATTAGGGATGATATGATGAACTATGAGCCAATTTAGTACCCAAACATGAGAATAAATCAGTCAAAAAATTACTAGTAAATATAAGATCACAATCGCTGACTATTATCTTGAGTGTTCCATGTAGATTTTGAAATGTATCCATAAAATATATCGCAACTATACTCATTGTAAATGGATGTGACAAGGCACAAAAAATAGAAATGTTGTTCATTCTATCTATAACCATCATAATTACACTATTTCCTTCATATTTCAGTAATCCTACGATGAAATCCATGGAAACTTCTACCCACATCTCACTAGAAATAGATAAAAGATGTAAAGTCTAGGAGACTTAATAGTTTCACTAACACACCAAGCATTTTTCCACAAATTTATTTATATCATCTTTCAACCCTACCCGAAAGAAATATTTCTTAATTCTATGATAATTTTTTAGGCACCTTAAAATATCCACGCACTAGATAAGTCATGAATCTATGAGATAACCTATCTTTTAATGGTAGATTTATTGCATAAGTACAATCGGTCCTTATACTATAATGCACCCCCATTTCATACAATATTTTTCTAAATTTATCATATCTTGTTGGAGATTATGGATCATAGAGTAGGAATCTATTTAATTCTTCCATTCTGATCTTGCATGATCTACCCAATATACTTATAATATGGATATAGAATATAACATTACCTCGGTGGACTCATCCCTCTTAGATAGTGAATTAAATACTACATTTTATTTTCTTTTTTTATGAATGATCTTAAAGTTAGAGCCTAACATCATAGTGATCCATTTTTTTGTCTTTCTTTTGATGAGAGTGTTTTCTCTAGGATGTATTTCAAGTTTTTATTATTTTTATTTATCTTGAATTGATGACCCATGAGATACGGTCTCCACTATTTGATTGTATGAAGAATAGCCATCATTTTCATCCCATAAGTTGGCGGTGTTAGGTTCTTACTTTTTATTTTATGACTCTCAAAGGTAATAGCATGGCCCTCGTTGTATAAGTATTACACATATGCCACAGCTTGAAGTATCACATTCAATAATAAATTTTTGTGAGAAATATGGTATATTCATAATTGGAGTAGTACAAATTCCCTACTTCAATGATTCAAATGCACGTATTTCTTCCTAATTCCAATAAAAAGAAACTTTATTCAATAAAAATATGATATGTGTTACAATTATTTCATAATTATTCACAAATATGAGATGATAATATATAATCCCTAAATAAACACCTAAGTTTTTTTAGGGTTTTAGGAAGCTCCCAATCCAGTATTCATCTTATGAGGATCCACTTTTAATCCTTCATGATACACAATATTACCCAAGAATTCTACCTCCCGTACCCCAAAAGCACACTTGGAGGGCTTGGTATAAATTTGTTATTTTCAAGAATTTCTAATACCTTATTGACATGATGTGAATGTTCATCCCAAGTATTATTGTAGATTAATATATCATCAAAGAATACAAAGAAAAGTTTCCATAAAATTGGAATAAATATTGAATTCATTAATATCTTAGAACGTAAATGGTGCATTTATAAGGCCAAAAGGCATTACTAGAATTTCATAATGGCCTTTATGTTTCCTAAATGACTTTTATGGATATCTTCATCAAAAAATCTTATTTGATTGTATCTCGATTGAAGATAATATTTTCTAAAACAAACAACACCATGTAATTCATCTAACAATTCTTTGATGATGGGAATAAGATACATATATTTCATTATGTATTTATTCATATCCAAGTATTCTAGACACATGCACCAACCTTCATCATTATTTCTAACCATCACTGCCTAAGACGAGTAAGTACTCTGACTATGGAGAAGATTAAGCACTCTGACTATGGAGAATAATACCAAATTCAAGGATCTCCTATACCATATTCTCAATCTCACTATTTTGTAGATACATGTACCTATAATATTGAATTTTGGGTGATTGGCTTCTTGTTACTAGTTGAATAACATGATAATGATCTCTTTTAGGAGATAACCCTTTTGGCATATCACCAAAAATGATTGAGTTCCTTATTAAAAAATTCTTATTTATTTGATGGTATGGTAATTTTTATGGTTGATATTCTAATTAATTTAGTTGTGTCATGAACACATTTACACCCTTATTAAGAATTTTTTTCATTTAATAAGAAATTACCATTTCTGGATATTTTTTCCTTCATCGCATGTATGTCAAACTCCTCCCCTCAGAATGGAACCTCATAAAAAAGTCCTAGAATTTTATCTCAATATTTTCCAAAGTATTTAGTCATTAGACCCCCTAACACAATATCTACTCACCCCATTGAAATGACATACATGTGGCCCTCTAGCACGTAAACTCCCATGGAAAGCTTGATCTTATGTAATGTTATGGAACAACTAACTTTACCTCTATCGGAAACCATTGCCTACAACTTTGGGGTTAGATAAAAGAATCATTTTAATCATTATGCCAACTTATGATAAATGAAGTTATGAGTACTACTAAATTCAATTAGTATTTTAACCCTTTATTTATTTATTAAACCAAGATCCTAAGGTTTTGTGGGATGTTAATCCCTAAGATTGGATAGAAATAGATACTTATTTGAGATTATTAATCCTCTATTATATGAACTTATTTCTCTTCATTAACGCTTCTTCCTCATTGTATGGTGGGCCCAAGAATGTGACTCAATGTCTTGCACTCATAAGTATTTTTATTTTATGAGCTAATGAGGAAACGAATAGGAGACACGCTTAGACTAGAAAATAATTGATTAATTTATAAGGGGATATAATGAGTGCTAAGGTTGTATATCCAAAGGGTAGAAGTCCCTACACTAGCTTAGTCTAAGGTTTTAAATTCCTACAGTGAAGACATAATAGAGTACCCTTCTAGGATATTGGTTAATGGAGAAGAGGTATAGATCGATGGGAAGATGAAATGAGAATGTACAATCTACACTACTACAATATAGCTGAAATGTAACTGAAATACAAGGAAAGGAAAGATAAAGATTTGATCATGTAAGATAACTATGCTAACTAAAACCAATGTACATAAAATTATAATCTAGAATAGAGAAATGGGGAATAGAAATGAACTAATATATGAAAAATTACAAAGAGGATTAAAGAACCTACCTATGGGGTGGTGGTTGATGCATCTATGTCTCTAGAGAAATAATACACTAAGAGATAATCTCAATGGCTGTAGAAGGTGAACATCGTTCCTATCCTAGACTCTTTATAGATGAATCAATGGTACAATAAATCTAACAATTAAGAATATTTTCTAATCCCAAGTTTAATGCAAGATGAACCAAGAGAAAATTGAGTAGATGCAAAGATGACACAAAAGAGAAAAGTAGATGACTAGTTCATGTGATCTTTCTTCCCTCCTTACGAATGTCTGGGTATGGTGTGTATATACTACTTGACTCCGTCACTCATGGGTGATGGTGTCGGAAAATGGAAACCTAACACTAACACCATCACCCAAAAGTGATGGTGTCAGCCTACAAGACCTAAATTTTAAAACTAGTGCAATGTGTCATGGATCAAGCAAGAATAAGTAAAAGCGGTGGCCAATTATGGAGTCAGAGGAAAGAAAGTATCAGGATTTCTAGAGTTTTTGAAAAATAAGGAAAATGATAAATAAATCTAGGACCACATAGAGATATGTCTCTTTGTGTAATGTCTCTAACCCATAATGATCATGTGAATAGTCATACCCCATTTCCAGCATGCCCCTCAAGGAACCTTCTCAAGAAATAGATGCATCAAAGAAGTCGTTGTGTTCAGCTCATGTATATATTGTTTTCAAACATTTGATGAAGGCATTTGTTGATTATTTTTCATATTTTTTATAGTTGATGAAGGAATTGATGTGGTTCTTAGGAAGGTCACGATACTAAAATTCATTCACTAAGGAATCTAGCTCAACTATGGAATTATGATGTAATGTATGGTACCGATCGAAAGTGTCTCCAATGAGGGTCTTAGATAATATATTTACGGAAGGGTATGAATTAGTTCTTATCTGTTATTTATAAATATTTCCAAAGTCCTTAATGTGAAGGGAGGCATCAATGGATCTTCCATAGGAGATAGAAGGAGAAATTCCCCCAATATCCATCTTGGCAAAGTAAGGTGATAGAGGCTCTATTTGGAATTATCTTAAGATTTTTTTATGAATAGGGGGTTGAGTGATGGGAACTCCATCGGGAACATTTGGTAAAGGAGGTAGAGTGGTCCTGCAAGAGACCGTTGTAGGGTGATTGAATAGTTGATAAATGTTAGTTTGCATTTAAAGGAATTGAGATGTAGTAGAAGATATTGGTTACTCATCATATTAATGAGTTGGAGGATAAGGTTTATAGGGTCAAACTTGGGGTTATTTTAAGATGAACCTACTTTGGGATCTTTTCCCTTTGCTCCCTTGTTATCAAGTTATTCAAAGAAAAATTCAAGGAGATGTCTGCTAATTATTTCTTTTTATTCCTCCTTGTATTGAGAAAATCACATGCAGAATTTCTGAATCTCAGGTGGGTGATAAGAAGTATTTTCATGTTGATCTTCCTCTTCTTCATCCTAAAATAGGAAATTGCGGAGTGTAGGAGGTTTCTTTATAGGGACTCCTATGACACAACAATCCATGCAAAAGGGGAATTTATTTTTAGGATGAATTTTTTTAGGAAATATATGTACAACAGAATCAAAAGATCTTAGGCCCATATACTCCATGATGGAATGATAATCTAGGTGAGAGTAGGTCCTAAAATGGGGATTATCAATGCAATTAGTCATACAAGAAAATTTACATAGTGGTTGATGGTGTCGAAAGTCAAACTTGGAAAAATATAAAGGATAGGTTGTGGAAGGTTTACGTAGGGTCTAAAGGCATCGTGAAACAAATGTGCTGGAACAAACATGACCACACCTATGCAATGGCATCTATGTCCATATGTTTTTTTTATTTTATAAATTTTGATGATGTAAAATGATGTCAAAATTGGATATGGGTGCTTTTAACGAGATATTTTGGTCAGGAGGTCTATAGGATTCAAGTCAAGTTCACTATGAATGTATAATGGGTAAAAAATGTGTCTCAAGGGCTTATACTCCTAATTTTTCCATTCTACAAGGATAGGAGGAAATAAAAATGAGAGACACATGGACTGGAACAAAATTGATTGATTTAGAAGGGGCTATAACGAGCGCTAAGGTCGCATATCCAAAGCGTAGTAATCCCTACACTACGTCAATCTAAGGTTTCCAAGGGCCGCAGTCATGATGGTGGAGATTATCCTTCTAGTATATATCGGCTAATGTGGAATAGTTATAGATAAATGCGAAGATGAGACAATCATGCACACTCTATACTATTGCTATATAGATTAAATATAATTAAATGAAAGCTAAGGATAGGATCATGTAAGAACACTATGCTAACTAACACCAATGTACATATAATACTAAGTTAACATAGAGCAATGGGGATGGGAAATAAACTAATCTATATGAAATAAATAAGAGGGTTAGAGAAATTACCATTGGGGTAGTCACTTATGCATCTATCTCTCTAGAGAACTAGTACATCGAGAGAGAATCATTATGGGTATAGAAGAGGAACATAGTTCCTATTAAAGACTCACTATAGCTAACCCAGTGATGAAAGCAATCCAAAAATCAAGAAAAGTGTCCAATACCAAGTCAGATGTAAGATAAACTAAGATAAAATCTCTAGCATATGCAAAGATGCTGCAAAAGAGCATAACAAATGGATAGTTCCTATGATCTTTCTTCCTTATAAATTTCTTGGTGTGGTGTGTATATATACCAGATTCCATCACCCATAGGAGATGGCATCAGCCAAGGGAAACATAACATAACCACCATCGCACATGGGTGTTGCATCAGTCATGGAGACCTAAATGTCAACAATAGTGCATTGTGTCATAGATCAAGAAAGAATAAGTGAAAAGATACTAATGATGGAGTCAGATGCAAGAAAGTATAAATATTTATTTTATGTGCAACAATGAAGGACAAGGATAAATAAATCTAGGACCATATAGTGATATGTCTCTCTATATATTGTCTCTAACCATAATGACCATTTGAATATTCATACACCATACATGGTAGGCCCCTTAAGGTACCTGCTCATAAAATAGATGCATCATTGACCATTATCTACATAAAGGAATTGTTAGTAAGATGTATGAAATATTAAGATGAAAATTTAGGTGTATACACTCATCTTCCTCCTTAGGACCCATAATGTAGAATAACTTGTTCTTAGGAAATTTTTGTCCATTGCGTCACTTACTATCACAATAGTAATAAACACCTTTTTCTCTCTTATATCCAATTTTTTTAGGAGTATATCATGTTGGTTGTGGAAGTTTCTATGTTGACATCATGTGTTCTTTTCTATTATTGACACCCTTCATTTGACCAAATCTCTTATCTCCACCCTACAAGTAAATATCATGGATTATAATATCAAACCAATATCAAGAAGCCAAACATCAAGTTGGATGTTATCCTTCATTCCACCCAAGAAGAAATCATTTAGATTCTCCTATAAGATGTCATTCATTTGTAATGATAGAATCTAGAGTTGTTGGATATAATCCTTAACTATCCTTGTCCATCATAGTTTGGTTATCTGGATAAAATATTTTTATGCAACACTATTATTATAGTGAGATTAGATCTCATCAGTGAACATAGACCAAGTAATAAGGAGAACCTTATTTTTAATTTTCTCACACATTTAGCTATACAAAATTAACTATTCTTGTTTCCATATATAAGAATATTTGTTCTCATTTACAAGTTAAATTTCAAAATTTCAAGTCATGGGTAAAATATTGAATGTTTTTCATGTCTTTCCCTTGGTAAACCACCTTGAAAAACGACTTAGCCATTTTTCCTTGCTCAAAATTCCTTTTGTAAGTAAAATCGGTGTTTCATGGAAATGAAGGAACTATTCCAAGGTTCCCTCTACAAACCTAATCACTTCTTTGACTGATTTAGTTTTTAAAATTAGATAAATCGGTGTTGGGTAGAGAAGTTAGAGTTTCTTTCTTGTTCCTCGAGTTCACCAATTTTATTCCTTAACCGATGCCCTTGTAAATGATCTGAAATCGATCATGTCATCTTTTTTACGAACATCTGGAATTGTTCCATTTTTCCTTCGTTTCTCCTCTTCCCCTTAAAAGGAAATAGGTAAATAGTTATCAAATATGACAGGAACTATAAGCACCTCTAGGAATGTTTCCATTGATCCTTTAATTCCACGCATCTCTGCAAAAGCTGCCAAGTTATAGGAGTCACATATATTGGTATTTAATGACACAGCGGGAGTTATTCTTCACTTCCACCTATTCCCATAAGCTCTGAGAATCCCAATCAAGATGCACGAGAACTATTTGACAAACTATCCTGACAAAATAACAAAGGAAGACGTGAATGTACATGAAGATATATCAATTAACCATGCATATTGTCTTGAAATGAAGCTTTTGGGTTTAAGTAAACCGTATGAAAAGTCATTCATGTGAAAGAAGATCTTGCAAAGCCTAGTAGAGTTATATTTCTGCAAAGAATGTTGATAAAAACAAGATGAAGAGGTGAAGTAGAATGTAAAGATAATCACTAGCCTGGAAATCAAGATGAAAAGTCCCCATGTGATCAAACTTGTGCCAAAGACGTAAAAAACAAAATATTCTCTAGATATGAAAAAGGAAACGATGAAGGCCATTGATCAGTATCTCAAATTCCTAATTCACGTGAAGGAAGGATATGGGTATAGGATTAATAGTCATACTATTTAATTAAATTATTCATCAAACTAATTAAATATTATACACAAGTAAAATATTATGTAAAACCTAAAATGATTTCACTTGAGGTTAGAGGTAAATTAGGTTACAAGTAGTTATTTAACTTCTTTTGGTGAATAACTCCAATAAAAGGCTTGAAAATTATTGTATAGGGATATCTCTTATTCTCTTTCTTTTCCTCTCTTCTCACCTTCGAGTGATGAAGAATAATAATTATAATTTTGTGTACATTATTTTTCTTTCTATACTCATGAATAAAATGTTTTACTCATTGTTGTATTAATTCTCCTCCATTTTAAAGTATGTCATTTTATTTAATATTGGATGATGTCATTGATGTTGTTTTTCCTTTGTGGTGTATTCAATGCTCTAATATTCATACTTTTTGCTAGTTCTTATGGTATGTTGACTTTGTGCCATATCCATGCATTCTAAAGGTGATAAATACTTCATATTTTTTAGTTGTGTATTCATCATTATATTGCACTCTTCATGCGAAATAGAGGGGGCTTTGTTTGGTGTACACATTCATGACATATTAGTAGTTCTCTACTTCTCTTCTGCTCTAGATTTCTCTACTTTCCCATTTCCCCTATCTTTCTTTCCCTTTCAATTTTTTCCCCTTTTGTGCTCTCCAGGTTAAAGCACCAAAAATACAAAAAAAACCCATCATGCGAGGGAACTTCCCCTCCCAAACACGGAAGAATACCACCCATGTCGATAGGTGACATTCTCTAATATTTTTCAATTTTATAGCACTTCCATTGGGTGAATCAAGATAATACAGTGACATAAAATCCATCTAATAGTTTTTGAAGACTCTACTAGGGAATGAAACTTTTCCATGTTCATTTCCCATATCAAGGAACATTCCTTAGAAGGGAGGGTCATAGAAAATTATAATTCCAAAAATAGAAAAACCCTTATTGGCACCTCCTATCAAAAAGTGATAGTGACGGTGATGGGGAAGATGAAGGATATCTCCCCTTTCACAACTTTCAAGCTCCAAAAAATCGAAACAAGATCAATTTGTACAAAACTTTTATGGATGTATGAATTTATAAACACTAGCAAGGATATCTATAGTTTTGGCTGAAATTATGTACCCTAATAAACATCAAGAAGCAAGGTTCCCAAAATGTTCTAATATTCCACAAAATATGGCCATTAATGCATTTGAATCAGCACTAGAAATGAAAAACAAAGTGTAGGCATACGAAGAGTCAAAACGACTTAAAGAAAGAACCATGGATCAGTCCGAGACACTTCATAATGAGGAAGAGAACAATCATGTACCAGAAGTATATCTTGATGATTTTATGCACTATCAAGTATTCAATATAGGATGTTATCTCAACTTCACCTTTTGAATTGTTAGATTTAGCAAGGAAAATGTAATCCACATATCATAGATCCACCATTAACATCGAAGATTATAGATTATGATATGCAGTCGATTTAGACAAAGACATGGCTTGAAATAGATATAGAATAACAGAGCTTAATGAGCAAGATCTGAAATCAAATAATAAACAAGAACAAGAGACAAATAACACCATATTTAAGTGGAGAAACCCGAATGAAAAAAATCCACTGGTAAAGCAAATTTCTTTATTAAGAATTCACACAATGTTTAACCCAACACTTCCACTTCACTCATTTGTCTTTCACAGTGCTCTACAGAGATATATAACTCGATCATTCAATACAATGATCATCTATACAGTCTTATAGTTTTATTTTTATTCTTACATTCTTTTGTTCGTCTTTAATACTAGACTATACAAATGTAAACATTGTTGATCTTCATTTCATATTATGGCTCTGAGATCTTTATTGTAGGTTGTGTACACATCAATTTTCTCATTAGCACATCTCCTCAGCTGTAGTTCCTCACGCTCCTTTCACTCTCTACTTCTGCACTTCTCTCCCTTCCATTTTCCTTTTTTTTTAATTCCACTCTTCCCTTGAATACACCTTCTATGCATTCACCTTGTTCCCAGCAGTTATTCATCCTGCACGCACACCTTCGACTTTCTTCTCAAATTAGCTAAGTCCCTAGCATTCACACAACCTTTCTCCTTACTGTTACACCTTATTTTGTAATAATTGCACCTCTCTTATATGTTTCTTCCTTGGGTATTTCTTCCATTTCATCTTGCACCCATTACCTTTATGCATGCCTTCCCTCTACTTTCTTTCCATGCCTCATCCTTCCACATGCATTACTTTATGCCTTCTTCTCTGTTCTCTGTGCCACATAGAAATATATCATATCTTGAGTGTAACACACACAAGCTATCAAAGCACACCTACCACGGCAGTGAATCCTTTCAACAAAACAATTTTTGACACATGGTAGAAATGACAAAGATGATGAACCATTGTCCATTTCTTAAGTCAATCTGTGTGTGCCACATGTCTTACATGCCCAGTTTGCACTGTAGATTTTTTGATAATCATAATTTTTGTTCCATTGCTCATATCCTTACATGCCTATACATTTTGGAACTATGCTGACATGGACTACATGTTAGGCCATTAAAATTCAAATTTTAGTGGGATTTGGTGGTTGAGGAGTTGGAAAACATCTTTCACACCATTAATATGTAATCCAATTGCTTCAACCACCCATATTTGATCCAAACTACATTCCTTCCTTCTCTAACATGCCAAACTAACATGGAGAACCTTCCTTGAGAGATTGCAGGCAAATTTGTAGGTATTAATGGTTGAAGGTTGAGTTTTCAAATTGGTTCTCCCTCCTTCTCTTCTTCTTCTCTCATCGCTTAATCTATAAATGTAAGAGCATGGCTCATTGTAAAGGGTTGGAAATTTTTCTTCCTTTAGTATTTGCTAAGATCTTATATCTTTGCATTCGGAGTCGTAGACCTCTAGATCTGGTTTGTGCATGCGAATATCATCCTTCAGATGCCATTATAACTAGTTGTGTATATCTGGAGGCAATAGAATCATCATTTTGTGGCTATCTTCAACCTTAGCGTGTTTTCTTTATTCTTTATTTCCTTTCATTTGCATTATGTGTTTGTTGTGTCATTTTAAGTTCCTTGCATTGCCATTTTCTAGTTGTGTTTCATGAAAACGATGGTGTAAATACTTGTTGGCCTATGCTATGCATGCCTAGCCTTCCCTCATGCTTCCTCTTTCATTTTAACTTAGAAAGGATAGTGTTCATCCCTCTTTTTCTAGTTTTATCACCTCACTTTGTTAAGTTATCATTTTGTTATTCTTCTATCTCTGGTCCCTTAACATTATTAGCTTATTTTTCCCTTTCAACATTAGGAGTAGTGTTATCCAAAATAAGCTCATGCTTATTTTTGGGTTAACTGCACCCATTTTCCCTCATTTAGTGCTTCAATCCAATTTTTCAGATATTCTAAGCACTTAAGGTTTCCTAAAAACATTTCCATCAGATAGGAAATTTCTTCCCCTTTCCAAAAATATAAAGAAATCCTTCTAACTCCTCATATTTTGCAAGTTATGGGCCGGCGGGCCTTGGAAGGTATTTTTGCCCAAAAGCGGACCGACGGGAGTTTTTAAGGATTTTTGCTAATGTGGAGAGGTGGGGCGGTGGGAGATATTTAGACTTTTCTCCAAGTGGAAAATGTGGGCCGGCGGACCCGAAGAGGGAAATTTTCCCAAGTAAATTTCGGGTCGGTACGTCTGCAGGGAGTTTTGGAACTTTTGCGTTTTTTGCAAATAGGGCACAAAGTGAATTTTGGGCCCACAAGCCTGCAAGGGATCTTAAAGCCAAATGAAGAAAAATGCCTAAGGCCCGTAAAGGGACATGTGGCCATGTTGAAAAGTCAAAGCGGTCCGAAAGGTGAGTCGTTGGAGGCAATTTGAAATTTTTTACCCTGAGAAGGCATAAAGTGAAAAAATGAGCCATGCCTCCACTGATGCCCAAGGAGCCACGTGTCAAGCCTCAATTACATGCAGGTCGGCGGCCTTGGATTGATTTTTTTCCCAAATGGAAAATGCGGGCCGACGGGCCTGAAGATGATTTTTTGCCAAAAGTGAATTGTGGGCTACGGGGTAATTTTTACATTTTGTTACTTTTGGTGCCAAAAGGCACAAAGTGAGTTTCAGGCCCGCACGGACCCGCTCTGCTAACTGGTTTTTGCCATTTTTGTATGGACCTGACTCAAATATTCAAATGAACATATCTTTCGATCCAGTGCCCAAAATTTGACAAATTTGGCACCGTTGGAAAGATCTCGACCTCCTCTATGCCATGGAAGCATAAAATTTAATTTTGAGCAGGTTGGTGGGTGAAAAATGTGGAAAACATGTCTTTCAAGCCATTAATGGAGAATCTGAATTCAACAACCCATAATTTGATTCGATCCACTATTCTTCCTTCTTCAACACATCAAAGTAGACATGGAGAGGAAATTTGACAGATTATAGGTAGATTTGCAGGGGGCATTAATGGTGGGTGGTTGAATTTTCAAAACAGGGTCCATTTTCCTCCTTTCTCTCTATTTTTTTCATCATTATAAACTTCTATATATTGTAACACTTCTCATTTGAGAAGGAGAGACATTCTGGGCGTAGGGAAACTCTGTCAAATTTGTTTCCCGACTCCATTTGAGTTGTAAACCTTCTCCTATGCCTGGAAGTGATTTGTGCCTCTAAAAAGAATGTAATGGTATGTGCACCCATATAGAGCAATAAAACATGTTTTTTGGTGTTTCTTCAACCCTTTGCATTGTTTTGTTGTTCCCCATGCCTCTCCCTTTCAAATTTGTTTTTGTGCATGTATTTCACATTTGCAGGTGCAGGGTGTTGTGTTTCATGGGTTTTTGATCATGGATTTGGATCTGGGTTTGTGTCACTTCTATCTGACCTTCCCATCTTCCTTTCTCCCTCTATTTCATTCTCCCTCAATAGAGTATCTCACACTTCCTTTTCTGGTGTATCACCGCTTAGTGTAGGCTCTTTCACCCTCTCTCTTTCTCTCTATCTCCTTGGAATGGTTAGATTAGGATTAGTTAGATTCTTCCTGCACTGGAGTAACTTGTGGCAGGTAGATTAGGAAGCAAGAACCAGCTTTCTCTGGAGGTCCATCTCAAGTTTTGCAAGTCCCACAGCTTGAGAGATGGTCCCATGTTGTGCAATCACACCGAATGCCCCACTTTCACAATCAAGGCCATTCGGGGGTGCTGTGATTTTGCACTAACAATTTTGGCACTGGGAACTGAGGTTAGATTTTGGCTCATTACAAACAACAAATCAGAAGCAACCGTGTGACCACACTAATAGTTTTGGCATGCACCTGGTGGGACACTGAGGTTTGAAGCACCTTACCACTTCATTTCATCAAGTTGATGTGTTCTTGGTGGGATTCAGCCTTTAGAGGCACATTCAAAGCACATCTGGTGACTCCATCTAGTCAATAACCCATCCTCTGAGTTATAGCCCTTTTCCATCCATTTCCTCTCATTTTCATCCATTTTCTTCTTCCATCTCTTTCATTTTCTTCCATTCCATGAGGTTGTGCAATCATGACTTCATTTCCATCTTGGAATTCACACTTGCAGCAGTAGTGCTATTCAGATCCATCTCCAGGTTACTTCAACACACCTCCAAAAAGGTTTCACAATGAAAATCATCACTATGCATATCCATATGAGCCAGATTCAAATCAGTTTGGTCATTTGCCAAACTGTATCAGTTGTTACAGAGCATGGATATATAATTTTGGAGGTAGTTCCACACCTGAAGAAGTTAATCTACTGGAGAAGATTCAAAAAATGGAGGCTGGCATGGTTCAGTCAAGGGCTACAATATAGATGAAAGCTTTCAGAATTGGTTACAGGGCACCTTGTCCATGGGAAGGCCCTTTTCCAAGACATTACATCCCTCAGGAGAAGCTTGACTTCATGGTTGAAATGCTGCCTCAACTTGCACAATGGACTGAGGAGATTGAGGCTTATGAGTTGGATACAAGACAACCTTGTCAATGGGTAAGTCCACCATCTCATAGCTTTTCTTTTTCTCTTTCTCAAGCAACACCATCTCAACCCAAGCTATAATTTCCAAGCTTCCCATCTGCTGCCCCAAGTGTTGATTTCCCTTCTCCATCTCCTAGTCTTCCATCTCATCTTAATGCTTCTTCCCTTTTCCCTTCCAAGCAGTCATTCCCTCCAAAGAAACAAGAAGTTCCACTTCCCTCTCCACCACAAACAACAACAAAACTGGTTGAATCCCAACCTACCACTCCTCTTGCATCCCCAAATCCATGTTGGGGAGATGGAAATCAAACAACCAGCCAAGGGAAGCAAGAAGAGGAACCCAACAGAGAAGAAATGATAGAAAATCTGAAGAGTTGGGCTCTCAAATTTGGGATTACAAAGATCCCCTTGATGGTTAAGCCAACAGAGGAGGTCAAGGTTGAAGAGCCAGTGGTGGCTAAGGCTGAGTTTGTAGCAGAAGAAGAACAAGAACAAGAAGGAGATGATCAACAATCATTTTTCCTCTGAATGCAGTGTCCCATGATGGCACTTTATTTGAAGAGAATGTTGATCCAACCCAAGCTGCACAACCATCCATCAAGGAAGAGGAACAATCAGCTCCAAGTCCTATTGAAAAGGAGCAACTGGAAGAGATCAAATCAGAGTTAAAGCCACTTGATGAAGAAAGCATTGTTGAAGACTTTTTGCTTTCATTTGAAGGGCCTGATTTGATTGATGAATCCATAATGGAGGAGAACCATACAGTTCAAGAGGCTTCAAGTACAGAGCAGGCCATAGAAGAACCTTCAGTTCTTCCTCCCACTTCATCCCCTTCAAACCCTAATGTTGAAGAAGAGTTTGAGCTTTCAAACTTCATGTTTGAAGATGAGGGGAACCATGGTGAGAAAGTTTCAAATCAGGAGGACACCATGGAGGAGGTTAAGCACATGCAACAGGACAACAAGGAGGTAGATTATCTGTCTGACTTGGAGGATTGCTTTGATGGAGAAGAGCCCATGGAGATCACATCATTTTCTCCTCCATCATCCACCTTCCAAGTACATGAGCCTACTGCCATGAAGGAGAGAATTCAAGGACAACAGCCTGCATTTCACAACAGCCCTCTGGAACCAAGGTTGGAAGATATGAATCTTCCATGTTCTTCACAAGAGGAGGAAAGGAAAGAGCAAGAGGATGTCATCATCTCTTCCACACCATCCATCCAGGAAGATCTCCTAGAAGACTCCATTCTTGGAGTTAAATATCAGAATTGTGGGAAAATTCAAAGGATCAAACCTTGCCTAATCAAGGTACTTGGCTTCATTGGAGCCAAGGGAGAAGCCAAAACCAGTCATGCTTACTTTTGAGCATGAGGATGAGTTTCAAAGTACCAAGGATCAGCTGCAATGCCTCTTCAATCCAAATACAAGAGCAACTAAAAGAGGTATTTGTCTTGTTTCCAGTTGACACCTTGATGATTTGGGTGGAGGACCTAGCTTATAGTCAGTTTTTCACTCATGCAAGCAGCCATATTCAGTGTCAAATCATTTGCATGGCTGCCCTTCTTGAGAAAAGGAAGCTACTTCTCCCTACCAGTTGCAGGATTTGTTTGAGCCCTCTTTCTCTCTAGTTAAAATAGAGTAGGTAGGTTTTCTTTTAGCAGAAGAAGTGCTTTTGCACACTCTGCATATCCCACTTGGGATGTGTATGATTTAAAATTTTATACATAGTGTGTTGTGGTGTTTTTTTGCTCTTGCACAGTGCATTAAGAATGACATTTGGTGAGATCAGCTCCAATCCCAGTTTCAGTGGTTTTCCAAGTGGCTCAGGGATCATATTTTCAAATTTAAGATCAGATTTGTGTTTACCAAGGTAGACTCCATGCCCAATGGATGCTTCAAGGCCACTGGTATTTTCATCTAGCAGGAAGATGTCCCCTATGAGTTGCCAAATTGTTATCCAAAATAAGCTCATGCTTATTTTTTGTTAACTGCACCCATTTCCCCTCCCTTTAGTGCTTCAATCAAATTTTTTAGATATTCTAAGCACTTAAGGTTTCTTGAAAACATTTCCATCAGATAGGAAATTTCTTCCCCTTTCCAAAAATATAAAGAAGTCCTTCTAACTCCTCATATTTTGCAAGTTACGAGCCAACGGGCCTTGGAAGGTATTTTTGCCCAAAAGCGGACCGACATGAGTTTTTAAGGATTTTTGCCAATGCAGAAGAGGCGGGGCAACATGAGATATTTAGACTTTTTTCCAAGTGGAAAATGTGGGCCGGTGGGCCCGAAGAGGAAAATTTTCCCAAGTAAATTTCGGGCCAGGCGGTCTGCGGGGAGTTTTGGAACTTTTGTGCTTTTTTCAAATAGGGCGCAAAGTGAATTTCGGGCCCACAAGCTCGCAGGGGATCTTAAAGCCAAAATGAAGAAAAATTCCTAAGGCCCGCAAAGGGACACGTGGCCACGTTGAAAATTCAAAGTAGGCAAGGACGGGTCGTCAGAGGTAATTTGAACTTTTTTCCCCGAGAAGGAGTAAAGTGAAAAATGAGCCACGCCTCCACCGATGCCCAAGGAGCCACATGTCAAGCCTCAATTGCATGTGGGTCAGCGGGCCTTGGAGTGACTTTTTTGCCCAAATGAAAAATGTGGACCATCGGGCCCGAAGATGATTTTTTGTCAAAAGTGAATTGCGGGGCTGTGGGGCAATTTTGTACATTTTGCCAACTTTTGGTGCCAAAAGGCACAAAATGAGTTTCAGGCCCGCAGACCTGCTCTGCTAACTAGTTTTTTCCATTTTTGTACGGACTTGAATAAAATATTCAAATGGACATATCTTTTGATCCAGTGCCTCAAATTCGACAAATTTTTCACAGTTGGAAAGATCTCGACCTCCTCTATGCCATGGAAGCATAAAATTTAATTTTAGACAAGTGTTGGTGGGTGAAAAATGGGAAAACATTCTTTCAGGACCATTAATGCAGAATCTGGTTGCTTCAACTACCATATCTGATTTGATTCGATCTGTCATTCTTCCTTCTTCAACATGCCAAAGTAGACATGGAGAGGAGGATTTGACAGATTATAGGTGATTTGCAGGGGCATTAATGGTGGGTGGTTGAATTCTCAAAACAGGGTCCATTTTCCTCCTTTCTCTCTATGTTTTTTCATCATTCTAAACTTCTATATATTGTAACACTTCTCATTTGAGAAGGGGAGACATTCTGGGCATAGGGAAACTCTGTCAAATTTATTTCCTGATTCCATTTGAGTTTTAAACCTTCTCCTACGCCTTGCAAGTGGATTTGTGCCTCTTGAGTAAAGAATGTAATGGTCTGTGCACCCATATAGAGAAATAAAACATGTTTTTGTGGTGTTTCTTCAACCCTTTGCATTGTTTTGTTGTTTCCCCATGCCTCTCCCTTTCAAATCTATTTTTTGTGCATGTATTTCACATTTGCAGGTGCAGGGTGTTTTGTTTCATGGAGTTTTGATCATGGATTAGGATCTGGGTTTATGTCACTTTTGTCTGACCTTCCTCATCTTCCTTTTTCCCTCTGTTTCATTCTCCCTCAATAGAGTATCTTGCCCTTCCTTCTCTGGTGTATCACTACTTTAGTGTAGGCTCTCTTTCACCTTCTCTCTTTCTCTCTGGTCTCCTTGGAATGGTTAGATTAGGATTAGTTTAGCTTCTGCCTGCATTGGAGTAGCTTGTGGCAGGTAGTTTAGGAAGAAAGAACCAACTTTCTCCGGAGGTCCATCTCAAGTTTTTCAAGTCCCACAGATTGAGAGATGGTCCCATGTTGTGTAATCACACCAAATGCCCCACTCACAAAGCTTAGATTTCAACATTATTAAGTTTGATGTTTGACTTAGCAATTTCCAGCCTTTGGAGGCTCATTTGAAACACATCTAGCAACTCACAACTCTCATTTCTAATGTTTTAGCAAGAGAGCACCTTTTATGACAAGAGTTCACATGAGACAAAGTGTTGCAACTGAAGGATCCTTTGAGTACCTCCATATTTTTCTAAGAATTACATACAGCAGAGATCTCACATGTGCATCCCCATCTCTAGCACACAAAGCACATTCTACTCATTCTCACAACAAACCTATGCACCCTACCATGGTGCTATAACCTCTTCCTCCGAGGAACTTTTTTAGTTTCACTGGTGGACACCTACTCAATCTCAATACACAACATGATATGCTAGTAGTTGCACTCAAGATCATTCCATACTTCACGGGAGAAAATCAAGTTACCCCTACTGAACACATTCAAGATGTGGCCAATGTGTTCTCTATTTACCTGATCACACATGATGATCTAGCAGTTGGGATGTTTGCAACCTCACTCAATGGAAAATCACTCCAATGGTACCATGGATTTATACCTTCATCTATTTCTACCTAGGATGAGCTTGGAACAACTCTATGTAACTAATTTGAAGACAATTCAAATCATCTATCACTGGTGGATCAACTAACTACAACGAAGAGGACGTCCAATGAACAAATGATTTATTTTAACATCACATTCTAGAAGACTTGGGATAGAATTTCTCAAGTGGTAAGGCCCACATCCTAGCATGCTTTCCAGTATTATCTAAGGGATTTGAATAGTGACATTTTAGACATGATTCAATCCATAGGCGGTATAATTTTACCAATTGCCTACAACATTCCCATAAGGAAAGAGAATAGTCTCATCCAGGAGGGAAAGTTAGCTCTTAGACCTCTTACGTACTTATTTCTAGAGATGTCTCCAGTGCCCCAGCCTTTTATTTCTCCTATTCCATTGAAGAGTGTGTAACTTATTGCAACTACATCCTACTCTCCCATGTAGCAAAAATAATACAAAGAGATGAAGGCCCTAATTAGAAACTTATAAAATAATGTCATCTCCTTAGAGAAACAACAAGCACAAGCCTTTAGAAATAGTTCTAATTAGGCACATAGCCAAAATAGTCAGCCTTGGTGGAATCGATATGGGAATCAAAGATACGGGAAGAACCAACACAATGACAAATGGCATTGTTGCTGCAAATCAGCAGCACCCCTGGATGTTGATCAGATTTCTAGTTTGATCACCCTATGCATCCAGTGTGATTACACAACATTAAATCCTCTCCCCAAGTGTGGGAATCTCTAGATTAGAGGTTGGTTCCTCAACTCCTCTGATTAGTTATATCACTTACACAATTGCAGAGGTCCAAATTTCCTAATTCTACTCTAAATTCCAAAGGGACAAGGATAGAAAATGCAAAAAAGAAGGAACTAAAACTAATGGTAATAGGTGATGCACCAAAGGATTGGTGAGCATTTTTCACTTCTGCAGATTGACGCAATCCATAGAATGCAACAAAGAACCTCATGCACAAACTGATAACTATAATGAAGAATCAGAATTATCCAAACAGCGCAAGCAGATGATAAAAACTAATCACAGGGCCTGCATTGTTATTTTTAACATCAAAATCACTTGTATTACAACACCTGAGGGGAAAAATAAAGTTTCAGTTCTTAGAAAAGGTCTGTTATTCCACCAAAATCACTTCCAAGGTGAGAAATGGGACCTACAATACACAAAAATATTCAACTCTTTAAAACTAAGCCAAAACTGGCTTTTACAGTGCAAGGGACGAGCCTAGGAGAGAGAAACGTGAGAAAATGTGGAAGGGGTTCAACCATTGACCAAAACACATTCAAAACAACATGGGCATCCTTACAGACCCATTCCCTGACATTTTTAGCCATGCTAGGAGAGAATACGAGCCATTCTTCATTAAAAACAGTTGTTAAAATGTCATTTATGTCCATGACCACATGCCAGAAGCATTTTTTAATTTTCTCTCTCCAAAATACATCAAAATGGAAAATTGACCTCAAAATATTATAGATAATTTCACTAACTTTCCATTGATATAAAGAACGTGAAAAACCGAGCTCTGGATCGAAAGATATGGTGATTTGAAGTTTTAGGTCAAAACAGGGCCAAATCGGGTCAGCGGGCAAAAATTTGAATTTTTTCACCTTTTTTGCATTTGTGAAAATTTTCCAAAATTTCCCCATGCTCCACCTTTCCAACTACCATGTGGGACATTTCTATTTGGCGTGGGCCCATCCTTCTCTATTTTCCTTCAATTTGCACTTTGGAAAATTTTCCAAAATTTTCCCGCGAGGACGATGAGCTTGGGACACGTGGCACAACCCCATTGGGTGCGTGTTTTCCTCTTCTAATTTTCTTTGGGGGCATTTCCTTGATTTTTTGTGCCATCTAGAAAAGTGGTGAGATTCTATTGGCTCACAATAAGGGGGGCGAGGCTTCCTCTCTAAATTTTCCTTTATTATTTTTCTTTGGGAAAATTTCCCAAATTCTCCCCTTGCTCTGCCACTCCAGGACACATGGCAAGATATAATTGGTTGCAGGACCATTGGGAAAATATTTCCTTTTACACCAAAACTTTGGGAAAAGGTCCCAATTTCCTCTCGTGCTCTGCCATTCCAGGCTCTGGTGACACGTGGCGGTATTTCATTGGCCGCGGGCTCTCCTCTCAAAATTTCCATATGCCAACACGTAGCCAAAGTTTTCAAATTTTCCCCCTGGACACGTGTCAAACACTAATTCATTGGCGGGCCTGAGGGAAAAATATTTCCTTTTGCAAACTTTTCTAAAACACTTAGTAAAAAACTAAGTTCTCCTCTGACCCCCACCGCTTCCCTGGACACGTGGCGGCATCTCATTGGCTACGGGCCTTGAAAGGGAAAATTTCCCACAAAAACTCCACCGAGCCATAACTTAAAAAATACATGGAGTTAGGAGGAAAATTTTACCTTTCTGAAAAGCTAAGAAAGAGCTCTATAAAAAGCAAAAAATTATGACTAAGGCACAAGAGAGGGAAGAATGAGAGGAGTTAGCCACAAAAATGAGCAGGGGCACATTTTAGATAACAATTTTGGCGACTCAGAAGGGTCATCTGCCTACTGGATGAAATTACCAGTTTCCTGAAGTAATCCATTGGGCATGAATTCATCATTTTCTCTATTTGATACCCCAACTGACTAGAACATTGCAAGGAGGAAGATGGAATATCACCTGATGGAGCAAGGCCTACAAACACATCTCCAGGAACAACAAGCTCTTGCTAAAGCACTTAGGGAAAGAAAAACTAACCTACAGAAAAACAATGTGCACAAGCACTTGGAGGAATGAAAACCTAAGATAATATTTACAAGGTGGAGAATTTATCTTTAATAGCAATGCTTTAGATGGATTCCATTGACAAGAATCTGTAGTTCCTCGCCATCCAATGAATACAATTGGAAAGCATTATTGTCCTTACACTTTGTGACCATGTATGGGCCACTCCAAATGGCATCAAATTTTGAATGCTTTCCCAGTTTTGCTCTATCTACATCCCATTTAAACACTAGATCTCTAACTTGAAAAGATCTATCCTTGGTCTTCTTATCAAAGGTCTTCTTTATCAAAGCTTGATCCTTCTCCATTGCTTGGGATGCTTGATTTTTGATTTCTTGGAGCTCCATCAATTCTACATATCTAACCTCCATGGGCTCAAACTCCAACAACTCCAACTGCTTCATGAGATCCAATGTTGGCAACTCAAGTGTCATGGGAAAAACTGCCTCTCTCCCATAAACAAGCTTGAATGGAGAGTTTTTTTTTAATATTGGCAAATAGTTTTTTGAAAGGGACTATACCCTTAAGTACAAAATAAGGCCTAGAAGCCGGAATAAGAGTGAGAAACAGAGCAGAAGTAACAAAGCCCAAGTATAACAAAGAAATTCAACGTACCCAGAAACAGCTACACAGACGAGACATAACAGCAAAACAACAGAAAAAAAATAGTAAGCCGACAGCCAAGAAATAGCAGGAATAACGATAAAGAGTAGTAGAAGCATCCAGGACTACTTCTTGGCCACTTGATCAATACTGATCTTGACTTTTTTCCAAGCATGAAACATACCCAAAGTGGTCATGTGGGCAGCATCCGTCTTGTCGAGCTCCTCGATGGTTCTTTTGCTCTCTTTTTCATTGCCCCAAAGTGCAGCCGGGACACCGCTTAGGTTGGAAACACTTTTGGCATGACCCAAGATAAACTCCTCAATGGCCCTAAAGGCAGCAATATTGTAATCATGTCTAGTCTTAGCCTTCCCAAGGCGGGAGTCTAAGGAGGTCAGCTTTTTGTATATGTCCTCAATCTGACTGTTGTCAATGCTCCCTTCCCTCTCCATGCTTTTCTTACCTTTTTGCTTAGCTAGGTTTTTGACCTCATCCTTCAGCAATTTTAACTCAGCCTCTAAGGCCTCCAATCTCTTAGAGGGGTTATCAATCTGTGCTTCCTGGGGACTGGCACTACTAATGTTTAGCAGGTCTCGTGCAATGTCAAGCTCAAGAGGCTCTTTCCCCCTAGCAAGAGTCTCAAGGTTGAGTCTCCTAGAAGCCCTAGTGATTGGTCGTTTAGAGGTAGAGGCGAGGTGGGTGACAGCAGCAGCAGCAGGAGGAATAGAAGGAGAAGCTTGAGGAGCCGGCATGGGGGTAGCAGCACCGGTGGCAGGGGCAATAGCAAGAGCAGTAGGGGAAACAGGACTGGCAGCAGCAGAGCCCATCAAAGGGGGAGCCGGGCTAGGAGAGGAAGGAAGACCGGGGTGCTTAAGGAGGCAGTATTTGTGAATTAGCAATATAAGCCCTTGATGCAAGGGAACTGCCTAGGTATGCTTCTGGAACTCCAAAATGGAGCGCTCAAGAGAGTTTAACAGATAATGAGGGAAGCAAACCAATCTATTCCTACGGAAGTGGTTTAAAAAGATAAGATGCTTAGCAGGGACAGTGACAAACCGACCTTCCAATGAGATGAAGCGAATCATCATGCGAGTGACTTCATCAAACGGTGATGGAATTGAGCTTACAAGCAGACCCGCAGTGCTAAATGTAAGCTTCTCATCATCCTCCACAAATCTTCTTTCTTCAGCTTCTTTGATAACCCTTTTGTTGAAGAAGCGGTACCCTTCCAGACTGAGGCCAGTCGCTTCAGCAATGAGCTCTTCATTGACAGGAATTTTCTGCCCCCCATAGTCGACAGTCCTCTCTTTCCACTCCTTAGCAAAGCGAACAGATATGCTTTGATCATGACCCTGCACCCTTTTAACAAAGTTGGTGAAGTCGCCTATGTTGAGAATGTTCCAAAGCTCAGAGTTTTCCTTCCAATCAGGGTCCGCGCACGGCTCAATTTGACAGGGAGGCCCTCCCATATTCTCTGCGGTGTACTGGTTACAACAATTACTAGAATACCTCTGAGCGTAAAGAACAGTTCGTTTCTTACTGTTGAAGGTCACATAAGACTGGGAACTATAGCCGTTGGTTTTCTTACGAACGGCTGCGTAATTGCTGAACTGAGCCTGCGGGAAGTCATGTGTGAAAACCCTTTTCCTGTCAACAATCACAATGTAATTATCTTCAGTTTTCGTGGATCTTGGCATCCAGATATCAACAGCTGTTGTACCTCCCGCGTGCGCGATTTTCAAATCTGGATAACTCCACTTGAAGTTCCTTAAATAAATCTTGCTATCATTTGAAATAGATATTATTTGCCTTGCCATATATATTAAAGCAGCACGTGTGAAAGAGTTAATGATTCTGATTTTCCTCCAAAGATTAAGGCTTATCTCTAGAGATTGCTTGCTTGTGAAGGTCCGCATGGATGCTGTTGTGAAGCTGATTAGGGATACTATCATTATCCCAGACAGTGAAATTTATATTAATTCCATAATTGGCCAGTGCATCCACCAGTTTGTTGCCCTCCCTGTAAGTATGTATGATTCTGATACTATTGAAGGTGTGACTGATGCTTATGGATTCAGAGATAAAATCTTTAATACTCCAACTGGGAGATGAGGACTGATTAAGAAGTTTAATGATATTAAGGGAGTCTCCTTCAACAATAAGGTTCTGAATATTCTGAGCCCGTGCAACTCTTAATCCCTAGAGAGCAGATAAGGCTTCGGCAAAATGATTGGTTTGAATTCCCATTATTCCAGCATAAGCAGCAATCAAATTACCTTTGTGGTCCCGTATTGCTCCTCCTGCTGCTGCTGTCCCTGGGTTTCCCTTAGAGGCGCCATCAAAGTTCAGCTTGTACCAATTGGAGTCAGGAGGATGCCATTTAATCAAAGATCTATCTACACTATTCCCAGGGTTGCTCCAATTTCCAATCTTCCATTTAGCTAAGATGTGCTCTTCATTCTCAGGATAACACTTGTTCTTGGGAGGTTTGAATCTGGCCATGTCCTCTTTGATACCTTGAGAAATTTTGCCAATACTGAGTTTATAATTCTGCTTCTTATTTCTGAAAATGATGTTATTTCTATCCTTCCAAATCCTCCAGATTAAGTGTGGGATGGCTAATTTCCAGATTCTTTTGATAGCACAATGTCTGAATGGTGGGTTCCATTGATTCCATAGCTGATTAAGGTCCTTCGGCAACACCCAAAGAGCTTCGAATTTGGAAAGGACAAAGTTCCAAATTCTATTGGCATAATCACAATGTATGAACAGATGACTAATGTCTTCATAGTCATTCCTACAAAGATGGCACCAATTAGGAATTATAAATCCTCTTCTCATCAAATTGTCAGTGGTGAGAATTCTACCTCTGATGGCCAGCCAAAGAAAAAAATTTATTTTGGGGGTTAACTCAGGCATCCAGATCTTGTTCCAGTTAAAATCAGATTGGTTACTGTGAAAAAGATTGGTATAACCAGATTTGACTGAGTATTTACCATCTTGTGAATTGCTCCAGACCAGCTCATCCTTGGAATCCAGCTGACTTAAAGGGAAGAGATCTAAAAGATCCTGAAGGGAGGAAGTGATTTATTTCAGCTCAATTCGCTCCATAGTAAGTCTTTTCCAAGCCTTGTTGATGCCATTCCCATCAATGTAGTCCTTGATTTTAGTTCCATACTTGCTTATAAGACTGTCCTTAGCAATCCCAAATCTCTCCAAGAGATTATCACTGAACCAGTTATCCTCCCAGAAGTTTATCTCACTGCCATCCCCCACTTTCCATTTGCTGCCCTGCTTGATGAAGTTTCTACTCTTGACCAGATTATTCCAAAAAATGGATCCATTGGGGAGTTGTTCATCATGCAGATAGGAGTAAACAGCTTGTTGATTCAAGTATTTTGCTTTAATAACATCAATCCAGGGTTGTTTCTCAGATAGCAATCTCCAGCCCATCTTAGCGATGAGTGCCTCATTCATTTTCTCAATATTTTTTATGCCCAGCCCTCCCATAAATTTTGGGGTGCAGACCTTATCCCAGGCCACTAGGTGAAATTTGAACTTCTCTTCCATGCCTTGCCATAAAAACTTTTTCTGAATCCTTTCAATTTTCTCTCTGAAGGAAGAAGGAATTTTGAAAAGTGACATGATATAGATGGGCAGACTTTGGAGTGTACTTTTAATGAGAAGGCACTTACCAGCACTAGAGAGAGTGGCCCCTTTCCATCCGGCCATTTTTTTCTGAAATCTCATCAATAAATCATCCCACACCATGTGAGAGACTTTCTTAGTGCCAAGAGGGAGGCCTAAGTACGTTGCTGGAAGAGCACCAATTTTACAGCCCAGAATTTTAGCAATCTTGAGCTGTCTTTCCCCAGGGGTGTTAAAGAAAAAAATGGTGCTTTTGTCATAATTAATCTCTTTCCCAGAAGCAGATTCATAGAGTTGTAATAGAGCCTTAATAGCTTTGGCTTCCACAACTGAGGCCAGAAGAAGAAGAATAGTGTCGTCCGCAAACTGTTGATGAGAGACAGCTTGGCTGAAGGAAGTGGGTTTGGATCCATTTAAAAGGCCGTTTTCAACCGCTCTGCCAATTGTTCTACTAAGGCTGTCAGCTAAAAGAATGAAGAGTAAGGGGGAGATGGGGTCTCCTTGTCTTAGTCCTCTGCTGCTGGTGAAAAAACCCACAGGCTCTCCATTAACAACCACAGAGAACCTGGCTGTAGATATACAAGACTTAACAATTTTTCTAAATTTTTCTGTGAACCCAAATTTAGATAAAATCCTGTCAAGGAAGACCCAAGAAACCTTGTCAAAATCTTTACTCATATCCAGCTTGAGGATCATATTTGCCTTTTTATTATTTTCCATGGAATGTATCGTTTCGTGCACCATAATCACTCCGTCTTGTATTATCCTGCCTTTAATAAAGCCACTCTGCTGCCTTGAGATGAGATCATTCATTATGAGCTGAAGTCTAGTAGTAATGATTTTGGTGAAAATTCTAAAGATAGCATTAACAAGACTGATAGGTTTGAAGTCCTTGAAGTCTTTTGCATCCATTTTTTTAGGTGCCAGCACAATGTGCATGTTATTAAGCTCTTTAAGAAGATTTCCCGTTCTATAGAATTCATTTACAGCTTTGAGAAGATCCTCCAAGCATATTTCCCAGAACTTCTGAAAAAAATTAATAGAGAATCCATCCGGCCCAGGAGCCTTATCCCCCTCAAGAGAAAAAACAGCCTTTTGCAGTTCTTCAAGTGTGACAGCTTTAGTGATATCTCTGAATTTCTGGTCCTCAATATTATTCTGAGGGATGGCCTCCAGCATGAAGGAAATAGCTTCAGGGTTGCTGACATTTTGCTCTTTAAGAAGATTTATGTAGAATTCAAGTGCTTGTTTCTTGATGATGTTTGGATCTTTAGTGATACTCCCGTTGTTTTTAGAAACCTCTAAGATCCTGTTACTGGCTTTGTGTTTTAGAGTAGTCATGTGAAAGAACTTTGTGTTCCTGTCTCCCTCTTTAAGCCAGATAGCTCTAGATTTAAGGTGCCAAAAAGATTCTTCTCTACTGCAGATCGTATGCAACTCAGAAAGAATATTCTTTTCATTAACTACATCTTCAACCGATCTTCCCAAAGTATCCATTTTTAACTCCAGATCCTGAAGCTTCTGTTTTAACTCTTTCTTTTTTTCGAAAATATTTCCAAAAACCCTTTTGTTCCAGATTTTGACTTGCTTTTTGACATTTTTGAGTTTTTGAACCAATCTGAACTGAGCAGTGCCTTCACCATTCCATTCCCACCATTCTTTTATCCTATCATAGATATCGTCATGCTCCATCCACATTTTTTCAAATTTGAATGAGCTTTTTACAGGTTTAGTCCAATTGAGAAAGCTTAAAGCAATTGGATTATGATCCGATCCAATTCTGGGAAGGGAAGATAGGTAGAAGTCTTGGCTTAGAATCCAGTTTGCTGAGATTAATGCCCTATCCAGTCTCACCTGAATGAACTCTTTTCCCAACCTTCTATTGTTCCAAGTATACTTATTACCATGCAGATCCACATCAATGAGGTTTTGTTTAGCAATAAAATCAGCAAAATCCTCCATACCATTAGAGAAGGTGGGGGTTCCTCCAAACTTCTTGCCTGGGTTTAGTGGGGAGTTGAAATCTCCCATAATGAGCCAGTTAGCAGAGCTATGTTGGTTTCTAAAGATTTTAAGATCAGCCCATAGTTTTCTTCTACCACTAGCAGAGTTAGGGGCATAAATATTAGACAAGATCCATTCACACTTTTTCTCAATAGTGACGAATTTAATTGCAAGATGATTAACATTATCACTAAGAATCATACTAGTACAGTGCCTTCTATCCCAAAGAGTAGCCAACCCTCCGGAAGCTCCCTGAGAGTCAACAGCCGCCATTTCAGAACTATCCCAATTTTTTTTTTAATATTAACCATGGTCATTGCTTTCATTTTAGTTTCTTGAAGAATCAAAATGCTGGGGTTACTGGAATCCCGTAACTCCTTGATGGTTCTTTGCTTAGAGTTTCCATTTAGGCCTTTGATATTCCAAGATATAATCTTCATTTGGAATGGTTGGTAGTTGGAATTGCTTGCTGGTTCAGTTGACGCTGAACACCATCTGCAATATCCCTCTCCGTTTTCTTAGTTCTGAGAGTCTTTTTAGAGGGTCTTCCTCTTTTTGAGCTTCCTCCAAAATCAGCTATTCGTCTAGCAGAAGACCTGGTTGTTCTAGAAGAAGAGGTGTCCCAATTGTCAATTTCCTTTTTTTTTTCACTATATAATGAATCTGGGATCCTTTCAAAACCTTTCATTCTTTTTTTCTTTTTTGAGATGACCATTGTGAATCCAGAGTCTGGATCTTCCATTTCCTTGGCAGGCGTAATTTCCCCTTCTTCTTGTTCTTTATGAAAACTGTCAGGCAAGTGATCAGAAGCTGTTATGGTGCTGCAGCAGACCGGCGAAGCCACTGTTGTAATGCTGGGACATGGCAGCGGATCCGCATTACCTTTCTCTCCAGAAGAGAGAATCTCCAAAGGCTCAATCTCTGTCATATCTTCCTTGTTACAAGCTTCCTCCCTAATGAATGACTGAATTTCTTTCTCTTCTGATCCAGAAGGGACTAAATTTACCTTCACTGAACCATCTTGCTCGTTTACTTCCATGGATACCTTAACAAAGTCTTCTTTCACAGATGTTTCAAAAGGTATATCCGAAGAAGCCTTCACAGAATTGTCCAATACTTCTTTGTTGGGAGCTTCAGGTAAAGCTAATGTTGCAGCTTTGGGGCGCCAGACAAGATGCTTCTTTATATGAGTTCTAAAACCCCCTTTTTTCCTTTTTTCCCTTCTATTTAGTTGCAAATCCTTCTGGCTGGGATCTTTGTCATCAATCTTCCTATCCTTGCTTGGGTCCCTGCTAACTTTGTTCAGATCTGAGCCTATCCCAGGCTGTTCAGAATCCAAAGGGAGGGTCTTCTTCTTGGAGCAGTTTTTGTCAGAGTGACCAATGATATGGCATAGCTTACATCTTAAGGTTTCAACTTCAATTTTTTGGGTCCAGGAGCCAAATCTAGTTTTCAAGATTATGTGCTCCAGAAACTCCTGATCTATGGCTGAGAAAATGCAGAACCGAGCAAAAGCAAGCCTGGATCTGTTTCTTGTGGGTCCATCTAGCCCAATAGGCGCACCAAGGGATTTTGCAATATTTAGCAGTATTTCATCATCCCATAGATGCAATGGCAGTCCTGGAAGCCTACACCAGATTGGAATGGTGTTTATATTTTTAGTATTTGGATCAAAACCCGGATACCATTTTTTCAAAAAAAGACCCATATTTCCCAGCCACCAGGGGCCTCCTAGCAACACCGAATCTAAATCCTCTTGCTGGTTAAATTTAGCCAGGAAAAAACCTTTTGGCATAATGGTAATGTTTAGGGCTCTCTTAGGTTTCCATTTTCTCAAAGCCCATTTTCTAATGAAATCAATATTAGGTCTAGAGCCAAGAAACTTACCAACAAGGGAGAGGTTTGTTTTGCTTAAGGCTCTATCAACAAATCCATCTGGGACCTTTAGACAGGTGGCACCCTCTTTGTCTGTTTCCCATGTAAAATGTTCAGTGGTTTTCGGACCCACCTTGAGGTTAGGGATTTGAAAAGCTTATTCCAGGCCAAAGGTGTGGATCCCAGCATTTCCTCATTTTCTTTTCTAGCCATCCGATTATGGTCTGAGATCTGCTTTTCCTCAGCAAACTTTGTCATATTGCGCAGACTTTCCGCGGCCAGAACTGCAGAATCCGCGCTGACTGTACCTCCCACTTTTGCATCGTTTGTACCCGTGTCCACAAACGTCCGGTTATGGCTATAGATCAACCTTTCCTCAGCATTTTTAATCGTAGTTCGCAGACATTCTGCAGCCAAAACTACAGAGACCGTGTCACCATAGTTCTCTCCATCGCTAGTTCTCTCCATAGCTTGAATGGAGAGTTACCTGTAGATCTCTTGGGAGTTATCCTATCATCCCATAAAGATGATTTCAATTTAGTATGCCAAGATCTTTGATTTTCATCAAGATTCCTTCTAATGATTCTCAACAAGTTCTTTTTTGTAGACTAAGCCTGGCCATTACCCTGAGGGTAATAGTTTGATGAAGTGCTTAGGTAGATCCCATTCTTGACAGCCCATTCAATCACCTTAGACCCAATGAATGTCAATGCATTATCTGATATTATTGTAGCTGGTATGCCAAACCTGGTTGTTATTCCCTCATAGAAGTCTAGGATACTAGATTCATTTACCTCTTTGAGTGTTGTTGCTTCAGTCCACTTAGTGAAGTAATCTATGGCTGTTAAAATCCACTTGTGCCCTTGGCTTGAATTGGGATTAATAACTCCAATGAAGTCTAAACCCCATTGCATGAATGGCTGGTCAACTGAAATTGGATGCAATGGAAGGGCAGCTAGCCTCTCTTTACCTATGAAGAATGCACAATTCTTGCACCTCTTGATCCATGCATAGCAATCACTGAAAATATTGGGCCAATAATAGCCAGCCCTCACGATCTTTAGAGTTGTCACTCTTGGTGCAAAATGACCACCAACTGGTCCACCATGGAACTCTTCCAACACCCTATGAATCTTATTTGTACCAATGCATCTCAGTAGTACTCCATTCACATCTCTCTTGAACAAAACACCATCAACAAGGGCATATGGGACAGCCTGCAATCTGAAGTGTCTTCTTTTGGTCTTGTTCATCTCTGGAGGGCATAGGCCTATGCTTAAGAAGTGCATTATACCTTGGGTCCAACAAGGATTGGGGACACCATTATTTTCTTCTTGAGTGCTTCCTTTCTCATAGTTGTCTTGCAACGCCAAAACAACCTCCTTCTCATTGCATGCTTCCTTTTGTTTTCCCAAAATCATCTACTCACACAATCCTTTTCCTCTAACCAACTTGGTGACCTTAATCTCTATGACATACTCCATGACACGAGTAATCCAACCTGCTCTCTTTCCATTCAAGTCTTTAACTCCCGCATGAGAAACCAGCAATTGGACCTTATTGTTTGAAACTAAATGCTTGAATTTCTTCAAGCTCCTGATTACTGCAAGAGCATGCTTCTCAATGAAAGAATATCTCACCTCATAGTCCTCCAGGCTTTGGCTGAGGAAAGCAATTGGCTGCTCATCATTGTCCTTGTTCTGTTGTACCGAAATTTTAGAAATAGTATCATCACCCCCAAATGCATAGAGGATGAAATCCTTGGAGAAATCCGGGTTGATGAGAGTTGGTGCTTGAGAGATGGCTTCTTTGATTGCTTCAAAAATTCCCTTTCCTTCTGTTGTCCATTTGAAAGCCATGCTTTTCTTTAACATCTTGGTGATAGGCTTGACTAGGGCTGCAAACTTTGGGACAAACCTCTGAACAAAATTTATTCTCCCCAAGAAACTTTGAAGGGCCTTCTTGTGGCTTGGCAATGGTAGGGATCTTATGGCTTCAACTCTTTTTGGATCAATTGCTAATCCTTATTTAGAGACAATGTGGCCAAGGAGCTTTCCTTCATGAGCTAGAAAAACACACTTTTTAGGATTCAAGGAGACTCCAAATCTTCTGCACCTTTGGAACACTTGTCTCAAATGAAAGAGGTGGTCTGCTGCATTTTTTGAAAAAACAGTGATATCATCAAGATATATCAGCACTATGTTGTTAATCAAACCCTTGAATGCCATGTCCATTGCTCTTTAGAAAGTAGCTCCAGTGTTGGACAGCCCAAATGGCATTTTCCTATATGCATAAGTTCCCCATTTGGTTGTGAAGGCTATCTTGAACTAATCTTCTTCCTTCACCATAATCTGATTGTACCCTGAATAGCCATCAATTAATGAAAACCTCTCGGAGCCAGCAACAACTTGCAAAATTTTCTCCATAGAAGGAAGTGGATAATGGTCCTTTAGAGCTGCTCTATTCAAATCTCTGAAGTCAACACACAATCTGATTTCCCCACTTTTCTTTCTAACTAGAACCAAGTTGGCAACCCAACTAGAATGCTTGATAGGGAATATGATCCTCGATTCTATCAACTTGTTCAATTCTTTTCTCATGAGGGGCTCCATGTGTGGATTGATTGGCCTTTGTTTTTACCTGATGGGCTTAGTACTTGGATCCAATTCAATGGTATGCTGAGCTAACTCAGGATTGAAACCTTTCAAATCTTCATAGCCCCAAGCAAACACATAAGGGAATTCTTGACAAAGCTATATGAACTCATACCTTTCTTGCTCAGTTGTCATCTTGCCGATTTGGAGTGATTTTCCTCTTTCTACTGAGATGGACACTGAATCTTCTCCCTTGACTTGGATGTTTGCTTTCTCTTTCCTAAACTGGTCATTAGGCTTGAAAATGGACTCCAAAGTAATAAGTACCTTTGGTAGCTTGTTGGTTCTCAGCTGCACCACTTGGTCACCATACTGCTGCTCCAACTTTTCCTGATTTTTAGCTGAGAACTCAGCCTCCTCTTGCAAGAAATGGATGATTTGCTGGTCATTTTCAAACACTTGCCAACTTACATTGTTGTCTGGCACTGCAGGCCTCACAATCACATGGATGCTTGGTTGTAGCTTGTCTTTCTGAATGCTTTCAACAATGTCAAAGGCTTCCCCAACTGCTGCAAGCCTGTCAGCAGCTTGGTTCTCTTTTCTAGAAATGGATTTTATGCTAAAACCCTCAAAATCCTCAATGAGGTCCCACACCCTGTTCTTGTAGCATTTGAGTAGATCATTCTTGACCACATGCTACCCCTTCACTTGGTTGACAATCAACTCACTGTCACCAAAGACCTACAAATTCTTTATTCCTCTCTTGATTGACCAATGCAATCCTTGCACCAAAGCTTCAAATTCAGCAATGTTATTAGAGCATACAAACTGAAATCTAAAAGCTAAATAATACTTCACTCCTTGAGGGGAAACAAGCATAGCTCCCCCTCCTGCACCTTGTTTACTCCTTGATCCATCAAAAAACAACTGCCATACCTCATTGTCATCCTTGTGGTCTAGCTTGGTGATGCTAGGAATAGGATGATTTTCTTCATGCATGCAATAGACTCCCAACTCAGATTCTTCTATTTCTTGATAAGGATCAAAAGCATGTACCTTGTTCACCCATTCATCAAGAGTTAGATCTGGGATGCTTCCTACCTTGGTGTCAGCTTCATCAATTCTTGGGTGGTCTTCTTGATCAAATGCTAAACAATTAGCATTGATCTGACTTGGAGTATAAGGTTCAATGTGAAAGTTTACAATAGGTTCAGACCTGATTGTGGCTTTGGTTCCATATCTTGTTCTAAACAGCATGTGTGACCAATCAGCAGACAAGTAACCTCCAATCTTAGCTATGAAATCCCTTGACAAACATAGGGTGAAGAGTGGTGGAAGGTCTATTACTGAGACATCTTGCAAAACAAAAACATTGGGGCAAGCATGCAAGGTAAGACTCAAGTTTTTTATCACTCCAACTATTGTTATTGCTGTCCCATCCAATTGCACTACCCCTTTGGATATGGTTTCATACTGAATTCCCAACTAATCAGCTATTTTCTTGGGCATTACTGAACTACTTGCTCCGGAATCAATCATGCAACTGTGTACTAATTGATTTCCAATGATCAATGAAACATATAATGGAGGGGGCTTCATCATTTTACCTTGTTGTCATCCATGATTCCCCTCAGGCTGGGAAGCATTTGTGAGCACTTTCTCTTGCATTTGGACTTACTGATTTGAAGTTGACCAGTCCTTCATGGCAGCTTTTAGCAAATCTCTTTGGCCTGGGATAGATAGTGATTCCCACATTGATATGTTCACATTTGTCTTTTTCATCTGATCAATGATATTAAATGGAGATGAAGTATCCCTTTGCTGTCCCTTGGCTTGCACATTAACTCCTTGCACATGGGTAGTAGTAACTGGTATTTGAGTTGGCTTAGGAGCTGTTTCGGGTAGTCCTTACATGTTTGGGATTGGATTTTGTTTGCCAATAGTTTGTGGAGTGATAGAAGATTGAGGATTACTTGGGGCTAATGGTTGTTCTTCACCCAAATTTATCCTCTTTGACCTTGTGTTGGCTGCAACACTTTGGTAAACCGTTTGATTCATGCCACAAAAATCTTCTGCCTGCCAGTTTACAAGTGTGGTATCATTTGGAGCTGACTACTGCTGGAGTGTTTCTTGATTACCCTCACCCTCCACACTAGTTGTTGTCACCATGAATGCTTGATTCAAGGCACCATTGAAGCACATGGATTGGTTGTGAGGTTATTTGCATGGGAAACACCAATCATACTCTTGAGCTATGTTGTTTTGCACTGGCACTAATGCTTTAGAGGTAGATGTAGCATTGGGATTATAGGGCTGAAATGGTTTGTTGGCAGGAGGCCTTGCTTGATTTAGACTTGCAGCTGGATTGGGTGGTCTTTGAGGTTGATATGGCTATCTGTTGGGCTGAGCTTGGGGTTAGAAAGAAGTTCTAACGCCTTGGGCTTGCTACCTTTTGAGTGTAACCAGCTCATTGCCTAGATTTTGTAGCTGCTTCATGACTTCTTGAAGCTCATTTGAGGCATTAGAAGATAAAGTAGAAGCTTCATTCGAATTCTGATTTCTAGGAGTGGGGATAGGAGCTAAATTAGGCATTTGATTAGCATTTGGGCTCTCTAAACTTGGAAACAATGGCATTGGAGGTATAGGAGCCATCTTTCCAGCTTGGATCAAACAATTTTCAGCCCTAATGGAAATGCTATAAGAAATGGGAATAGTTGTGCCTCCCATGGATTGAATTAACATAGAAATATCAAAATTTAAAGCTTTAAGGTAATAAAGGAAGGCACCTTCTGCTGTTGGCCTGACTGCCACTGGAATCCTCTCCCAAGTCCTTTGAAATCTGAAATTAAAATCAGTCAACTGCTCATTGGGAGCTCTCTTGATGGTTGTCAACTGCTCCAAAAGGGACAAGTTGTCTCCCTTTTCTCCAAACTGCTCATGGAGGGCTATACATAACTGGTTCCAATTTTGAAAAGAACCTGAAGCAAGACTCCTGAACCATTGTAAAGCTTTCCCTTTGAATGAAAATGCCAGCAATTTGACAGCAACTTGCATCTCATTGATCTCATGGATTGCACAAATGTTAGCAATATCCTTAACATGATCACCAAGAGTGGTCTGATTTTCTCTAGTAAAGTATGGGATGTTCTTTAATGCTGCAACTGGAATTGGATTTTGTGCATTGAGAGCAAGTGGGCTACTGCCAGTGAAATTGACAGAGGGGTTGTTTTATGCCATTCTGATGGGCCTTAGAACCCTGGTTGATTGAATGAAAGGCCTACCAGGTGGAGGAGTGGAAAGAGTTTTGTTTGGTGGAGATGGAGACCTTTAAATTCTCCTCCCTCTTTGCCTTCACCTTGGAGATAACTGCAGATACTCGAACAGCACCTCTTCTTCTCCAACTCTTGACCTTGTGGTGATTCTTCTCATGAGTTTTCAGGTCTGCACTGCTAAAACCAGCTGATTCTTCTTCCTTGGAGTCGCCAGATGTGTAATTTAGGGCTCTTTTAAGCAAGAATCCTACAACAAATGCACATCAATTTTGTTGCAATGAAGATGAAGACCTCTAAGGTCCCATCGGGCGTGCTCAAACTATTGTTGCAAATCAGCAGCACCCCTGGATGTTGATCATATTTCTAGTTTGATCACCCTATGCATCCAGTGTGATTGCACAACATTGAATCCTCTCCCCAAATGCAGGACTTGTAAAGTGGAAGAGGAATCTCTAGATTAGAGCCTGGTGTAGACACCTAAAATTGGTTACTCAATTTAATGTCCCTCTCATATGTTTACTTGCTTAGATAACCTGGGGCACGTTTACGTCACCAACTATCCCCTTGGGATATTATCCAATTTGTGATTTAATCACTTATTCCAAATTTAATTCATCCCATCACATCTTACCCATGAGTGATTAAATATTAAATATTTAATTACACTTCTTCCCATGCATCTTAATCACTTATCCACCCCAAATTTATTCTATCCATGTATCACATCTATTTTTAATCTTCCCAAATTTATTCTATCCATGTATCACATCTATTTTTAATCTTCCCTAAGCAGGATATTTTCCCCTAGTCAGGATAAGTCTTATCTTTCTCGAAATCGATCATTTTTTGCCACCTCGGGAGTCTTTTCTGCGATTAGCGCCGACCCATATGGTCGGCGCCGATTTTTTAGGAGCGGCGCCGATTATAAAAGCAAGTCCAGAACTCAGTTCTAGGGACCGAAGAGACCGAAAAGAGATCACGAACGAGCGAAAAAGCGAACAGGCGAAAAAAGAGAGCACTTATGCATGAACAGAGAGCGAGAGAGATACAGGGTGTGAGAAAAAGAGATCCTTTTAGCATCAATTGTCTCAGATTGGGACAGATCCTGTCCAAATCAATCCCTGAGAGGAGCACCGTTACTCTGTCCCTGTCACGACCATCTATCATCTGGTGACTCTGTTCCAGTATCTCGCCAGCTTCGGCACATCCAGTAGACCACATTCACCTTCCAATTCCCGAATCTTGTCGCACAGTCCCTGATCGATTGATCTGTCTCCAGTCGACGCCGATCTTATCCAGTCGACGCCGACCCTTCTCAATCGATGCCGACCAGTCTCAATCGACGCCGATTCTACCCAGTCGACGCCGATTTCTCTGCAGATAGGTAAAAGGATACAGGTAACACAAATCCAGCATTTATTTCATAGTTCCCTGTTTTCTGTACTTTCTGTCTGCTGTTTAGATTCTTATTACTGCAATCAGAAAATCTAGTCTTTATTTACATCTTTTATCATGTATGCTTCTTTTCTTAATTGAAAACGTGGACTGACATCCACCGAGGAAGATTATCGCTTCTCGGGCAGTCCACTTAAATATCTTTTAACGTGGTCTTTTTCTGTCAAGCATCGGTGTTTTGTAGGTTATTCGGATCGATTGTGCGAATTGCTCGTGTGCGCCCGTCTTGTCTACATCGACTTCCTCATCCGTCTACATCTTTTGGATCTTATCCATCAGGTATCGATTTTATTGGAGTTTTTCAGGGTTTCTGTGTTTAGTTTGGTGCATTAACTTGGACAGGTAACAAACGCGAAATTCTTGATCTACATTCTGGCACGCCCGGTGGGACTTGAGCCAAAGTCCCTTATTGGTAAGTTCATTTCTTTTCTAGTTTTGAACTTTGTTCCTTTTCTTCACTGATTTCTATCAGTCCTATTTGAGCATTTCTGTTCATCATTTCAATCTTGCTTTTAGGCGAAATCATTATCTTGAAATTTTTCTATTTCCTTAAAATAGAAATTTTTCGTTTCGCCATTATCTGGATGTATCTTTTCGGATCTTGTTTGTTGTTTGCTTGATCTTTTCTTGCGAAGCACTTTGCTTGTTCGTGGGATTGTTCGAGGGGAAGAGCTCAACAACGCACTTTTTGAAGTCCACACACCTTGGAGAGCTAAACCTACAGGTATTCCTCTTTTTTCGGTGTTTTCTCCTTTTTAGGATTTCTTTGTTGGTTGTCTATCACATCCAAACACTTCAGTTTTTGGTGCTTAAAAAGAACCTAATCGCATTTGAAAAAAAAAAATAAAAAATCTGTTTGACTTGTCTTCATCGAAATCAAACACTTCGTTTTTAAGTGCTTAAAAAGAACTTTTCCTTTGTCATTGCTGCATGCTTTTCATCTAGTTTTAATTAGGCTGGAAAATTGATCAAAATCGGTAGTGACACTATTTTTTTTTTCACCCTTGCACACAAAGCCAAAATCACTAGGTATAAAGCATCTAAACAAAACTCCTTCCCTGGCCTTGCCTACTTGGAAGTGATATCCAAGAGGAAGAGCCTACGTGGGTACTCGGGGCCACGCTATGAATTCACGAAAGATTTTGGTATATATTGGCAAAGCACCCGACTCCCTTATCGCAGCGGTGTGTGAAGTGCGGGGGGTAGGCCCCTATATCAAGCCACGTACCAGTCTTTTACTGAAGTGCCTTCGGGACTCCTCACCAAAAATTACCCAAACCATCCTTAGTTTGGCTATCTGAGTAGTTCCTGTTCTAAAAAGCCTTCCCTAACATTTTCTTTTCTTTAAAGCATCAAAATTTAAAGGAGATAATCACTTGCGCTGCTTGAATTGTTTGTGCATTAGTTAGGACAGTCTTCTTTCTTGCTTGTTTATGACGGTTATCACCCGGTCACAATCTAGGAAAATGGGCCCAACAGGTTCCTTCTTCCTCCGAAATCACCACCAGCATGGATGTTTTGGCACCCCTCCAATCTTCCTCGGGACCGCTGTTAGTTGGTTCCCCGTCATGGTCATATAATCCCTTCTATCAAACCAAAGTGCCTCCATCATGTCCAGCTTCTCCTAGTCCCTCCGAGATATCATCTGGCTCGGAGTATGTTCCTCACGGGGATCCTGAGTTTCAGGCTTTCCTCGATCGCAATCCAATAGCCCTCATGGACTACCTAGTACACAAGTCGATCCAAATATCTGACCAAGACCCACCAATCCGACAAGTGTACAATTATCCTCGCGGATCATCCCAGGCCTTTATAGAGTAGTTTACACCATCTCTCTTGCCTCGAGCCACGGAGAAGGGCGAGGCCCCTATGCCTCCCTTTTCTCTTCCACCTACCATGTCGACTAGTTCTCAATTAGTCTTACCTATCCCTAACACCGCAGTTACCTCGAATATTCCACCACCTACTTCTGAGAGGTCTTCTGCCCTTGCTATAATGAATGCGTCTGCACACCTGCATGTTGCTGTTAATTCATCTATGCCCTCCATTGTGTCCCAAGGTCAGTACCTCTTCATGAGCCAACCCCCTCCGAGTAATCAGCTGGCTCCTACTTCTCGTCCTCTAGGGGGTATTTCCTCCAATGTTCCAGCAACTGTGACCTTCGCCCATCAGCTAACATCGGCACCCTTAATACCTAACCCGGCACTAGAAGGCCCCTTTCAGGTCTTGTTCCCCAACATGTCCAATTCAACCAACACCCATGTTCCTCAATCCATCCCGATCCAATCAACAAACATAGGAGTCCACCAATCACAGGTTCCATCTGTCATCTAACATTCATTTTCTCAACCACGTATTATCTCACAGCCTGCCTATACGCAAGCTACCTCACAGCAAATACCCCACCCGGTGTCACCCAGAACACTTGGTTATTCCTCTTATCATCCTATCCATCAACAGATGAATCCCCCATTGACACCTCAACAACATCCACCACTTGCTTCTCATGTGGGACATACCAATGTACCTCCTCCTCAATCTGACGTGGTTCAAATTCTCTTCAAGAAAATCACAGACTTGGAAGCCTCCACAAAAGGGGCTCACCCTTCATACTCCTTTGAAGAAGTATGTAATGAACCCATTCACCCCTCAGTAGCTTTCAAGCCTTATCCTCCCCAATGGGAACTTCCTAAATTTTCAAAATTTCATAGTCGGGAAGACCCTCAACAACATTTGCGAGCATTCAAACATGTTTGCTACCTCATAGTCCAGGATCAGGAGCTTATGCTCCGTACCTTTCCTATGTCTCTAGCAGGACCTGCTTTAGACTGGTACAATAACATTCCTCAACATTCCTTATTTTCTTTCTCTCAATTGGCCCAAATGTTTGTTGAAAACTTTTTCTATAAATATCGCACATAAGATCTCGATCACAGATCTTTATAACATTCGCCAATTCGATGATGAGTCTATTGCAGACTTTGTCGCTCGTTGGAGAGGGATAATCAACCAATTGTCTTTCTCCCTTCCTCAATCCCAACAAATCGAGTTGTTTACTTGATCTTGTGCTAATCACATTTCTTCCACTTTAAGGATCCAAACCTTTCATACCTTTGAGGAAGCCTTCACGATGGCACGCAAACTCGAATCTCGTGCCATTGAACAAGGAAAGCTAAAACTTCGCTCCAAATCTAAACCAGATTTCTCTCGGTTCACCAAACCAAATTCTTTCCCTCCTAAAGATAAGAATCAAGGGTCCACCAATGTTATCGTATTAAAAACATCCAGAACCGATAGTACTCCTAATCAACCACCACGAAGAGATTCCTCATCTTATCGGAAAGGGGCTTCATCATCTCGATTCTTCGCTCCATTGGGGGAATCATATGCCTCTATCTTAGAAAAAATTTTGGAGGTTCGAATGATCGAGCTTCCCCCCATTAGGAACATTGATGAAAGCCAGAAGAACGTCCATTTTGGTACAGGGGAAAACGATTTTTGCCACTATCATAGAACCAAGGGTCATGACATTAAACGATGCCAGACTTTCAAAAACCTTGTCCAAAAATTCATTGATAAAGGTGAACTTATTCTGGATAACCCAAATGCTCCCCCAAATCAAGCATTGGACGTTTTTAAACAACCCTTCCCCAATCATGCCCCAAATCATAATTCTTTGGAATCTCAAAAAACCAAACACCCACACTATCAACTTCATTTCTACTGAAGAATCCACTTCTGAAACCATGTCATCTACAAACACAGCGATCGAATCAGAACCCTCTTCCACTTCACCAATCACTGGAATTCCTCCATCTTCAGATAACCCACCTTTGACTATTCCTACATTACTAAGCATGGAGTCATCTCTCTCCGCTCCTTTGTCCGATCTCCCATCCATACCCGAGACAGTGTCTTCCTCATCTGTCTCATCATCAGACATCCTTTCAATGCTCTCGAGGCAATTACATTCCTTCAAGTTTCCACTACAGACACATCTACTTCTATTGCTCCCATTCCCGCTACAACTATGTCCTTAGTGAACATACCTTTAATCGTGCTGACTTCGACGGAAGTGTCTTCGACTTTGACTCTTCCTATCTCTTTTCCTACAGTAGTTCCACCCATGATCACTACACCAAAAGTGGTCCCTTCGCAAGGAACTTCTTCATCACTTACTTCTTCCATCACTAATGTTACTTCACCTATTAAGGAAAAATCAAAAGAAGTAGCACCAACATCTATACGCTCGGTTCCTAAACCTAAACCGAGATAACCAAAATCTAACATTACACCATCAATATCTCCCCATTTGCTTCCCCCAAAAAGGTTACAATCACCTTATGCCGTTGAAGTCGTCACCATCCCTGAAAAAGGAAAGCCCATATTTTGGACCATCAAAACTCTTGGTGCTCTTCCACAAAAATCTCTCTCCACGCCTCATAAACGATTGGATTTGCCCGCTGAGAAGGCGTCTTCTTCTACACACCCATCAAAGCCATCATCTTCTTCTACAACACATTCCTCACCAATACTCCGAAAAAATAGACCTACCTACTAAAAAGACGTCACCTCTTCTATCAGGATCATCATCTTCATTACCAACAACCAAGACACCCTATCTTCCTCCAATTTCACCTACTTTGGGAGCTTCTTCCTCTTCTAAACTGACATTATCTAAATCATCAGTACATTCGACCAAGCAACCCCCTTTGCCTCCAAAGACCGCAAAATTTGTCACATCTCCATCATCTTCAAAATCTATTTTAGGGGCTCCTCCTCCACCAAAGTCAATCATGTCTCACTTACTCCCATCTCAAGTGCCCAAGACTACTCCTCCAAATGTCCAAAAAAATAAGAGGATTCCTAAACAAACTGTTAAACCGAACATGCAAGTCCTCTTACCTCGGCAATCGGTTAATGTGAAAGAACCATCTCCATCATCTCTATCCTCCTCTTCGTCTGCCGGATTCTACACCGAAATCCTTCATCAACTTATCCAATCTTCATCCATAACCCTTCCTCCGATTAAACCTTATAACCCTAAAGGAGTCAAACCTACCTGGTTTAACTCTGATCTGATTTGTGCTTACCACCGTACCCCAGGTCATGATACTGAGGGATGTAAAGCTCTTCAAGGCGTTATCAAGAACCTTCTGGAAGAAGAGTGACCTTTTGCTGGAAGAGGAGGAACAAGTACCTCCTGTCACCTTAGCCCCATCCAAACCTCAACCATCCACTCAGACCTCTAGTGGTTCCACTCCACTTGATCTTCCACCTTCTCAAATTGACACAATCCATATCGCCACTAGAAACCCAACCACTATGATAACCCATCTTCATCTTCAACATCTCGACCACGGGTTGTCATTTCTGTAGCCCCTGAAGGCATTTCTCCTTCCTCATCAGCACCACGACCCAGGGTCTCTATTCGTGCTGCACCCCGGGCTCAAGTTCCCGTATCCGTTGAGGAGAGTGTTATGAAACAACTCACCCAGGCTCCGGTCAAAATGTCTCTTTTTGACCTCATCCAATCCTCTCCACAACATCGCCAGGCCCTAATTGATAATCTGCGTCGCATCGCAGTGAATTCGGATGAGCCCCAGCCCTTCGAGTGGGTTGTTGGATTAAATAGACCATCAACCACCATTTCTTTCGAGGATTCGGAAATTCCTCCTCTTTTCTTCAGAGGATTTGGAGGCTCCCCTCTTTATCACAGTCCAAATCAATAACACTACCTTAAAACGTGTCATGATCGATAGTGGAGCTGCACTCAACGTCATCTCCTCACCACACGTTGGAGCAACTTAAGTTACCAAAGAATGTAGTGTCTCCCCCGCCTTTCGCCCTTCGATCATTTAACGATCAGCTAGCAGTCACTCTAGGAACTATGGTCTTACCCATTAGAGTAGGTAAGAAGCTGCTTCATGAACTCTTCTACATTGTCGAAGGAAAATTCCACTATAACATGATCCTTGGACGCTCCTGGATTTGCGCAATGCATTGTGTCCCATCCACCCTCCATCGATGCTTAAAATATCAATATGAGGGCAAAATATATACTCATCCAGGAGATCCTTTTCCTTCCGCACAATGCGACATGACCACAAGATCTGCCCCTTTAAAAGAAAATCCATGTTCTCCTGACGGGACCTCATCTTCTTCCATACCTGCAACCAAACTACCAGATTTACAAAATCTGGCAGAGACATTGCAGCGTTTCTCACTAGGAGAGCTTCCTCTCTTTTCTTTCAATGCCCATCTCAAACCTAATGAGTATGGTAGACCAGACAAACAACCTGAATATCAACCAGGTCTCGGTCGCATCGTCACCATTGGTCTACCCAATCAACAGACTAATTTCATCTACGGTGGTTTTGATACACCTCACTATCACCCAGATTCTCCTCTTAAGACCAAACCTTACTCAACAGGGTTTGATTATCTACAGAATCCCACGTTTGCAAAAACTTATCTATATCGATGCGCGTGGAAAGGTTTTGGCCTAGGAAAATATGAACAAGGTATACATGACCTCAAATCCATTCCTACTCTCATGCCACATCAGAAATTTGGTTTAGGATTTAAACCTCTTTCAAAAGCCACTGTCACTATTCTTGATGAGCCTCTTCCTACTGAAGAACCACCTTCCCCCACTAAATTAGAAGCATCACTTGATGTGGACGATGACATTTCCATCCCACCTAATTTTTTTTTTTTGATCAATACCATTTCCTTGGGGCCGTTAGCCTACGAGAATAACAATTGGTCCGCTTCTATACCATTAATCTTCCCTGAAATAGTTGGAGACGACTCTCCTACTATCAACATTATCTACTGTGTGGATGATGATTCTGTCCTCACCTATCTAGGGGTAGAGGATTCATATCTTCCCAAGACTATTCCTTCTGACACGTCTACCCTTCTCAATGAATCCACTATCGACCTTAATATAGGGACTTCTGAAGACCCTCGCATCATTAAGGTCGGCCAATCCCTTAATCCACAGGAATTAGGGGACTTTACTGCTTTTCTTTCCAAACATCATCAAGCCTTTGCTTGGTCATACGAGGATATGCCAGGACTCGATGCCGATATTGTGGTCCACAATATCGTTACCCTTCCCAACATCAAACCAGTCAAGCAAAAATTGTGTAAAATGCACCCTAGAGTAGCCCTTCTTGTTAAAGAAGAATTACAACGCTTGCTCTCGGCTAGCTTCATCCAACCCATCAATTATCCGCAATGGGGTGTCCAATGTAGTACCAGTAACTAAGGCTACTGGGAAGATTTGAATTTGTACCGACTTCCAGGATCTTAATCTTGCCTGTCCAAAGGATGATTTTCCTCTTCCTAATATCGACCAACTCATAGATTTAACTGCGGGTCATGAGATGCTTTCTCTTATGGATGGTTTCTCTAGATATAATCAAATCCTCATCACACCAGAAGACCAACATAAGACTTCCTTCATAACTCCTTGGGGGGACCTTTTGCTATCGTGTCATGCCTTTTGGTCTTAAGAACGCAGGAGCAACCTATCAACAAGCAATGACCTACATCTTCCATGATCTCTTGCACAAAACTATGGAGGATTATGTTGACGATCTCCTCGAAAAGTCTAAGCGTCGTCAGGATCATCTTTTCATCCTTGCACCTCTCTTTGAGAGGCTTATCCGCTTTTTTCTTCGTCTAAATCCATCTAAATGCATATTTGGCGTTCTCACTGGTAAACTTTTAGGTTTTATCATTTCCATCAGGGGGTATTGAAGTCGACCCCGCAAAAATAAAAGCCATCCTCGAGATGCCTCCCCTGTCTAACTTGAAGCAACTCCGCAGTCTCCAAGGGCGTCTTCAATCGGTGCATCATTTTATCTCCCAATTATCGGACCGTTGTCAACCTTTTCATCATCTCCTCCATAAGAATGTTCATTTTGAATGGAATGAGCATTGCCAAAAGGCCTTTGATGATCTCAAAGCTTATCTTCTTTCTCCACCCGTGCTTACACCTCCACGCGAGGGGGAACCTTTCTATCTTTATATCTCTATGATTGACCATGCTTTGGGAGCCATGATCTCACATCGGGACACTTGTGGTAAAGAACAAGCGGTCTATTACATCAGTCGCACCCTCCATGAGTATGAGATACGTTACTCCGAAGCTGAAAAACTATGTTGCGCCCTCTTCTTTGCAACTTCTAAGCTTCGTCATTATCTCCTTAATCACAAAACTTACATTGTCACAAATGTCAATCCTCTCAAGACAATTCATGCAAAGCCTTATCACAATGATCGTATCACTCGTTGGCTTATGCTCATGACATAATTTGACCTCGAGTTTATCTCGCAAAAGGCTATCAAGGGTCAGGTTATTGCGGATCAATTAGTAAATGCTCCTCTTTCGGACACTCAAGACCCCCTTGCTCAATTCCCCGATGAGTATATCCAACAAATTGATTTTGGTCTATCTCCATTTAAAGTAAAGCTCTTCATTGATGGATCCGAATGCTAGCAAGGGGGAGGTGTGGGTTTCGTGATGATTCCTCCTTGGGGTATGCCTATCCCAGTTGCACACAAATTAAACTTTGAGTGCACCAATAATATGGCTGAGTACGAAGCTCTTGTCTTAGGTCTTCAAAATGCCATTAATCTCGGCGCGCGTCATATTGACATCTTTGGTGACTCTGAGCTCATCGTTAATCAGGTCACAGGTGTCTATCAATGCAAGAATGATATCCTTCAAAAATATCGTGACATCGTTCTTGCCCAACTCCAATCTTTCGATAAGATCACTATCCAAGCCATTCCTCGTACTGCAAATCGATTTGCAGACACCATGGCCTCTTTAGCCTCCCTTATCCCGCCTTTTACCGAAGACTCGCGTCTTTATGTGGCTGTGCAATGATTAGATCAACCATCTCATCTTGGGCAACTAACGTCAATCAATACTTTCACAACCCATACTCAAGATGAGTGGTATCAACAGATAGTTGATTATCTATCTCATTCGGTCCTTCCTCCAGATCTGACGTCCAATGGTAGAAGATCTTTTGTCCAATGCACCAACCGCTATACTATCATAGGTGGGATTCTTTACAAACGCGGCTTTGATGGTATTTTGCTTCGATGCCTCAAAACCCATGAATCATCTAAAGCTATCCAGGAGGTCCATGACGGTATCTGTGGTGAACATTTTAGTGGCTTAGCTGTAGCCAAGCGTATTTTACGTTTGGGATATTATTGGCCTTCTCTTAATCAAGATTGTTGTGAATACACTAAGAAGTGCGTCAAGTGTCAGCAACATTCCAATCTCACGTACATCCCTAGTCAGGCTTTGCAACCTGCGGCGGATTTGTGGCCTTTTTCGCAGTGGGGTCTTGATCTTATTGGTCTCATCAATCCCCGTTCTTCACAATGTCATCATTCTATCATTACTGCCACTGAGTACTTTACTAAGTGGGTAGAAGCTATCCCTCTTTCTTCAACAAAGGCTAAACCCATAGTTGATTTCGTCTATCAACACATCATTTGTCGCTTTGGCGTTCCACATAAGCTAATCACAGATAATGGTAAGTCCTTCAAGAACGCCGATTTGCAAAATCTCTGCAACGCTTTCAATATCAAGCTTAGTTTTTTCTTCTCCATACTACCCTCAAGCTAATGGTCAAGCCGAAGCATCCAATAAAACTTTGCGTAGTATCCTCGCAAAGGTAACTAGTCGAGCTGGTAGGGGATTGGCATTTACATATCCCTTTTGCTCTCTGGGCTTATCAGACTAGCATTCGTACCCCTACTGGTGCTACTCCTTTCTCTCTTGTCTATGGATCTAAGGCTGTCCTTCCTTTGGAAGTCCAAATCCCATCTCTCCGTGTTTCTCTCAGAGAATTTGTCTCCGATGAGGATTATCGTCAAAATCGTCTAGCACAACTTGAATTATTAGATGAGCGGCGTCTTAACGCTCTTGAGCATCATCAAGTTTATCTTGAGCGTGTCAAACGTGCTTACAACAAGCACTTGCAACACCGTGACTTCAAAATTGGTGACCTTGTTCTTAAGGAAAATCAAAATGTCACTACACTCGAAAGGAGTCAACGTGGTAAGTTTGCTCCCAACTGGATGGGCCCCTACATTATCACTCATAAATATGGGTCTGGGGCTTATCGTTTATCCTCCATGGATGGTGTGCTTGAAGCGGAACCTCTTAATGCTTTACATTTATGGCCCTTCTATTGTTAAAATTTATCTTACACAAATCTAGTCGCAACTCAGATCTTTCATCCGTCCTAATAACCAGTCATCTACTTTTTGTGGTGATTCGAAATTGTGTGGTTCTCCGCTTATTGACTCGTTTACCTTAAATATGAGTATCGCAGCTCTACTCATTGCACGTTTCTTTTGGATATGTTTCTCCTCATGGTAGGAATACCTTAATTATCACTTCATCTATCCCAAGTACTTATCTTAATCGGATCTGCTTGGGGCATGAGTACATGTTCTTCTATGTTCTCCTCCCCTTCATCTGATCTATCTAGGTCTAAACTCAGCTTCTTCCAAAAAGTTTCAAAAAAAAAAAATAGAAAAGAGAGATGTTATCCAAAAAGATAGACTGATCCCTCGAAGGACAGCTATCCATATATTATCAAGTGAATCAAAAATTCTAAAAATATAGACCATACCCTCGAAGGATGGCTATCATTCAAATTCAAAATACAGACTGCTCCCTTGAAGGACGGCTGTTTCTCAAAGAAATATTCAAGGCTTCTTGTAATCAATCAGCCTTCCAGTCAGTTTATACACTTGTTAGCATCACTGAAAGACTTCCCGCATCGATCAGTCTTTCCATATCAAGCAAACTTCTCGCATTGATCAGTTTGCTTTTTTGTCAAAATCATGAAGCTGAGATTTAAGACCTTTTTTCGATCATATGGAGAATCCTATTTTCCACTATGGACATGTATTCTGTCCCTTGTAAGTTCTGACAAGATACTTACTTACTTTTCTTTCTGTTTCTAACCTAGATCTAGTTTGCGACTAGTTAGTGTTAGGTTTATTTTAATCTTATATAGGGCCTTGTATGCTTGGTCTTTCGGTTTCTTATCTGGATTTTATCTATGGTCGGTTGGAAGTCCGACTTATCATTTCCCTTCTTTTCTGAGTGTCTTCTCTTATAAGTCACGGTTGTTTCCGCTTTCATCTTTGGCTCTTCCATCCTGTTACATTGACATTTCACATGTTAATTCAATCACAATTTATCTTCTATCAAAATTCCTCTTATCTATCAGGACATCTATCTTTGTTCATTTCTCATTAAAATTACTATCTATCTATCCATCAAACACATCTATCTATCTATCCATCAAAATATCGAAAAATACGTACATCTAAGGTACATTACATCTATCTATATCTAAATCTATCCATCAAAATGTACATCTAAGGTACATTACATCTATCTATACATCAAACACATCTATCTATCTATATATCAAACACATCTATCTATCTATACATCAAACACATCTATCTATCTATCCATCAAACACATCTATCTATCTATCCATCAAAAGATCGAAAAATACGTACATCTAAGGTACATTACATCTATCTATATCTAATCCATACATCAAACACATCTGTCTATATATCCATCAAAATATTTAAACACATGTACATCCGAGTTACATCATGTCCATCTATCAAAGTTCTATCCACAGCTATTTCTATCATCTATTAGTCTATATCTATCCAATCACATCTATTTTATCCTCTATCTATATCCATCTACCCATGTATATCAAAATTAAAAGCATGAGTACAATTATATGAAAAATAACATGATCAATCTATATATACATGTGTGTTTGTACAAAAATGGGTGGCTTCCAATCAAGCCATCTATAAAATGTCTTCCAATCGAGGCTACATCACTATACAAATACAAAATCTATCAAATCTCTATATAGTAAAATCTGACGCATGGAGGACACCATCCCCTCCACCCTCCTCTGTACCTGGCTGTCTCTCCTGGCCGCCACCTATCGAGCTCGATGCACCTACTGCTGGAAGTCTCGGCCCACCCCGATCTCTCCCAGTACTCCCTCCACCCCGAGGCTCCGCTCACCGTAGCCGTCGCTGCTCTCCTCCTCACCCCGTATCAAGGCACATCTGGGGCATGCTGCGCTAGGGCATCCTCGTAGTATCTCACCTCAGCGAGGAGAGACTGGTACATGCTCAGGCTCACAGTACCCGGTGCTCGTAACAATGCTGCTGGGGCTGCTGGCGCTACTGGTGGTACCCCCTCCTAGGGTCGTACCTTGTGTGCCAGACTCTGATGTGGCACCTGTCTCCCCATACTTGGCCCTGAGGGCCTCCCTATGCCGAAAGTAGCGGTCCCTCTGCTGGATTGTTGTATCTCGCTCCTGGCGAGTGGTGTCTCTCTCCACAATCAGGGCATCCCTCTCCTCCGTCAAAGCCCTGATCTCCTCCAGTGCTACCTGATGTGTCTGTGTGAGGGGTGGCATGCTCTCCCTCTAATCTATCCAGCGTAGCAGCTATGTCCTCCTCATCAACATTTATAGAGGGCGGGAGATGTCATGGAAGCTCGGTGTCGTACCATGCTGCGTAGCCCTCATCCACCCCCGCATCATCATCACTATCTGTGGAGGGTGGGGCCTCTCTCAAGGGGTCTGCTGGGATCAAAATTGGCAAATCCGTCTCTCTGCTATCCCCGCCTATACGGCGTGTAAGTGGCCAGTACTGTCTGTACTAGGCCAAACTGTCTCAGTATCCACATAAACGGGACTCGCTCCCACATATCTGGCCTACGGCCCCTGACCACCCCGACTCTGTCTCAATGCCGCCAAGTGGGCGTCCTGACCAGCCCATGTTGGGAATGCCCGATATGGCCTCCAGATGACCTGATCTAGTGTAAGCATCCTGAAACGCTCAGAGTACCACTCGGCTAATCTACCTGTATCTCCTGCGGCCATGTCAGCCCGCCATCTCTGAAATCCATAATCAACCCCCCCCCCACTGCTGTTGGCATCCAAGGAAGCCCAGATGGCCTGATCACTGCTATATGCTCGTATGCCCAGCAATGAAGCACAAAGCTGACATCGATCCCTGTCCTCCAACCAGTGGTGTACATCCATAGCTCATAATATACTTGGGCTATCAGGGCATCGGCAAAGGCAAAAACCTGTCTGTACTGCAAGATGTCGCAAACGCAGTCTAGCAGTAGCAATGGGAATCTCCCACCTCCTGAGTCTGGCAGGGCAAAATAGGATATCGCCATCTAAATCAAGGCTATCCACCTGCTCCGAGGGCTATCCTGCCGTGTACTGTGAGGCTATCCTCACTGCCCCAGATACTATCTGAGAATCGTCTACCCTATCTCTGTATAGTCGCACCAGGGCCCTCTGCTGCTGCTTCCAAGGTGTGATCTCGATCGGGTCCCCAATAATCGGTAATCTGAGGATCCTGAATACATCCTCATTGGTGATCGTCATCTCACCCGTCCTGAACCAAAATGTGCACGTGTGGATGTCCCACCGTCGCACTAGTGCCCGCATGAGCTCTACATCTCGTGGCACTCGTCTATAATATCTGAAACCCCCGAGCCCGGCTAGCTCTAAATGCTTCCAGTCTGCATCCGTCACATCAGGAAGGATCGTCTCCAATAGCTCAGGGATGGCATCCCTCATATGAAGATCCTCTCGTGCCTGCATCCACGACATCACCAAACATAATTAGTCTCTTATTTCCCCAAATCTCATCTTCCAAAACAATTAAAAAACAAAAAAAAAAAATGCCTATATTTTCAATCGGTGCCGATTTAATAAAATCGGCGTCGTTCATTTAAGTCGGCGCCGATTACCACCAATCAATGCTGATCCTCAACAAATCAATGCCAATTAAACCAATCGGCACTGACTACCTGGCAGGACGTAAACCAGACCCTGGCCTCCCATGCACAAAAAATCAAACAAAAAAAATATAATAAGAAACGTGGGTTGAAGAATGACCACTTACCCCAGGTCGTGTCCTCCTGCGCTTCTGTCCACTCCCAGAGGCTTCCATTGTGTTCAAATCACAAATCTATCCCTCTCTGAATCAATTGTCACGTTGCAAATAAATCGTTTACGTTTTCCGTTCGCATATTTATATGCGTGTGGATTGGTCGGCGCCGATTTTTTTGGTCGACGCCGTTTGTTTTGATCGTCGCCGATTAGTTTGGTCGCCGCCGATTTTCCATATCTTTTTGCCATAGTGTTGAAGCTTGGCTTATTGGTCTATCTGATCATTGTGATGTGCTGAATTTTGCCTTTTGACACATCTTTTGGATATCCTTGTCTATTTCGGGTTTGTTCCCTTTTGCGTGGGACACTCGTACTTTTTTGGCAGCTTAGAGTTACGCGGGTCTGTAGGCACTAACGTCGTCTGATTTATGGACCGTCTAGTTGTCCCTACCAATGTGTCTCTCTCTAGATGCTGACTATTTTTGCAGTTCTCCTTACACTCATGGGTCTGTAGGCACTAACGTCGTCTCATGAGGAGACCGGCTAGTTTTCCCTACCAATGTGAGTTCCTTAGGTTGCTGCCTTTTTGTTTATTTTTATGCATCATCAATGATCATATCTACTCCAGACATCCGACTGGGGCATCCTGCATTTTTCATCTCCCTCTTTCAAACTCGGGATCGTCTGTTCTATCATCCATCCCATCCCTAGTTTGAGGGGGATCACATCACCACAAATTCTTCTCTTCTTTTGTCTCCTTGTTTTTGTCTCATAACCTTGCTTATCGCAAGTTACTTGACAAAAAGGGGCAAAATGTAGACACCTAAAATTGGTTACTCAATTTAATGTCCCTCTCATATGTTTACTTGCTTAGGTAACCTGGGGCACGTTTACGTCACCAACTATCCCCTTGGGATATTATCCAATTTGTGATTTAATCACTTATTCCAAATTTAATTCATCCCATCACATCTTACCCATGAGTGATTAAATATTAAATATTTAATTACGCTTCTTCCCATGCATCTTAATCACTTATCCACCCCAAATTTATTCTATCCATGTATCACATCTATTTTTAATCTTCCTAAATTTATTCTATCCATGTATCACATCTATTTTTAATCTTCCCTAAGCAGGATATTTTCCCCTAGTCAGGATAAGTCTTATCTTTCTCGAAATCGATCATTTTTGGCCACCTCAGGAGTCTTTTCCGCGATCGGCGCCGACCCATATGGTCAGCGCCGATTTTTTAGGAGTGGCACCGATTATAAAAGCAAGTCCAGAACTCAGTTCTAGGGACCGAAGAGACCAAAAAGAGATCACGAACGAGCGAAAAAGCGAACAGGCGAAAAAAGAGAGCACTTACGCACGAACAGAGAGCGAGAGAGATACAGGGTGTGAGAAAAAGAGATCCTTTTAGCATCAATTATCTCAGATTGGGACAGATCCTGTCCAAATCAATCCCTGAGAGGAGCACCGTTACTCTGTCCCTGTCACGACCATCTATCATCTGGTGACTCTGTTCCAGTATCTCGCCAGCTTCGGCACATCCAGTAGACCACATTCACCTTCCAATTCTCGAATCTTGTCGCACAGTCCCTGATCGATTGATCTGTCTCCAGTCGACGCCGATCTTATCCAGTCGACGCCGACCCTTCTCAATTGATGCCGACCAGTCTCAATCGACGCCGATTCTACCCAGTCGACGCCGATTTCTCTGCAGATAGGTAAAAGGATACAGGTAACACAAATCCAGCATTTATTTCATAGTTCCCTGTTTTCTGTACTTTCTGTCTGCTGTTTAGATTCTTATTACTGCAATCAGAAAATCTAGTCTTTATTTACATCTTTTATCATGTATGCTTTTTTTTCTTAATTGAAAACGTGGACTGACATCCACCGAGGAAGCTTATCGCTTCTCGGACCCGCTTCTCGGGCAGTCCACTTAAATATCTTTTAATGTGGTCTTTTTCTGTCAAGCATCGGTGTTTTGTAGGTTATTCGGATCGATTGTGCGAATTGCTCATGTGCGCCCGTCTTGTCTACATCGGCTTCCTCATCCGTCTACATCTTCAGATCTTATCCATCAGGTATCAATTTTATTGGAGTTTTTCAGGGTTTTTGTGTTTAGTTTGGTTGCATTAACTTGGACAGGTAACAAAAGTGAAATTCTTGATCTACAGCTGGTTCCTCAACTCCTCTGATCAGTTATATCACTTACACAATTACAGAGGTCCAAATTTCCTAATTCTACTCTAAATTCCGAAGGGACAAGGATAGAAAATGCAAAAAAGAAGGAACTAAAACTAATGCTAATAGGTGATGCACCAAGGAGTGGTGAGAATTTTTTACTTCTGCAGATTGACACAATCCATAGAATACAACAAAGAACCTCATGCACAAACTGATAGCTGTAATGAAGAATCAGAATTAGCCAAACAACACAAGCAGAGGATAAAAACTATAGTGCAAGGGACGAGCCGAGGAGAGAGAAACGTGATAAAATGTGGAAGGGGTTCAACCATTGACCAAAACACATTCAAAACAGCATGGGCATCCTTACAGACCCATTCCCTGACATTTTTAGTCATGCTGGGAGAGAATGCGAGCCATTCTTCACTAAAAAACGATTGTTGAAACGTCATTTCTATCCATGACCACATGCCAAAAGCATTTTTCAATTTTCTCTCTTAAAACTCCATCAAAATGAAAAATTGACCCCATAACCTTATATATAATTTCACCATCTTTCCATTGATATAAATAACACAAAAAAACCAAGCTCTGGATCGAAAGATATGGTGATTTGAAGTTTTAGGTCAAAACAGGGCAAAATCGGGTCGGCGGGCAAAAATTTAAATTTTTTCACCTTTTTGCATTTGGGAAAATTTTCCAAAATTTCCCCACGCTCCACCTTTCCAGGTGCCATGTGGCATGTTTCTATTTGGCGTGGGCCCATCCTGCTCTATTTTCCTTCAATTTGCACTTTGAAAATTTTCCAAAATTTTCCCATGGGGCCGATGAGCTTGGGACACGTGGCACAACCCCATTGGGTGCGGGTTTGCCTCTTCTAATTTTCTTTGTGGGCATTTCCTTTATTTTTAGCTCCATCTGGACATGTGGTGAGATTCTATTGGCTCGCAATAATGGGGGTGGGGCTTCCTCTCTGAATTTTCCTTTATTATTTTTCTTTGGGAAAATTTCCCAAATTCTCCCCTTTCTCCGCCACTCCAGGACATGTGGCGAGATATAATTGGTTGCGGGCCCATTGGGAAAATATTTCCTTTTGCACCAAAACTTTGGGAAATGGTCCCAATTTCCTCCCGCGCTCTGCCATTCCAGGCTCCGGTGACATGTGGTGGTATTTCATTGGTCATGGGCTCTCCTCTCAAAATTTCCATGCGCCAACACTTAGCCAAATTTTTCAAAGTTTCCCCTTGGACACGTGTCAAACACTGATTCGTTGGCGGGCCTGTGGGAAAAATATTTCCTTTTACAAATTTTACTAAAACATTTGGTAAAAAACCAAGTTCTCCTCCGACCCCCACCGCTTCCCTGGACACGTGGCGGCATCTCATTGGCTGCGGGCCTTGAAAGGGAAAATTTTCCCACAAAAACTCCCGTCGAGCCATAACTTAAAAAATACATGGAGTTAGGAGGAAAACTTTACCTTTTTGGAAAGCTAAGAAAGATCTATATCTAGTGGTGCCATTTTCAGAAGGTTTTGAGTGCCTAAAAAGCAAAAAATTATGACTGAGGCACAAGAGAGGGAAGAATGAGAGGAGTTAGCCACAAAAATGAGCAGGGGCACATTTTGGATAACAGGCATGTTAATGCACACTTTCCCTTTCAAGTTGTCCCTCCTATACAACCTCTTCTAGTGCCTAGACAAATCCACATACTTGTTCCATTTTAGAATAACATGCCACAAGAATCAGAGTGGTACTTCCCTTACAACATGCCTCATAGTCAGTATCATTTTTCCAATGTTGAGTGCAAGTAGGCCTATATTGTAACATTCCCATTTTAAGACTTTAGAAACAAAGGGAAAAAAAATATTGTTTCTAAAGTCTTAAAATGGGAATGTTACATCTTGGTATCAGAGCTGAAGGTTGCAGATCTTGGACCTATTGTGTCCATAATATGATGAAACTTAAATTTTCTTGTTAAAAAAATGGTTAGAACAAGAGGAAATGTTGAAAATAATCCTCCACCTGAGGAAGGAGCAGAAACTACCTAGAAACTTGATGAGATCCTTACTTCCCTATTGGACACAAGAGATTATTTGGTTGTACTTGAACAGCAAGTAATGGGAAACGAGGAGGAAGAAGATGTTGGTAACAATAATCAGCCACATCCAAAGGACAACGCCAATTGAGGTGTTAATAATAACAATGTGAACATACCTGATCAGCCTTAGAACAAAAAGGCTAGGCTAGTAGCTGAACTCACTAATGATATAAATAGGATAAGTCCACCCAATTTTGATGGCACCACATTAGGAGATGGGGCTGAAAATTGGCTCAGCGAAATGAAGAAATAATTTTTAATAAGGAATTTCTCAGAGGAAACAAAGGTGATATGGGGAGCTTATCAGCTTTCCCATGAGGCATCTTCATGGTGGGACAACCGTAAGATTGAGTTAAACATTGATGAAACTAATATCACTTGGGATCAATTTAAAGGTTACTTTAGGCAACGTTGGCTGCTGCAACTTTACTATTATAAAAAAATGATTGAATTCTAGAACTTAGCTCAAGGAAAGCTAATTGTAACTGAGTATTTGGAGTGGTTTACTAAACTACTTAAGTATGTACCTCAGTACCAAACTGACGAGAAGTTCAAGATACAAAAATTCATCATGGGATTGAATCCTGTTATAGGAGAGGTGGATGTTCATAGCCCAACCATGATGAAAGGGGTTGTTGAAAAGGCCATAAGGTAGGAACAAAAATTGAAGGCAATTTCGGCTCATAAGAAGGAAGGAAGAAAATCACCAACTCCTCTTCATCATCTCTTGCACCTAAGAAAGGACCATGGAAGAAATTCAGAATGAAAAGTAAGTTTTCATCTAAAACTAATAAGAAAGCAGCAACAAACAAGTTAGTTGGTAATAAGAGGAACAACTTTGTCAAGAACAATAATAACAGGCAAAATTCCTATGGAAGTCAGAATGATAACTCTAAGGCTAGAAATAAACCTGAGCCTAGGAAGGACATGTAGGAGGCTGTTATAACTATGGAAAATATCATTATGCAAATAAATGCACTTTGAAAAAGGATGATCGTAATCAACAGCACAAGATACATGCTGCAGTAGCTAATAAGGAGGCTGAGAAATAGGCTACGCCCATAGAGGTTTCAGGTAAGTTATTTGGTTTACCTATAACTATTATTTTTTACACCAGAGCTATTGAATGTTTTATTTCTAGTAAATTAGCATCAAAAATAGAAAGAAAAGCTAGAAACATGGATAAAACATGGACTGTACATTACAGAAACAATGTTGTTCATATAGTTAGTATGTGTCTTTTTTGAGCAGTCCTTGATTTACCTAACTTTTCCACTGAAGTTGATCTTTATGTTGCACCTTTGGGGTCTTATGATGTAATCATAGGTGTTAATTGGTTAGAGGAACATAAGGCTAAAGTGGACCATTTTGAAAAACACATTAGTTGTTTAGATGACCTGCAGAAAACAACAGAGATTCAGGGTGTGAAAGGTGATATTTCTGTTAGAAAATTATCAGCTATGCAACTTAAAAAGGCCAAAAATAAAGGTTGTACCTTATATGTAGTAAAGATTGTAGAAACAACTGAAGAAAACAGTGATGTCTTGGAATGATATACATTGTTACGAAACTTCAGTAATGTATTTCTAGAAGAATTACCAGGTCTTCCATCCAAAAGGGAGTTTGAGTTCACAATTGAGATCAAGCCTAGAACTGAGCCTATTTCTAAGGCACCGTATCGAATGACTACTACAGAATTAGTAGAGCTTAAGGCTCAGTTACAAGAAATTTTTGTCTAAAGGTTTGATTAGGCCAAGTGTTTCACCTTAGGGAGCACCAGTAAATTTTGTGAAAAAGAAAGATTGAACACTTAGATTGTGCATTGATTACAGGATGTTAAACAAAACAACAATCAAGAATAGATACCCACTCTCTAGGATTGATGATCTATTTGATCATATGTGTTGAACATCATTGTATTTTAAGATAGATCTTTGATCTGGATATCATCAATTTCATATTAAGGATGAGGAAATTCATAAAACAGCTTTCAGAACAAGGTATGTACATTATGAGTTCACTGTTTTACCTTTTGGATTAAAAAATGCACCTGCAACATTTATGAATTTAATGAATAATATTGTTCAACAATGCTTGAAAAAATTTGTGCTCGTATTATTGGATGACATTCTCATATATTCTAGAAGTATTGAGGAACACCATGAGCATTTAAAGATAATTTTGGAAATTTTGAGAAAGTGACGATTATATGGTAAGTTATCTAAATGTTATTTCTATGACACAGAAGTGCACTATTTGGGACATGTAATAAGTAAGAATGGAATTGTTGTAGATCCTTCTAAAATTGTAGGTATAACTGAGTGGTCTACACCAAAGAATGTACATGAAGTTAGAATTTTCATGGGGCTTGTTGGTTACTATAGGAAATTTGTAAAATATTTTTCTAAGGTGGCTACACCAATAACTTCTTTACAGAAGAAGGATAAGAATTTTTTTTGGAGTGATAAATGTGAAATTGCATTCAAAACTTTGAAATAATAGTTAACTTCAGCACCTATTCTAGCAGTACCAAATCCTAATGGATACTTTATGGTAGTAATTGATGCATCTGGTGAAGGTCTAAGAGGTATTATGTTACAAAATTATCATGTCATAGCTTACAAAAGTAGAAAACTAAACTTACATGAGTTGAATTATGCTCCACATGATTTAGAGCTTGTTGTCATTGTTCATGCACTACAAGTTTGGAGGCATTACCTACTTAGTAAACCTTTCGAATTGAAAACTGATCATCGTGGGTTAAAGTATATTTTCACTTAGCCAAATCTAAATACAAGACAACAAAGATGGTTAGAGTGTTTGTCTCAATATGATTTTGACATCAATTATATCAAGGGTAAGGAAAATAGAGTGGCTGACGCTCTAAGTCATAGGAAGCACATTTCTGATCTTATAACATTGAGAACTCAATTTAAGGATGAAGTAAAAAGTGTTATGGAATCTGATTCTTACTTTCAGCAAGTAAAGACAATGCTTGCTATAGATCCAAATGATTTTAGGTATAAAGGTTTTCACTTTGATAACGAAGGAATCCTAATATTTGAAAACAAAGTATACATACCTTCGCTAAATGATTTAAGAAAGAAATTGTTAGCAGAATTTCACAATTCACCTTTTTCTAGACATCTCAGTATTACAAAGATGCTTGCTAATATAAAACAACAATATTTCCATAAAGGAATGAAAAAGGATGTTGTTGATTTTGTGACACATTGTCTTGAATGTCAACATGTTAAAGTGGAACATATGTACCCAGCTGGTTTATTGTATCCTCATAGCATACCGCAATACAAGTGGCAAGTGCTAAGCATGGACATTGTACAAGGGTTTCCTATGTCAAGAAATAAACATGATGTTATTTTAGTAGTTTTTATTTTAGTAGTTGTTGATAAACTAACGAAGGTAGCACATTTTACTGCTGGTAATATGAAGGATGATTCTATTGTGTTGGCTAAAATATTTTTTCATGAAATTTTCAGATTGTATGGAGTACCTGAATTAATCATATTAGATAGAAATCCTAGAATGATGTCAAGGTTTCGGAAAACACTTAATGCAACTCTAGGAACTAAGTTGAATTTCAGTTCTGTGTATCATCCAGAAATGGATGGATAGACTAAAAGAGTTAATCAAGTTTTAGAGGATATGTTATGAATGTATTGTATGGATCAGCAGTATAAGTGGGAAGAGTACCTTCCACTAGTTAAGTTTGCATATAATAACACATATCATGCATCTCTTAAGATGGTACCTTTCGAAGCATTAGATGAAAGAAAATGCAAAACCCCTGCTAGTTGGGATAGCATTGAGGATAGAGAGGTAATTGGACCTGAAATTCTTCCTAAAATGGAACAGAAAGTTAAAATGATTTGTGAGCACTTGAAAGAAGCAGTAGATAGGAAAAAGAGTTATGATAATTTAAAGCGGGTTGACAGGAAATTTGAACTTGGTGAGAAAGTATTTCTTTGGGTTAAACCGAAAAAAGAGCTCTATAACTTTTGGCAAGGCTATCAAGTTATCACCTCGTTATGTGGGACCCTTTGAGATAGTTGAAGTAATCAACTCTGTAGCTTACCGTTTAGCATTACCTCCTTCTTTGTCACAAATGCATGATGTTTTCCACATTTCTTTGCTTAAGAAATATGTTTAAGATTTATCACATGTGTTGAATTGGAAGTCCTTGTAGGTCCAAGACCCAGGAATAATCATGGTTAAACCCATACGAGTGTTGGAAACTCGCTAGTTGCATTTAATAAATCATGAGATAAGTCAATGTGAGGTCCAGTGGGACCAGTTTAATGAAGAAAGTGAAACCTGGGAAAACCTGGAAGATATGAAAACTACTTTTCCATATTTATTTGATTAGAATTGACTATGATGGCTAATAAAATTTGTGATTTTATCTTTATATGACAATAAGTTTGTCAGTTATGGACAGACAACTTTTCATTTTTTAATAAACAGCTATGTGAATGCTAACTTCTGGAACTTTAAATTTGGAGATTGTTGCAAACTTATGTTAAGGAAGTGAATAAATTGATTATCCTGAATGCAATGATTAAAATGAGATAATCATCGGGATGATGATTCTTTTTAGGAGGGAAGTATGTAACACCTTGGACAAACTTTTATATTTCTCTTTGCATTACAAGCCTTGGCATGTGATTTTCTTAAATGAGGTGTGTATCCTTGATTATTGAAAATCATGCTTGTTATGGATAAACCATTTCTACTCCTTGATTCATTGGACTGAAATGTTATGGCTTGCAAGAATCCACTTTCACTTCTTATTGATAAGATGCAATCTAATTTGGTGAGTTGCAAACTTATCTCTTGTATTGACTCATCCTTGGATCAATTTCAGTGATCCAAGGAATGTCTTTAAACTCTTAATTGTACTGAATGATAAATTGACATTCAATAGTTTGAGAGGCATAGCGGACTGAACTTTGTATTTTACAAATTCTTTGGTCTTGAGTGAACTTGTCTTCATTCGCTTGTATGCTTGTGCTTTGGTCTTTGAGTTTGATCTCTGCAAACCATTAAATGTGTAAGCGATATATAGTCTACTTCAAGACTATCAAGAGGATCAGAATCCTAAAACTAGGTAGGGGCACCTACTTCCTAGCTACATCTACTTAATCAGGTTATAATCTAACCTAAGCCTCTTATTCTATTATGTTAGGGGGTGACCTAACCTAAGTTCTTGTGCTAAATGAATATGGGAAGGAGAGAGCACTATAGTAATTCTTGGCTATGTTAACCTAATGCCTAATACTATATGGAGGCAAATTTAATCTAACCTAAGGAAATTTTTTAAGACCTAAGGTGATTAATTGTTGGACTAACCTAAGTTTAGGGAAATCTATCCTAAACTATTTGAAAGGGGGCCTAAGGTTACATGTCACTACAGTGATGGTTCCAATGTCTTTTATTTGATTCGATTTGGTATTAAATGCTTGGAGGTACTGCCAGTTCGGCAAGGGCTAGTTAAACTTTAGTGGGGCTTGTGTGGAGGCTTTGTTAAGTTTGAAATTGCATGTTGATTTGGAATTGGTACTCACCAGTTTTGGGAGGCGTTGGCAAGGAGAGATAAGTGGGAGAATTAGGAGTTATGGCATTAATGAATCTTGTTTTTTGTGTGCAAACCATCTTGGAAACACGGGAGGAAGGTTTGTGAGAGGTTGTTTGGTTTTTCTTGTCTCGCGAATTTTGCTCTGCATGGAGCTATCTGGTTCTTTGAACTAGCAGTTTGACTTCTTCTTCTTCTTGGATATTTTTGGTTTCTCTGGTATATTTTTGATCAAACGAATGTATAAGAGGAATTGGAAGAATTTTTTTTTTGTTATTGATCTCTCGTGGAGAATAAAAAGGGTTGGAGGCTCCACTGTAATTCTCCTTCGAATTGGTAGAGGAACTATCAATCATGATAGGCTCTACCCATTAAAATCTCTTGCTTTCTTATAAATGAATCATTAAAACAACTCTACTCTCATGAGATAATTGCTTGTTTTAGGAAATCTCTGTGGTTTTTAGAATGCAAATCCATTACTGGTAATGATAGTTTTGGTAAACTTTCTCTATGCTAGTTCAATGGTGATATTCATGTGAACTTGTATTTGAAGCTCTGTAACTTGTATTCGAGGCTGGTGTTCACTGTAATGGAATTCGATGCCTTATGCTTTGTTCTAAACTAGTTTTTTTAGAGACTGTGTTTCATTTAAATTTGTAGTGGAGCTTCTTGGTCATTCTAGATTGGAATTGTTGCTTGTATGGTTCTAAATCTTTGTTTTAGTCTTGTGTTTTGTTGAGCTTGTATTGGAGCTTCGTGGTTGTTCTAAGCTTGTGTTGAATATTCGTGACTTGTTATGAGATTTTAATGGAACTTCGTGTTTTTTCTAGACTGAATGAAACTTGGTGTAGTTCTGAACTTTTAGTTGAATCTTCATATTCAAAATTATACTCTTATTCAATTCTTACAAACACTGAAATTGTAGTTGAGTTTTTTAGTCTTGTTCTATACATATACTCTGAGATGGAAGTTTATTCTTATTCGAGGATTTGAAACTGCTTGACCTTGTATTAGAATCTTGTGAAGTTCTGAACTTTTGTTGAAGCTCATGTTCGACATTATACTGGTATTCCATTCATGCATGTTTGAACTTGTGTTGGAATCAATGTGTTTGATTATCTACTTATATTGTGAGTTAGGTTTTGTGGTTTTTAGGACTTGTGAAGCTTTAATCTCATTTAAGGACTATCTGTTCAAAAGGGTATTGAGAGATTTGTTTTGTTAAGAAGTAGATCTGGTAATCTCTTGAGATCTTCTCCTTGTAGCTTCTTGTTGGAATGATTGTGGCAACTTATTATTTGGAGACTGTACCACCTTCTTTGAACTTGATAGGGCGAGTGAATGTGAAGCTTATCTTTCCTTCTCTACTTGAGCAAACTCATGTCCTATTGAAGTTTGATTGGTTTATTCATAGGATTAATCGACTAGAACTATGTCTTGTTGTGGGTTGGGTTGATTTTTGTGGATCATTTGGAATATTCGTAACAGTTTTAGAGACTTCAGGAAGTGCAGTATTTACTCTCTTTCTTGTTATTGATGTTGAAACAAAAACTTCCCTATCATAAGATTTTAACTAGAACTCAAGAGGCTTGTGGTGATTCTTTTTCAGTCGAGTTGGAAGTAATTTTGGGACAGTACTTGTCTTAAACATATTATTTAGTTTTCTTACTCTCTTCTGATCTTTTATTTGATTCTTGGGTTTGATAGAATGTTGAATCTAAAACCTAGTAGATTGAGTGTTGTATAAAAGGATATAATATCACTATTTATACTGCTTTGTAATATTGTTCTTATTTGGGATCGCGAACTACTTAATTATTTGGATTATTTTTTGATGCCTGGTAATCACAGTTAAGTCTTTTGAGCTCGTGAGTTGTATTGACCCTTGTATATCTTACACTGTTTGTGGATTTCTATTCCTTGATGGGTTCATTGAACAAATATTTGGGTTTTAGAAAGAAAAATGAATATGATCTCTTGGGGATAGTATACTGTTAGGGATTGAACTGTGTATTTTGTTCTGAGATTTGAATTTGTACTTGAGCTTGGTGAATGGAAATAGGAAATAAATTGTAAGTTTTGAATGGAAAATTTACAGTCTAAATTCTTTAACTGTGTGTTTGGTGTTGTGTTCTCTTTTGGGAACTAGTTAAATAATTTCTAATTTTGATTTGGATAAGGATAATTCATTTCATAGTATCAATGACATGAATTATGGATTGGGGTCCATTTCTATTTGAGATCCTTTTTCTATTGACTAGTATAAGTTCATTTGACTGAGCTTATCTGTTAATTCGATCTCTCTTCTGAAATGGACAACTTCATTATGGATCATTTGGTTTTAGAGTCTTTGAATTGAGGCAGATTTGTGTGTCCTAAACCTGTAATTAGCCTTCTGATGATTTGCATTTAGGGAATGGCATGTATTGGTTCTTCATCCTTCTTAAATGGAATGATGAAGTATTCTAACATTAGTTATTCTGCAATTAACCTCTTTTGCTACTCAGTAAAGATAAATGTGTATTTTCTACTCTTTTAGAACTATGAAGCAATTTGATGACAATACTTCTTGATTCTTCTTAAAGTAATTAATAAGATTAATTTAACCTTAGGATATAATGTAGGTGTTGCAGATTAGCTTATGCTCTTATCTTAAAAGTGAATTCAGACTTATTTAATGTACTTATCCTTTTGATGTTATTACTTATGATTATTAGTATGATATATTAATGAGTTCATTAAACCAGAGTTGTTTCTATTTGAACAATTAGTGGAATGCACTTCAGTGTGTAAGGGTGTAGTCCTGTAACATGATTAGTTCATTAAACTGGCCCGTGCTAGTAAGTTGTCCAGGATGAATCATCCTAAGTGATGAAAGCTAGGCATGAACTTTTATGATGAGTTGGTCTATTTAACTCTGGGTCTTATGAAAAGAGTTTCAAATCATTCTTGAGTTGTATTGGAAAAGAAAAGTGATATTCTTATAAGATCTTAATTATGATTGACATGCAGAATGTTGGAAATGACATAGACTTGTTGAGTGTATATTAAAGTAATAAATTGATAGGTTTTGTGTTGAACTCCAATTTGTAATGTGAATTCTTTGTACTTGTATGCCAGAAATAATAGTGATGTCTTGATGGTATTCTTTATATCTAATTGTATACTATTGTTATTATCAGATAGTGAGTTGGATTAAGGAGATAGTGTAATCTCCCATGTATTAATGAACTTGTTAAATTGCACAAGATATCATTCTCTAACTACACAACTATAGTTTAATAATGAAATATGCTTGGGATATATAATTAAACTATACTAGTTACAAATGATAAAAAGGTTATGATAAAACTAACATTTAACCATGTAGACGAAGAATATTCCTCTCTGAAAGAACGAAAGACAAAATGAATAGTGATTATGATCCTTAATATTTATACTAAGTTTATAAAGTAGACCCTAGTTGAATCTAGGTGGATGACACACTAGATTTGGTCAGCTAGGTTGCATTAAGAATTAAACGTTGATGTTTGACTGTCCTATTTTTTGGATAGCTATTTATTATGCCATGTTAATAAAAAACAATGCAAACATGAATTAATGAAGTTCTCTATATCTAATCAAGGTAAGTTTTGGATAAAGAACTTAAGTGATTATTGGACTTAGGGTTAGGCATGGTTGCTATAATATGAATCTTAATCCAATTTAATTATGATTAATAACCACTAAGGGGGGGTATGTACATCTTGATGAATCAGTTCTAATGGATGTTGGAACATGCCAACTACAGGATTGTACCCTCAAGAAGTCCCTGGCACTTCTCAAGGATACAATGTTGAAGTTGACATGTGGCAACACCCTTCCGTATTTGTTCATCTAGAGTTTACGCACATCTGGACTTGAACTTAGTTCCTCTCTAGGTCAAGTTAGTAGCATGTTCACGATAGGTAATAGACTTTCTAATGCCTTAGGGTACGTTGTCACATTCGGATAAACTTAGGTTAACCAAGTATGCCCATATACCCTAAGTCATCATGAACATCATCCTATAACAAATTATGTTGCTAACTGGGGCTAGGGTTGAACCTTGGGCAAGTGGACTGATGGTAGTTAGTAAAGACCATTCTAGATAGCAGAAGAGTGAGGTGAAGCATGTATTCTAGAATGACGAGTATGTCGTCTAAGAATAGTAACATGAACAATATGTTGAAAATATTTTTCCAAAGTATCGCAAGTTGTTGGTTGCATTGTCCTATGTCACCTAGTTTAATGCAACATGATGTCAGATGAATATTGGTAATAAATATTCAGATAGGTTCTTTAAACATATCACTCAATACCTACCCATAATAGGGTAGGAGAACCAAGTAGATGTAGTATACATAAAGTATTCTATACTTTAATTCAACATGAGAGATCGGTTGGTAACCGAGCCATGGAATGAGAGATCGGAAGTATACCGATTCATTACAGTTGTATATGGTTATCTATTATGAGATTGATTGGCACGAAATGTGTGTTCTAAATGATGTTTTATTTAGAACAGAGAACATTATGTTTCAAAAAAAAATCCCTTGTTTCTAAAGTCTTAAATTTTTATAAGCAACAACCTCTTCCAGTGCCTAGAAAAATCCACACACTTGTTCCAGTTTAGAATAACATGGCACAAAAATTAGAGTGGTGCTTCCCTTGCAACATGCCTCATAGTTAGTATCATTGTGCCAATGCTGAGTGCAAGTAGGCCTATATGATCCAAAATGCTTCTAACTATGAACCATTAAGGAGCACAAGCAAGCTTAAGAACTAAGAAAATCCAGAGGCTCCTCCTGAAGAAAACATTATATTCTTTAGCACTGAGGAATTTTACACAATCAATCAAGTTATAGATGATGCTAGTAGACCATGTTTCCAGGTTATAGACAACACAAGATACAAGAAGAGAATAGTCAAATCTGGCGTAGAAGTCATAATTCCATAAACACAGGTTGATTCTCAAAAAATAAAGATGCAGTTAATACGTCCATTAGTAAAATTAATAAATTTACTACACACCAGGCTCCACATAAAGCTCCTTTTGAATTGGTGCACACCCCTCCTTTGGTAGTTCAAGCCTCTATGCTAGTTAAGGCTCTTTCCTCTATACTGAAAAAATCAAGAAAGGTTGTGGATGTACCTCAAATGCACAAGGTAGTGGGGCTTCCATTCATCATTTTAAACTAGATGAAGAAGAAAAACATAAATGTCACAATTTGGGATGCCTTGACCATTCCATCTCAGCGTGACATGTTGCATGAAGCTCTAGCTCAATTGTCACGCACTGACCCAATTTTTCAAAATTTGTGCACTTCTGCCAATATTTGCAAAGAAGAGGAGAAGCAAGTAAGGTTGTCAAAATCCTACCCTTATATATGTCCTTAATCATAGGAAAACATCTTGTCCATAACTATATGATTGACTCGTGAATTATTACTTCTGTCATGCCTAAGAAAATTATTGATGTCTTAGGTCTTTAATATAGCCCCTTAACAAAAGGAGTCCTGCAATTTGATGATTAAACTATCACTACCCTAGGAATCATCAATGATCTTGAGCTAACTCTCCATTCACGTCTAATTCTTACAATAACTCAAGATGTGTCAATCATTGATTTTCCCCTTGTTTTCCTTATATCTATCAAGGGACTTTACTACTAAAGTGGGTGGCTACTTATTTTCTGACTAGTCCCATATGTTACTCAAGACAAAGTATGGTACATGATTTACCATACAAGCTAAGACAATATTTTCCTATCATGTGGAGTCATATGTCCCATCCCCTCTCCAAGACAATTATTTAATCCAAGAAGATCAAGTTTTAGTTTCTAAAGAGCATCCTCTCATGCCTCCTATCTCAGACTTAGTGTTGGGTGAATGGGAAAAGAGATAACATAGATTTGATCCATATGCTGAGGATATGGAAGCTTATGAAATAGGTCTTAGTACCTACTACATCCTTAAATAATAATTTGTGTTTCCACACACACTCAAGAAAAGTGAAGAGAACCATGGTCTATGGAAGTTATAGTTTGATGCATATAGAAGTAGAAACGACATGGGAGAAGGATGAGAAATTATTCTTCATGCACAGGTTACAATTTTCATGTTCGAATAATGTGGAAGATTATGAGGCAGTAGTGCATGGTCTGCTTATCAATGTAAAGAAGAAAATTAAGGCAATGCAGATATTTGGGGACATAAAACTGGTTATCCACTAGGTCACCAACAATTGCACAAAAAATAATAATCTTCTCAATGATTATAGACATAGATTCTGGGATCTCCTTGAGATCTTTGATGCCCTAAATCTATAGGTGGTGCCATGTAAGATGAAAAAGGAATCTGATCAGATGGTCATGCTTGGTTCACAATTCTCCCCTGTTGAGGACTTTCTCAACAAAACACTCATCACATTAAGATGGTGATTAGGCCATCCATTCTAGACAACAAGATTAGCTGGATAGTGTTTGATAGTGACGTGTAGATCATATAGTTCATCCAGAATGAAGTTGAGTTCTCATCAAGCATACAAGCTAATTTGCATGATAGTTACAGTGACCAAGTGATACAGTTGAAGAAAAAAATGTTTCCTGAAGAGATGGTCACCTTAGAACAAATGTTTATCCCTGATGAAGAGTTCAAGGGTGAATAAAATTATATGTTCTTCATGCAAGAAGAGTACTACCTTATCACTATTACATGTAGAAAGGAGTTATTACTCAGTAAAGCTTGCACGCATAATGAAAACTAGGCCTTCATAGCTCTCTATCAAAAATACACTTATATCTTATCATGGGAATATGAAGACCTCAAAATAATTTATCCAAGTGTTACTCAACACTCCATTGACCTTGATCCTGGCATCAAGAATATCAAAAAAAAGCAGTGGCTAGACAATCTAAAGATAGATCCCCTCATAAGGAAGGAGTTATCCAAATTCATTGAGGCTAAGATGATATTTTTTATTAAGTATTCTACTTGGGTCATGAATCTTGTTCCATTATGCAAGAAGAATGGCTAAATTATACTCTACGCTAATTTCAGAGATTTGAACAAGGTATATTTGAAGGATCATTATCCTTTACCATTTATGGAGCATATTTTATAGACTACGTTTGGCACACAAATATTCTCAATGTTGGATAGGTATTCTAGCTTTAATCAGATCCTAGTAAAGGAACAAGATCAATTCAAAACAAAATTTACAACCAAGCGGGGAACATACACATATCACAGGATGCCCTTCGATCTAACAAATGCATGTGCAAGGTTTCATTGTGCCATGGATATTGCATTTAAAGAATATATCAATCTTTTCATCTTGGTATACCTTGGTGACATCACAATGTTCTCAAAGAAAAGAGTGGATCAGAAGGAACATGTGGAGAAAGTATTTGAGAGATGCAGAAAATTTGGGGTGTCTCTTAACCCTGAGAAGTGTAATTTTACAATGGTGCACAACAAGCTTCTAGGCCATGTGGTCTCAAAGGATATCATCACAATTTATCATGAGCACATTTTAGCTATTTTATCCCTTTCTTTGTCGATGCACAAGAAATCCTTATAGTCATTTCTAAAAAAAAATCAACTTTTTTAAGTGCTTCATCCTTAACTTTGCAAGACTAGTAAGGCCCATCACCCTCATGCTCAAGAAATACACAACCTTCAGAGTGACAACAAAAGGGAAAGAATTCTTTAAAAAGATAAAGAGATAAATTTTTTGTGTGCCAACACTCATCAACCTGGACTATTGAAAGGATTTCATCCTTTATACCTATGGTGCTGATGTAAGTGTTGTTGATGTCCTAACACAGTAAAATGAGCTAGGGTTGAAGCATCCAATGGATTTCTTTATCCAAATGTTGAAGAACTAAGAGTTGAAATACAATCATACTGAGAAACGTTTCTACGTCATCATGCACATGCTTAAGAATTTCAAAATCATGCTCTCCACAAACCACTTCAAGGTGTTATTTTTTCACATAAATGTTTGAGATTTCATCATGGGAGCAGCGATTAGTGAGAAGAGAGCACGATGGGTTACAAAAATTATGGATTATTATGTGACTATTAAAGCCACAAATATTATAAGAGGCAACACATTGTGCAGATAAATTTTTGAGGACAAGAAGAATGAACCTGATACTTCATTGTTTCTGGATGAAGATGTCCCACGTGCAAAACTTGAACAGAATGAAGCCCCTAATGTGTACAACTAAATGAAGGACATAATCACGTTCCTTTCCAAGGGCGCATGCCCTCCTGGTTTGAAAAAATTAAAGATAAGACATATGAGGTTGCAATCTATTCCATATGTATTGATTGATGGTCTTATCTTCAAGAATAATCTTAATGGTGTGTTGTTAATATGTATCGATGGTACAAAAACTTAAAATGTGTTAGCAGAATTTCATGATGGATTTTCTGGAGGATACTTCTCTGCCAAAACTACAACAATGAAGATCGTGATGGCAAAACTATTTTGGCCTACCTTGTTTGCAAACGTGCACAAGTGGGTCACAAAATGTAGAGAATGTGTTTTCTTTGCAGTTAATAAAATATTGGCAGTGATTCTCCTCTGACCAATCCAAGTGGATTAGCCTTTTTCGGAATGGGGTATTGAATTAATAGGCACAATCAATCCTCCTTCAATAACTAGCCACAAATTGGTGCTAATGGATATAGACTACTTTACAAGATGGATAGAAGTTGTCACACTCAACGAATCAACCGAGCCAGTCATCTTGGAATTTCTCGATGCCATCATAACAAGGTTTGGCATTCCTCAAACTATTATCTTTGATAATGCAAAATCCTTCCTTGGTACCAGAATTACTGATTGGGTGCTAAGTCTTGGAATATATATGAAAAATTCTTCCAAATATTACCATAAGGGAAATGGTATGGAAGAATAGAAAAAAAAGAACCTGATTAGTATCATGAAACGTAAAATGAACATCAACCAGAGACAATTCCATATTAAGGTCTCGTGTGCACTTCAGGTAGATAGGATAAAAACTAATAAGGAAATAGGTACATCACCTTACAAGTTGGTTTATTTTAAGAAAGATCGACTCATTTTATCTCTTTAGTTTCCTTCATCATAGTTTTCCCAGTAGCTGGAAATGGAGGGTGTGGACCAGTGAGAAATAAGAATGGTAGAGCTAGTTAAACTTGAAGAATAAAGAAAATTTTCCATGATCAAGCTAGAACAACATCAACAAGAAACAAATAAGTTGTTTGATAGAAAGGCGAGGCCTCAAGGTTTCAAATTTGGGGACATGGTCTTGGAATGGGATGCTGACAGAGCTAAACCAGGACATATTCAAATTTTTATGCTCTTTGGAGTGGCCCATATATCATCATTTCATGGAAGGAGGATAAATATTTTTATTTTTCTCATCTTGATGGAGGTGCGCTTCAAATCCCATTCAATGGGATATATCTTGAACCCTTCTATTGAATTTGTTGCATCGTTTTTGTAAATATTAGAGTATCTTTCAATTCCTCTAAGTGCGCTACACACACATTGTTTTTTTTTTACATAGTTATTTCTTCTCATGTGCTTCTTGTGAACACTCTTATTTTGCTTCTTGGAGGCCAGTTATTTTCCAGTAGCTTTCGGAAGCTTTGCAGGATTTGGGAAATATTTCAGAAACATTGCAGCAAGTGACTTCAAGGGTAAATTCTTCAAGGTTCCAAATCATAGATTCACATACATAGAAGACTCCATGCCCAATAGATACTATAGGCTGCTAATCTCCTTCATATGGTAGGAAGATGGTCCCAAACATCTCTAAAATTGTTATCCAAATAACTCCCCTAGTTATTTGTACAACTCATTTCATATTTTGGCTCTGATGTCTTCGTTGCAGGTTGTGTACACTTCAATTGTCTCATTGGTACATCTCCTCAGTTGTAGTTCCTCATGTGCCTTTCACACTCTTCTTTTTAACTTCTATCCCTTCCATTTTTCTTTTCCTTTATATTCCACTCTTTCCTTGTGTGCACCTTCTATGCATTCATCTTCTTCCCAGTAATTATTCATCCTCCTTGCACCTTAGAATTTATTTCTAAATCAGCTAAGTCCCTAGCATTCGCGCTCCCTTTCTCCTTTTTGTCACACATTATTTTTTAATAATCGGACCTCTCCCATACGTTTCTTCCTTGGGTATTTATCCCATTTCGTCTTACATGCATTACCTTTGCACACACCTTCCCTTTGTTTTATTTTTGTGCCTCATCCTTCCATGTGCATGCCTTTACACCTTCCTCTTTGTTCTCTATGCCACATGGAAATCTGTTAGAACTTGAGTGTATCACATGCAACCTATCAAATCAAGCCACCAGGGCATTGAATCCTTGTAAAAAAAAAGGTGTGTGACACGTGGCAGAAATGATAAATATAATGAACAATTAGCCATTTCTTCAGTCAATCCACACATGCCATGTATCTTGCGTGCCCAATTTACACTACAGATCTTTTAATAGTCATAACTTATGTTCCAGTGCCCAAATCCTTGTGTTCCTATACTTTTTGGAAAGCTGCTGACATGGGCTATATGTTAGGACATTCAAATTCAAATTTTGGTGGGTTTTTGGTGGGTGTGGAGTTGGAAAATGTCTTTCACAACATTATATTTGATATGATTTCTTCAACCACCCATATTTGATCCGATCTGCCTTCCTTCTTTCTCTAAAAAATTCCAAATAGACATGGGAGAGCCTTCCTTGAAAGATTACAGGAAAATTTATAGGTATTAATGGCTCGTGGTTGAGTTTTCAAATTTGATCTCCCTCCTTCTCTTCTTTTCTCATCGATTAATCTATAAATATAAGATCTCTACTCATTGTAAAAGGTTTAGAAATTTTTCGTCCTTTAGTGTTTGCTAAGGATCCTATATATCTGTAATCTTATTCATAAATTTCTAGATCTGGTACATACATGCAATATCATCCTTCTGACACCATTATAACTGACTATGCATATCTAGAATCAATAGAATCATCATCATTTTGTGGCTATCTTTGGCCTTAGCATGTTTTCTTTATTATTTCTTTCCTGTTGTTTGCATTATGTGTTGTTTGTGTCATTTTAAGTTCCTTGCATTTCCATTTTATGGATGTGTTTCATGAAATCAATGGTGTAAATTCTTGTTTGTTTGTGTTACACATGTCTAGCCTTCCCTCGTGCTTTATCTTTCATTTTCACTCAGAATAGCTAGTGTTCATCCCTCTTTTTCTTGTGTTATCACCTCCAGTAGTTAAGTTCTCATTCTATTATTCTTATGTCCCTAGTCCCTTGGCATTATTAGCTTAGTTTTCCCTTTTATATTAGGATAAGGTAGCAGTAGCATTAGAAATAGGTAGAGTAAGTGGCCTTCTCCGGAGATTCATCTCAAGTGTAAAACATCCCACAACTTTGAGACGGATCCATTTTTGTCTCAAACAATTGATTTCTTCTAGATCTGAGACGCGGGTGCATGTTGGACACCTTACAGTCATGATCCACTCTTAAGAAATGGCCTGGGTCTTTTATAATAATCAATCAAGAGGTGGCATTGTCATACACACTCCCCCTTAATGAAAACTTTGATAAGTTCAACAAGGTAAAAAATTGTAGTAGTTCCCAACACACAATGGCTTAGGCGAAGGTATCTACAACAATAATCTCATGATGTTGAAACTAGATTCTTTATCAAGATCAATATTTCCTTCACATAGAGGAGGAATACTTCCTTTAGCTCTTATGTGTATCACTACCAGTGGCGTATTTATCCTCATGGCTCTTTTTTTACTTCACGTGATGGCACCTACATCAATACTTGAATATAAATCTAGATGTAGATCCAATCACAAGATCAACATGGTTGGATTCATGATAGACAACATAATAGGCATAAAAACTAACATAATAATATTATTAACAACTAACCATGTTAGATTACAAATATGTTGAAAAAATTTCAACATATTATGATACTAAAATATTTATTAGATGCAATCAGTATTGGATTCGTCTCCAATACAAGCACAAAGGTGTCCCCAAGTGTCATTTGACATACATATAATAATAATTTACTAATCACATAAAATAATATATCAACAAATATATCTATATACTTTATATTCTATAGTATTTACATAATAAGATAACACTTGATAGATCCACAGCCTCTAAAATAATAGATAAAACTTATTCAAGATATAGTCAAGCATTCATTGAAACCACTATCCATTAAAAAAATTCAACAGTACTCATGGATTTATGTGAATTTTTCTTTGAAAAATGACCATGTAAGCAACCCTTTTGAAGTCTAGACATATCATATATGATCAGATTTTTATGCCAAAAAACATGATTTAATAGTTAATAATGTTGTCTTACTTCTCTTGATTCTAATGAATTATGTTTTTGTTACTACTAAGATATCATGACTATTTTGTACAAAAGAATCATTATCAACAAAAAAAATAGTTATAGAAACCATGCTCATGAAAGCACCTGACACAAGAATCCTAGTCAGAGTCAAGGATTTAAAGATCTCCCCCTCAATGTCCACTTCCATTATAGCATTAGGAAACTGAAAACAAACTTGCAGAACAATTTTAGTTTTAGGATACTTTGAGGAGGGACAAAGAGGCATATTTACAAAAAATGCTTCTCACTAATATGCACAAATTATTTATAACCTCTAGGCACAAATTTATTTGATGACATTAGAAAACATGTTCATGGTTAAATTCTATGGTTGCAACATTAATAAGCCTTAATTACTCTTTATAGGGGACTATAAAAATTCATCATGAATCGACATAACTTCAAGATTTCTTAATTGACTCTTTATAGGGGCTTCATGATGTTTAATATATTACTGTCTTAACTAGACCAGAATTCATCATGAATCAAGAATAACTACCTAAATTCTTCATGAATAAACGTAATTAGGTGCTTCTTGATGAAATACCTGGGTAGAATTCACAGAACTCCCTATGAGATCATTGATAATTTAACATGAATCAATAATATTACCCTTTTTCCTAGCTATAAGATAGGGTTTCACTCGAATATTTCGAGTCAAAGCTATAATATCATTCGTTTTAAGAGCTAAGACTTATCTAAATCAAGATTGGTAGAACTAGCCATTTTAATGCATAGACAGAAATATAGAGATCCATTAAAGCTGAAAAAATCAAGCAAGTCAAATAGAGACATTACTGAACTTTGTCTTTAACATCTTTTACATTTATCATGCAAATGCAAATAGCTCTAAACTTTATCAAAAATTATCTTGATTTGAGCTAAGAGATTTAGAGATCAGATTTTGAAAATTCTTAGTTGAGGTCACATTTACAAGTGAGCTATTCCTAATCTCAGCCCATGAGTCCAATTTATAGATTAGATCCATGAAGTTATTTAGATCTAACGTGAAAGGAGTGATCTCCTAGATATATGTTTTCTATCATGAGTTGAACACATCTGAAAGCTAATTCCAACAAATAAAAGTCATGTGTCTAAAAGAATCTACTCTGTAGGGCATCACATGGCACAGATCATTAGAATGCTAAGGGAGCTAGTTACAAGGTAAACGATTGCTCAAAACATATCCTCGGGTAGACGTGAAACTTTAAAAATCTGATTTGGATTATTATTTCTAGTGTTCTGTAGCATTTTTGAAAGTTTTTACACATCTAGAATCTACTCTTTATGACCAAGACTGATTCCACACTTGTTAAAAGTTCCATTGAATGTGTGTGCTGTGTATAGTGTCTAAATGTTTTTAGTAGGCTTTTCAGCTTAGGATTGAATTTGTAATGCTAGATCTCATAAAATAGAAGACAATTGATTAGGATTATTGTTGATACCATATACTTGAGAAGAATTATGATTAATTGAGAGAGCAATTCTTGATAAGCAATCTGACTTAATGCAAAATAAAAATTCTCCAGTCACTCGATGTAACTTATTGAAAGTTTAATAGCTGACAGACAGAGTATCTAAGTCAGGTAGATCATTTCCATTCTTATACTTAGATAGCTTAAGAATAGGAGATAAAATCCTCGAAATAAACAAAACTTGAGGTGAATTGATTGGGTCCGAATGAAAGGTATAACATCAAGTATCATAGAAATAAGTTTCATAAGTTACAACCATCAAATTGATCTTTACATTTCCTAACATTTTATGTAGGTAATTGACTATTTTCTCATTCCACCTACATGGGTGTTGTAAACAGCAATCTAAAACACAGCTTCATTAATCTTAGACAAAGACCTATTTCCTTCAATGCATGGTTTCTAATTCCTTCTAAATGGCATCTGTAGGTGAGTCACATATGGCCTATACTGACAAATGTAAGAATTCATCTTTAATGCTTTGCAAATAGGATTGGTGAAGAGCTTTGTAGTGCATTTCTGAATGACAAAATGAAACTAAGGTTTTCAAGTGGTATCCTTGTCTCCCTATGGCTGATTTTTTGCAAGACTTACAAACAGTCAATAAGATCTGGAGAGGTGGAAAATCTTTCCATTAGATAACAAGCTTTCAATAATGAAACTCTCTATAATGTTGATAATTTGGATCCATTCAAAAGATGAGCACATTATCTCATGAAGCAAGATAGCAGAACTAATGCCATTTTTAAATGCTCATCTGGACTATGGAGACAATATTATAGGCTTTAATTTCACAAATAATCGAGACAAAAAAATTGATAAGGTGACATATGGAGCAATCTTAAATAGCTATACAAATTTCAAACAACTCTAATGTTAGTCAAAAAAATAACTAGGGACATATGATTGAGATTAAGATCGATTTACAATGATCTTAGTCGGAGTCAAGCTACAATCCTTTACAAGATAACAATTAGGATAACTAATCCAATTAATGGCTTAAGGTTAATTAATTAGGAGCTTAAGACCTAATTGGTTCACAATTTGGAAGAGTTTAAATCAGATAATAACTCATTTTGGTCGAGTTTACAAAGTGAGCTGGAGCCTTCTAAGCTTGGACTCGAGCTTCGCAAAAAGCTACACTAGCTCGAATATAGTTATTTAGAAACTCGAAGGGGGTGAGCTCAAAAGTGAGCTATATGAAGCTCAAAATGAGCTACTTAACAAATAAAATCAAGTTAAATATCCAAGGTGGGGGAAAAAACATGGTACATAGGCTACAATACCAAGAGAGGCATGTGTCGGCTTTAAAAGAGATTGGCCTCTGGTAGATTCACAAAGAAACATAAGTTATAAAACAAAGTTAGAAACAACTGTGGAGACACACGAAAATTCCTTATTGGATCGCATTTTTCGCACTGAAAAAATAATGAATTTATCAAGCTATCGTGGAACAATCATTATTGGTTCAGACTTTCAAAAACTGAAAAAAAGGATCAATAGAAAGACTAAAAGACTGCAAAGCACTGGTGGCATAAAATATGATTGGATCATGCTTCGCAATAGTAGAAATTTGAAAAATTCAACAAAAATTTTGACAAGGTGAAGCCACTCGGCACTTAAAAATTAGATCAGGCTTCACAAAAACAAAAACAATAACATCAAAGCTACTTGGCACCAAATGATTATCGGCTCAAAATTTGTAAAAAAACAAAACTACTGCAAGAAATAAATATTTTTATTTGCTAGAATAGAATTAGAAGCCCCAAACAAACTAGATCTAAATAAATCTTCTAGATCCAAAGTCAAAAAACAACCCAAACGGCTATACACAGTATGAAAACTTAAAATAATCTCACAGACGATGAATTTAGTCCATAAACGAATGACATAAGATATGAAAGAAAATATATAAGCATAAAAATCTCAAACTCAATCTAAACAACCATTTATCCAATATTAAATCAATATTTAGGTGAGAAATGGAAGTTTAAACCTATTTTTATTGAATATGATTGTGGAACTTTTAGGGTTTTACAGATCTATAAATAAACTTCAAAATTCTTTACTCTAGAAAATTAACAGCTCTAGATCAACCCTGTACACACATAATCACCAAGCTTTGATACAATGTTGGATTTAGCAGGGGAAATGTAATCCATAGATCATAGATCCGCCATCAAAAGAAATAACCCCAAAGATTATAGATTATGATAAGAAGTTGATATAGACAAAGACAGCTTGAAATAGATAGCAAATAATAGATCTTAATGAGAAAGAGCTGAAAGAAAATAATAAACAAGAACAAGAGACATATAACACCATATTTAAGTGGAGAAACCTGAAGAAAAGAATACACTGGTAAAGCTTTGTCTTTATTAAGAATTCACACAAGTTTTTAACCCAACACTTTCACTTCACTCCTTTTTCTTTCACAGTGTTCTGTAGAGATATATCACTCGATCATTCAATAAAATTATCATCTATGAAGTCTTACATTTTTATTTCTAGTCTTACATTCTTCTCTTAGTCTTTAATACTAGACTATACAAATGTAAATGTCATTGATAGTCAATCCCAAGAGGGATCACCAAAATCAATGTGGGTGGGTGAATTGGTCATGTTGTTTCACTCTTAAATGTGAAAGACCTTTACAATAAAGTTTTATGAACAAAATTTTAATTTAATGTTGGGCGTACTACAGTGGGGTTATACCACTTGACATTATCACCCCAACATGAATGTCTTCTTCTTGCTCCCTTTTATGAATTTCAAAATGACATTTCTTTGGATGATGAAGTTAAATAAATTGAGGCTTCATTTCTACCCAAATTTGAAGTAATTTCAGGATATATCCTACACAAGATGTGAAATTCCTTGTTTTCAAATAACTGATTCCATGTTGGTTTAGGTTTATGCTCACTATGACAACATAGAAAAAGTGAATTTATCTCCTCTATTAGAAGGCCTTCGAGGAAGTGAAATCAAGGTAATTGTTGATGATCCTTCTTCTAATTTTGATTCTTTATATGATGAACAAGTTTTTGAATTCAAAGAATAAAATATCACATAGGTCAATGTTCCTCCTAAAACATTTTTTGATGATCTAAGAACACATGATCCTTATTGTAATCTATCAAAACAAGAAGAAAATGGTAATGAATGTATAGAAGCTTCTCACAATAATGAGGACTACATCAATTTTGTTTTTTCCAATTATTTGGAATATAAATGGGAATATTAGACTATTACTAGTCATTTTTTTATATTGTCTTCCAACTCTCGATTTCTTTGTTAATTTTGAAAATAATCAGAAGCTCAAATTTTACCTAATTTCGTGATCTCTTAGAAATTGAGAGTAAAAATGTTAATTTTACAAAAAATAGAAGAATGGTTTTCTAAGTAAAAGATAGGAATGAAATATATAAAAAAGGTTATGATGATGGCTTCTTCAATGTTCAAGTTCCAATATGTCCCAAACTAGATTGTCAAGAAAACCAAGTAGAGACATATGACTCTTCTAAATTGATCTTGTGGAGTGGTAACAGTAACAATCATGGGATTGGATCTATTATAGAATATGTTTTTTTATGAATATTGTGCCTTTATGTCATCTCCAGGAAGGTCATTCATGATATTTGATTCAAATCATACACCAATGTAGTCAATGTCAAATTAGATCAATAGTATTATGTTGGTGTGGCCAGAAATTATCATGAGACAAGCCTTCAATGATTAATTTTTTGTAGATATTTGCAAGGAGGAAATAAAAGGTCACATAGGGTTAGTGCATGGTTATATTCCACCACTTCCTCACTGTCAAAGAGAAGAAAAATAAAAATTATATTAAGCTCTTCACTTGAACTTGAAAAATTTCATAGTGCAATATCGATTTGTGAATGGAATACTGTTCCTACCCTTCTTCTGTACCCAAGTAATACTCCCACAATTTTTTTGTTATAATTAGTTGATCATTGTCACTATTGGAAGCTTTATACCTTTAGTGCACATTTTCATAAAGGTGCCTATTTTTTTTCTCACTTAGTTTTTGTTATCGTGAAAAACTTTCTGCATCCATCTCCCTCTCTATAAATACCTTCTACTCATGTGTACATAGTTTCCTAATTTTGGCTTGTTTTCCTTCCCATTTCTCATGGATCTGGATGTATGTTTTTTCAATAAGTTTAGTAGAGTGAGAGTTTCCCCATACAATTATGTTGAATATAATGCATAAGGAACTAGTCTAATAAATGATGAGATTAGAGAGTTTGAAACCACACCTTATTTTTACTTTACACAATCCAAGTCATGTTCCTAGAAAGAGCAAGTTGTTGTCATTTACCAGTAAAATTTCAAAATTTCAACTCATGGGAAAAATATTGAATGTTTTGGTTGTCATTCCCTTGGTAAACCACCTTGAAAAAGGACTTAGATATTTTTTCTTTATCAAAATTCCTTTTTTGGGTAAAAGCAATGTTTCATGGAAATGGAGGAACTATTCCAGCATTCCATTTGTTCCTCACATTATCACTTTTAATGCTTTAGCTAATGAAGTCAGATAAATCAATGTTTGGGTGGAATAGTTGAAATTTTTCTCTTGTTCCTCGAGATCACATATTTTCTTCCTTAACCAATGCCCTTACAAATGAGATGAAATCCATCATGTCGATCTTTGTAGGAACCTCTGGAATGGTTCCGTTGTTCCCTCACTTATCTATTTCCTTGAAAAAAGGTGGCATGTAAATGGTTATAAAATATGATGGACACTGTAAGCACCTCTAGAATTATTTCCATTGTTCCTCTAGTTCCCTGTATCTCTGTAAAAGCCACCAAGTTATAGAATCATGAATATTAGTATTTTATGGAACTGAGGGGATCATTCTTCACTTCCTCGTGTTCCCAAAAACTTTGAGAATCCCAATTAAGATGCATGAGAACTATTTGAAAAAATATGTTGATAAAATAACAACGAAAACATGAATGTCTCAGAAGATATAGTAATTCGCCATGCATGGGTAAGTGCAGCAAGTTGGTGGACATAAAAACCCAAAATTTAGGTACCGCAATCGCGTAATTATTTTTATAGTTTTGGTGATTTTTGAACCTAAAACCACAATCACAATTTGAAACCACAAGCATGGTTTCAAACAGTGATCGTAGTTTGAAACCGCAAGCATGGTTTCAAACCACACTCGCGGTCCTTTGAAAAAAAATAAACTCGCGACTCCTCATTTTCCCCCATTTTTCCTTTCCAGACATGATTTCTCCTAGACCTTTGGCACTTGTGCTTTGAATACCCCAATTTCTCTTCAGACTTCTGGATCATGATAGCTTCAACCATGCTACCAACACAAAGAGGTAAGCCCTCGATTTGATCAATTTGTTTGCATTTTAGGTTATTTTTTGTGATTTTCATGGGTTTTTCAATTTTTTGTTTATGTATATAATTTTTTTGTTTTTTCAGTTACTCGACAAGCTTGTAATCCTACAAACCATCAAAATATTCCTCAAAACCCTCCAAAAATTCCTCAAAACCCTCCAAACATTCCTTAAAAACCATCCTCCAAACATAGATCCACCTATTGTGGCTCCTTTTGTCCCCACGGAACCAACAAGAACACAAGCTGATATCATTGAAAGAATCTGACAAAATAAAATTGTCATTGAGAACCTTATTCAAACTATAAGGCAAAATCATGCCACAAATCTGTCCCACATGACTTTAGCCAACACATTGCAAACATTCATTGGTGAAGTTGACTCCATAACTAACTAAATAGATAGATGGAATACCTTTAGAGGTGATTTTAGGTGTTGGTATGCAGATAAATTATCCCATGTGGCTATAAAAGACAAAAAAATTGGAAAAGAATGCATCTGTGCATTATTTACTAATCCAAGAACCAATGCCCCCCCCCGCAACTACTTGCAAATGGTTCCCAATCCATAGTGCCACGATGACCGAATCAAGAAAAAAAATTAGGACCGATTGTGGATTTTTTTATATCCACCATGCAAAAACAATGAGGTTCCTGTCTATTTTTTGAAAAAATTATATTGCAAGTTTTTGCTTAATGAGGTCCCAAATTATTTTTACTTTTCTGAGTTTAATGGGCAAGGAAGTGGCTCTATACAGATTATACCTGGTGCATGCGTAGGTTAACCAAGGATCCCCCATGCCCAAAAATGTCCACTACCTTCAGTTATCCCTCTTACAATGAAGGAGGTTGTGGAGATTGACACACTATATGTATTAAGGGAGCTCATTGACACTTTGACCTAGCATAATGATCAAATTGCATCTGGTGTTTTTGGTAGAGGTACAAGTTATAGCACACCACACCACTGCGGGTGAGACATCATTTGTTGGATCACATGATTTCTTTTATCTAGATGAGATGATGGCTGATGTTTTTGGAACGGGTGTAAAGGATGTTGGTTTTTCACAGGTAAATGTCAAATACATATTTAATATATATACAATAGTTTAATTCATGTTTGATATTTTAATATATATGTATTTGATTGTACGTCATGTACATACATGTAAGAACTAATTTTTTATTTTATTTTAAATAGCAAGAGCCAGTGAAGGAAACATCCAGCGTCGACATGCTAGCTACTGCAGCTGGGCCTGTTATAAATCTAAGTTACAAGTTGTACTTAAATTTCAAATTTCATTTGATTGTGCACTTTTATTGTTATAATGTTTCACCTGTACATGTACATATTAATATATGTTTGTCTTTTATACACAGGATCCTAGCAGGTCATCATCTACTCTAGGAATTGAGGCTACTGGCACACCTCACATGAATTTTATGTAGGTTAGTTTCTCTTTACACTATGTTTCTAATTGTGGAAGTTCACATGGATTATGTTTTGGGTTTATTATGTGGCAGTCATGTAGATTAATATTAATTTGTACATGTTTTTTGTATAGCTTATAACTTCCAAAGAGACTCCTCCATATATATAGACTATGGAGGTTGTTGTAGATACTGCCATAACATCTGCATATCCACTACCTGAGGTACAATTTTTTGAATTTGTTAAATTTTTGAGGAATTGTTTCTTATTACTTAAATCTACAATATCAAATTTTGTACATGAAATATTTAATTTGAAGTTTAATTATTTGTATGTATCTTACCCCTCGTGAGTCTATTGTTGTCCTTGCGATGCGTCAATGAAAAATTGATAGGGATCATGACATTGTGGTAATATTTCACATGTATTTTAACTAAATTCTAAGTTTCTAAATTTTGAATATATTTTAAAAATTTGGGTGATAAAAACTTGTTGTTTATGAATGTATAGGTTAGGTTGCAAGCCTGCTTAGAGACACCTATGACCACACAGATGAAATCCGTAGTGGCATCTCCCTTCACTACATCCCCAGGTTGTAGACATACTACTTCTAGTAGGGCGAAGAGAGGGAACATGTTTCATGATTAGATTCATATGACCTGGATTAGATAGATATATATATATATATATATATATGGGCCATTTGGTCCTAGTTCATGATTCTTCATATAGTCCATTGTATATATATCCTTATATGACTGCATGTGGTCCTATATGTATGACACACTTAGTTCAAGATGAACACATGTTAGGAACTTGTATTTTTAGAGATGTGCATCCAGCACACTTAGTTTGAGATGTACACATGTTATGAACTTATATTTTCAGAGACGTGCATCCAACAAACTTAGTTTGATACATTATATATCCATGTGTTGGTTTTCATAACGATATTACTTCTATGTTTGATTCAATTTCATTGCACATGATATCCTTCTATGTATGTATGTTCTATGTATATTAGTTCTATATGTATGTTTGATTTAAAATTTAAAAACTATGGTGCAACATATATGAATATAACGTTACTATGGTGCAATATTGCATGGTACAATTGTTAAGAAATTAATGAAACATTTATGTATTGTTTTAGAGATTATCCCATTAATAGGGATTATCTCATTGATCAATAAATACACCTTAATATCTCTTTATAATTTGGTGCTATGCCAATCAACTAAGAAGTTACACATGATTTGATTATCGTAAGTAGATTCACTTCCCTGTTAAGTCTTATATGTTTTTGTATTCAAGCAGACACTTTTAAAACCCCATTTTTGTATACCCTACAATTCTTCTAGTCCAAAATACACATTTTTGTGAGGGGTTTTGTCAAATAATTCACATCCTTAAAATTCCAAGGTATTTGAAAAAATTTCAAGGTTCTTCAATGAATTTTAAAACAATATATCACTTGGAATTTGTGAACATTCTTTACATATTTATTTAGGATGTTTATACATATGTTACAACATATCAATCTAGATAAGAACACATAAATATGTATATAATGTATATTTTCAAATAATTCACATCATGGTGGGCTCTAGGGAGGCCCAGATTGGTGTCATAACACCTGATACGGAGCCTTCTTGGCATTCCTTGAGCCTTCGTGGCATAAATGTTTACAAACTACCTTTTCTAGGAAGTCCTAGGAAATGAACAGAGGTGAATAATGAGAAGTCATGCCTCAAGACATTGTAAAACCAAACCAACTACGCTGACATATCTGGGTGGCCAGGTGAACACTAGAGGAGGCGTCATTTTAGTGTGCAACAATGTTATTGATTCTGGGCTACTTTGTTGGGGCATACTCCCTTAAGAGCCATGAGACCAAAAAATCATTCAACTTCGATAGGTGACTATGTGGACTCTATGGCACCTAAGGACATCTCATTTGATCCTACACCTCGGTGTAGGGACACTCTACAATATCCTGTCTCTTTTTTTTCCTTCTCTAATCAGTGCTCTCTCTGCCCTAATGTTTGCAAACGCGCGAAATAGTGTAGTTTGAGACAGTGTAAGGCTGTCAAACACTATATTTTGCAAACAGTGGGTAATGGAACCAAACCGACTACGCCAAAACATTTGAGTGGCCAGGTCAATGCTAGAGGTGTTGTTTTGGAGTGTGACAACATCGTTTCTTTTGGGCTAGTTCGTTCAGGCATAGTCCCTTAAGAGCCTTAAGACCAAAAAATTATTCAACTTCAACGAGTGACTACGCGCATTCTATGGCACCTAGAGACGTCTTGTCCAATCCTAAACCTAGGATTATGGACCCTCTACCATATGATGTCTCATTTTTTCCTTATCCAAACGGTGCTCTCATTGCCCTATTGTTTGCAAACATGTGAAATAGTGTAGTTCGAGATAGTGTAAGGCTGCCAAACGGTATATTTTGCAAACGGTGGTTCGTGGCACCAAACCGACTGTGCAAAAACATCCAAGTGGCTAGGTGAATGCTAGAGGAGGCATAATTTGGGTGCGTGACAATGTTGTTTATTTCGGGCTACTTTGTTTGGGCATAGTCCCTTAAGAGCCCTGAGACCAAACAATCATTCAACTTTTACGGGTGACTATGCAGACTCCATGACACCTAAAGATGTCTTGTCATATCCTAAACCTTGGCATAGGGACCCCCTATAATAGCCTGTCTTAGTTTTTTCCTTCTCCAATCGGTGTTGTCGTTACCCTATTATTTGTAAACACATGAAATAGTGCAGTTTGAGATAGTGTAAGGCTGTTAAACACTAAATTTTGCAAATGGTGGGTCATGGCACCAAACCAACTATTTCAACATGTCTAAGTGGCTAGGTGAATGCTAGAGGAGGAATCATTTTAGTGCACGACAACATCGTTGCTTCCGGGCTATCTCGTTCGGGTGTAGTCCCTTAAGAACCCTGACACCAGAACATCATTCAACTTTGACGGGTGACTACGCACACTCCATAGTACCTAGAGACATATCATCTAAATGTAAACCTTAGTTTAGGGACCCTTCATAATATCCTATCTCAATTTTTTCCTTCTCCAATCGGTGCTCTCGCTGCCCTATTGTTTGCAAACGTGCCAAATATTGCAGTTTGAGACAGTATAAGGCTATAAAACGGTATATTTTACAAACGGTGGGTCATGACACCAAACCATCTATGCTAAAATGTTTGGGTGGCTAGGTGAACACTAGAGGAGGCATTGTTTTGGTCTACAACAATGTTGTTACTTTCGGGCTAACTCATTCGAGCATAGTCCTTTAAGAGCCCTGAGACCAAAACACCGTTCAACTTTGACGGGTGACTACGCACACTTCGTGGCACCTTGAGATGTCTTGTTTGATCCTACACCTTGGCATAGGGACCCTCTACAATATCCTATCTCTGTTTTTTCTTCTTCAATCAATGTTCTTGTTGTCCTATTGTTTACAAATGCGCCGAATAGTGCAGTTTGAGATAGTGTAAGGTTCTCAAACGGTATATTTTGCAAAAAGTGGGTCATGGCACCAAACCAACTATGCCAACACATTAAAGTGGCTAGGTGAATGCTATAGGAGGTTTTTTTTGGTGCGCAACAATGTCATTGCTTCCGGGCTATCTCATTTGGGTGTAGTCCCTTAAAATCCGTGAGACCAAAACATCGTTCAACTTTGATAGGTGACTATACACACTCCATGGCACCTAGAGATGTCTCATGAAATCCAAAACCTCCACATAGGGACCCTCTTCAATATCCTGTCTTGGTTTTTTCCTTCTCCAATCGGTGCTCTCGCTGGCCTATTGTTTGCAAACGCGTGCCAAATAGTGCAGTTTGAGATAGTGTAACACTATCAAACACTATATTTTACAAACGGTGAGTCGTGGCACCAAACCAACTATGATGAAACATCCAAGTTGCCAAGTGAATGCTAGAGGAGGTTTCGTTTTGGTGTGTGACAACTTCGTTTCTTCCAGGCTACCTCATTCAAATGTAGTCCCTTAAGAGCCCTGAGACCAAAACATCGTTCAACTTCAATGGGTGACTACATGCACTCTATGGCACCTACAAATGTCTCGTATGATCCTACACCTCAATGTAGAGACCCTATATAATATCTTGTCTCAGTTTTTTCCTTCTCCAATCGGTGCTCTTGCTGCCCTATTGTTTGCAAACACACAAAATAATGCAGTTTGAGATAGTGTAAGATTGTCAAACGTTATATTTTGCAAACAGTGGGTCGTGGCACCAGACCGACTACACCGACACATATGGATGGCTAGGTGAATGCTAGAGGAGGTGTTATTTTGGTGTGTGATAATGTTGTTTTTTCCAGGCTACCTCGTTCGGGCGTAGTCCCTTAAGAGCCCTGAGACCAAAACATCATTTAACTTTGATGGGTGACTACGCAGACTTCGCGGCACCTAGAGACATCTTGTCCAATCCTACACCTCAGCATAGTGACCCTCTATATTATCATGTCTCAGTTTTTTCCTTCTCTAATCGGTGCTCTTGCAGACCTATTGTTTGCAAACACGTAAAATAGTGCAGTTTGAGATAATATAAGGCTGTCAAACGTTATATTTTCCAAACAGTGGGTCGTGGCACTGAACCAACTACACCGACACATATGGGTGGCTAGGTGAACACTAGAGGAGGTGTCATTTTGGTGCATGATAACGTTTTTTCTTCTGGGCTACCTTGCTCGGGCGTAGTCCCTTAAGAGCCCTGAGACCAAAATATCGTTCAACTTCGACAGGTTACTACGCGGACTCCATGGCACCTAGAGATGTCTTGTCTAATCCTAAACCTCAGTGTAGGGACCCTCTACAATATATTATCTCATTTTTTTCCTTCTCCAATCGATGCTCTTGCTGCCCTATTGTTTGCAAACGTGCCAAATAGTGCAGTTTGAGACAGTGTAAGGTTGTCAAATGGTATATTTTACAAACAGTGGTTCGTGGCACTGAACCAACTATGCCGACATGTCTAGTGGCTAGGTGAATACTAGAGGAGGTGTCTTTTTTATGTGTGACAACGCCGTTACTTCCGGGCTATCTCATTTGGGTATAGTCCCTTAAGAGCCCTGAGACCAAAAATCATTCAACTTCAACAGGTGACTACAAGCACTCCATGGCACCTAGAGATGTCTCGTCTAATCTTACACCTTAGTGTAGGGACCCTCTACAATATTATGTCTTGATATTTTCCTTCTCCAATCAGTGCTCTCGATGCCCTATTGTTTACAAATGTGTCAAATAGTGTAGTTTGAGACAGTATAAGGCTATTAAACGATATATTTTACAAATGGTGGGTCGTGGTACCAAACCAACTATGCCGACACATCTGGGTGGCCATGTGAATGCTAGAGGAGGCATCATTTTGGTGTGCAACAACACCATTTCTTCTGGACTACTACGTTCGGGCATAGTCCCTTAAGAGCCCTAAGACCACAAAACTGTTCAACTTCGACGGGTGACTACACAAAATCCATGGCACCTAAGGACATCTCGCCTGATCCTAAACTTTGGAATAGGGACCCTATATAATAGCCTATCTTGTTTATTTCCTTCTCCAATTGGTGCTCTCCCTGCCCTATTGTTTGTAAACACATGAAATAGTGCAATTTGAGACAGTGTATGACTGGAAAACGCTAAATTTTGCAAATGGTGGGTTATGGCACCAAACTGACTATGCTGACACATCTGGGTGGCTAGGTGAATGCTAGAGGAGGCATAATTTTAGTGTGCAACAACGTCATTGCTTCCGGACTACCTTGTTCAGGCGTAGTCCCTTAAGAGCCCTAAGACCAAAACATCATTCAACTTCGACAGGTGACTACATGCACTTTGTGACACCTAGAGACATCTTGTCTGATCCAACACCTCATAATAGGGACCCTCTACAATAGCCTATCTTGGTTTTTTTCTTCTGCAAGCAGTGCTCTCGCTGCCCTATTATTTGCAAACACGTAAAATAGTGCAGTTTGAGCCAGTATAAGGCTATCAAACGATATGTTTTGCAAACGGTGGGTCGTGGCACCAAACCAACTACACTGACACATCCAGGCGGCTAGGTGAACACTAGAGGAGGCATTATTTTTTTGAACGACAACGTCATTTCTTCCAAGCTACTTTGTTCAAGCGTAGTCCCTTAAGAGCCCTGAGACCACAAAATCGTTCAACTTTGACCCGTGACTACACAGACTCTGTGGCACATAAGGATATCTCATCTAATCTTTCACCTCATCATAGGGACCCTTTACAATAGCCTATCTTAGTTTTTTCCTTCTTCAATTGGTGCTCCCGGTGCCCTATTGTTTGCAAATGTGTGAAATAGTGTAGTTTGAGACAACATAAGGATGTCAAACACTGTATTTTACAAACGGTGGGTTATGGCACCGAACCAACTATGCTAACACATCTGGTAAGTCAGGTGAATGCTAGAGGAGGCATCGTTTTGTTGCATGACAATGTCATTGCTTCCAGGCTACCTCGATCAGGTATAGTCCCTTAAGATCCCTAAAACCAAAACATTGTTGAACTTCGATGGGTGACTACACGCACTTCGTGGAACCTAAAGACATCTCTTATGATCCTACACCTGGGCATAAGGACCCTATATAATAATATGTCTCAGTTTTTTCCTTCTCTAATCGGTGCTCTCGCTGCCCTATTGTTTGCAAACACACAAAATAGTGCAGTTTGAGCCAGTGTAAGGCTGTTAAATGGTATATTTTGCAAATGGTGGTTTGTGGCATCGAACCGATTGTGCACATGTGTAGGGATGGTCTTGGAAACACTTAGAGAGTTGTCATTTTGTTTCTCTAAGCTCCAGGTGCTTCTGGGCTACCTCCTCCAGAGCCAAGAACCCCCTCCATAGGTACATAAATCATTGTTAATTGCTTATCTTTTCTTGTAAAATAATGAAAGCTTCTCTTAGCTTCAAGAATTTACAATTCTCTACTAATAGTGCTGTTAGGAAATAAGGGATAAAATATGTGGAATAATCCCTTACAGAATCGTAACAGTAGAAACTAATATGCAGAAAAGATTACAGATCTCAAATAAAAGTGTAGAATAAATAACACAACACAGAAAGATAGTATTTAACGTGGTTCACCTAATTTGGGATACGTCCACCAAGAATCACTTGCTCAGATTTTATTACAAGCCTCCACTCTCTCAATACAATACCCATATCTGTTTGGAACTATGCTCAACAAACTCTACAGAATTCACACCCGAATTCAAAGCACATCTGCAATGTTTTTCTTGTCTCTATCATATAAATAGACAACTGCTTAAGCAGTTTTACAAAACCATGGGTATCAAAACAATGGGCAAAAAACAAAACCGTCCCATAAACCTATGGGTAGCCGAAGAGGCAGTTTTAGAAAACAATGGGTACCGAAAAATCATGGGCCCAAAAACAGCCCATAACGGTTACCCAATACCCATGGGTTGATAAACCACCCATGAAAATTTTCTTCGAGGGCTTCACCCCCCAACCCCTTTGACCCGCTCACTGGCAAGCGGGACCGCCGTAAAAATATCCGAGTGTAACACATAGAAGGTGTACCAAAATCTAACATGAAAACAGGCTCCACAAACATAACAATCTCCCACCATGTGAAGGTGGAAACTTTTATGGCACCACTAACTTGCACATAAAATTGTTAGTCAAATAAATTTAAGTTTCAAATCAAAACCATACTAGATATATAAAAAATACAAAAATTTAATAAAATATATGAACTTAAATTTATCTAACTAACAAATTTATATATACCAAAAAAATTATATCAAAGAAATTATATATACCATACATGAGCATTGTAAATTCATTCCACATAACCATCAGGATTAGATCTACTCTGAATAGTAGACAAGGTTGATTCATGATCTGACTCTCAAACCTTCCAAAGAATCTTGTTATTAGACCTTCATTGATATCTATACAGCTAAATATTTGTCGCTAGAACTATATGCAAATATAATAATATTTTCCTGTGTGTCTCAAAGTCTTCAAACACCCAAATAGAGGATTTTTTTAATGGATTTCGTCAAAGCCATGTAGCAAAACTAGTAGCAAGTACACGATGCACAATATTACTATCCCTAGTGCATCTCTTGACACCAATAGTGTGATATGCATCATAAAGGTTTTCAACAATTGTAGATTTTTGACCACATATATTAGATGTTGGCAATTCTAAGGTGTTTAATGTAGGTCTCATTTTAATCAATTTCATCAAAGTAACCAACAATTGACATCTTTGGGAATCATTTAAAATTTCAAAATGATTATCCCAAATTTTAGTGGCTTTCTTTTGATTTTCCGTTTAGAAATTTTTTCAGACATTGGTTTCAAAATGTTTTCATCAATTTCAATAAAATAATTAGGTTTCTTACAAAAACTCCTAGGAGGTTTTTTTGTCAAATTTTATTTGTCTACAATTTCAACCTGAATTTCTTTATTCACATTTTCATTATCTCCTTCAATTTCAACATTTGCTATATCATGAGTATTTATTCTTATTCAACATTAACAGTAAAAACATCTTCATCATGAGTGTTTAATTCAACTTCAACATTGACAGTAAAAACATTACCTAGTTTCTCATTGCTTACAATAGTATGGGTTGAAGATGAATCTCTTCTTGATTCACGAAGATTGTGCATTCACTCAAAATTTTGAAATCTGTTTGCCTCTAATTCATTTGGTGTTTTTTTAATTACTGACTTCGTTTTTTGACTTCATTTCTTATCTCCCGTGATGTTTTACTTCTGGTGATAAGAAAAATGTGCAGAAGATGACATAATTTTACATTAATTCATATGGTAAATTCAAACAGTAAAAATCACATGGCAATTAGAATATTGGGATGTGTGTAAATATGATTTAAGAAATGTGATTACACTTTAAAAACCACACTCATGGTTTATAAAGTGTGATCGTGGTTCTTTTTATAAAACCCACGATCGTGTTATAAAACCCACGATCGCGGTTTATAAACCATGATCACGGTTCTATCTGTATCATCAAATCCAACCCTAAGCCTTGGGAAATCTTTTATTTTTCCAACCAAAGCTATGGAAGGTCATCATGAAGTGTAAAAGGTCAAAAAACTTCAAATTTGCTCTTCCACAGAGTTGAACCATGCTGAAAAACTAAAAAAAATCACAAAAATGGTGCTATCACGTAGGGGAGACTATTAGCTTCGTATAAATATTGATTTTAAAGTGAATAAAATAAGATAAATATCATTTTATAATATTTTACTAACAATAAGTCTTTAAGACATTGTTTCCCGCGAATGTTCATGTCTACGTTTAAGACTACAACTTTTGTTTCTCTTATCAAAACATGATAAAACTTATACTATCCCAAGTGTGGAGAAATTCTATACACATTAATGTATGTATGTATGTATGTATGTATGTATGTATGTATGTATGATTTCGATATTTTTTATATAGTTATGGAAGGAAAACGGAAAGCGCTCCGTTTTCTAAATCTTTTCAGACCACTTTCACAGAAAAAATCATGAAAAAATATTGCTCAAAAATATAAAAAATAAAATCCATCCCAAGACAAACAACTACATCTAACTTTTCACCAAATGAAAAAAAAATAACAAGATTTGGCTATCCAAATCGCGAGCAAACGAACTACAATCTTATAGGTTTTTTTTTTTAAAAACCAAGTCATATAATTTTAAGTGTTTAATATAGCTAAACTTGTCTGTTTTTTTTTTAAATAGTATTTTAGAAACAAGATTCCAGATGATACGATTCATATTTATATAATTTTTTCTAATTTTGAGTGCGCATATTGCTAATAATCCCTACAAGTTGAGATTTTGTTGTTTTTTGCAATATAACATCCACTTATGACCCCTTTTTTGTCCACAACTTGTTGCGCTTACCCGCATATGATCTTGAAATGAATCTTTTAGATTCAAGTAAATTGTGTGAAAATTCATTCATATGAGGGAGGAGATTGGAAATCCTAATAGAGTTATATTTCTGTAAAGAATTACTGAACAACAAGCTGAAAAGGTGAAGTAGAAGTAAAGATAATCAATAACCTTGAAATAAAGATGAAAAGGCCCCGTGTGATCAAACTTGTGCAAAACATGACAAAACAAATGAAATATTCTCTAGATGTGATAAAGGAAAGGTTTAATACAATTGAACAATCTCTCAAATTCCTAATTCACATGAAGCAAGGATATGGGTATAGGATTAATAGTCATATTATTTTATTAACATGCTCATCAAATCAATTAAATATTAGAAATGGGTAAAATATTATGTAAAACCCAAGTTGAGTCAACTTGAGGTTAGGGGTATCTTAGGTTAAAAGTAGTTATAACTAATTTTGGTGGATAATTCCTATAAAAGGTTTGAAAACTATTGTAAAGTATCTCTATTATTCTCTTTCTTTGCCTCTCTTCTCACCTTTTAAGTGTTGAAGGATAATAATTTTAACTTTGTGGACATTATTTTTCTTCCTATTATCATAAATGCAGTGATTTTATCACTAGTACATTAATACTCATCCATTGTAAAGTATGTCATTCTACTTTAGATCTGATGATGTTGTTGATGTTATATTTCCTTCGTGGTGTATTCGATGCTCTAATATTATGAAGTTTTATTGGTTGTTAAGGTTCATGGACTTTGTGTCATATCCATGCATTCTAAAGGTGATAAATACTTTTTCCTTTGTATATTTGCATTCATAATTCTATTCTTCCCTTCATGAGAGATATAAAGGTTTTGTTTTTTGTTTACATTTGGGACATATCAACATTTCAATGATTCTATTATGTTGTATATTTTGCATCTTTCCCATTTCCCCTCTTTATTTCCTTTTGTAATTTTGTTTCCCTTTTTCTCTTTCTATTTAAAAGCACCAAAACTAAAAAACCCCATCATACAAGGGAACTTACAGTCTCAAATGTAAAGGAACGTCGCCCTATTAATAGGTGACATTTTCTAATTGTTATTTATTTTATAGCTCTTTTTTTGGGTGAATCAATAATATATAGTGAAATAAAATCCAACAAAAATGGAATTACCAACTTTCCACTTGGGACTTGATGTAAATGAAATATATTCTCAATTTGTTTTATCTATTTGATTATATCCTTCTCATTGAACTTATGCATTTCTACTTTCAGAATAATCTTCCACCACTAGCTAAAAGTTCGACTAGTTTTTGCATAGGATCCCCCTTAGTTGGTATGATTTGGATTTTAGGTTTTGTTTCTGTAATAATCCATGTTAATTAAATGTGAATTCATGTGAGTATTCATGCTTAATAAAGTGAGCATAAACTATTTCCTCGATGAGTTAAACCCTTCAGTCAATTCACCATGTATTATGAGGTTAAGGTTACTATCCAGTGTTAGAATATTTTGGTTTTAGTATGTTGGAATATGGTCCTATAGGTTTTTTCATTGACATAAAACCAGATTAATTATAAATTTGATGAAGGTGTAGGGTCATATGATGATTTGTATTATGTTAACATGATGGTTTAGGTGAGTTCATGATGATATAGGAAGATTCAATGAGGATTGTTTACTCTTCTAAGCCCATTCAGGTACCTAGGTGATGTTGCATGGTGGTATGAGATTCTTGGTTTCTTTAGAATCATTTTTTAATTATGGATATTAGGTTTATAGAGTGCTTGAGAACTCACATCAGTTGCAAGGTGCAGGTACAAGTGATTGATCATGTTTCAGGTGCTCATTTAGAGCAGGTATAGATGTTAGTGGGTATGAGAATAAGCTTTAGAATTATATGAACTCATGGATTCATGTACTCAGGTGTATTATGGTGTACCAAGTATGTTTGGGTAATCTTGATTGCTTTCATGATGTGTTACAGTGTTCTTTGAGTTGACCCTAGCTTCTGCAATGTAAACCCAAAGGGGTTGCTATACAAGTCTTAATGTCTAGAGATTTTGAGACATCATGATGAATTTAAGATGATTGGAGAATTTATTATGATGTTTCATGGTTCTTTTAGAAAACTTTTAGGATGTTAGGATTTTAAATTTATAAGATATGTCAGTTTTGGTGAGATGGGGTCAAGAACTAGTGCATTTCCAGATCGAAATGGAACTTCTGATGCTCACTTTGAATTATTTTCTTTGCATGTGACCTTGTTGCTTTCAGGTATGTTTATAAATTGAGTCTATATGGTTTCACAAAAAAAATATTTTATTTCATCGTCACATTTTTATGAACAAATGTGAAGAAGGTAAATAACTTTTTATGTGTTTAAAACCTTAGCTTGAAAGCGGATTGAGAGAATTGATTCCTAAGTTTCCATAATTTATTCCTAGTTAATGAATTATTATTATAACATGTATAATAATCCCTCATATTTCCATAAAGGTATTTTTAGTGCATAACAGGTATGGTAGAGGACATCACGATGATTGGACCCCACTCAAATAGGTTTGTTTCTTAAGAAGATTGTTTTGGGACAAGGTTGTCCAAAGGAGTCACAAGATAAATTGACATTATGGAATGTATGTGAGTTTTTTTGTTATTTAAAAACATGTTTCAAGACATTTTTTATGTAGTTACATGTTCAAATGAGTTTCATTTAGGTTGACTGGTCAAAGGGCAGTTTTGAGGCAATAAAAAGTAGTCTTTAATGAAACAATCATAATAGGAGCTAAAAAAGGATTTATGAAGTGATTCAAGCTATGTTGAAAATAGGATTTAGATATATTTCCATTGATATGTTTTTTTTATCATTATTATGATTTTTTGTACAAGGTTTCCTGGTCATTTTTTAGACAGGAAGAGTTTTTCCAGTGTAGGATAGGACATGATCTTTTGAAAGTTTTGAGTTGTTTGAAGCATTATATATTAGGTGATGCTTTATATCACCTATAATTTTAATAGGGATGAATTTTCATCAAATTAACCCATTTATAGTTATTTATTTTTACTATTAAGGTGTTACTAGATGATCTTTGAAAACTACTTTTTGGGCAGGTTGATTTGGTGAAGACAAAAGTAGTTGTTCTTTGAGGAGGTGATTGATTCAAGACTTATAACTTGATTATAAGTGTTATCCAGGATCTTTAATTTCCATCAAGTGGTCACATGACATATTTTGGTAGTTTTTAAGTGATATAGTGTCATAATTAAGGTTTTAGGGTCTTGAAGGGTGTAGGAAACAACAATTTTGAGAAGAACAAAGAGCAGTGGTCCCATTAACTGAAATAATATGATTGTTTGAGATAATTGAGAAAATGTATTATTTTTAAATTTTAATTTAACATGTTTCATGATTTATGGGTCATGAGTAAGTATGGTTTTGATGTTAGGGAAAAAAAAATTTGTGTCCATGAGGATTTTAGTCATTTTTGGAGCACATAATGATGTTTTTAGCTAGGTTGACCTACTTGGGTCACTTATGACTATTATGATTTGAATTTGGGATGTTTTGATTATTTTTGGGTTGATTGAAAGGAGGTAAAGTGTTTTTTTTTAAATTTTAAATGTAAAGGAGCTTATAAAACCATTGTTTGGGGTGCTTTTTGAAGTTAGTTGTGTGTGTGTGTGTGTGTGTGTGTGTGTGTGTGTGTGTGTGTGTGGCCTAAATGAGAGATATTTATAGGATTTGAAGCATTAATTGAGGGTAAGATCAAGTTTTTTATAGGTTGAATAATATCATCAAGTATATGTGTAAGTGTTTGAAGCTTTAAAAATGAAGAAAGTAATTAAATGTGAGAGATTGAAGACCTAGGGTTTATATGAGGGTTTGAAGAAGTGAGAGATGAATAAGTGGTCTCTATCAGTTGTGGAAAAAATAAATTAGAGATAAAAACATCATGAGTTCATTGAGTGGGTTTTTCATCATCTTGCGGGGTTCTAGCCTCCTTGCAGAGTTTGTGCTTCATAAAATTAGGAATGATATTCCTTGTAGAGTTGGTGCTCTATGTAGACACCTATAATTACGCCCAAGCAATTTAAATACTTAAATTGCACTAATTATCCCCTTTCTGACAAGTCAACGATGTATCATCAAAAGCACTTATTTTCCCCCATATCATCATTAATTAATTACACTAAGCTAATTAATTAAGTTTCCTATCCAACAAATACCCTAATTAACGACCTTCCGTTAATAAATCACCCCTTCTACCTAGACTAATTAATTATTATTAATTAATGAGCTTTCCCTTCCATTTAACCAATAAATCAATATTTAATTGATTTAATCTCCTTTTAATAGCCTAAAATTGTACTAATATTCCTCTAATTATCTTCTATAAGCTTACATCTAACTATTAGTTAATCACCTTTGATAAATTAAAACACCCCCAACTCCCATGACTTGCTAAACATGTATTAAACCCTTCTAAAGTAAGGTTACCTTTAATAAAGAAACCTTATCCATTCCTAATCATGTTTTACCTTTATCTCACATTCATGAGAATGTGTTGAATCCTTTATCCTTTGGGCTATATAAAGAGCCCTCCACCTACCTTTTTACTTACACCTAACTTTCTAAGAAAAAAATGCAAAGCATATAGTAAAGAGACTAAGAGCTTGTACCTTGCCCTTTTGAGAGTTCATCATCTTGAAGAGTTAAGCCGCTTTCTTAAAGTGCTTCGGTCATATGGGAGATGTCAAAAGGGTCTTGTAGCCCACACTTTGATTAGCCCCCATTCCTAGGTTCTTGGAACATTAAGGACAACTATTTTGATAGCCATGGAGCTTACTTAGGTCCATTCATTTATTGTTGTTAGAGACTAGAGGAGTTTAGAGTATTTAGCATTGTTAGTTTCAAAGTTTGTATTATGAATGCTAGCATCTAACCCTTGTTTAATTCTTATCATGATGGTGTTTTATGCTTTGTTTTAGCTAAATTGTAGAACTATTTAGTTGGGTAGTTCTTGCTTCATTTGATTTAGCATTAACCAAAGTATACATGCACACATTTGGCACACCCGATGGGACTTACTCCATTGTCCTTTGCACTAATTTCATGTTTTTGTAGTTAAGTTTTATTTTGATTACTAACCCTCTTTTACACATGTTGATCTAACTTGTTTTTCTTAACTTGTTTTGTTGAGTTTGCATGTGTTGGGTATTCCTTGTAGGTATGAAGGAGGTGAAGTGCTGTCAAAATTGGAATTGATGTGAACATTTCAAGATTTCATCATGTTTTCATTTTAGAGCTTACTTTTTCAACATTTTACATGCTAGTTTTTCAATTTCTTGAAAATTTTCAATTCTTGGGCATGTAGGTTAGTGTTTGATAGTGCTGAGTCTTCTATTTACTTATTAATGTGGTGGGTTGCTGTCAAAATTTAATATTGGTGAGAAAATTTCAAGATTTCATCATGCGTTCATTTTTAGAGCTTACTTTTTCAACATTTTTACATGCTAGTTTTGTCAATTTCTTGAAAATTTTCAATTCTTGAGCATGTCGGTTAGTGTTTGATAGTGCTGAGTCTTTTATTTACATATTAATGTGGTGGGTTTCTGTCAAAATTTAATATTGGTGAGAAAATTTCAAGATTTCATCATGTTTTCATTTTTAGAGCTTACTTTTTCATCATTCTACATGCTAGTTTTTTCAATTTCTTGAAAAATCTTAGATTCTTGAGCATGTATGTTAATTTTGATAGCTTTGAGTCTTCTATTCATATTTATGTGATGGGTTTTTGTCAAAATTGAATCTTGATGAAAAAATTTGCCCTTTTTGTAGATTAAGAGACATTTTTTTTTGACATTTTTTGAGTGCATGTCAAGTGCATACCCATGAGCATAAGAGCATATGTGTAAACCCATCTTCCGAAGGCCATAACCTTTACTTCCGGAACTTGAAATGAATCCATTTTTTTGCATTGGAAAGGTATTGAAGTTAAATATGCATGAAAACATAAATTTAGGATTTATACTTACAGAAGTTGTAGGATTTTTGTTATTTTAAACTGGTCATTTTCTAACATGTCGAATGTTTTGATGAATGTTGTATTTCCATGCTTTACTCGATTTAGACCAAAGTGTGTGTATGCTATTCTCTGCACCTTTGGTGATCTTGAGAATCAAAAACAACTTGATCTCTATCTGTTAACATTGGGATTAAACTTGGAAACTTGATTATTCATTTTGCTTAAGGGAATGAACCTTTTACAAAGCATTTTTCAATGGTCCTTTGATTTAAAGTTTTCCATTTCTATATAGTTGGGATAAATTTTGTGTATGCTCGTCTCTTGCACCTTAGGGTGATCTTCAGAATCAAAATCAAATTTAGTCTTCATTTTATAACATTTGGTAAATTAGAAACTTCATCTTTCACTTTTGGTTTAAGGGAATGAACATTTATCAAGAATTTTGTATGGTTTATTGATTGAAAAAGATTTTCTTGTACTTTTAGTTGGATTATTTGTTGTGTATGCTCTTCTCTTACATCCTTGGATGATGTTGAGAATCAAAAAGCAACTCTTACTCCTCTTTTAAATAATGTTGATTTTCTTGGAGAACTACTAATGCTTGAGTGCAGGACCTAAAATCGCTTGTCAAATAAAGGAAGAACCAAAAAAAAAAATCAAAAACTACTAATAACAGTTGTTATAACAGGTTGCCAAAAGGTGTTCAAGCAAACCACGCCTAATTAAACAGATAAAAAGAACAACATATTCAAACACTGTATTGCAGGTTTCGGAAAAGGGTGTGTCCCTCTCCACTCACTGGAACATAACCCCTTTGGCATAACGCCTTAAGCTAACAACAATGGGGGGTGGTTCCAGGAACCCCATAGTAGTCCACGCAAGAGGAACCTTGTGGAAGAAACAGGAAGTGCTCTGCACTACCTACTTGACTAGTGATTCCTTTGTGAGATAGAGTTAGAGGTTGTCCGTTGTGGTGACCCAATGATAGTAACACGTAGACGCACTAGTTGCCTACTGTTCTTGAAGGGGGTAAAGTAAAGCCGAGATACTCTCAAACTAGTCATGTGACTTTTGGGTAAATCGCGCTCAGCATCATGGCAACTTTGTAACACCTATGGCGAGAGAACCACCTAGGAGAATATACTTTGGCCAGGAGCCCACTTTAAACCATTTTAAAACAGTGTTGAGTTGTGAACCTTCTTTTTGAGAAACGTGTGACGTATTACTTTCGCCTATTTTTACTTACCTTAGGGCGAGGCGAAACTCTGCTGAAGTGAGGCTAAGCATTTTTCTTCAGTTTTCTTGATTTATTTCCTTCATATTCTTTTGACACTTGTTGATCAAAAGAGGGTGTGATTACATTGTGGTTCCATTCAACTATTTCTTTCACTTTTATGTCCGTTTATGCCCATCCATGTTTGCGGCTGGGGTTAGTTAAATGTCTAAAGTGAGTGGAGGCATTTTCACGTCATTTGGTAGCCATTGTGATCTTGATACCCATGTCAAGATCGTCATTGTAGTTAGGCATGGTTCATCACTGCAGACTTCCATAGAGGAGTTAGCCTTGTTTTTCTCGTATCATTACAATTTGATATTTACGTCTTGTTCTTGTAAACTCAACATAAATACCTACATTGTACGGTTACGCTGCACACATTCTTAACTATTCCTAGTTATACTTTGATTTTTTTTGTTCATTTTTATTATTACCGTCGATTTCAAAAGGTGCTAGGAACTACCATTTGTGTGTGTTATATCAATAACACCTCGATATCAATACTTCACTTTCTTACAAAGTGGTTTAACATATCTTGGTGATATTGTTTTGTCATTCACAAATCGTAAATTAGCACTTTTGAGATATAGGTCTTATCATATTGAATCTTGCTCGTCTATATCTTTGATTGGTTAGATCACATTTAAATTCGTTGTATTTACTTCCGTCTTGTGCATTCCTTTGAGCTGGCATAAGTGGAGACATCTTGTTTATCATCTACATCTACGGCACAATTACCTTTGAAACGTAGTCTAGGAAGTACTTCATTTGATTAAGTTTTAATACCCAAACGCTTGTATCACGAGTGTTATCACTCTATCATATTGGTATTCTTCTCACATGGTGACACTATACTACCTTATAGCAATTTCATCTTAGTGTTTCGTTCACTTTAGGGGTAGTCATTGAATTTTTGAAAAAATCTACAACTTACTAGTGAAACTTCTCATGAAACAGGCTTCCAATTCAACAATCTAGGGTTGAAGAAACAGACATATGAGGACCACAAGCCATGTTTTGGGAGACCTCTAAACAGACAAGGGTCAAACCCCTTCATTGACATGACTTAGGCCACTAGTTCTCTGGCAGAAAAGGAAAACCCGAAGAGATGGTCGATCATAGTGGAAGGATTAGCATCACCACCACAGACTTTATTTTTGACCCCACTCTACTAGATGCTTTCTCCTTAGAAACAAAGATAGATTTTGGCACGGTCATGGAATTAGGGCCAAATGTCCTTTCCCACCGAGAATAACCAATATTCCCTTATAAATGACACTACTAGGAAGAACGCCCCCTTATCACTATGGAAGTATTTTAATATGCGGGCATGCTTCCACTTCTTCCGCAGAAAATGATAAGTGATAGGCATATAATAAACCCTCATCAAAGTGTGCAATGAAGAAAAAGATAGAACATGAAACAGGGAAGATCCCCACCAATACGCAAGGAGACCCTTTAGAAGAAGCAGACACAAACAATTCCAATCCAACAACAACTCATAACTAAGCCGACAACTAGCTTTTTCTTACTTCTAGTCCAAAAAGACACAAACAAGAATGTTTAAAAGTCAAAACCTACTTAGATCCACGAACTCCATCAAGAAACCAAGGAGAATAAGATCACAACATTTCAATGATTCTATTTATTTGTATATTTTGCATCTTTCCCAGTTTCCCCGCTTTATTTCCTTTACTGTAATTTTGTTTCCCTTATTTTCTCTTTCTATTTTAAAAAGCACCAAAACTAAAAAACCCCATCATTACAAGGGAACTTACAGTCTCAAATGTAAAGGAACGTCGCCCTATAATAGGTGACATTTTCTAATTTGTTATTTATTTTATAGCTCTTTTTTTGGGTGAATCAATAATATATAGTGAATAAAATCCAACAAAAATGGAATTACCAACTTTCCACTTGGGACTTGATGTAAATGAAATATATTCTCAATTTGTTTTATCTATTTGATTATATCCTTCTCATTGAACTTATGCATTTCTACTTTCAGAATAATCTTCCACCACTAGCTACAAGTTCGACTAGTTTTTGCATTAGGATCCCCCTTAGTTGGTATGATTGGATTTTAGGTTTTGTTTCTGTAATAATCCATGTTAATTAAATGTGGAATTCATGTGAGTATTCATGCTTAATAAAGTGAGCATAAACTATTTCCTCGATGAGTTTAAACCCTTCAGTCAATTCACCATGTATATGAGGTTAAGGTTACTATCCAGTGTTAGAATATTTTGGTTTTAGTATGTGGAATATGGTCCTATAGGTTTTTTCATGACATAAAACCAGATTAATTATAAATTGATGAAGGTTGTAGGGTCATATGATGATTTGTATTATGTTAACATGATGGTTTAGTGAGTTCATGATGATATAGGAAGATTCAATGAGGATTGTTTTACTCTTCTAAGCCCATTCAGGTACCTAGGTTGATGTTGCATGGTGGTATGAGATTCTTGGTTTTCTTAGAATCATTTTTTAATTATGGATATTAGGTTTATAGAGTGCTTGAGAACTCACATCAGTTGCAAGGTGCAGGTACAAGTGATGATCATGTTTCAGGTGCTCATTTAGAGCAGGTATAGATGTTAGTGGGTATGAGAATAAGCTTTAGAATTATATGAACTCATGGATTCATGTACTCAGGTGTATTATGGTGTACCAAGTATGTTTGGGTAATCTTGATTGCTTTCATGATGTGTTACAGTGTTCTTTGAGTTGACCCTAGCTTCTGCAATGTAAAACCCAAAGGGGTTGCTATACAAGTCTTAATGTCTAGAGATTTTGAGACATCATGATGAATTTAAGATGATTGGAGAATTTATTATGATGTTTCCATGGTTCTTTTAGAAAACTTTTAGGATGTTAGATTTTAAATTTATAAGATATGTCAGTTTTTGGTGAGATGGGGTCAAGAACTAGTGCATTTCCAGATCGAAATGGAACTTCTGATGCTCACTTTGAATTATTTTCTTTGCATGTGACCTTGTTGCTTTCAGGTATGTTTATAAATTGAGTCTATATGGTTTCACAAAAAAATATTTTATTTCATCGTCACATTTTTATGAACAAATGTGAAGAAGGTAAATAACTTTTTATGTGTTTAAAACCTTAGCTTGAAAGCGGATTGAGAGAATTGATTCCTAAGTTTCCATAATTTATTCCTAGTTAATGAATTATTATTATAACATGTATAATAATCCCTCATATTTCCATAAAGGTATTTTTAGTGCATAACAGGTATGGTAGAGGACATCACGATGATTGGACCCCACTCAAATAGGTTTGTTTCTTAAGAAGATTGTTTTGGGACAAGGTTGTCCAAAGGAGTCACAAGATAAATTGACATTATGGAATGTATGTGAGTTTTTTTGTTATTTAAAAACATGTTTCAAGACATTTTTTATGTAGTTACATGTTCAAATGAGTTTCATTTAGGTTGACTGGTCAAAGGGCAGTTTTGAGGCAATAAAAAGTAGTCTTTAATGAAACAATCATAATAGGAGCTAAAAAAGGATTTATGAAGTGATTCAAGCTATGTTGAAAATAGGATTTAGATATATTTCCATTGATATGTTTTTTTTATCATTATTATGATTTTTGTACAAGGTTTCCTGGTCATTTTTTTAGACAGGAAGAGTTTTTCCAGTGTAGGATAGGACATGATCTTTTGAAAGTTTTGAGTTGTTTGAAGCATTATATATTAGGTGATGCTTTATATCACCTATAATTTTAATAGGGATGAATTTTTCATCAAATTAACCCATTTATAGTTATTTATTTTTACTATTAAGGTGTTAACTAGATGATCTTTGAAAACTACTTTTTGGGCAGGTTGATTTGGTGAAGACAAAAGTAGTTGTTCTTTGAGGAGGTGATTGATTCAAGACTTATAACTTGATTATAAGTGTTATCCAGGATCTTTAATTTCCATCAAGTGGTCACATGACATATTTTGGTAGTTTTTAAGTGATATAGTGTCATAATTAAGGTTTTAGGGTCTTGAAGGGTGTAGGAAACAACAATTTTGAGAAGAACAAAGAGCAGTGGTCCCATTAAATGAAATAATATGATTGTTTGAGATAAATTGAGAAAATGTATTATTTTTAAATTTTAATTTAAACATGTTTCATGATTTATGGGTCATGAGTAAGTATGGTTTTGATGTTAGGGAAAAAAAAATTTGTGTCCATGAGGATTTTAGTCATTTTTGGAGCACATAATGATGTTTTTAGCTAGGTTGACCTACTTGGGTCACTTATGACTATTATGATTTGAATTTGGGATGTTTTGATTATTTTTGGGTTGATTGAAAGGAGGTAAAGTGTTTTTTTTTAAATTTTAAATGTAAAGGAGCTTATAAAACCATTGTTTGGGGTGCTTTTTGAAGTTAGTTGTGTGTGTGTGTGTGTGTGTGTGTGTGTGTGTGTGTGTGTGTGTGGCCTAAATGAGAGATATTTATAGGATTTGAAGCATTAATTGAGGTAAGATCAAGTTTTTTATAGGTTGAATAATATCATCAAGTATATGTGTAAGTGTTTGAAGCTTTTAAAAATGAAGAAAGTAATTAAATGTGAGAGATTGAAGACCTAGGGTTTATATGAGGGTTTGAAGAAGTGAGAGATGAATAAGTGGTCTCTATCAGTTGTGGAAAAAATAAATTAGAGATAAAAACATCATGAGTTCATTGAGTGGGTTTTTTCATCATCTTGCGGGGTTCTAGCCTCCTTGCAGAGTTTGTGCTTCATAAAATTAGGAATGATATTCCTTGTAGAGTTGGTGCTCTATGTAGACACCTATAATTACGCCCAAGCAATTTAAATACTTAAATGCACTAATTATCCCCTTCTGACAAGTCAACGATGTATCATCAAAAGCACTTATTTTCCCCCATATCATCATTAATTAATTACACTAAGCTAATTAATTAAGTTTCCTATCCAACAAATACCCTAATTAACGACCTTCCGTTAATAAATCACCCCTTCTACCTAGACTAATTAATTATTATTAATTAATGAGCTTTCCCTTCCATTTAACCAATAAATCAATATTTAATTGATTTAATCTCCTTTTAATAGCCTAAATTGTACTAATATTCCTCTAATTATCTTCTATAAGCTTACATCTAACTATTAGTTAATCACCTTTGATAAATTAAAACACCCCCAACTCCCATGACTTGCTAAACATGTATTAAACCCTTCTAAAGTAAGGTTACCTTTAATAAAGAAACCTTATCCATTCCTAATCATGTTTTACCTTTATCTCACATTCATGAGAATGTGTTGAATCCTTTATCCTTTGGGCTATATAAAGAGCCCTCCACCTACCTTTTTACTTACACCTAAACTTTCTAAGAAAAAAAAATGCAAAGCATATAGTAAAGAGACTAAGAGCTTGTACCTTGCCCTTTTGAGAGTTCATCATCTTGAAGAGTTAAGCCGCTTTCTTAAAGTGCTTCGGTCATATGGGAGATGTCAAAAGGGTCTTGTAGCCCAACTTTGATTAGCCCCCATTCCTAGGTTCTTGGAACATTAAGGACAACTATTTTGATAGCCATGGAGCTTACTTAGGTCCATTCATTTATTTGTTGTTAGAGACTAGAGGAGTTTAGATATTTAGCATTGTTAGTTTCAAAGTTTGTATTTATGAATGCTAGCATCTAACCCTTGTTTAATTCTTATCATGATGGTGTTTATGCTTTGTTTTAGCTAAATTGTAGAACTATTTTAGTTGGTAGTTCTTGCTTCATTTGATTTAGCATTAACCAAAGTATACATGCACACATTTGGCACACCCGATGGGACTTACTCCATTGTCCTTTGCACTTAATTTCATGTTTTTGTAGTTAAGTTTTATTTTTGATTACTAACCCTCTTTTACACATGTTGATCTAACTTGTTTTTCTTAACTTGTTTTGTTGAGTTTGCATGTGTTGGGGTATTCCTTGTAGGTATGAAGGAGGTGAAGTGCTGTCAAAATTGGAATTGATGTGAACATTTCAAGATTTCATCATGTTTTCATTTTTAGAGCTTACTTTTTCAACATTTTACATGCTAGTTTTTCAATTTCTTGAAAATTTTCAATTCTTGGGCATGTAGGTTAGTGTTTGATAGTGCTGAGTCTTCTATTTACTTATTAATGTGGTGGGTTGCTGTCAAAATTTAATATTGGTGAGAAAATTTCAAGATTTCATCATGCTTTCATTTTTAGAGCTTACTTTTTCAACATTTTACATGCTAGTTTTGTCAATTTCTTGAAAATTTCAATTCTTGAGCATGTAGGTTAGTGTTTGATAGTGCTGAGTCTTTTATTTACATATTAATGTGGTGGGTTTCTGTCAAAATTTAATATTGGTGAGAAAATTTCAAGATTTCATCATGTTTTCATTTTTAGAGCTTACTTTTTCATCATTCTACATGCTAGTTTTTTCAATTTCTTGAAAATCTTAGATTCTTGAGCATGTATGTTAATTTTTGATAGCGTTGAGTCTTCTATTCATATATTAATGTGATGGGTTTTTGTCAAAATTGAATCTTGATGAAAAATTTGCCCTTTTTGTAGATTAAGAGACATTTTTTTTTGACATTTTTTGAGTGCATGTCAAGTGCATACCCATGAGCATAAGAGCATATGTGTAACCCATCTTCCGAAGGCCATAACCTTTACTCCGGAACTTGAAATGAATCCATTTTTTTTGCATTGGAAAGGTATTGAAGTTAAATATGCAATGAAAACATAAATTTAGGATTTATACTTACAGAAGTTGTAGGATTTTTTGTTATTTTAAAACTGGTCATTTTCTAACATGTCTAATGTTTTGATGAATGTTGTATTTCCATGCTTACTCGATTTAGACCAAAGTGTGTGTATGCTATTCTCTTGCACCTTTTGGTGATCTTGAGAATCAAAAACAACTTTGATCTCTATCTTGTTAACATTGGGATTAAACTTGGAAACTTGATTATTCATTTTGCTTAAGGGAATGAACCTTTTACAAAGCATTTTTCAATGGTCCTTTGATTTAAAGTTTTCCATTTCTATATAGTTGGGATAAATTTTGTGTATGCTCTTCTCTTACACCTTAGGATGATCTTGAGACTCAAAAGTAACTTTAGTCTTCATTTTATAACATTTGATAAATTCGAAACTTCATCTTTCACTTTTGGTTTAAGGGAATGAACATTTATCAAGAATTTTGTATGGTTAATTGATTGAAAATATTTTATTTTCTTTTTAATTGAATTATTTGTTGTGTATGCTCTTCTCTTGCATCCTTGGATGATCTTGAGAATCAAAAGTAACTCTTAATCCTCTTTTAAATAATGTGATTTTCTTGGAGAACTACTAACGCTTGAGTGCAGGACCTAAAAATGCTTGTCAAAGAAAGGAGGAACCAAAACAAAATCAAAAACTACTAATAAATTTGCTATACAGGTTTCCAAAAGGTGTTCAAGCAAACCACACCTAATTAAACAAGATAAAAAGAACAACATATTCAAAACACTGTATTGTAGGTTTCAGAAAAGGGTACATCCCTCTCCGCTCATCTGGAACATAACCCCTTTGGCATAACGCCTTAAGCTACAACAATGGGGGTGGTTCCAAGAACGCCAAAGTAGTCCATGCAAGAGGGAACCTTGTGGATGAAACGGGAAGTGCTCTGCACTACCTACTTGACTAGTGATTCCTTTGTGAGATAGACGTTACAATTTATCTGTTGTGGCGATCTCAGTGATAGTACACGTAGATGCACTAGTTGCCTACTATTCCTGAAGGAGGTAAAGTAAAGTCGAGATACTCCTAAACTATTCAGTGTGACATTTTGGGTAAATTGCGCTCGCTCGTGACAACTTTGTAACACCTAGGGTGAGAGAACCACCTAGGAGAATATACTTTGGCCAGGAGCCCACTTTGAGCATTTTAAAACAGTGTTGAGTTGTGAACCTTATTTTTGAGAAATGTGTGACGTATTACTTTTGCCTAGTTTTTACTTGCCTTAGGGCAAGGTGAAACTCTGTTGAAGTGAGGCTAGCATTTTTCGTCATTTTTCTTGATTTATTTCCTTCATATTCTTTTGAAACTTTGTTGATCAAAAAAGGTGTGATTACCTTTGTGTTGCCATTCGACTGTTTCTCTCACTTTTATGTCTGTTTACGCCCATCCATGTTTGCGGCTAGGTTAGTTAAATGTCTAAAGTGAGTGGAGGCATTTTCACGTCATTTGGTAGCAATTGTGATCTTGATACCCATGTCAAGATCGTCATTGTAGTTAGGAATAGTTCATCACTGTGGACTTCCATAGAGGAGTTAGCTTGTTTGTCTCGTATCATTACAATTTTGATATTTACGTCTTGTTTCTTGTAAACTCGACATAAATACCTATATTGTACGGTTACGCTGCACACATTCTTAACTATTCCTAGCTATACTTTGAGATTTTTTTGTTCAGTTTTATTATTACCTCGATTTCAAAAGGTGCTAGGCACTACCATTTGTGTGTGTTATATCAATAACACCTCGATATCAATACTTCACTTTCTTACAAAGTGGTTTAACATATCTTGGTGATATTGTTGTGTCATTCACAAATCGTAATTGGCACTTTTTGAGATATAGGTCTTAATCAGAATTGAGCTTGCTCATCGTATATCTTGATTGGGAGATCGCATTTAACTTCATGTATTTACTTACGTCTTGTTCATTCCTTTGAACTTGGCATAAGTGGAGACATCTTGTTAATCATCTGGCGTCACAAATTACTTTGAAACGTAGTCTAGGAAGTACTTCATTTGATTAAGTTTTAATACCAAACGCTTGTATCACGGGTGATTTATCACTCTATCATATTGGTATTCTCACATTGGTGACACATTCATACTCTTAGCAATTTCATCTTGTGTTTCACTTAGGGGTAGTCATTGAATTTTGAACAAATCTACAACTTACCTTAGTGAAACTTATCACGAAAACATGGCTCCCAAAACACGTCTAGGGTTGAAGAAATAGACATATGAGGAACAACAAGCACATGCTTGGGAGACCTCTAACAGACAAGGGTCAAACCCCTTCATTGGACACGACTTAGGGCCACTATTTTCTGCAGAAAAGGAAACCGAAGAGATGGTCGATCATAGTGGAAATGAATTAGAATCACCACACGCAGACTTTGATTTTGACCCCACTCTACTAGATGAGTTTCTCCTTAGAAACAAAGATAGAGTTTTGGCACGGGTCGTGGAATTAGGGGCCAAATTTCCCACCGAGAATGAACCAATATTACCTATAAATGACACTACTAAGGAAGAACACCCCCTTATCAATATGGAAGATATTTTAACAGGTGGGCATGCTTCCACTTCTTACGCAGAAAATGATAAAGTGATAGGGCATAGAATACCTCTCATCAAAGTGGCACGAAGAAATAAGATAGAACATGAAACAAGGGAAGAGCCTCCACAATACGAAGAGGAAGAACCTTTAGAAGAAGAAGACACAAACCAAGTCACAATCCAACAACAACTCAGTAACCTAAGCCGACAACTAGCTTTGCTTACTTTCCAGGTACAAAAAGACACAAACAAGAACGTTCAAAAGTCAAAGCCTAAGTTTAGGATCCACGAACTCCATCGAGAAAACCAAGGAGAAGAAGACATAGGGTACCATCGTGTACACATCCCCGCTTCTCCCACTAGAGAACAATTGCTCGCACAAGAAGTGCAATCTATGAAAGAAACTCTTGCGAGCATACAAGAAAGCAATATAGGGAGTATTAGGAAATACCAATACGAAGAACTATGCCCCTATCCTTTTGACAAGACAATGACCCTTCAACCCTTTCCAAAGAAATTTGATATGCCAAAGTTTGACAAATACAAAGGAAAGGGAGACCCAAGGGATCATGTTAAAGATTTCTACATGGCATGTCAAGAGGTGTCTTATAGTGATAATTACCTCATCAGACTTTTTCCTAAGAGTCTCGGAGGTCAAGCATTGGAATGGTTTATGCGCTTACCACGAGGATCAATTTTCACCTGGCCAGAATTGGTGGAAAGATTCGTGCGTCATTTCTCATATAACATAGAGAGTGACATCACCATGGCAGACTTGTGTGGCACAAAACAACACCCAAATGAGACCTTCGCCAGCTTCCTCCAACGATGGAGAGGGATAGCTAGTCGCTTCCCTTGCACTTTCCCTGAGAAGCAGCTGGTCAGTATTTTCGTCCCTAATCTCAACCCAGATATAGCTTTCCACCTCCAAATGCATTGTGTCTGCACCTTTGAGGAGGTTATCGAGAAAGGGATTCAAATAGAAAAGGCTCTCATTGCCAAAGGCACCCTCAAAACCCAATCTAAAGACAACCAAAGTGTCAAACCCACTGAAAAGCCAAAGATCTTTAACAAAAACAAAAACGTGGTGGGAGATGGAATCACTGATTCCAAACGTGTTCAAACGGTCCAAACCAGTCAACCTTTTAAACTAACCAAGGGCCCAATTCAACCACCACCAAAGTGATGAACATTCACCTCCCTCAATGAACCATTGTCCCTCATACTAAAATAGTTGGATGCAGCCAACATGATGACCTATCCTACAACACAACTGTTTGATGACAACGCTCCTAAACCTTCATGGTATAAGGAGCATGAATATTGTGAAATGCATCACGTTAAAGGTCATAAAATAGACAAATGTTTGCGACTTCGCCACTATATTCAAGACCTCATTGACAACGGGGAGATAGAGGTGGATAACCCTGGCCACATGCAAACACCTAACGAGAAAATGGGGATTTATAAGGAACCATTCCCCAAGCATGATAAGTTGGAAAAGACAAAGCCGGATCGGGAGAGTCATCCCAAACCTATAAAGCCACGAATTACTTATATACCAAAAGAGATAACAATCATTACGATTCACTTATCGGATGTATTCACTCCCCTGCTGACTGTGTCAATACCATCCGGATCAAGGGAAAGGACTGCACTGCTGTAACAAGGCGTGCCCGCCTCGTGATTCCGGAACCCTCTCTGTTGACCCCGCAAACTGATAAATATAACCTTTTAGAACAACTTGAGAGGACACCTGCTAAGATCTCGATCTTAGATCTTCTCAAGATATCCAATGTGCATAAGGACATTTTGTATCAAACTCTTCAAGGGTCGGGAGTGCCTTTAGAAGTCGATCCTACGTACCTTCAAGCCACAGTGGAAAATATTGCATCAAGTGAGCATCTTACTTTCAACCATAGGGAGATCCCTGCCATGAATCCTACACATAATCTTCCCTTGTACATCGAGGTAGTTGTCACCCGCAGGAAAATCAAACGGGTGCTTGTGGACAACGGATCGGGATTGAACATCTGCATGCTTAAGCTGGTCAAACAATTGGGACATACGGAGGAAGATCTTGAGTCCCATATTATTACTATCACCGCATACGACAACGCAGAAAGAGAGTCAGCAGGCACCATTACACTACCCATGGAGGTGGGCCCCACTTGCCATCAGACAAAGTTTCACGTCCTAGACTTGGAACTTCCATATAATATGCTTCTAGGCTGACCATGGATTCATGCCATGCAGGCCATGCCATCAACATTTCATCAATGCATCAAGCTGAAGCATGAGGGACATACGGTTACAATACCAGGAGATTCAGAGCCCTTTGCTCATTGTAGAGCTCTTAATAGCTTTGCACGAAAGGGTACATATGCATGTCCCTCCACAGATATAGCTGTCCCTCTTCATTCTGAGGCCATGGAATCTCGAGTAGATTCAAATTCTCTTAATTCTTATGCTCATGGGGCGTCCACTTCCACATCTCCATTTGATTCATGGGAGATGAAAATTCTGGAATATGGCTGTGGGGAGTATAATGTACAACAAGCACTCTTGGTTTCTGACCTCTCCTTGTCGCCCAAGACTAGAGGTCGACCCAACTACCGCTTCAGGAGACCTAGAGAGGAACACACTATTGGGTCATTCCTACCTGGAGGCTTGTTAGCTGAGGAAAAATTACTTGATCCACCTACTACTTGGGTCCCTGAGGACACTCAACCATCTTGTTATCAAACCCCAGAATATGAAAAATCTAGCAGAATGATGTACTCCATGGGCTACAAAGGCCTAGGATGTGGGAGGAATGAACAAGGACAAAGAGAACCAGTCCCTCTTCCACATTTCAAAACAGAAAGATATGGCATTGGGATTCGCCCTTACGGAGCACACCCCAACGATCAAGATGCGACTTGTTCTGAGCATGAGGATAGCTTCGAGTACCTAGACAGCGATACGGATTCCCATTGTAGCCTATATGAGGATCTGGCCTCCACGAACCTTTTCATGAACAATGTTGTCCTGACCATAACCCCCACCGAACTGACCCTTGACCTTGTGTACCCTTCCCTCGTTGAATGGGACCAACAACGTCACATGCCACTAGATTTATTCGAGAATGACGAGGCTATTGCAGAGTTCATGGGCATAAGGGATACAATTCCCATTGGAGATCACAAGAAGGGTTTCTTTATCAACTTAGACACCTGCACCTACTTCGGTGAGGAGGCTGAACTTCGTGGTCAGAAAAATTTACAGAAAAGCGAGGGCAAGAGTTCTAAAGAAAAGCCTCGGCAAAAATCAAAGTCCAAGTCACACAGTGAAAACCTCTTTGAGGCACTGGCTGACAAACAAATAAGAAAATCAAAGGACAAACAAAGTGACCACGCCAAGGATGAAAATCTCGTAGAGACATCCTTGGATGAAGATCTCAACCTACCTCCCGATCCTACGCGTATGGAGGATTTATCAAAATTGTTAGTTGAAGAAACCATTGATGTCAATATTGGTACCGAAGAAGATCCCAAGATAGTAAAATTGGGAGCATCACTCTCGGCCAGAGAACAAAATACATTCACTATGCTACTGTGAGAGTTTATTGATGTGTTCGCATGGTCTTACAAAGACATGCCCGGCTTAGATCCAACTTTAGTCGTGCACAACCTGGTTGTGCACGCAGACGCTAAGCCTATCAAACAGAAGCTCCGAAAGATGCACCCAAGAGTGGCCTTGTTAGTTAAAGAAGAGTTGGAAAGGTTACTTGCAGCAGGATTCATCAGGCCAATTGATTATTCTGAATGGATATCGAACATTGTTCCTGTCCAGAAGAAACCTATCGGTATCTGAATCTGCACAGATTTTAGGGACATCAATAAAGCTTTCCCTAAAGATGACTTTCCATTGCCCAACATTGACATGATTGTTGACTCAACCGCAGGGTACGAAATGCTATCACTCATGGATGGATTTTCAGGTTATAATCAAATTAAGATCGCTGAGGAAGACCAACACAAAACATCTTTCACAACTCCTTGGGGCACCTTCTGTTATCAGGTGATGCCATTTGGCCTTAAGAATGCGGGAGCAACTTATCAGCAGGCCATGACAGTAATCTTTCATGATATGATTCATGACATCATGGAAGACTACGTAGACGACATCCTGGGAAAGTCCAAAACAAGAGAGGATCATCCTATCATTTTGCGGCGTATCTTTGAACGCCTGCGTGAATACAAAGTCAGATTGAATCCAAAGAAATGTGTCTTCGGTGTGTTATCCGGGAAACTATTGGGCTTCATTGTGTCGAGACGAGGTATTGAGGTAGATCCCGCTAAAGTGTCTGCCATCACTGAAATGCCTCCACCTGAGAATATCAAGAAACTGCGTAGCTTGCAAGGGAAAATTCAAGCCATTTGCCACTTTATCTCCCAGCTTGCAGATAAATGTCACTCATTCACCCATTTTCTTAAAAAGGATGTCACTTTCCTTTGGGGACCCGAGCAACAGCAAGCCTTTGCTTTGCTTAAACAATACCTGGCTAATCCACCTGTCCTCATGCCTCCTACTCCAGGAGAACCACTTTTTCTCTATATTTCTGCTACGCAATACGCTATTGGTGCACTGCTCGCCCAATATGACCTTAGCCATAAAGAGAAAGCGGTGTACTATCTGAGTCACACCCTCATCACCTATGAACTTAATTATCCTCAGATTGAAAAGGCTTGCTTGGCCGTCATTTTTACCTTTCAGAAACTTCACCATTACCTGCTAAATACTAAGACCAAGCTCATATCCAAGGTCGACCCACTCAAGTATTTGTTGTCCAAACCTGCCCTCACAGGTAGAATGGCTAATTGGATCATTCTACTCAGTGAGTTTGATATAGAATTTGTCCATCAAAAATCAGTTAAAGGACAAGTACTTGCCGACCAGCTAGCGGAAGCACCTTTGCAAAGCACAAAACCTTTGAGTCTGGATCTGCCAGATGCATCTTTGCTCTACATTGAAGAATATGTCATATGGCAGATACATTTTGATGGATCTTTTACGTTTCATGGTTCAGGTGCAGGAGTGGTCCTTATTACTCCTTCGGGTGATCCTATACCGCAGGCTTTCCGCCTGGCCTTCCCTTGCACGAACAACATTACGGAATATGAAGCACTCATTGTAGGGATGAAGCTAGCCATCAAGTGGAATATTCAACATGTTAAGGTTGTAGGTGATTCGTAGCTAATCATCAAACAGGTTAATGATGAGTATAAAGTTAAGGATGATAAGCTCATACCTTACAAAAAGTTAGTGGAAACTCTAAAGGAGTATTTTGTGTGCATCACCTTTGAGAAAATTCCAAGAGCACAGAATAGATCGGCGGATGCCATGGCAATGGTGGGATCTATGCTTCGTATTCCACCAGGGAACAATGATATGCCATTCTTCGTAGAAAATCTACGCCAGCCCACGTATGACATGCCGGAATCTTGCCTAGCTTGTGAGGTTGTTGGTCCCCATTCCCCATGGTATGAACCCATCTTCACCTATCTTAAGGACAGTACTTTCCCTCCCAATATCTCCCATTCTGAAAAGCAAAGCCTGATTCCCAGATAGCCCGTTACACCCTTTTAGGAGGTACACTTTATCATCGTGGCTACGATGGGAATCTGTTACGTTGTCTGGATGTGACGGAGTCAATCCAGGCAATTAAAGAAGTACACGAAGGAGTATGCGGAGCACATACAAACAGGAATGGTCTTGGCTAAGAAACTGTTAAGAGTAGGTTACTATTGGCCCACCATGGAAACTGATTGTTGTAATTATGTTAGAAAATGTGTGCTTTGCCAAAAGTATGGAAATTTCATCCATGCTCCATCGCAACCATTGCAACCAATCACTACCCCGTGGCCATTCTCTAAATGGGGACTTGATCTAATAGGGAAGCTTACTCCTACCTCATCTGATGGTCATACACATATCATCACAGCTACAGAATACTTTACAAAATGGGTGGAGGCTGTCCCTTTAACTTATGTCACAGGAGCACAGATTTCTAAATTCATCATGAATCACATTATTTGCCGATATGGTATCCCTACAGCCATTGTCACAGATAATGGGAATTCATTTAAGAACAAAACTGTGAAAGGCCTTTGCCAACGGTTCCAAATTAGATTAAAATGGTCCACGCCATATTACCCTTAAGGTAATGGACAAGCTGAGGCAACAAACAAGACTTTGGTAAGGATAATGGAGAAGATGGTTAGCAAAACTGGTCGAAACTGGCACCTACAAATCCACCCAACCCTTTGGGCCTACCGAACATCAATTCACACTCCTACGGGTGTGACGCCATATTCCCTAGTGTTCGGGACAGAATCTATCATCCCTTTAGAGATTGAACTCCCATCCCTGTGAATTTCTCTTCGGGACTATTTGGATAAGGATGAAGATTATCGAGTGGCAAGATTGGCTGAGTTAGAGCTCTTAGATGAGAGGCGCATTCGCGCTCTTAATCACCTGAAGGTATATCAACACAGAATCTCCCGCAACTACAACAAGAGAATCATCCATTGCCAGTTTGAGGTGGGTGATTTAGTTATGAAGGAGAACCAATTCAACACCAGAGCAAAGCGAGAAAAGAAAGGGAAGTTTGAACCACACTGGTTAGGACCCTATGTCATAGTTGCCAAGTATGGCACAGGGGCATACAAGTTGGCTCACCCCAATGGTGATGAGATCTAGGAGCCCATGAATGCCATGCACCTTAAGAGGTTTTATGCCTAAACATGGCACAAGAAAGTCATAAAAATCACAAAAAAAAAAAAAAAAATACAAAAACATCAAAAAAATAAAATAAAATAAATAATCAGAAAAAGAAAAAGAGAAAACAGGTCGTCCACTAGTGAAAACCATGCAATTGTGGCACTTTGGACAAGTCCTTGGGTGAAAACCGGTTTCCGGTGCCTCAGGAGGATTCGTTGTTCACAAGCATCCTGGGTAGTTGTCTTTGGCCTGGACCTAGTTCTGCTTTCGAGTTTCCTTGTGCAAACCATTCTGTCCAACCTTGATCCGGCTTTGCCTTCTTCTATTCATCTGTGAGGGATGTGGTCTTTCGTTATTTCCCATCTTATGCTTGGGGCAAATCAATGAGTTCACCTTCTTGTTCATTAGCGCGTGGCTTATGCCCTTGTATATTCCCCACCTAACACTGGGGGCATCCACACTTTCTTGGTTACCTGAGAAAAACCCATAGCTTTAGAAACCTGTTAAAACCACAAAAACAATATAAAATTGTTTCGAGAAAAACACAAAAATAATATAAAATTGTTTCGAGAAAAACACAAAAACAATAGAACATTGTTTCGAGAAAACACAAAAACAATAGAACATTGTTTCGAGAAAACACAAAAACAATATAAAATTGTTTCACAAAACACCAAAACAATATAAAATTGTTTCACAAAAACCTAAACAATAGAAAATCAGTTTATGAAAACATATCTTACAAAAACATTTACTTGCATTGTCTTGTTTTCTTGCTTTGCTTGTTGCTTGTATAGTGTTTTGCCTGCTCGCTTTTGAGTTGTTTGTTGCTTGGGTGTACTTTATCATAGTTTATATTTTCTTCCTTAGAATAGATTCATTCTTGCTTGTGCATATTGTAGTGGATTTCGACATGCTAGTGTGTTAATTCTTTCTTTCTTTCTTAATGCATTTGGTTGTGTTTTGTTACTTGTTAATAAGGCATGGTGATTCATGGTGTATTGCATTGATTCTTGGTGTTCTTTGTAGCATTTGGCTATGTTTCTTGCATGTGCTCTATTTTTTTATCATTCACATCACATTACCATCACTATCATCACATCTAACATCATCTATACATCATATATAAACAAAAATGCTAAGTTTTACATCATGCATGTATACTAAGCTAATCATCACATATCACATCATCAATGGGGGCAAGAGGGGTTGCACATAATCAAAAATATATCCCCCCCCCGCACCAATATCATCATATCATCCCGACCATAGACATCAAAATAACACTTGAAAACAACATTTGATATTGTCTATAGATCTATCATCTACAATCTACAGCACGCCTCAAACGATCACGTGCGATCACCATCTCTCCTAAGTGTCAGAGCCTCACGGTAAGTTTTCTAAACTAAGCGGTTAAAATGAACTGATTTTGATGTTTTTACCCCCCCTGGGGGGTATATTAGCCTATTTTTCATTGATCGGACAGCCAGGACACCCATTTTGCTCACTGTTTTCTCCTCTGTTCGCTGTGGAATAATTATTTTTAATTAAATAATTATTTTTATCTTATTTTTCACTGTATTGGGGCATTTTTTGTCCAATACCCCTTTCTTCTCCCCCGGACAATTTTATTGCTCCCTCGCGAATTTTATTCTTCTTCACACCCTCGTAAATAATTATTTTTCAAATAATTATTTTTTCTTCATTTTTCCACTAAACAAGGACATTATTTTTCGTTTATTTCTATTTTCTTCCACCTAGGGAACTTTCTGTTGCCCCTAGGCCCTTTGCTTTCTTCTTCTACTTTATTCGACTGCTCACTATAGTTTGGAAAGCAAAAACAACAAAAACAATATATATATATATATATATATATATATATATATATATATCAAAAAAATCCAAAAACAAGGCAAAATTTTTCAAAAAATTCCTAAAAAGTAAAACACCCTACAAAATGGTAACTTGCTTCTTACGGCTGAAACTTGTGTCTTGCGCATGGTATTTTCTCCATATCCTATTGGTTTGTCTCACATCTTCCCTGATTAATACGACTTGTGGATCACCGGATTCACAACCATTCACAAAAGCTAGTTGCTTGCTTCGTCTGTACTCTGGGGCACTTTTGGTTGCCTGGTGCTGTTTCATTGCGCACAAATGCTTTTCATGGACCCCGTGTCCATTTTCATTTCCCCTTGCATGTATCCTTGCTTGGGGCATCATTTTTAACCCTTGTCGTCAATCATGAACTTGTGGATCTCTTCAGTACTGATAACAAAACATTTGTACAACTGTCTTGACCGTTGTTGGGTTGGATATGTGCGTTCGTACTTGTTTTCCCTGTTATATGAGCTTGTTTCCTTCTCGTATTGCATTGCATTATTGTATGTTGCGTGGAGTTGGTACTTTCAGCAATGGAAAATTGTTCGTAGTATGGCTTTTCATGTCATTCTACCTTTGTCGTATGCTTATATTTTTCATAAGGACCAATGATGTAGTTCCTATGGCAATATGATGACATCAAATTTGTTCCAAACAAATAAGCAGGCTAGAGGTTAAGCTCTTCTCTCCCCTCATCCATATTTCTTCTACACCACTTCCCTTTCACCCCTAATTCTCCCTCTCCTCGGGGCATCCTGCCTCGTCCCCATTCTTCTGCCTACTTCTCATCTTTTTCGATCGTCGATCAGCTTCCTTCATCACCCCATCGACACTCGAGGGGGCATCTCTCCCTCCTACTAATTTTTCTTCTATCCCTTCAAAATCTCTTATGTCTACTATCTTTGAAGTGGCATCACTTACGCCACCCCAAAGAGGGGCAAATGTAGACACCTATAATTACGCCCAAGCAATTTAAATACTTAAATTGCGCTAATTATCCCCTTTCTCGCAAATCAATGACATATCATCAAAAGCACTCATTTTCCCTCATATCATCATTAATTAATTACACTAAGCTAATTAATTAAGTTTCCTATCCAACAAATACCCTAATTAACGACCTTCCGTTAATAAATCACCCCTTCTACCTAGACTAATTAATTATTATTAATTAATTAGCTTTCCCTTCCATTTAACCAATAAATCAATATTTAATTGATTTAATCCCCTTTTAATAGCCTAAATCGTACTAATATTCCTCTAATTATCTTCTATAAGCTTACATCTACCTATTAGTTAATCACCTTTGATTAATTAAAACACCCCCCAACTCCCATGACTTGCTAAACATGTATTAAACCCTTCTAAAGTAAGGTTACCTTTAATAAAGCAACCTTATCCATTCCTAATCATGTTTTACTTTTATCCCACATTCATGAGAATGTGTTGAATCCTTTATCCTTTGGGCTATATAAAGAGCCCTCCACCTACCTTTTTACTTACACCTAAACTTTCTAAGAGAGCAAATGCAAAGCATATAGCAAAGAGACTAAGAGCTTGCACCTTTCCCTTTTGAGAGTTCATCATCTTGAAGAGTTAAGCCTCTTTCTTAAAGTGCTTGGGTCATATGGGAGGTGTCAAAAGGGTCTTGTAGCCCAACTTTGATTAGCCCCCATTCCTAGGTTCTTGGAACATTAAGGACAACTATTTTGATAGCCATGGAGCTTACTTAGGTCCATTCATTTATTTGTTGTTAGAGAATAGAGGAGTTTAGATATTTAGCATTGTTAGTTTCAAAGTTTGTATTTATGAATGCTAGCATCTAACCCTTGTTTAATTCTTATCATGATGGTGTTTATGCTTTGTTTTAGCTAAATTGTAGAACTATTTTAGGTGGTAGTTCTTGCTTCATTTGATTTAGCATTAAGCAAAGTATACATGCACACATTTGGATCTCTATGAGTAAACGGGATTAGTATGTTACCAAGTGTCTTTTTTGGACCTTGTTAAGACTCTTACTCTAGTCCATATCTTGTCTCATGACTTATGCCTTTGGCTAATCACTTCTTCATTGTGAGGCTTCTAATCTACATTCATATCATTCACATCGTTCTTCTACTTCGTTCCGAACATCCATGTGTATAAGATTACTTATTTTCCATGTTTGTGGAAACATTTTTCCCCTTCCACAAAAATAATCTTCTCCTTCCTTTCTATCATGTGCTTGTAGGCCAACTTACACTAGGGGCATCCTTACTTCTTCCCAGCATTTCATTATTTTATGTTCATCATCATGTTGAACCTATCCATAATGGCCTTGGGTCCCGCTTCTACCTGTGAAGAGTTTACCTTTGAATACTCCCACTTTATCATTGGGACATTTTTACATCTTCACCTTTCAGGTACGCACTGGCCTTATGCCCTTGTGCATCCCATCTATCACTAGGGGCATCCATGCTTTCTTGTCTTCCTATATATAGTTTCATAAAACTTTTAAAATCAGCCAAAACATTCAAATATGTTAGAGAAAAAAATCATCAAAAAACATTCAAATATATTTCAGAAAACTTCTAAAAATTGAAAATCATCCTACAAAACATCACTCTTTGGTTCTTACTTGTTCATGTGTGTGACTTGCGGATCATCTTGATCTACCTCCATCAACAAAAGCTAGGTTGCTTACTTCGTCTGTACTATGAGGCACAACGAGTTTCCTGGTACTGTTTCGTAGTGCACATGTACTTTTGAATGTAGCTCCAAGTGTCCTCCTTTACATCCCCTCTTCATGTATCCTTCCTTGGGGCAAAATCATCAACCCTTGTAGTTAATTGTGCAGAGGTGCATAACTGAAGCTCGATAGTAAAAACATTGTATCTGGTGTCTCTATGTATGCACATTCTACCAATTCCTATACCTCCTGGGATTGCAGAACAAGGTCTTGTATTTTGCATGGAGTTAGGCAAATTTCACTAATTCTCTATTGCATCAAATATGGGATTTTTGCATGGATTTTATGTATAATTCTAAACTCCATGGAAAATCTTTCGGCCCAATATGGTCTCCTACTCATGATACGTTCAAACCGTTGTCGTAAAATGCGGTTGCCAATATAAAAAATAAGGAAATAGATGAAAAAGATCTTATGGCTCAAAAAATGACACAACTATGTAATATTAGATCCAAAACACAATGGTTAATAGGCTAAAATCTTAGAGCTCTCCCCTCCTCCATATTCATTCTAGATCCAAATTCCTCTCAACTCCTGTTGTTTACCATTTTTCATACATGCATCTTGCCTCTTCCCATTCTTCTATTGTATATTTTGAGCTTTGTTGAGTTGTCGTATCATGCTCTGGTTTTCATGCACCCCATCGACAAAAAAATGTTCATCTCTCGCTATTATCTATATTACACAACTATGTCTTCAAGATTTGTTGTGTACAACTACCTTCATTAATTGAAAAAAAAAATTACATTTAATGTCTTTCCATCTCATGAGAGGATTGAAAATGTAGGTGCCTCAAAAGTACGCAATAAATGCAAGCAGAAAGTACTGGTGGAAAGAGGGAAAATTATCCCTAAACTCATAAATCAATTGACGTATCATCAGATTAGCACATATTTTCAATGGTATCATCATTATATAAAATTACACATTAAAGCTAATGAATTAAGGTTTAAATTCATCCAAAAAATAGCCAAAATAATCGAAACAACTACTGTTTTTGAATCAAAATTTCTACCTAGACTAATTATTTAAGAGATGAAAAAAAAAAGATATTAGAACCAATTTAACCAGATGACATTCAAGAATTTTTATTTAGTTATAAAACAATTCATAACTAGCCTAAATCAGCTAGATAATGATATCCACATGATGATTATAATTGCAATAAGCTCCTAAATCTACCTATTACTTAATCACTGTACTGAGAAACTTTAGGGACCCCCCAACTCCCATGACTTGCTAATCATGTATTAAACTAGTTCTGAAAGGAAGGTTACCTTTAATGAAACCAAACTTAAGTCCATGCTCCTAATGGAGGGGTGTGGAACTCTATCCCATTTTTATGGTGCAATGTGTTGAATCACATGAATCCTTTATTCTATCAGTAAACAACACTCCACCTACCTTAATATTACTAATAAACCTAATCAGTAGCTACTACTTATGAGAGCAATATTTTCATAAAGGCATACAGCAAAGGGGCCCCTGAAGAGTTTGAAAACTTTCCCTTAAGATATTTAATCACTACATGAAAAAAGTGAAGAATCTTTCTTAAAGTGCTTGGGAAACACATTTTGAGAGGGTGTGAATCTAATTCTCTTAAAATGTGTAGCCACAACTTAAATGATTAGCTTACAATCATATTTTAACCTTGGGGAAACCCTTTCCAAGAATGCAATCACTACTCACAAGGACAACTATTTTGATAGCCATGGAGCTTACTTAGGTCCATTCATTTATTTGTTGTTAAAGGAAAAAAAGTTTGAGCAAAAAAAAACCTCAATCTTAAATATTTAAGCAACTATTTTTCTCTCATTTTTTTTATTGAAAAAAATGCATATAATGATAGAGCCTAAAAGTGGAGAGAACTTATCTATGATGGTACTTTATAGTCTCTCTCTCTCTCTCTCTGTGTGTGTGTGTGTGTGTGTGTGTGTGTGTGTGTAGTGTGTGTGTGTGTCATGTGTGATGTGTAGCATTATATACATACGTACATACATTTGAAAACACTCTACTGAAAATTGTGGTTGAAAAACATCCCACATAAAAATAATGGATAAAGTTCAAGTTCTTCACTCAAAGAGAAGTGTGTAAGTATCATAAAAAATTCACACATGGTTAAATAATATTCCCCTTAAGCGTTTCCCACGTGACATAATTGGATATGTTCTTGTGTTTTCTCTTGCTCTTGATCTTGTGTATGGTTATTTATATGCTTTAGTAAAATCACATATTGTTCATGGTTGAATAAATGGATGAATGAATGATAATGGATAATGAATGGTAAATGATATATAAGTTTTTTAGGACTGATTCACCCCCCTCCTCTCAATCCATTATTCTTTCATCAATTTCTATCAAAGAAGGTCCTTTTGGAAAAAATTAACAGCTTGAAGGGGTATCTTACAGAGAAAAAATGGGTGTTAAGAAGAAGAATTCTTGGAGAGGGGAGAACTTCAAATATGATTTTTATTATACATTAAGTGAAGATATTAATTTTTTAGAAAATTTTCCTAAAGTTTAGTCCCCCTTTGGAGTTATAACTTGTGAATTTGGAGAAGGATTTGTTGATTCGGATTCAGATTGTGAAGAGTCTCCTTGAGAAGTCGTAAAAAGGAAACATTTTCATGCTATAGATGAGAATAAAAATATCACACAACAGATATATGAAATGATGAGAAACCATGAAAAATAGATTAAGCTACTTGAATGCAAGTTGAAGAATAGGAGTAAAGAACATGATCAGATCACAAAGCATTTAGAGGAACAATTAGAAAAATTAGCAACCAACCTTGAATCCAAAGAATATGCTCATGAGAATAGTCATGTTATTCAGGGCCTTGGAGTAAAAAATGCAAGAGTTGTCTTAAACCCTAAATCTCAAGGAGGAAGAATGTACTCACCTGAAAACTCAGGTTTCTCTACTCAATGATAGACTCGAGACTAAATAGGATGAGTTCATCAAGTTTGAAATAGGCATGAAATATTTACATTTAAGATTTGATCCAGCTTCAACCAAACTGAAAATGTTTAAGATAAGTGAAAATTACCTAGACAATCTTATTAGCCAACAAAGACAAGGATGTGATAGGGCTAGTTTACGATTCAATGAGGATCTCAAGGACAAGAAATTTAAGCAAGAGGATCTTATTTCAAGAAAGGAAGAAGGTGAACAAGGAACCAAGGAAGAAAAGGGGTTTTCATACTCCAAGGAAAATGAGAAAAAATAAGTATGGGTCCAATCATATAAGTGTGTCTCACTTGGTGGAAAAAAATATTTTAAAATCTAACTAGTAAATAAATACTTAAATAATATAAAAAATTTAAAGAATTGGCTAAATTATGGATGCCCTGCACCTTGGCATTTATAAGCTCTTAAAAATACATGTTCTTTAATTTAATAGGTGTTTTTTCATGTTTTTTTGTTAGACATGTTTTGTTGAAGGTACAAAAACTATAAAAAAGAGGGACATAGTTATATGTTTTGACCCACCTATTAGGCAACCTAATGCAACAAGTTATGAAAGGTCTTTCAATGGTTATTGTTTTACTTGTAATGGATTTGGTCATAGGTCAAAGGAGTGTAGAAGTTATGTTAGAGAGGCTCATTCATGGAGAGATAGTAAGAGTGAGCAAGCTAAGAATTTGTAATGTTACGATTTCCATGAGAGAGGTCATGTTGTTAGATTTTGCTTAAATGATCCACCTAGACAAGTTGAGAGCTACATGAGGAAGAATTCAGTGGTGTTTTATAATTGTAATAGAGTTGGTCATGTTACAAGGAACTAATACCATGGTTTATCAAGTAATAATCAAAGAGTTCAAATACCTATAGTGCAAGGAGGCGGCCTTCAAAGTCCTATAATGAACAATAACAGTCAAGGAAGAGTTTGGGAGCCTAAGAGGGAAACTAATGTCTCATCAAGAGTAGGTATGAATGAAAAAAAAGTCATAACCCAAGAATCAGATTAGATATAAGTTGATGATTTGGAATCTTTTAGGTAACCAAGAGATCCTGGGACCTCTTCCAGACCTTGTTTTAGGTCTTCATAGTGATCATATATATTAACTATGATTCTTGGAGGTATATTAGTGAAATTTAAACATTGAAGTGAGGGGGATCTATCCAAGTATATATGTGTCTTCTCCATAAGGTTAAGGTATGGCACTTCATGTTATTATTCATGGTCTTGTGAATTTATAAGGTTGATCAAGTAGTATTAGTATAGGTGTCAGTCTTTGTACCTTAAGTGGTGTAAGTATGAGTCACTGGGTCAGTGTCTACTTCACCATGGTGTACTATCAAGTTTGAGTGTTTTGGGTCAAAGTGTGTTTCCTTCATTCCCATAAGGTATGTCCTTCGGTGTCTTTAGGAGTTTTTTCATGATTCTATAAGGTTGTCTTTGTGTGTGAGATGTCTAGTTCTCTGCATTTGTATTCATAAGATGTACATGTATGAGTTATTATAGTTTCTATGTTGTGTTATCATGGTGGATTTTTCCAGACTAAGATGACTCAATATGAGCATAAGTTATGTTGAGGTCACATAAGTAGTTTAAAGTGTCATGTATTTCATGTAAATATATTTGTCTAATATGAGTAAGTGGTTGATAGTGTTGGTTAAGTCTATGGTTTGAGGTGTTTCATGGTAACAAGTTTGAGTCAATTGAAGTTCGATAAGGATTTCATAATGTGTAAGGGTATGCAACAAGGATGCCATTGTGTTCATGTTGAGTGAAATAATGTAACAGTCACAAAATGAAATGTAATGATGATATGGTTATCACAAGAGAATTCATATGTAAATTAAGGAGGTACCAGATATGTTTTTGATGTTATTTCTCTTCAAACATGTCAATTTGTTTCTCAGAAAGATAGTATATGTTGTTACAGTGATGTCCCTCAAGTTTGAGTTCATAAAAGAAAAAAATTGTGCTTGTTAAATGTTTCTCTGCCCTAACTGTATCCTACATTACTTAATGAAGTGGTATGGATGGAAGGTAAAGTTTAAAGGAGAAAATAGTGGAGAATCAAGCTAAAATTTTGAACAAAATATATTGACAAGATACACTTATTGATTTAAGAGGTTTTAGACCTTGTCATTGCACTAATTTTCTAGAATCCTTGTGAGTTCTGTGTGTTTTCAATGAAGGTGCTGAAAGACCTAATTACAAAATGAAAGGTATATGAGATGGGTAAGTTTTAATCAGGAAAAAAACTCAAATATTTTCAATCAAGTTGTATGGCTTATGCAAATCAGGTAAACTCCTCTCATGAAAGTCTATATATAAAAAATTATGGGAGCTTTTTGAGGTGATTAGGGATTATAAACTATGTATGTGCATTTGATGGTATGAATAAGGTATGGTGAGATATTCATGAACTCTCTGAGTTTTATAAGAATGAGTAATAGTAAGAAACCCACAAATAAGTTAAATGTGATGGTACAAGGCCAAAATAAAAAAGGTTCTATGCTTTGAAGCATTATATGGTGTGTTTTGGCTTCTGAATCACCTGTAGGTCACTATTTGTGAATCTTCTGAGTTTACTTCAAATCTTGAGTATGTGAAGTTGATCTAAAGGGTGTGTTAAAAGTGAAGAATGGATTTGTGCTCATATTTATTTTATCTTAAATAATATAAATCGCAGTTAAGAAGTATGTGAAGATAAGTGCACAAAGTGTCTCAGGGTCTGATTTATGCATCTTCATGTATGTTTGGTAATCTTACTTCATTGTGCTTAGTCTAAGAATCAAAGGAAATTAGCTTAAGCATGAATAAAGGTATTTTGGCCTATTAATTTGTATGAGGTAAATTTTATCAGGAATTATAAGTCTATTATGGTTCATTGAATGCTTCTTGTGAAAAATAGCATGCTACAAGTACAAGATAGGAAATTAAGGTAGAGTTTAGATGCTTGTACTGGATTAGTGTAATCTTTTTCATGTCTGAGCTTCACGAATATGGTGAATCCATGTTTGTAAGTATCATGTTCTTTGAAGATATGTAAGGAATTTATCTCAGTCTATATAGTGACTATGTTGCTCTTAATATAATATTAAGTTGTTATAGGAATAGACCATACAAGAGGCATAGATTTTTCATCTCTACAGGAATAGTATAAATTTTAGAATGGTATGATCTTCAAGTGGTTGATCTATACAAGTGAAAAGGTGTTATGTATCATGGATTAGGAAGGGGCTATTGAATTATTCATTTGGCTTGGTCTATGGTGAGGTTAATTTTCATTTGTGACTTAGAGACAATGTACTTACTGCTACAATGATTGTTATAGTGATTTCTCAGGTGAAAGGTATGTTTCCAATACCATCTATGACATATTGAAAGGAACTCAAGGTGATCTTTAAGGTATATGAGTTATTTTTATGCCACATGGATCGATCAAGTGTCTTGAAGTCTAAGCTAAGACTGGTAATTGTCATTTTTACTTCAATAATACTATATACAAGCCTTTAGGCATTGTTCTAAGCTTGTTGATGATACTTTTAATGTAATTTAGTATATCCATTACTTATTAAGGATGATAAAAGTGTTGGTTTAAGGAGAATATTTTGTATTGGTGTCTTGAAACGTGGTTAAGTCAAATAGTGATAAATCAAGGTCTCATTAGGTAAGCTTTAGTGCTACATTGCTCATAAAAGTTTCTTAGGGGTGTATAAAGCCATTCATGATAGGGGTAGTGCATGTGTGGTATCCTAGAGATTGCATTTTATGATTCCAAGGAAACCAAGGTATGATGTAGGTTTTTTCTCCAAGTTTGAGTTAATTTTTGGTTATGAATGCATTGTCTCCACCCAATATGAATGTAAAAGATTGAAATGGAGTTTTAGGTTAGAGCCTAATTGCGCTAAGTGATTTCATGTCAAGAATACAAGGTAAGTTGCTTAAAATTGAGTTTGTATACTTGATATAGTTCTCTTTAGTCTAGGGGGATTTATAGTTTTCATGATCATCATAAGTTTGTTGTTATAGGACTTTTCAAAATTGGTTCAAAAGCTACTGAAATGTCAATTCAGGGATGTAAGTCTATATGTGAAATATAGAGAAAGAAAATGTGTGACAAGCCAATTTTGTGCTAGACCAGGTGGTGTATGTTCAAGAAAGAAGGTAATATGGACTTATAAGCTCATGGATGACATTGTTCGCATATCCATGGTGTTGTTAGCTCAGATTATGCTCTACTACAAAGATCTAATAAGGGCCTAAAGAGGGTTTAAGGTGAAAAATGGCAATTTTTACATGCCTCGAAGGTAAAAAAGGGTGTTTTGGCTGAAAAAAAGTAGCATGATGCTTTCTTTATGATTCCTTGATATATTAAAATAATGTAGATGCTTGGCCCAGGGGGAGTTTGGTGTTTTTATGCATAAAAATGTAAAAATCAAGTTTATTTTGTGAAATTTCAAGGTTCTTGAGCTTGTATGAGATCTTTTCTTGGTGTTTATAAAAATTTTATGATGTTATGAAGCTATGAAAGATGAATAACATGTTGTATAGGTATGCATTTTTCATTAATGTAAAAAGGGGGAGAAGTTCAATTAGTTTTCCTTCGATGATAAAGGGGAAAATTCGTTGTCATATGGTTTTATAAGTATTGTCATCGATGCAAAACCACATTAATGAAAAATTGGATGATGGATTAGGGTCATATGATGATGTGGATGATGTTGACATGATGGTTCAGTTGATTTCATGATGACACAGACAAATTCAGTGAGGATTTTTTTCCCTTGCAATCCCATTTAGGTCCCTAGGTGATGTTGCATGGTGGTATGAGATTCTTGGTTACATGAGAATCATGTTGGAATGATGGATATCTAGTTTGGATAGTCATTGGGAACTCAAATCAGTTTTAGGGTGTAGATATAGGTGATTGACCATATTTTGGGTGCTAATTTGGAGCAAGTATGGATGCTAGGGGGTATGATAATGAGCTTTAGAGCTATATAAGCTCATGGATGCATGTAATCAGATGTATTATGGTGTACCAATTATTTTTGGGTCATTTTTCAGTGCATTCATGATGTGTTACAATGTTCTTTTAGTTCCTTAGCTTCTATAATACCAAACCCTAAGAGGTTTCTATGCAAGTCTTAATGTCTGGAGATTTTGAGAGATGGTGATGAATTTTATATGATTGGAGAAGTTAGTATGATGTGTCGTGGTGCATTAAGAAAATTTTTAGGATGTTATGATTTGAATTTTATAAGATATGCTAGTTTTGGTGAGATAAGGTCAAGAACTAGTGCATTTCCAGCTTGACATGGAAATTCTGAGGCTCACCCTGAGTTGTGTGATTTGCATGGGACATTTTTTATTTTCAGGATGTTTCTATATTTATTCTGTAAGGTTTCATAAAAATAATGATATCATTTTATCTTAACATTTTTATGAATGAATGTGAAGAATGTAAACATCGTTTTATATGTTTGAAACCCTAACTTCAAACCGGTTTGAGAGAATTGATTCCTAAGTGTCCAAAATTGCTTCATCATGAATTATTTATGATTGGAACATGTATAATAATCCTTCATATTTCCATAAATTTATGGTATATGTCATGGTGATGAATGGACCCCACTCAAATAGGTTTATTTCTAAAGAATAGCGTTTTGGGACAAGGTTGTCCAAAGGAGTCATATGTTAAATGTATGTTATGGAATGTATGTGAGATTTTCATGATTTACATAGAGGTTTTAAGACATTTTGATGCAGTTACATGGTAAAATGAACTTCATTTGGGTTGACTAGTCAAAGCACATTTTAGAGGCAATAAAAAGTAGTCTTCAATGAAATGAGCATAACAAGAGCTTCTTGAGGACTTAGGAGGTGATTCAAGTTTTCTTGAAAATATGATTCAGATATATTTCCATTGATGTAATTTTTTCCTTGTGATTATGATTTTTTGTAAGGTTTTCAAATCAATTTTAGATAGGAAGATGTTTTCCAGTGCATGACAAGACAAGACCTGCTTAAAGTTTGGAGTTGTTTAAAGCATGTGATGGATTAAGTGATTCTTTGTATCACCTGGAATGTTAAGAGGGATGAATCTGTCATATAATTAATCCATTTATAGGTATTTATTATTTGTAAATTGAGAAATAGTGGTGGAAGCCTGATAAATTATATTAAACTCAATCAGCCATATTACATTTGTATGAGTTGCAATACTTATAGGTATTGTACAACTGAATACATTCACGAAGATATGTTACATAAGTGAAAAAAAAACTATTTCACAAAATCTTACAAAAAGGTAAGTCGGGAAGCATAACCACTATTAAATACAATAAAATAATTATATTGTTAAAACAATATAACAACACTTGTATTGTTTGAATACAAAAAATAAGATGGTTATGATTAAATATAACCATATAAATAATAAATAAAAACACTAATTAATATTCAATGCATAATTAATATAGGTAAATAATAATTTACCTAACATTCCCCCCTTAATTATACATTGTCTCAAGGGATGAGGAGAGGAACTCTTTGAACAACTTGAACTTGTCATGTGCAAGTGACTTTGTGAAGATATTTGCCCGTTCTACTGTTAGACAAAATTGAAGTTGGATGTTGTGCTTCAACACATGCTCGCGTATAAAATGAACCTGTACCTTGATGTGCTTTGTTATTTCATGAAAAGCTAGATTGTGAACAAGTTCGAGAACACCTTCATTGTCAACATACATGGTGGTTGGTTTGTCCTATGGTATTCCAAGTCCTTCAAGTATGCAACGTAGCCATATCACTTCACAGAAATCCTCTCCTACATAAAAATACTTGGATTCTATGGAAGAATGAGAAAAAAAGTTTTGTTTCAAGCTTCCCCATGATATTGGTCCAGATCCCATAAAGAACATAAATCCTGAAAAGGATTTTCTATCATCAATATTGCTTGCATGATCTAAATCTGAATATCCTGACAAGAAGAATTTTTTGCTCTTCTTGTATTGTAGACTAAGATCAATGATCATTTGAGATATCTCAAGATGTGTCTTGTTTCTTTCCACTAACACACTTTTGGTTCCTGCATGAACCTGGATAAATAACTCACTGTAAAGTTGATATCTTTTCTAGTGTATGTCAGGTAAATGAGACTCCCAATATACTACCAATAGAGTGTGGCACTTACCTAAGGAGATGGATTTGAATGAGATAACTAAAATTTGTTATCCATACGTGTTGAAATCAATGTGTAATCCATCATCCTAAATTTCTCAAGCATTGTCTTGGTATATTTCATCTGAGAAACAAAGATGTGATTCTCTTTCTTCCATACTTCCAACCCGTGACAATAGTGCATTAGCTCGAGATCGGTCATTTCGAATGATCAATTAAAATCATTCTTTGTTGCATTGATCATCCTCACTGAACTGCCAATGATGACTAGATCATCGACATACATAATGACAATCACAATCTCCCCCCCTTTCTTTTTGAGGTAGATATTAGAGTCGTATGGATTTCTAAGAAATCCATGTTGTACTAGATGCTCATCAATTTTTATATACCATGCCTGGGGTTCCTATTTAAGACCATACAATGATTTCCTGAGTCTGCATACCTTTACTCCTTGACCAGGTACAACATATCCCTCAGGTTGAGTCATGTAGACTTCTTCTTGTAAATATCCATTCAGGAAGGCACTTTTTACATCCATCTGATGGACTTTCCAATGAAATTTTATAGCTAGAGAAAATATCATCTTGATCGTCTTGATCTTAGCTGTGGGAGAAAATTTCTCCTCATAGTCAATGCCTTCTTTTTGTGCATACCCCTTTTCTAAAATTCTTTCTTTATACTTGTCCACTGTCCCATCTACTTTGTAGTTCATTTTAAATATCCATCTACATCCAATGGGTTTCTTCCCTGGTAGAAGATCAACAACCTGTCAAGTGTTATTTTTCATTACTTACTGATATTCAAAGTCCATGGAATCTTCCCAAGCTTTTGACAGTAGGGATTCCTAGACTGTAGAAGGCTCATTAGAATTGATAACTCTACTCATCAAAGAAAATTTAAATTCTTCTCTTGCTTTACTATGAGTCGGTGGTTTAGGGGTGGATGTATCTGGTGGAACATCCATTCTCGCATCTCATAATGTGCTAGTACACCACTTGGGCATACGCTAAACTATTCCCATGGGTCATGGTTCTATCAGATCAACACCATCATCCCCATCATCACTTTCCTCATCTGTGGGAACATCAGTTTTAATTTTTACAACTGGTGAAGAATCTACATCAAGTTAGTCTTGAGGAGGAGACTCTGCTTCCTTCTTCTCAAAAAACTCAACATCTCTACTGGTGTAGACTTTTATGGTCTTTGGATCCGTCAATATGCACCCAAGAGTCTCTTCGCTGTACCCAATGAAGATGAGTTTTTGTGACTTCATGTCCAATTTATTTCTATTATGTTGGAGTATGTGCATACTTGCTTTGCACCCGAATACTCTAAGTTTTGCAATAGATGGTTTCCTCTTTGACCATGCTTCTTGTGGTGTTACTCCTTTAAGAGTAACTGTGGGCACTCTGTTCAACAAATACACTTATGTCTTTGATACTTCTTCAGGTAGAATGTCTTTGTAAGTCTAGATTCATCGATCATGCATCACACCATTTCCATGATAGTATGATTTCTTCTCTCAACAACACCATTCTTATGCAGTGTGTGTGGAGGAGGCATTTGTCGACGAATCCCATGAGTTTGTAGGTATTCTTTGAACTCATTACTAGTGAATTCCCTCCCTCGATATAAGTGGAGAGTTCTAATGTGACAATAAGTTTCATTCTTAATTGCTACTTTGAACTTCTTGAAAGTTTCAAAAGCTTCACGTTTCTTGTGAAGACAAAAAATCCACATTTTTCTTGAATAGTTGTCAAGACATAACATGAAGTACTGAAATCTAGAATGACTTGGTTGAATCAGACCAAAAAGATCAGTATGAACCAGATCAAGCTTACCATGAGCTTGATATGTAATCTTCTGGAATGAAACTTTGTGTTGTTTACATGTTAGGTAGTGAGGACACTTATCTGTATCCTTCTGAAGAGATGGTAGCCCATGTACCATATTGCTTCAATGTAGTGTCTCAAGATACTTGAAACTAACACGACCAAATATCTGATGCCACAACTGTGATGAGGTAGAGTTCTTAGCCACAAGCTTCTGATCATCTATGTGGAAAAAATCAAACTTGAACATGCGTCCCACATTGGAGGATTTTGTAACTATTTTCGAGCCTCGTGATTTATCTCAAATCAAACACGTTTTCTTATCGGAATGAGTATCAAAGTCAATTTTTTAGGTTGTGATATAGGATTTGATTAAATGAAAGTATGTTGTTCATTAAACCAGGTACATATAAGACATTTGATAGTTTGCAGTTGAGTGATTCAAGGGGTAGAGAAATGTTCTGAATCCTGTGAACTATATATGAAGAACTGATTAGGGGATATTTTTTAGTGTCAAAATTTCCCTGCAACTTCCCTAAATCATGCCATTGTAGTAGAGCCTTAAGATAAATTTCTGATGACTGTATGAACGTGAAAAAATAGACAATCTAAGCTCAAGTTATGTATGGTCAAAGTTTAGTCAACAAGGAAGTCAACTTTGGTCAATAGGTCAACAAGTGAACCAATGGTAAGGTGACATGTGGAAATTAGTGACAAGACAAAATTGATGGTATTATAATTTTCTAAAAATCAGTTCCATGGTATAGATCTCGTCACAAGATTTCTGATGCATTTTTAACGGATTAAATCTAAGTTTGTATGTGAAAGATATACATAGTCAAAGTTGTGGTCAAATGATGACGTGACACACTTTGACATGGACAAATGACATATTATGGGAGTGAAACTTGGCAAGTTTTTAGTGGTTTTGGATTTAAAATAATAATAATAATATTTTATTTAATCCATTCCACGGGAATAAGCCTAATCCCATGGGATAAGGAGGATTTTTTGGATAAAAAGCTATTTAAAGGCTTATCATATCCCTTTCCCACCAAATGTGGGGTCAATGGCTAAATTGGGAGCCTAAACCTATGGAAGGGGGATTTGAACCCAGCACCTCATCTAAAAAGATAAAGTAGGCCTTACCAACCAATCACTCTCTTGTAAGTGGTATAAATAAAGCGCACTTGTATTTTTAATAAGGACAAGTGTCAGGTCTGTGTTAAGGGAATAAGGAGGTAGTTTTGGAAAAGTGTAGATTTTGGGGCACTTCTACTCACTTCCATATCTCGAGTTATATATGAAATTTACTTAGAATTTTGAGAAAATTGTGATGGTATAATCATTTTATCAAATTTAGAGATCTTCTGCGATAGATTTATTTTCTATTAAAGTCACATGAAGGCGTAAAACCAAAGGGAGACAATGTTGTAAGTGGATCAGGAAGGTGAAGAACATAAGCTGAGCTCCATTAACTGTCCTTCGAAGGTATGAAACACATATTTTTGTATGTTTTTGATTTATTATTGGTTAATATAAAGGTTATTTTATTTACATTTTTTTAACATTATTAATGGATTGGTTCACCACGAAATCGGGGACGTAGGAATTCCAAACCTCGTAAACAATCTGGTGTTGTGTTCTAATTTTAATTTTTAGTTTCTAATTATTTGAAAGTAGTTTAAATTTCAAAAAATGAATTTGGATGAAACTATAATCACTAATTGATAAACTTTGGAAAATTGATTAAAATCAAGAAACAGTGATTTTTAGGGCTTTGATCAAACAGTGAAATGTTGAATAAAATTAGGAATTTAAATTTTAGTTTGGAATTCATTCATAAATCAATAATTTGATCAATTTTTGGAAGTATAAAAGACTTTTTAAGTTGATTAAAAAGTAACAATCCTTGAAAACGTTTAAAAGTGGAAGAAATAAAACACCCATTTTTCGGATCAAGTTTGGTATTAGAGTAGTTAGATTGCTGGATTAGCTTCTGATTGTGTTTGAAAAATGTGGCTTCAGTTTCAGTGTTGATTTTATTTTTTAGTGTGCAGACATTTTGAGGCTTGTTAATCTTCTTTTGTAATGTGTACAGTTTTGGAAGTACAAGTTGTGTTTGCAGGAATAAGGAATCATGGGCAAGTCATCCAAATAGGAGCAACTGGATGAGCTTGAAGCCACTAACCACAAACTCTAGGAAGAAAACTCTTTCATGAGAGATAAATTCTATTCCTTAGAAGAGGAAATAGTGTGGTTAAAATCTGAGCCTCAATCCTCTATTACCAAGAAAGAGGAATATGTCAATGAGATGCTTGCACAGAGCAAGAAGTTGATGGGCTTTGTTAAAGAGTTGCAGGAAGAAATACGGACCAAGCATGCCCTCTTGGAAAAGCTACAACAAGGTGAACATAAGAAGGAAACACCTTCCAAATCAGATGTAGGTACTATGATAGAATGTAATGTAATTTTTTCACATGTTAATTCTTCCTCTCATTCAGTTTCAGATATTCCTTTAGGTCAGTTTAAAAAACACACTAAGGGAATTGGTTCTAAATTAATGGTTACGATGGGATTTAATGGAAAGGGCCTTTGTAAAAATGGAAAAGGTGATGCTAACCCAATACAGGTAGAGGATCAGCCTCAGGTTTGACAGGTTTGGGATATTCTAGTGGGAAAATTGAAAATTAGATAAATTTCCAAAACAGTTGAAGGAAGACAAGCTTCCAACAACCAAGGATCTATGCATATAGAATTACAGAAATCTGCCATTAGCAGGAACAATGAAAGGTGTAAGAAAATCAAGTAAATGAGGTAATGAAATTTCACCTCCTCCCACTTACACTAAAAATAACACTAAGGGGAAATTAAATCCTAAAACTTATAAAAATCTCTTTCATTCTGAACAATATAGCTTCGGTAGACAAAAGTATGGTTTTCCTTGCACATTTTGTGAAGGTACTAATCATTCTGTAACATATTGTTAGAAGAGGAAAAATATGATAAATAATTTAATGCCTTTTGTGAATGATAAGGCAAGTGCTAAAGACCAATCTCTCCTCTGGTAAGGTGAGAAATGGAAAAAAGGTTACCTCTCCTAAATAGAGGAATCATTCTCCTAGACAGAGTTCAGGGAATGGACAAAATGGGTAAGACTCCTAAAAACAGGGAAGTTAAATTTTGTTCCCATCATAAAAGGTATGGTCATGATGTTAAGATGTATTGGTATGTTCCTTCAGTGCAACATTGGAGAGTTGTTAAAAAGGAAAATAATGTCAAACCAAAAATTGTTGATCTAATTCATGTAAATGCTCATTATAGTATTGGGGAAGTAAAATCACCAAAACAGAGAAATCCAAGTAATTAGATGGGTAAAACATTCCTCAACTTTATGTATGCATTGTAGTAACTGTTGATAGTATGCAAACATTTTCAAAGCTATATTTTAGGGGTTTGATCCTATGTTTATATTCAACTTTGAAATAATTTGGAAGTAGCCATAGAGAATATTTGAGTGACAGGTTCATCATACTCATATTCATCTTCTCACATTGTGGTTAGTTATTCCATTTCTGACAACAATATGTAGGGATATGGGCATCATCAGAATGTCAATTTTGAAACTTGTAGTTTTACAGTGTTGTCATTTGTGCAAATTTTTGGATTCTTAAAAGACCCATTCAGGCATCTATTTGATATTGTAATAAATAGACAAACTTGTTTTATCCACATGTGTTATTTGCACTAATTTATAAGACCCTTATTTTGGAAAAAAAATGATTTTTGTAACTATCAGATGTGGTTGCAATTAGGGTGTAAATTTATTACACTAACAAACTGGTTTGCAAAGGTACCAGGTGATCATTTTATAGATTATGACAGTTCACCAATTTCGGTAAGCATACAGTTTATAGTCTATCCCTTTACAGTTCAGTGTATGGATAGAATATTTGTATATTCACGTTGATTCAGATTTTGACTATAGCCATGTTTGGCGTTGATGGTTTAATTGTTATGGATAGTGAATATTTGTAGTTGTTATCAGCATAATCACAAAGTGTCAGTTGAACACTAGCTTCCGTTATAGATGGGTGTTATTATCTGACTTATTATTTGTGATGGTGATACAATGTTTCTAGCATATTCATGTGGATTCAGTTGTTGACTATAGCTATTTTTGGGCGTTGATAGTCTAATTTATTCTGGATAGTGAATATTTGCAGTTGTTATAGTTTCAAATGGAAAGTGGGCACTAGCCTAATTGTGGGCAGTTTAGATGTCTGGTATACTGATCTGTGTTATGAAATTGTAATTTAAGTAATTGGTCGTATTACAAAGTGAAATTTGAACAATAGCTTTTCGTAATAGAATTGGTGTTATTATCTGGTCAATTATATGTGATGGCATTGCAGTGGGGTATGACAGTTCACAGTTGCAGCGTTTTAGTTGAACACTAGCTTAATTAAGTGTTATTATCTAATCGGTTATGTAATTAACCAATCAAATATTTGAATTTAATTAACCTATAATGTTATTTTGGGTTCTTGTATGTGTTTTTACAATACCAGAAGAGATAGAATGTTTTTTGGGTTGATAGATAGCTTTTTGTGGACAAAAATCCTTCTCAATAGGGAGGAGTGATTAGGGGATATTTTTCAACGTCAAAAGTTCCCTAAACTTCCCTAGACCATACCAGTGTAGTAGCACCTTCAGGGATATTTCTGACGACTATAAGAACATGAAAAACAGACACTCTGAGCTCAAGTTATGTCTGGTCAAAGTTTAGTCAACGTGGAAGTCAACTTTTGTCAACATGTCAACAAGTGGACCAATGGCAAGGTGACACATGGCAAATGGCGACAAGACAAAATTGATGGTATTGTAATTTAAAAAAATATTTCCATGGTATAGATCTCTTTGCAAGCTTTCTGACGCAATTTGAACGGACCAAATCTGAGTTTGTATGCGAAAGATATGCATAGTCAAAGTTGTGGTCAAATGATGATGTGGCACACTCTGACGTGGACAAATGGCATATTATGGGTGTGAAACTTGGTAGGTTTTTAGTGGCTTTGAATTGAAAATAATAATAATAATATTTTATTTAATCCATTCCATGGGAATAATCCTAATCCCATGGGATAAGGAGGATTTTGTGGAGAAAAAGCTATTTCAAGGCTTATCATATCCCTTTCCCACCAAATGTGGGGTCAATGGCTAAATTGGACACCTAAACCTATGGAATAGGGATTTGAACCCATAACCTCATCTAAAAAGATAAGAGGCCTTACCAAATCACTAGCCTATTGTAAGTGGTATAAATAAAGCTCACTTGTATTTATAATAAGGACAAGCGCCGGGTCTGTGTCAAGGGAATAAGGAGACATTTTTGGAAAAGTGTAAGTTTTGGGGCACTTCTGCTCACTTGCAAAATCTCAGGTTATATATCAATTTTTTTTCATAATTTCAAGAAAATCATGATGGTGTGATAATTTATCTAATTTAGAGATCTTCTGTGATATATTTATTTTCTATTAAAGTCACACAAAAGTGTAGAACCAAAGGGAGACATTGCTATAAGTTGATCAGGAAGGTGAAGGACATAGGTTGAGCTCTATTACCATCCTTCAAAGGTTTGAAACATACATTTTTTCAAGTTTTTTGATTCATTATTGGTTAATATAAAGGTTATTTTATTTACATTTTTTTAACATTATTAATGGATCAGTTCACCACGAACCTGGGGACGTAGGAATTCCAAACCCTGTAAACAATCAGTTGTTGTGTTCTAATTTTAATTTTTAGTTTCTGATTATTTGCAAGTAGTTTAAATTCCAAAAAATGAATTTGGATGCAATGGCTATAATCAATATTTGATAAACTTTGGAAAATCGATTAAAATCAAGAAATAGTTATTTTTGGGGCTTTAATCAAACAACGAAATGTTGAATAAAATTAGAAATTTAATTTTTAGTTTGGAAAAATTCCTAAATAAGAATTTGATCAATGTTTGGAAGTGTAAAATAATTTTAATTTGATTAAAAAGTAACAATCCTTGAAAACGTTTAAAAGTGGAAAAAATAAAACACCCGTTTTCAGATCAAGAACCATCACCCAACAAAACATGGTTTTTCAAAGGTGTGTCCCTCATTGAGGTAAACCAGTCTCTGTAGCCAGTGATGTGTTGAGTGGCTCCCGAATCAACTTACCAGTATCACTAGATGATGTGGATGGTTCACTTAATCGAGCAGTGTACAAGAAATCTTCATTATCTGAATGTTCTTCTTGTTCAACAATATTTCCTTGCTGATGGAGTCTTATTTTCCAGTTCCCCTTTTTCTTCCCTTGATTGTAGTTTGAATGTCTCTTGTAAGATTGTTGTTGTTGAGGTCTAGTGTTTCTTGACGAACCTTTCTTGTAAGTATTATACCAACAATATTTTAGGTCATGTCCTTTTTTACAAATTTGACACTGTTTCTTCTGTTGTTTGTCCCCTTGATACTAATTTTGATGTTGGTAATTTTGATAGGAATTAGGTTGTCCTTTACCTTTTCGTTTCCATTTTTGATGTGAAGAAAGTGTCTTCTCCTCTTCATCATCCTTATTGTGCACGACTTCCTCTTGTTGTAGTAGGTTTACCAGTTTTTCAAAACTAAATGTCGTATTTGAAACGTTTTGTGTTGTGACAAAAATGTGGTAAGAAGAGGGGAGTGCTCTCAAAACAATGGGAATAAGAACATCATTTGTGACTGCTTCTCCCAGGGCTAGAAGTGAAGCCCTCAACTCTACAAATCTTCTTAAGAAAGATTCAATTTTTTCATTCTGCTTGAACTTCAGTGTACGAAACTGAATTTGGAAATTTAGTATGACATTCTTGTTTTTGGCCTCATATACTATGTAAAATTTATCCCATGCTTCTCTGGCTGTTTTAGCATCTTGAAGGTGGGGTTGCACATCGTCAGACACTCCAAACAAGATGATGAATTTGGCCTTCTGATCTGCTTTATCAAACTGCCATTGTTGTGTTGTATCAGTAGTTGACCTGGTCAGAGTACCATTCACAGTAGTCCATATCTCTTCAAACTCAAGTTGTTTCTTAATTTTAGTCTTCCATGCAACATAATTGTTTCCTCTGAGTAGTTCTAAATCTGGAAGAAAAACATTGGGGGCCTTAGTGCCCATTTTGCAGAAATCACTGACAGGGTTTGGCTCTTATCACTCCAGGTATAAGGTCTCCCAATCTATATACCATCAGTTTGATATACTGAACCTTTCTATATACGTGCCCTTCTGATATACCCGGTGGTACGTGGAAGAAACTCGCCCTTTCTATATACCGGGTGGTAAGTGAAAGAGGCGTTAACGTACGTGAAAGAATTCAATACACGGTACCAAGACATTACTAAACCCTGGGTCTGTGTGATTATTGACACCAACTCAAAGAAATATCTTCATACACACGCGTAACTTCAGAATATACTTGGATAATTTCTCAGTCTAGATTTATGTCATGTAGTCATTCAAAGACAGATGGGATGGCTCATAGTGTATGCAGTGTGACCTTATTACTCCCCATCGATTTGAAGGGTCAATGCCCATACGACATTATTGCAACTATATTAGGCGTTAAGTGTAGTAGTAGTCATGATGGCTTTACCCGTAAGCGCTTCCGAGAGGCACTGTATATACTGAACACTGCGAATGAGATCTAGGATCTCGTGAGTGTTTTTGAACCAAATTTTACTATTTTGTATTACAATTCTCTACCAGTTTCTAAGCAGTTAAAATAATTGCGGTTGAATATGGCAACATGAAAATTAGTACAATATACTAAAGCATGCAATTACATTAAAAAATATGGAAAAATTTGAATGGCAGAAAAAAAATATTTGTTTTGTGGGCCCTGGTGGCCTCCGGAGCCCAATACAACCCAAAATGCAAAGAATTGCAAAAAACCAGCTGAAAATGTAATTTTTAGCTATCCCCCCTTTGGAAAATGTTGCTCAGAATAAAAAACAGGCCTAATAGGAGAATATTTTTTGCCCTAAATTAGGGTTTTTCTCGCTAAAAGATTTAGAGGTCAATTTAGTTATAACTAGTTGTTTAGAGATGGTTTTTGCTGCTAAATTCTCCTCCAAGATTGGCGGGTTTCCAATTTTGCCTCTTAATGTCAAAAGTGATTTGAAAAAAGGTTTTAGGGTGGGGGTTGAACCATGCATTTCCCACTCCCAAGTCATTTCCACTTATCCAACTCAACACTATGTGCGCTTGGTATATGAAAATGAGCAAATTGTATTTAAAGACAATGAATTTTGAACTTTATAATCTCTATAAAAGCTATCTAAATCTGTGTTGAAAAGCTAATGGAAAGGAGTTAATTATTTTGTTGATTATTACTAAATGTTCTTATTAAAATATTTTTTTATTCAGACAACCATGTAAATGAATGCATTCTGATAATTTTGTTATGTATAATTTGAAAATACATATTTGTTCTATCAAAACAATGAATTCAAGGAGTAAACTAATGAAATACATAAATTTAGCTATGGATGGTTGTTATTTTAAAATATCTTGTATAATTTAATGCAAAATAAGAACAAATATATGTATCTGATAGTATTATAACGTATAATTTGTAATTCAGTGGTGTTTACAGGTTGCTTGTATCTATTTTTTATCTTTCACAGTCGTATTGTCCATTTTTATGGTATGGAACAAAAAGCTTTCCCTTAGATATGGTTAATCTCGAGCTTCTAAGTACGCATGACACCAAAGAAATATATAATATTGCAAAGCTCTATAGTGTGAAGTTCAAGCCGATTAAAATTCTCCATGTAGCTTCGTTGTGTCAGAATTTTGCTACATCTTTATGAACATTGTGAAGATTTAAGCTAATCATAATGTTCCATGTAGTTTCTCCTTGTCATAACTTTGTTAGAATTTGTTTGACTATTGCGAAGCTCTAACCAATAACATGTAACTTCATTGATGTCATACTTTATTAGACCCTTCTGAGCATTGCAAAGCGCGAGCCAATGAAATCATTCCACGGTCTTTGCAAATCTAGACTTTTGCTAACATGTTTATGTCCAATGCAAAATCCAATCCAATAGAAAAGCTTGAAATATTTTCGCATTTGGCGATGTTAGCATTTGTTAGCCTTGACAGTTGTTAACCAATAAGACTAAGCCACTGATCCCGCTACTTTGCTTTATACGAAGACTTTGTCGGATGTGAGCCAATAGAACTTTTCCACGATTCTTTCGCATATTGTTTGTCTTTTGTCTTAAAGCATGTCAGTACGCAAAAAGCAAGCCATTAAGATGACTCTACGTATATACAGATTTTAACGGTCTATCTTGCTATAAACGATCTTTTGTCTATTACATTGCACCGTGAAGTGCTAACTAATAACAATGCACCGCGTATACACTTTTTTCGCAGTGTCAGACTCTATATATCTTTGCCATTGTAATATCTACACCTGCATTTATCTTTTTATCTTGCTGACTGTCTAGACCAGAAATTGTTTGATTCTTGGTTAATTCCGCAAGCTGGTGTCCGTGTGGTGGAATTGTTAAGAAAAGTCGCAGAATTGTGACTCGTGTCTCCATTCCTAGCCACGCCGGTTTAAAGGTTTTAATTAAACATGTTTAGCCATAGCCGCAAATTTCTAAATTTATCTTATTTTTATTAATCAAATAAGTGGCGCTCAACTGCGCATTGTTGGGAATTAATATTTTAAGCAGTTTTTTCTAGATCCCAAAGTTGGAAAGGATGATGATATGGCGAGTTCTCTATGATGCAATTTTGAACTTAAATGCTTTCATAAATGTTCTGACATCATAAATGCTAATGACATCATCATGTTTTCCTCTAAATTGCTTAAGGTTGTAATAACACGTGGATTTTTAAGACAATCAAATTGAAGATAAATGCATTTTTACAAATATTTTGTTAACAAATGTTCAGGGTTACTAATGTTTATTAATGTGAAAAGTATATATTTTGTTAATGAAAATAATAACAATGTCTGATTGGTCGAAAAAGACAAATAATAATAACTAGTTAAGGAAGGCTGATACCTATAAAGTATAGTGCCTCCTAAACATAGATAAATATATAAAAGACAGCCAAAAGATTATAGAGGATTAAAATCACTCGAAACAAATTAAAGAAAAGACGTTGACAGCGACATTAACACCAATTCCGTACCGAAATTTGGTGGCTACACGATGAACTTAATTAAGAAAATTATGCTCCTTCAATTAAACACAATAAAATCTTGGCCTAACTAAATACTGGTCTCTCTTTCGGATCGCAATCCAATAAAATAAGATAATCATGTGTGGTGGGCAATGCCTTGAACATATGTTTTTAAAAAGGGCATTTTTCCACGGCCAACAACCCGTGTGTTGCCACTAGAGCTCTCCCTTGAGGTGCCCGTAAACGAAAGAGGACCAACCGGCAACAAACGGTTCCCCGGTCAACACGTGCGATCTCCTCGCGCACGGGTGAGGAAAAGGGAAAGGATTTGGCGTGGTGTCTCTTTCATTCAACGGGGTGTTTCACTGCTTGTTTTCGCCGTTCAATATTGGAGTGCAGTGGGGCAAAACAGACTTGCCTGCATAACTCAGGAAGAAAGGTCGCCCTCTCACAGAGATGAGGATCCGGAAGCGTTCTATTGCTGCATTAGCCTCCTCTTCTTCAGGAACAGCTACAGCTTGTACAGGTCAGGCGGAGGCGGCGGCCATGGAGAAGGAGTTTCTTTTCCCTCTGGTTGCAGCAGTCATCGACGTTCAGGCCAGGGCTGAGTTCTGTGGACGAGATGCCACATTTATATCGACACCGCCTCATGAAATTGCCGACATTTCCCCGCGGCCCGTGCACAAATGGAGGAATACACTTGTGCGGTGCAACGCAGAAAGTGAGGTAAGTAAGCCTCAGATCTTTGCCTTCGCTTTTATTTCGGTTACTTGAGTTTGTGCAATTCGTCAATGTTGCCCTCCATTCTTAATATTTGGACCCGCGGTGTTTTCGAGAAATCATTTATTCGGAAACCATAGCCCCCTCATGAGATTTAGAGGAAAGATCGTCCTATGCCGTGATCTGTGCGTTTCGAAAGGGTTATGAAATATGAATGGATTATGTGGTAGTTGTGCATGCAGGCGGTGTGACAGAAACACCAATTACCTGTCTGCACGCCGTCAAAGTACATCCACGGTATTAGGCGCCCGTCTTCTTACAGACGTGTCTAAGTATGTTATAGGCGCAGTCGAATTTAGGCGTATGTAAACTGGTAGGGGATCGAGTCCCATAAGCAGTGCTAATGGAGGCGATAGTGCAACCACTGGGTGCAAATCACTTTTTTATTTACAAAAACCCTCGTTTTCATTGCACTTTCGGTGCCTCAGAAAGGAAACGAATTTGTCGCTGCTTATTTAAACACTGTGCATCCGACATTGAATGTGTTGATGGGGTTTGGTCAATTAGAATATTTATGCGTGAGAGTGATATCGTCAGAAATACCGTCAATACTAGTTATTCTCTCGTGTATCCCTCATATTCCAATGTCCTCTAAGATGTAGCCTGTCTCAATATGTGAATTCCCACACCAGTAGAATGTTGTACTCGGAAATGCATTAAGCGAGCCATCGATTCCCGACAACTTCATACGATAGTTTCGCGAAAGTTTCTTCTGGTTTTCTTCTCAACCAGATTTGGGAAATAGAAGAATGGGTTTCCGTTTCGGCCGCACAAAAAACATTTAGGGTTTTGTCGTGTGTTGTGCAGGCAATCGGGGGAGCCGATAAATCGACTTCCAGATTGAGTGGAATTATAAGGTAGTCCCCACACCATCATTTTTACAGTTGTTTATTTAATACAGTCGCACTGATAATTGGGCACGTTACTTCTTATCGGTGCGGGTCATTCGAATCCTATGTCGTCTGATACCAGCTACCTGTGAATTTCTCATTGCAGGCCAAATCCAGACGATAAATCCGAACTCCTCAATAGGGAAGGTATTTATTTTGGCCTTGATCTATTTTCCTTAAAACTTGCCAGTACTGCAAACAATACATTTACCTATGGGGTGTTTTTTTTTTTCCTAATTGATCAATCGTCTGGTGATTTCAATTTGAAAAGAAATTTACTCTCAACTCGCCTATGTAAAATTGAAGTGCAGCGTTTACGAAGGAAGGAATGTCAAGAAGCATGAATGAGTTGGGAGAATCAGGTCGAGCAGAAAAGTGTTTGGCTGGGTCTATCGTGAAGAAGCAACGAAGCAAGTTGCACATCAGCCATGTGAATGCCATGAATATCAAGTACAGAAAGGAGAGTATGCAAAGGGATTTACCAAAAAAGATAGAAAAGGCTAATAAGAAGGATAGTAATGTGCATGCGGGATCACAGTGCAGGAGGAGGAACGGAAGGGGGTGGCGGTGCTCGGAAAGAACTCTGGTAGGATACTTGTTGTGTGAGCACCATCTGGGAAAGGGCAGGTTGAAGAGTATTAACTTTAATAAGGGCAACCATCCTGTTGTAATGAAATATAACAAGGCTACTAAGTTCAAAGAATTGCACCTTATACACGCCGCTGCTCCTCCTTTGTAGATTTGAACCAACTGGTGTAGCGCAGAGTTTTATTTTCCGTTCGACTAAGGTATTTCTTACACACGGCTTTACGTGATGTGATTAACATGTATTTATTTTTCTAAAAATCCAACTCTCGCATTTTTTCTCTGAAAGATTCGTTTTAATTTTTGTTGGTAAGAGCAGTACAAACTCAGCCATCTTTATACATTTGTTATCATGAAATATTTGATTTGCGTGGCCTGTTTGTAGAAGTGATTTTTGTTTTTCACAAATTCAAATTTGTAAATAAGAACGCTTCCGAAATTTGATGACCAGTTATAATTTATAAGTTAGAGATTTCAATACGAATAAAATTCTTCCCGATTTATGTGCCATGATTGTTTTTCTTATGTGTGAAACTGAAACTGTTTTTCCCCATAGATTCGAGTGCCGATTGATAGGAACATGTTTCAAATATATTTAGCAAATGAAATTCTATGCTTATTATTTCAATAATATTTTTACATGGACCTTTTAAATTAAAAAAATTAATGACTCCATGCAATACATTCAAGGTTGGAAGAGATGGAATAATGAGAAACTAACAATTATGATATCTACAATTAAAATTGTAAACACTAGGTTAACTAGAGGGAGAATAAATGTCAACTTAGTGGTTTATAATGGCTGGAATCCTAATGCATGTTATACTAGTATTAATAAAGGAACATATTTAGTTTTGAATTTTTTCATTGAGATTTATACAACTATTGATATTAGGAAAAACATTATTTTGTAGACACTATGAGAAATCCTTCATGCAAAGAACAATGATTTGGTTTCAAAACTCTTAAATTAAGTCAATGTTATCATTAAGAGCCTATACATTTAACAATTAGTATACCAAGAAAGTTAATTGCAAAAAGAAAAAAAAGCGTAGACATAATGTTGTTATACTAATAGAAATTATAAGATCCATGCAAAAATTTAATGGTTCAAGGAGCATATGGGGAAAGTTTCAAACAAATTTCATTTATCTTAAATGGAGGCCAAAATAGTTCAAAACAACTATATAATACTTCTAAAATGTTGTATTAATAGTGGGGAAATAACATAAAGGTGATAATATGGAATTGTGGCATAATTTATGTTGATACATAAAATTTACGACACATTATTTATAACTAGTATGAATATTTCATTACCAATGCATAAATATAAATTTCACATATGAATATAGAGATCTGGAGGTGGCGCTTCAAGAGCAAGAGCAAAAGAACAATCAAGGGCTGGTGGAAATGCCAAGCCACGTGGAAAAAATGTAGCCAAGGGCCCTTCCCCTTCTACAACACATGATGCACACAGATCTATTGGTGGGAAAGAAGTAGGGGTCTGCCAGGGGAGTAATAAGGGAGGGAATGGAAACCCTTCCTTTGTAGCTTCTCAAAAGAATCACAATGGGCAGAGGATTGGAGGCCCTTCATTTGTTTAAGTTACTTCCCAACATCCAATGGCTAGTGTTAGGACTTTAGAGAATCCCTCGAAACCCTCTCAGACGATCCCGATGCTAAAGATAGAGGAAGATTTGCTTCACAAGGTATTAAAAGAGGAGGAAAATCTTACTCAACTAGGCGTTATTTGTAGGTTTCACAAATTTTGGCCTAAACTCTCCCAACTACATGATTGGATTGCACAAAGATGGAGAGAAAAAATACAAGGTAAGATTGAGCTTTATCCTTGTGCCAAAGCATATTTGATTGTTGTCTTTGAAATCCCTGAGGATAGGGATTTTATTTTCAAACAATATTGGGTTTGGGGTGAACACGGGCTCATGTTCAAGCCATGGTATTCGTCCTTTGATACCCTAAAATATTCCTTTGATACTTACCCTGTTTGGGTTCGATTGCCAGGACTCCCACATCAGCTCTGGAATAGATCTTGCTTGCTTGTCATGGGTGATACTCTAGGCTCATGTGTGAAAGTTGATGATAAGACCTCTATCTCTACAATGAAACATGAGGGTGTATTTATACTTTTTATATCATGAGAAGCTTAGGTGAGAATTTCAAAACATCTTAAATTGGAAGAGAAAGTATATGTAGATGTTACTCTTCCAATATTGGAATGTTTTCATGTAAAATCACAACTTTGTGCATGATAAAACTGCCTTAACGGTTTTAAAATATCATATTAAGGAACATGCAATTACAAAACCATTACATTCATAAAAATGATGGATACATAACTACCACAAAAAAATGTAACTGTAATTTTACTATTAAAAAAATATTGCAACTTAAGGAGCTCATTATTAGACTCAAAATTATGTGCCATTTTTTGATGTTATATAAATTTACAATATGAATCAAAATATGGTTAGATTTTAACCATAAAACCAATTCAACTTAACTGAACTTTTAAGGTGTTTGTATCACCTTAATAATTACATACTTATGTATACTCGCATGTATTATCTATTCATACTCCATTCACTAGTAAAAAAACCTTCAAAATTGAGTGTTAGACAATGTTTCAATTTACAAACTTGCTCTTCTTGACAAAAATGACTTAACTAGATAACTTTACCACAAAATTCTTAGCATATGATGATATATTTGGATTTATGTATATTTAATTCTATATTTTGTGAAAACAATTTATTTAATGTAATATGCTAAATAACATCATATTACATCTATAAAAGAATTTTAAATATTGTAAAATTTGTTAGTGTAATATATATATATATATATATATATATATAAACAAGACAAAGGCCATGAATTGGAAAATCTTGCTGAAGATTAGGGAAAATCGTTTTTGATTTGCAAGAGCTTATAAATGACTTGTGAAAGATAATCATAGAATTGAACAAGTTAACTAGTTATCCATTGGTTTTAGCAGTGTTTAACTAATAAAATGTCGCATTAGCCAACTATCTATCCAATTTGACAAGGTTGTGCTCGATCATCATGGCATCAATAAAACTCTCGTCATTTTTCTTTCAAAAAAGTGTGCTTTACAATTTCATATGGTTTTTCAGGAAAGGATGTCACTCTGCATCTTTATTTATTAAGAATATCAATTAAAAAATAATCAATGTAGATGCCTTGGTTGGAGAAAACAACTAAAAATTATTCAATTACATAAGTATACATGTCAATATTCAGTCTCCTCCAAATAGTATATTTATTAGTCGTTTCAGACTACGTCTGGAAATATTGAGGTAAATGTTGTTTCTAAGCTTTCATGTTCCATCAAAATTAATGCCAAATGGCGAAATGGCTGTCCTATGGTAGTCTTTAACGAGAAGATATTTGCAGAGTTCACGTGTTAGAAATCTATAATACTTTGTGCTCGGCAAAAAGTATTCTCTCACAAGGTATTATTGCATTTTCCAATGTAGGAAATGAAAACCACTGCCAATGAAATATTTGCATTCAACAGGATCACGAAGAATGTCTTCATAATAAAGAATATGTTTTCATAATGGAAACTAGAATATTCATAAAATATTAGAAATCAATTTAACAAACATTAAAATTAAAGCAAGTTTCTTACAAGACAACTATGTGTTCTTGAAATTTGGTTTAACTACTTACAGTAAAGGAGCAAAGCATTAAAAATAAAAAAATCCACAACATGAGATATCAAGCATGATGCCTTCCCTGCGATTGTTTTTTAGTTTCAATAAATGCATAAAAATTTGGCCAAAAAAACCGTCTTGGATGTTTGCATATTCGTGATTGCTTTCTGCCAGCAATCACACAATATATTTAAGTACAAGTTAGTTTTAAGCATATAAATAGTTTAGTGAGATTATCTCGAATATAACTTTTGCAGTCATGGCTAGAGAGTTAAAAGGTAGAATTTTATTGAAATCATTATTTAGGTTGGATCTTCTTGTGGAGAATGCAGTGCTTTCATGTTGCATGATCTGGACAAATTTGTCATTTAAACAGTGGCCAACTACAAATCATAGCTAACCTGTGGGGGTATCACATTCTAAAATTTATTCTATCACACCGTTCATAAGGAGGGTTTATTCATTCGAAAATTGTATCTGGATAGATATATGTTGCACATCTCTTTCATGTTAAAGGCCTTATTGTCACTTGCTCTTGTATTGGTCTTTATTCTGTTAAAAATCTTGCACATTATTTTGATAAAATGCTTCCACAATATTCTGATGAAAAGCTATAAAAAAGTAGAGAATAGATCTTCAAATGATCAAAAAATGGTGCTCTACATGTTAATATGATTCTTGAGGATCGATTAGCAGTCATGATTGTTTATTAGTCGATCTATATATCCTTTTATCTCTGTTCAACTTTGTTTAGAGGTTATTTAATAAGTCTTTACAAAACAATTGAGCATTTTAAACCTTTGACTTATCCTTTATAAAATATCCACACACACTCCCACTTGAGACTTTTAACTTTACCGATCTCTACCATATGTAGCGGATCAAAATTATCGCTCACTATAGAACTATGGGTTTTGTCTTAGGCATTTCCTATACTACAATGTGCCAATGTGACACATGTCGTCTCCATCGACATTATAACATGCTACAAACCTTGATATTTTAAAAACATGGACCTCCATTTATTTTAGCATATTGATCTTGGACATGTGTCAAAGATTTTTGTTACTACTCACCATAAAATTTTCAAACTTGGTTTGTACAATTGTCTCTGCATCGACCTCTGACACTTGAAAACATTGGTGGAACTATTCACTGCAAACCTTTTAGAATTTGATTTCCGCAACTCCTTGGGCCACTGACCATGGACACTTTTCATCCATTGATGCCCTCACATGTCACAAACCTTAAGATTTTGATCATCGGAACTCTTGCATCACCAATCTATGATGTATATGTCATAAATCAATTTACTTGCTAACTGCGGGGTTTTAAACATTGGGTCTCGACCTCTCCAAAGAGTACTGATGGAAGACACATGTACTTCATTGGTAATATAGAATCTTTCACACTTTTGAAACTATTAACTCTCACCCAAGCCTTCCCACAACACCAATGATTGAAACTTGGCTTGAATTGGTGAAACATGAATCTGCCATAGTTTGATTGTTATGTTAAATCTGACATCTTTGACTTGAATAAAAAATGAAGATTTGGCCATCAAGTGGGAATACATTAGTCATTTTACCTCAAGAATCCATCAACATTATGGGTTTTCTAGTTGTTTCACCCTACGCACATGCTTAACACATTCAACATGAAAGAAATAAAAATTAACTAAAATTAACTAATATGTGGAGTGTGGGGATAGTTCATCTAAGCTATGAACATGTGTAAATGAAGTAAATAAATGTAGTAACGAAGTATGTAAATGGCCCAAGCAACTATGCAAAAGGAAATGCTAACCCTAATGTGCAAGAGGGAAGAGGAAAGAACTTAGATAATAGAAGATGCTCGCGAGATAGTCTTAAAGAGTTGACTGGAAAATCTAGAAGCAAGAATGACTGTGCAATAGCTCCAAAAAGGATGGATTTGGGATGTCTATCTGGACTAGAGTACCTGGAGAGGGACTGGGGTGCCTATAGGCGCTCTTGTCTGCAAACTGGGTGCCTTGATCTGTGCAAAAGCTCTGAAATTGGATTTTACAGAGTTGGGAGGTGGTTCAAAACCCTTGATGTGTGTTGCATCAGATTCGTTGTCTTGTACTGAGTGTCGCCAATAATCCAAGATGATGTGAAGACCTACAAAACCCTAAACAAGCATCAATATCTAAAAAATAAAAATGTAAATGAATGGGTCAGACTGACCTTAGCTGTCACAACAGTGGGCTTACTAACTGAGTGCCACACTACATTTCGGAACCAATGTAGTTTTGGTGAGTGTGTGCATAATGTTCCATAGGTGCTCTTGTGCCAGTCACACGTTGTGAAGTAGCAAACAACAGCTATATGTAGAAAATGCAATAGAATGTTTGCATGGAATAAAATAGAATCCTTCCCTTTATGAAGTGTGATGCAAACGAGTTAGCCTTGTGCCTTGATGGTGGAGCTATTTATGTGCAAGTGATCTCCAATGCAATAGGTGGATACAACTCTAGGTGAGTGACAATAGTGAAAGATGCTAGGTCCCTCATTAAGGTCTCATAACTTTATATTTATAGGGTTCTCTTGATCTAAATTCGCAATTAACCCCGAAGTGCCCAACCACAAAAAAGATAACGATCTAAAACGGCTAGAAAGAGGCAAAAATTGACGGAAAAGTGTGAAAAGGACCGGGGCACCATTGGTGGGACTAGGGCACCAACGGGCGGCCCAGTCAAGGCTAAAACAATGACAAATGACCGAAAAAAATTGGGCATGTGGATGTAAAATATTGTGAATGAAAAAATAAAATAAAACAAGATGGCCAAAAGATGGGGGTTAATTAGTACTTTCTTCACTTAAGAACCTTCTAAATTGTAGTTTCAGACCGGGACTAAATATTGTCTAAAGTACATGATTTTTTGTCTACATGTGCCCCCACTTTATGTTTGTGAGTGGAAAGCTCAGTAACATAAAGTAGAGAGAGATGCTTACCTGATGTCCTTGAAGATTGTAGTAGAAATGTGCCGAAGACAAAGCATGAAATGACAAAAAGATGGAGGAGCATGGAAAGTAAAGATGAAAATGTGCAAAAAAGTGATGAGATTGAACCTAGGGTAGAACGCGTGTGGTGATGTTCATGTGTGTAGTGTACCTGCATGGTTAGTATAGTGTGTGCTATCTCGAAGTGTTATTGTTGACGTTGTTGTTATTGTTCGTTG